>OY757190.1:65805635-67026885 GCA_963583895.1 Melanophora roralis | reverse complement strand
CATACATACATACATACATACATACATACATACATACATACATACATACATACATACATACATACATACATACATACATACATACATACATACATACAACCCTTCTTTATATAATACTAGCTAAGCCCCGGTGTGCTTCGCTACCCCAATCATAGTAAAATTATTCAAATATGTTAACACAAAAGAATTTATATTATTTTAAATTTATTGGTTGCCCCACATAAGTTGCAATAAATAATAAGTCAGCCCTACTATTTACTTAGCTCATAAAAATTGGAAATTTACCAGGCTTACAGTTTTGGATATTCAGAAAGTTTTAATAAGCAAAAATTATTTATAAACTTCTATATATAATCTTAGCCCCTTGCTTCCAGACTTTAAGTAACTCGCTGTAAAAATTTCAAAAAAATCGATCCACTGGTGTTGACAGCTATAAATTACAAACATACATACATATGTATTTACATACATACATACATACATTCATACATACATACATACATACATACATACATACATTCATACATACATACATACATACATACATACATACATACATACATACATACATACATACATACATACATACATACATGCATACATACATACATACATACATACATACATACATACATACATACATACATACATACATACATACATACATACATACATACATACATACATACATACAACCCTTCTTTATATAATATAGATACAGGGATCACATATCAAATATTTTTCAAAAGAAGTTCAAACTTCTCTTATATTGTTAAATTCAAATTTTATTATGCTTTTGTGCAAATTTTCGTGCCTCACCAAAGAAAAAGGTCTGAGACCCACCTCCAATTATACCGATCGACACAGAATCACTTTCTGAGTCGATTAAAACCTGTCAGTCCATCCGTCCGGCTGGCAGTTAGGTTGAATTCCAAAACGCAGTTTGCCTTGCATCACGAAATTTCAAGTTTTTCCTGAAAGCAAAGATGATGTTTCTGGTAATATCTTCTACTTCCAAATGAGTGCTTACAGTTATATTAATGTCCTGGAAGCAAAAAACGTTGTCCAAATTGTAAGGGAAGAAGTTGAAAATTTTTAATGCAAGGCAAACTGCGTTTTGGAATTCAGCCTTATTAATGTATTCTTGTAAACAAAGTAGAGACCGCATTTTTGCAGATATTTCGATGAAATTTGGAACAGATAAGTTTTTTGGCATAAGAAAAAAGCATGTTGTTTGTGGTGATGATCAGTTAATTTTTCGACAGAGCTCCCATACAAATGTCCTCCCGGATTAAGCGTTTTGGGCTATAACTGGCTCAAATATGGCCTTATCTTCACATTATTTTGCACGTTTGTCTATCTTTATGCCACCCATTTTTGTACCGAAAATAAATATTATCGGTCTATTTTTGAGCTTCATAAAAATTGCAACAATAGAAGAACCAGTATGAAAACTTACATTTTTGTGGGCGCTGCAGTCCTCCATTTTTGTCCTTTAAAATTTCGGAATTAGAGGCCTTCTATATGTGTGCCAATTTTAAAAAATCAGTGCAATAAAAGTACCAGCATAATAAGTTTAACTTTTATGGGCGTGGCACCGCCCACTTTTTTACCTTCAAAATTTTAACTTTAAAAGCCGCTTATGTGCGAACAAATTTCCAAAAATCGGTCTGGAAGAGGAATTTAAATTATGTTTCTATCTTATTTGATTTTAAAGTTACAAAAAGTACTAAAACCTAATTTTAACCCTTTCTTGCCCTTAGGATTTATAAATTAAAAAAGTATCTAAAAACATACTCATATTTTTTAGGCCTGTTACACTTAATTTGAATAATGTTCCTATCGTTATTGGTTTAAAAGTTACAAAAAACGAATAAAAAAATCAAAATATATTTTTAACCCTTTTTTTACCCTTTGGGCCCAAAATTTGAAAAAAGTACGAACAGCGTAATCATATTTTTGTAAAACCTATCGAACGCAATTTGAAAAATTTTTCTATCTTTATTGGTTTAAAAGTAACAAAAAAGTACCAAAAAGTACCAAAATATAATTTTAACCCCTTTTTCGCCCTTTCGGACCAACATTAAAAAAAAAAAACTCCAGATACCTGTCTGTTTATTTCTTAAGGAAAACGCTAAACTTTTTAAATTTTGTTTCTATCTTATATACATCAAAAGATAGTAGGTTACAGATTTTTCCCTTTTTGTCCCCTTTTTATCCCTTTACGGGCCCAATGTTTAAAAATTTATGTGCATTTAAACAAACATGTAGAGCTTAACACGTGTTATAAATTTCATGTATTTAGCTCTACGCGTTTGATCAATATGGCCTTGGGTAATTTTGTTAGGCCATTAATAACCTAACCTTCCCACACAAATGGGCGTATTGTGGGCGTGGCAGCAATAGTTTTTAAAAAAAAAGTAGCCTATTGTTCCTTTCAGACTTGAGATAACTCCCTGTAAAAATTTCAAAAAAATCGGTCCACTGGTGTGGCCAGCTATAAAATACAAACATACAAACATACATACATACATACATACATACACCCCTTCTTTATATAATAGATAGATACAGGGATCACATATCAAATATTTTTCAAAAGAAGTTCAAACTTCTCTTATATTGTTAAATTCAAATTTTATTATGCTTTTGTGCAAATTTTCGTGCCTCACCAAAGAAAAAGGTCTGAGACCCACCTCCAATTATACCGATCGACACAGAATCACTTTCTGAGTCGATTAAAACCTGTCAGTCCATCCGTCCGGCTGGCAGTTAGGTTGAATTCCAAAACGCAGTTTGCCTTGCATCACGAAATTTCAAGTTTTTCCTGAAAGCAAAGATGATGTTTCTGGTAATATCTTCTACTTCCAAATGAGTGCTTACAGTTATATTAATGTCCTGGAAGCAAAAAACGTTGTCCAAATTGTAAAGAGTGAATAAGGGAAGAAGTTGAAAATTTTTAATGCAAGGCAAACTGCGTTTTGGAATTCAGCCTTATTAATGTATTCTTGTAAACAAAGTAGAGACCGCATTTTTGCAGATATTTCGATGAAATTTGGAACAGATAAGTTTTTTGGCATAAGAAAAAAGCATGTTGTTTGTGGTGATGATCAGTTAATTTTTCGACAGAGCTCCCATACAAATGTCCTCCCGGATTAAGCGTTTTGGGCTATAACTGGCTCAAATATGGCCTTATCTTCACATTATTTTGCACGTTTGTCTATCTTTATGCCACCCATTTTTGTACCGAAAATAAATATTATCGGTCTATTTTTGAGCTTCATAAAAATTGCAACAATAGAAGAACCAGTATGAAAACTTACATTTTTGTGGGCGCTGCAGTCCTCCATTTTTGTCCTTTAAAATTTCGGAATTAGAGGCCTTCTATATGTGTGCCAATTTTAAAAAATCAGTGCAATAAAAGTACCAGCATAATAAGTTTAACTTTTATGGGCGTGGCACCGCCCACTTTTTTACCTTCAAAATTTTAACTTTAAAAGCCGCTTATGTGCGAACAAATTTCCAAAAATCGGTCTGGAAGAGGAATTTAAATTATGTTTCTATCTTATTTGATTTTAAAGTTACAAAAAGTACTAAAACCTAATTTTAACCCTTTCTTGCCCTTAGGATTTATAAATTAAAAAAGTATCTAAAAACATACTCATATTTTTTAGGCCTGTTACACTTAATTTGAATAATGTTCCTATCGTTATTGGTTTAAAAGTTACAAAAAACGAATAAAAAAATCAAAATATATTTTTAACCCTTTTTTTACCCTTTGGGCCCAAAATTTGAAAAAAGTACGAACAGCGTAATCATATTTTTGTAAAACCTATCGAACGCAATTTGAAAAATTTTTCTATCTTTATTGGTTTAAAAGTAACAAAAAAGTACCAAAAAGTACCAAAATATAATTTTAACCCCTTTTTCGCCCTTTCGGACCAACATTAAAAAAAAAAAACTCCAGATACCTGTCTGTTTATTTCTTAAGGAAAACGCTAAACTTTTTAAATTTTGTTTCTATCTTATATACATCAAAAGATAGTAGGTTACAGATTTTTCCCTTTTTGTCCCCTTTTTATCCCTTTACGGGCCCAATGTTTAAAAATTTATGTGCATTTAAACAAACATGTAGAGCTTAACACGTGTTATAAATTTCATGTATTTAGCTCTACGCGTTTGATCAATATGGCCTTGGGTAATTTTGTTAGGCCATTAATAACCTAACCTTCCCACACAAATGGGCGTATTGTGGGCGTGGCAGCAATAGTTTTTAAAAAAAAAGTAGCCTATTGTTCCTTTCAGACTTGAGATAACTCCCTGTAAAAATTTCAAAAAAATCGGTCCACTGGTGTGGCCAGCTATAAAATACAAACATACAAACATACATACATACATACATACATACACCCCTTCTTTATATAATAGATAGATACAGGGATCACATATCAAATATTTTTCAAAAGAAGTTCAAACTTCTCTTATATTGTTAAATTCAAATTTTATTATGCTTTTGTGCAAATTTTCGTGCCTCACCAAAGAAAAAGGTCTGAGACCCACCTCCAATTATACCGATCGACACAGAATCACTTTCTGAGTCGATTAAAACCTGTCAGTCCATCCGTCCGGCTGGCAGTTAGGTTGAATTCCAAAACGCAGTTTGCCTTGCATCACGAAATTTCAAGTTTTTCCTGAAAGCAAAGATGATGTTTCTGGTAATATCTTCTACTTCCAAATGAGTGCTTACAGTTATATTAATGTCCTGGAAGCAAAAAACGTTGTCCAAATTGTAAAGAGTGAATAAGGGAAGAAGTTGAAAATTTTTAATGCAAGGCAAACTGCGTTTTGGAATTCAGCCTTATTAATGTATTCTTGTAAACAAAGTAGAGACCGCATTTTTGCAGATATTTCGATGAAATTTGGAACAGATAAGTTTTTTGGCATAAGAAAAAAGCATGTTGTTTGTGGTGATGATCAGTTAATTTTTCGACAGAGCTCCCATACAAATGTCCTCCCGGATTAAGCGTTTTGGGCTATAACTGGCTCAAATATGGCCTTATCTTCACATTATTTTGCACGTTTGTCTATCTTTATGCTACCCATTTTTGTACCGAAAATAAATATTATCGGTCTATTTTTGAGCTTCATAAAAATTGCAACAATAGAAGAACCAGTATGAAAACTTACATTTTTGTGGGCGCTGCAGTCCTCCATTTTTGTCCTTTAAAATTTCGGAATTAGAGGCCTTCTATATGTGTGCCAATTTTAAAAAATCAGTGCAATAAAAGTACCAGCATAATAAGTTTAACTTTTATGGGCGTGGCACCGCCCACTTTTTTACCTTCAAAATTTTAACTTTAAAAGCCGCTTATGTGCGAACTAATTTCCAAAAATCGGTCTGGAAGAGGAATTTAAATTATGTTTCTATCTTATTTGATTTTAAAGTTACAAAAAGTACTAAAACCTAATTTTAACCCTTTCTTGCCCTTAGGATTTATAAATTAAAAAAGTATCTAAAAACATACTCATATTTTTTAGGCCTGTTACACTTAATTTGAATAATGTTCCTATCGTTATTGGTTTAAAAGTTACAAAAAACGAATAAAAAAATCAAAATATATTTTTAACCCTTTTTTTACCCTTTGGGCCCAAAATTTGAAAAAAGTACGAACAGCGTAATCATATTTTTGTAAAACCTATCGAACGCAATTTGAAAAATTTTTCTATCTTTATTGGTTTAAAAGTAACAAAAAAGTACCAAAAAGTACCAAAATATAATTTTAACCCCTTTTTCGCCCTTTCGGACCAACATTAAAAAAAAAAAACTCCAGATACCTGTCTGTTTATTTCTTAAGGAAAACGCTAAACTTTTTAAATTTTGTTTCTATCTTATATACATCAAAAGATAGTAGGTTACAGATTTTTCCCTTTTTGTCCCCTTTTTATCCCTTTACGGGCCCAATGTTTAAAAATTTATGTGCATTTAAACAAACATGTAGAGCTTAACACGTGTTATAAATTTCATGTATTTAGCTCTACGCGTTTGATCAATATGGCCTTGGGTAATTTTGTTAGGCCATTAATAACCTAACCTTCCCACACAAATGGGCGTATTGTGGGCGTGGCAGCAATAGTTTTTAAAAAAAAGTAGCCTATTGTTCCTTTCAGACTTGAGATAACTCCCTGTAAAAATTTCAAAAAAATCGGTCCACTGGTGTGGCCAGCTATAAAATACAAACATACAAACATACATACATACATACATACATACACCCCTTCTTTATATAATAGATGATATCTTAGAATAAATAAATTCAGCAAAGACTTAAAATAATAAACGTTAAGTATAAGGATGATCACACTGCTTCATGTGAGAGGGTGTTTAAGGCTTTCCTATAGTCAATGAACAGAAGATTGATCGAAGACTATTCTTTAACTATTTTCGTGGTAAAAGCAGCGATGTTGAAAACATGGCTTAAATATGTTTGCATGTTCAATAAGAGCATTTTCCTCGATTTTTTAAACTTGTTTATCCACTTTTTGGACACTTTGACAATGACAAAGGGTTCAAGTTCCGGAATTTTTAATATAAAATGAAATAGTAACTGCAAGCTGAAGATAGTTGCACTTTGTTTTAGGTATAATTTCCTGGATATTTATTATATCAAAGGAATTTGTTTTGTTACGCCAAATTTGAGCTATAACACTTTTAAAGTAAACGATACAAATACAAACGTTTCGGATGAATGTATGTAAAAGTTGTCTGAAGATTTCTAGTTGCCATTTCGCTTGTCTGTAAAAGTACAACCAGTAGTAAAAATCTTTTTATTTTTTTATCTTCTACATTTTCTTTGCTATAAAAAATATTTTTCTCGAATATTAAATAAAACAAAAATAACTGCCGCTTAAAGTGGTAGAGTAGAAAACCAATATATGTGAACCCATACATGATAATAAAATAACAACAACCACCACTAATAACACTTTAGAACAGACTCTACGTCGTAAATGTTTTCCTCCATCCACCTAAATACTAGAGGTCTGCGTGACTACACCCAAATGCCGTTTAAAGACATTCATTTGTTTTTCAACCACATTGTGTTTTTCATTCAATGTTAAACAAACTAAATGAATGAACCCACAAGCGAAAGCAAATAAAAAACAATTCCAGCCGAAAACAAAATATTACCCATACATTCATATAAATAAATACTGAATAGAATGTGTGAATATTGCTGTATGATTGGTGTAAAAAATTATTATTGAGCGCATTCATTTGTGTTTGCAAATTTGTCGTTATTGTTCTTGTTAAACATTCATTAACTCGAAAAAACACCTGAATGTTTTTATAAAAACTCTAACTGTAATGAGACTTTGCTATGTTTTTGTATTTTTAAGTGAGTTTTATACACATTTAAAACGAAAACTGTAAAATAAATGTGTTCTTCTTGTATCATTGAGTGTAACACACAATACATTCCAAGGCATATTCATATAAGGTGGTCTTATTAAAAAAATTAAGAGAGTCGTTCTCTTACTCTTTATTTTTTTTATATGAATTTTGACACCAAACTTGAAAAATTTTTCGAGTTTAGTGTCAAACTTCATGTAAAAAAAATTAAGAGTAAGAGAACGACTCTCTTAATTTTTTTATTGCGGCTACCTTGTATCGATATGCCTTGATACATTCTTTCTTGTGTTGTTACTGGTTTAACTTTATTTATCTCCCATAGAATGAAAAATGTTTGAATGAATATTGTTTTTGTTGTGTATAGGCAATCAAATGAATATAGTCATGCAGATGTCTACTAAATACTAACATAAGTATGTATGTAAGTATGTATGTATCGTTCGATTAACTTCTAAGGGCAGAAAGGATACAATAAATGAATGAATGTACATATTTTACTATCATTTTGGTTTTCGTATTATCTCTTCTCTAAATGTTTTAAGAGATTTGTAAAACATCAACCGCACATATTACAATATGAACAGTGTGGCCATATTAGCTTTTTTGGAGCTAAATTTAGTTTTATTTTTCTTCATTTAGCCCGAAATATTTACATTTAGCCTTTAGCTTTTTTTTTAGCTTTTTTCGAAATTGGATTCAGCTTTTTAAGTAGTTTTTGAAGCTAGATAAAAGGTCAAAAATTTGTCGTATTATATTTTTTGGTATATATCTCAATTATATTGAAAGGCATCAAGCTCCAAATTTTCTTCGAATTTACAACATTACAGTTTCCGAACCATTGTTTTGTTTAATAATTTACTTCTAGCGACATTTAAAAAACTTCAATAAAACAAAGAAATAAGGAAGGTATGGTATTACAAAAAAAAAAACGTAAGAATTTGTTTTCCAAAACAAATACTTTTAAATGCGGCAATTTTAAAGAAAAAATCCAAATGCGACACAAACATTTGTTCTGTCTTTTGGGTAAATTAAAAAATGTTTTCATGTATTGCTCAAAAATGTAAATACTTTTGCTTTCGTTGAAACAAATTGTTACATTAATATTTTTATTTAATAAGAATTTTAAAGTTTATTTTTTTAAAAAATCAAATCAAACAGGACCGAAATAATTTTTCAAGAAAAAAGCAGGTACAATGAAACATCGTAGGGTTAAGTAAAGCTCATCATTTTGATGGTATTAAACTATATTTGTTGAAAATCATGTTCTTTGTAAATTTAGTTTTTTTTTTAGCAGGGCGGTCATTTTTTAATATAAATAAAAACGTTTAATAACGATAATTATTATTTTTATGTATAGGGTTAAAAAAATAATAATATTTTTTATTTTTTAATTTTTACAGTCATTGGTTTTAAATACATATGTATTTAGACACACATGTACAAATAAAAATATTTTTAAAAATTCTTTCTTACAATGCAACTTTTTTACATTAAAGACTATTTTTCTTTTCTTGAACAAAATTTACATGAAGGCATTTTTCATGATATAAGTAACTTGAATGAAAATTTACGATTTTTAACGAACTGTGTAGAAAAGTAGTCTCTTTATACTCGTTTTGTCATCAAACAAAAATTTCATTGAAGGAATATTAAAAAAATTGCATCATGTAAATGTAATCTTATTGTGTCGATTTTTTATTGTTTTCATGTGTTTGTAGTTATGAAAAAAGTTTGTAAATAAATTACTTAATTTTACGTGTTTTTTACATATCTTACAAATTGGTTTTTTTTTCGACCAAAACAGGCAGCAAATTAACACCTGCTTCTAAAAACCTGCTTCTAAAAAGCTCTTGTATATGAACACATATTATTTTTCTTCTTACTGAAAGTATGGGTCTACCAAATTTTCGTAAATAAAACCAAAATTTTAAAAACAAATTTTCTTTTTTAATATTTTTAACACAAAAACGTTTCGTTCCTATTATGAGAAATGTCTAAATAACAAAGAAATTTTTTAAAAAACGAATAAAAAAATGTAGCTTTATTTTTTGGCTCTAAGTTTTTGTTTTTAGCACTTTTTAGCTGTTTTTTAAACGTGATTTAGCTTGAACTTTACTTGAAAATCTGGTCACACTGAATATGAAACAATATGGTCGAACAGCAAAGAGTAAATATTTACTTTGAAGCATTAAATACATTCCTCGCTACAGGCTACCGAACACAACCAGCCAAAAATAGAATACACGTGTGCTTATGAGAATACTTTTTTAATTGCTACAATGCAACACAACTACGGGTTGCTGTCAATGCTAATTTTGTGGGGTGGTCGAAATCAAACTAATTTCTATTTTTATACGCGACAGATAACAGATTAGTGCTGCCAATACGGTAAGATGCAAAAAATATAGCTTAAACAGTACAAAAAGATTTTAGGTGGCACCACAGAAAGTCATATTGCTTATATGTTTATTTTGTAGTGGTAGTCTAGTAAATATTTCAGTAGCAGCCAGTCGGACACAAATTTAGCAAGAAACTTTTGTGTCCGTGTGTTCCTGTGTTCTTGTTGCTTGAATGTGTTTAATGCATGAAACTAAAATGGAAAAACGTTAGTGTCAAACTCCATGTAAAAAAATATAGAGTAAGAGAACGACTCTCTTAATTTTTTCACTGCGACCACCTTATATGGATATGCCTTGGACATATCATTCAAGGTGGCCGCAAGAAAAACATTAAGAGAGTCGTTCTCTTACTCTTTATTTTTTTATATGGAGAAAAATACAAAATCTGCACACACACGCACGCACATTTTTCATGGCAACTTTCTACTCCATATTAACAAAATATTTTTACTGGCCTTTACAAAAGAACTCTGAGATAAGGGAAATTACTATGAACAAATGTCATCTCCTAGAATATTCCTGGGTTGGCTACCCAATGAAAAAAAATCCCCAAACAAAAATCTTGTTTTCTCTACTTTTGGCCACACTTTGGGGCATTTGGCCGCACTGTGCAGCGGTAAAAATACCGCTGACATAAGCAATATTTAGTAGGTATCAGTGCTGGTTTTGCTCAAATTTAACAGAGAATGTGTCAGAAAATGGTACGGAAGAGCAATTTGATGTCAAAAAACAACTATAACTTTGCCAAATTAATAGCAAATTTATTTATATATCTTTCGATCATTTCATAAGAAGTTTAACTAAAAAAATTTTTTTTTATTATGAAAAACACTGTTTTTTGCAAAACTCTACCATAAAACCCCACATAATTTAAATGTTTTCAGTTTTAATTGTCTTAATTAACTGGACCCGTGCGAAAACCTGGTGGGTCACAAATAGTTAAATATAACATAAAGTTTG
The DNA here is from genome assembly GCA_963583895.1 of Melanophora roralis. Lineage (NCBI taxonomy): Eukaryota > Metazoa > Arthropoda > Insecta > Diptera > Rhinophoridae > Melanophora > Melanophora roralis. The sequence continues at coordinate 67,016,115 of OY757190.1, read as the reverse complement.
TAAGCAAAAACTTGTGTGATGCAAATTCGGAAGATTTTACAAAAGATTTTTTCTTATAGATATGTATCAACATCTTTTTGATATTACACGCAGTGTGGCCATATTAGCTTTTTTGGAGCTAATATTTCTAGCTTTATTTTTCTTCATTTAGCCCGAAATGTTTAGCTTTTTTCGTAGTTTTTGGAGCTAGATAAAAGGTTAAAAATTTTTCGTATTAAATTTCTTGGTATATATTTTAGTTATACTGAAAGGTATCAACCTCGAAATTTTCTTCGAATTTACAACCGAACCATTGTTTTGTTTGATAATTTACTTGTAGCGACATTTAAAAAACGTGAAACAGCACAAAAATTCAATTAAACAAAGATATAAGGAAGGTATGGTATTACAAAAAAAAAAATAAGAATTTGTTTTCCCACGCAGAAAGAAAACTCTCTTTCTAAAATCAAGAATTTTATTCTTGAATTTATATAAAATCTTTCTTGAAATTTTTAAGTACGATCCTTACTTACATTTTCTTAAATCAATCCCATTCGGATTGCTTCAACAAATCAAGCAGAAAAAAGCTTGTTGTTTTAATAGATTATTTTACATTTGAAAACAAAGTGTCTCGGCGGCCTAGAGGCAACGCGATTGTACTGTAGTGCAGAAATCCCTGGTTCGAATCTCAGCTTCGGTAAGTTCAAAAAATGAAATTTTTAAATTATAAATAATTAATTATTAATAAAAAATAAAATACAAAATTCTTCTTCTTTAATAAATAAAAAGCTCCATAATTAAAAAAAATTACATTTCATTTTCGAAATATGTAATCCGGTTTACGTCTTAAATCAATCTTTTTTGGCTTACATCAAGTACGGTTCCGAACTGAAATCAATCCTATTTGGCTTAATTGTGGTTAAAAGTAAGAAATTCGTACTTGAAAAATTTTACTTGGAGTAAGAAATTTCGTACTTGATTTAAGAAAAACCGTACTCACCGTACTTTTAACACCGCTATGGCTTGGTTTAAGTAAAGCTTTCTTAGATAATTTTTTGTGTGCACACAAATATTTTAAATGCAATTTTAAAGGAAAAAATCCAAATGCGACAAAAAACATTTTTCCGTTTTTTTGTTAAATTATAAAATCTTTTAATATATTGCTCAAAAATGTCTTTAGATGAAACATATTATTATATTAATATTTTTATTTAACAAGAATTTTAAAGTGTACTTTTGTCAAAAAATTAAATCAATTAGGACCGAAATGAACTATATTTGTTGAAAATCATGTTTTTTGTAAATTTTGTTTTTTTTAGCAGATTATCTTTTTTTTCTTGTCTTGAACAAAATTTACATGAAGACATTTTTCATGATATATGTACTTATGTAACTTGAATGAAAATTTTCGATTTTTGACGAACTGTGTAGAAAAGTAGTCTCTTTATACTCGTTTTGTCAACAAACAAAAATTTCGTTGAAGGAATACTAAAAAATTGCATCGTGTAAACGTAATCTTGTAGTTTCGATTTATTGTTGTTTTCATATGTTTGTATTTATGAAAAAAGTTTGTAAATAAATTACAAAATTTTACGTGTTTTTGTAAAAAAATTAACGAATTGTGTGTGAATATTGATATTTAAAACAAATATAAATTTTCGGTTTTTGTTTTTTTTAATATACATATATCTTACAAATCAGGTTTTTTACCAAAACAGGCAGCAAAATAACACCTACTTCTAAAAACTTTCTTAAAAAGCTCTTGTATATGTATATGAAAACATACATACATATTTGGCGAATTCACAAGGTACGATACAATAGCATATTGTATTATTGTCATATAATTTCACAATAGCATAAAAATTTTGCTGTTGCTTTTCATACAAAACTTGTTGTGAAACAATACAACTTTGTTTGATATGTTTATTGTGATGTCATATTATATACAAAGTCATGCGCCAAGCGCCTAAAACGAAACGGCGAGTTTTCTATTTAATTTTTGGAAGCCGCTAGCACTTGCCACCCGTTAAAATGTATAATACTAGAATCTTAGGCAAAACCGCCGAACAAGATTACTTCAGCCGTCGCCGCCGGCAAATGTAGACGACACTGGTCTCTGGCCGTCAGCTGTTTTTTGTTTATGTAAAATATAACAAAATTCTTGTGATTTTTTACTAAAACTTTGCTTATTTTAATGGATTTAAGAGATTCTAACCAGGATAGATATAGACTATTTTGTGTTTTCATGGGTCTAATTTCTACAAATTATTAAGTTAAGCCAAGAGCAGCACCAGATTTATGTACATAAATATGGGTTTGTTTTTCTATCGTTTGGTCGTATCAGCTGATTTAGATTTTAAATACGACACCTACAAATATACGAAGAGTTGTTCACAACGGTCATATTTTTTGGTTGTATTATTTTACAATATATGATTTCACAAGACCTTGTGAATTCACCAATTATTTTTCTTTTTATTTAACTGAAGGTTTAAAACACATTTTAGTTTTAACTTCAAAACCTGGTTTTACCGTACAAAAAAATTTCGTTAAAACCAACTTAAAACCTTTTTTGATCTGGTTTTAAGTAGGTTTTATCAAACACAACCTTGTTTTTAGTGTACTAAATTTAGTGCTACCAAGTTAATAAGAGAAAATACAGCTGATAATAATAAATAGCGTTAATAAAAATTGTTTTGAAAGTAAAATAATTTGAAAACAATGAGTGAAGCAGCAAAAACTCCAAAATTGTACCAAAGAAAAAGAAGCCTTTGGACAGAGCACAATGAAAATGTTTTTGTCGAACTGTGGGAGGAGAAAATAGATGAGCTAAGAGGAAAAAGAAAAAACTCCCACATATATAGAGAAATGACTGCTGAGCTTGCCAAGAGGGGACTGGAGATTTCACCAGAGGAAGTTAAAGCAAAAATTACTAATTTGTCAATGAAATTTCGGTAAGCAAATGACAATTTTTATTATTTTTTATTTGATATCTATGTGTGTACATATGTATGTATAACTAAAAAAATATTGGTTTTTCAGTTAATGCAAATCATGTATTGGACCTTCACGTGGATCTCCGTCTAATTGGTCACTTTATGATAAAATCAATAGAATAATTGGTTCCCGCCCTATTAATAACACTAAAGCAATTGTGGAGGACAGCATAATAGGTAATAAAGTGAACAAAATAGTTTTACTTTAAGATATTAAAATGTTTTATTTAATTCAGATATACAAGAATCACAAAGTGGAGACGTAGAAATGAATGAAACTATATCTGAGGCTATGTCGGCTCAACCTCAATCATCACAGGATATGTCACCACTGTCATCGTATGCCGATATACCATCAAATTCTCGCGGAGCTAAAAACAAAAAATTGTTAGAAATGTTTGAAAAATTTGGAAATTCATTTGAAAAAGCAATGGCAGATGAAAAAAAATGTATGGAGGAAATAGTAGCCATTGAAAAAGAATTCAAGATATGAGCAATAGCACAGAAAGATTAGCAAGTGGAATTTTGGATTTTTTAAAAAACTAGCTCTTCAAATATTATCTGCTGCAATAATAATAATATTATTTTTAAGTTTTTTTTACTTTTATCTAAATATTGAATTTATTGATTTTTATTTTTATTATTATTTTAACTTTTAATTATATGAAGCTTATATGCATGTTAAAAATTATAGAGAACCTTAAGCTTCAGATCATTAAAAATTAAAAGCAATATTTTGTTATATATGTGAAGTATGGGTCCGTTCCTTTAGTAAAAGTTTTTCCTATTTTTAACTGGATTGTTTACGTATGTATGTACATATATTTGTTTGTTAATGGATGAGAATAATAAAGAATAAAACTTACAAAAGTGTAAAGAAAATGCCTTTTCCAATGCGCCGGAATCTAAAAATGTTTTTTTTAAAGCAATTCTTAAAAAGTTTAAATAAAATACCTGCCCTTAAGATGACCAAAAGCATTTTCAACTACTCTCCGACATTTTGATAAATTATAATTAAATAGCTTCTGACGTTCCGTTTTATCAGTACGAAAAGGATACGGTTTCATTACTGAAGTGGACAGTCGAAAAGCCGAGTCCGCCAAAATGACAACAGAAAAATTTACTGTGGCGATTAGTAAGCTCAACTCTTTTAAAAGTGCTGTATTATGCAATTGTTCCTTTAAGGACGATTTTTCATAAATGGTGAAATCATTACATCTCCCAGGACTTCCCACATTTATGTACATAAAATTATAGCTATAAAAATAAGGTAATACTGTTATAAAGATGCATACATAAGTATATATGTTTGTATATGTATATGTATGTACATAAATGTAATCAAGGCGAATTCATGAGAAGGTGGTCTTGACAGATCAGCTGACTATTTTTTGCTCGTGCAATTTTCCTCGTAATGTGTCAAAAGTTTGTATATGTGCTTCTTCTTGATTTCAAAAAAATTACGCGTCGGTTAGATTTTTAAACTAAAAATTTAAAAAAGTGTTTTTAATTAACAAATAGTAAAACCAAAAGATGCGTTCTTGTGCTTTGTGCAAAAAAAAACACTGTAAAATTAATTTTATTCACGTTTTTCTTCTGCAAATAATTTGTGTTTTTTTTTAATGATGCCATATACAAATAATTTGTGTTTTTTTTCAATGATGCCATATTTGTGTTTGACATTTTAGGTACGAATTTTTCGCCTGCGTCCACCTTGTATGAATTCGCCTTGAATGTAATATACTATACGGCAACATACTTTGCATCTACCAAAGCGAAAAGCACAACAGAATACCAGCCTTTATAATTAAAATAATCGGTGGCGTGTTCACCTATAGGGTGAACTTCGATATGACATCCATCTGCCAGTAAGAAAGGATTTAGTTTGTATTATATATATGTAAAAAATTACAATAATACCAATCGCTCCTAAACACTGCGGAAACCCAAGTTTCACGAAATCATTTACAGAGCGTCTAATCGTTTCCCTGATAAGAGGAAAATAGTTCATATAAAGTGGACGAAGTACTCTCCAAACCTCTCCACAAAACTCAAGCAAAATGGTGCAAACAGTCCAGAAGATGTCTCTCAAGCTTTCGATAAAGTATGGCACGAAGGCCTGTTAAACAAACTAAAGCTAAACCTTCCAGCTAATATTTTCAACCTACTAGAAAAGTACATAGCCGGTCGACAGTTTAAAATCAAAGAGGGAAACCAAATAAGTTCTTCTCAATCAATAGGGGCTGGTGTACCTCAAGGGAGTATACTAGGTCCAGTTCTGTACTTGCTTTACACAGCAGATATGCCAACCAATAGTTTTACACACACGTCGACATTTGCTGATGATACTGCTTTTCTTAGTATTCATAAAGACCCTAGGGAGGCTTCAAACCAATTGCAGCAACACGTAACCCAAGTTGAAAAATGGGCAAAGTTATGGGGAATAAAAATAAATGAACAAAAATGTACCCACGTAACTTTTACTTTACGCAAAGAAACGTGCTCTCCAATTCTTATTAACAACCATATGGTGCCTCAACGAACCGAGACAAAATATCTTGGTATTCACCTAGACCGCCGCCTCACATGGAAGCCTCATATAGATGCGAAGTTGACGCAAATGAAACTTAAAGCTACACAAATTCATTGGCTAATCGGCAGAAACTCTGTGCTTCGTCTTGATTGTAAACTTCTACTCTACAAATCGATTTTGAAACCAATTTGGTGCTACGTTATACAATAATGGGGCACTGCTTCCGCATCCAACATAGAAAAAATTCAACGCAGGCAAAACAAAATCCTAAGAATGATAACTGGTGCTCCTTGGTATATTAAAAACAGCAACATCCACAAGGATCTACAAGTTCCACTAGTTAAATGCGAAATCTTGAACTATGTGGACAAGTATTTAAATAAGCTGGAAACTCACCCAAATCCGCTCGCCCGAAACATCCTGCAACATAGTGGGCACACCCGCCTGAAAAGGAGGGATACTATTGCGCTTATATGAAGCTTGATAATTAATATGAGAACTTAAATTTTAGTCTGGCACTGGCTATACTTATATTAACTACCTAGTTTTAAGATTTGAACACTTATTGTTAGTTCGCCACAGGCGAAGATTCAATAATAAATATATGAAAAAAAAAAAATGTTTGGAAGAAGAAACTAATAGGGGTCGGTCGTACACTTTATTGCTCTAAGGCCAACTCTGAAGAAGTTGTGGGCATTTTCATATCATTTTTGTAAATTTTGTATGGCGACCCCCTCAGGGCGTGGAGATAGGGGGTAAGTATATTCTAGGAATATGTTTGGGAGTAGAAATTAATGGGGGTCTGGATACATTTTTTTCCTCTACGGGCAAGTCTGGGGAAATTATAGCGGTTTTTACCTTATTTTTTTAAATTTTGTATGGCAACCATGTCAGGGGCTAGAGATAGAGGGTAAGTATGTTCCACAAAAATGTTGGGATGGAAAAAATAATTCGGGTCGGTCCTACATTTTACCTTTGTAGGAGAACCCTGGAAGCCGTAAGAGCGATTTAAAAAATGTTTAAATTAAGCTTTGTATGGCAACGCTGTTATATGTATGAACACTAATACTAATAAAATTTTTGTTTTGGGTGTGTTTCAATAATATAGACATGACTGATTCTGTTTTTTTCTTTTTTTGTTGTTTTTTTATTATAACATGTAAAAGTATGTTCTTTGTTGTTGTTGTAGACTCAAAAAACCAAGGTAGTCGTGGTTTTTTGCTTATATCTCGGTTATTTATCGGGCGATTTTGCTGAGTTTCAATACCGATTTTCTCGCGACTATCTGTGACAGTTTGATACCACATTCGGGTCTATGCGATATCGGGGGGCTTCAGAAAGTTGATTTCAACCATAACACGGACAGACGGACATCGCTAAATCGGTTTCCCTATCTATAAGGATCCAGAATATATATACTTTATGCGGTCCCAAATGGATAATAAAGGAATTACAAACGGAATGACAAACTTATATATACCCTTATCACTTATGTGAAGGGTATAACAAGTAAGAGCTCTATATTCGGCTGTGCCGAATCTTATATACCCTTCACATTACCTTTCGCACACCCAAACTTTTTTTTATTTTTATCTCTTTTTTTACTTATGAAATATTTATAATTTTTAAATAGGGGTCGGTGTCATTTTTTAACGCTCCACGGGTGACGGGGAAGTTGTAGGGGTTTTTATCCTAATTTTTACAAATTTTGTATGGCAACCCACTTAGAGGGTGGAGATACGGGGTAAGTATATCCTAGGAATATGTTTTTAGAGGGAACTCATGTGGGTTGGTCGTACACATTATTGCTCTAAGCAAATTCTGAAGAAGTTGTGGGCATTTTCATATCATTTTTGTAAATTTTGTATGGCAACCCCCTTAGGGCGTAGAGATAGAGGGTAAGTATATTCTAGTAATATGTTTGGGAGGGCAAACTAATAGGGGTCGGTCGTACACCTTATTGCTCTAAGGCCAACTCTAAAGAAGTTGTGGGCATTTTTACATCATTTTTGACTCAAATGTTGACCCGGAGGAGATAAAGACCAGTTTGTGCAGCGAAGGATTTAAGGTAAGGACTGTGACAAATATTAGAAACAGGGAAAAATACCCTCAACCCTTGTTTCGAGTTGAACTTGAGCCTGGTGATGCCAAATTAAAGAAAAACGAAACTCACCCCATTTATGGTTTAAGATATATTATGCACCGTAGAGTTACAGTGGAAGTCCCGCATAAGCGATCTGGACCTGTACAGTGCTTAAATTGTCAGGAATATGGCCACACAAAAACTTACTGTAAGTTGCCTTCTGTTTGTGTTGTATGTGGGGATCTGCATGTTACAATCAAGTGCGACAAAGCAAAAGATGACGCTAGGGTGAAGAAGTGCACCAAGTGCGGTGGAAACCACACTGCCAACTACAGAGGTTGTCCTGTCTTTGATTTAGTTAAGCGCTCATCTAAGCCAAAGGTAGTTTCTGCCCCTCCCCAGCCGTTAAATATACCAACAACAAACATTCCCCAGTTAGCACAGCCAACTACAAGTCAAATTTCTTACGCCAACGCACTAAAGTCAAACTAGTCCAATGCACAAAGGCCAAACCAACCACCACACAACAACAAGTGCCAACAAGTAAACCAACTGGTCCAAATTTTAGCCGCCTGGAAGCCGTAATTGACAATATGGTCAAACAATTAACGCAGATTATGGCGCAAATGGCCGGCATGATGCAAGACATGCAAAAAATGCTGTCTGCTCTTCTGCAGGCCATGCTTAAAAGACAATGAACTGCCTCAGGGTTTGTTTCTGGAACGCAAACGGCATCCGCCAACACAAAAACGAGCTCGAATACTTTTTAACACACCAAAAAATCGATGTCATGTTGATTTCCGAAACTCATATGACATCTAGAAGCACTTTTAAAATTAGTGGATACAATTTTTATGATTCAAAAGATCCCAGGGATAGATCCTGTGGTGGCTCTGCTATTTTAATCAAATCAAGAATTAAGCACCAATGGTTGGGTGGCCTATTTGAATGTTATATGCAAGCAACAAACGTCTGCATTGATGAAATTTCAATAACCTACTTATTTCGTCAGTTTATTGTCCACCGAGATTCTCCATAACGAAGGATCAGTACAACAGTTTTTACAAATCTTTAGGTCCCCGCTTCATAGCTTCTGGAGACTATAACGCCAAGCACACGTACTGGGGCTCCCGACTAATTAGTCCCAGAGGTCGTGTCTTGTATGATGCCGTGTCTGAAATGGGACTTTACGTTATTTCAACTGGACAACCAACCTACTGGCCAACAGACCACAATAAAATTCCTAGGAGCTCATTGAGGCTCAAGCCTCCTTGGATTTATCTTCTGACCACTCACCCACAATAATCACTATCTGCAGTCCTCACCAAATAGCAGCTAGTGAGTTTTTCTTTTCTAAAAGAATTAATTGGTTAAAATATAAAAAATATATTAGTACCCACTGCGCGGAGAACCAACCGCTAAAAACTCCCGGAGACATATGTAGATGATTGTTTGAGCGTCCTAAATGAAAACATTAAAAAAGCCGCTGAACATGCGTCTTCTACCTACCGCCAGGCTAGGTACAACAAAATTTTCTCTGAAGATGTGGAAAAGCTGGTATCTGAAAAAAGAAGAGCCCGCAGGGAATGGCAAAAACATAGATCGCCCCAACTTAAAACTAAGCTGAAAGAATGTACAACCCAACTAAAAAGCTTGTTGGAGGCTCACAGAATGGCATCACTGAAAGAGTACCTGGAAGGTCTAGACGCGACTCCTCAGACAAATTATTCCTTATGGCGATCAGCCAGACGTCTTAAAAGACCTGTTATCGCAAAACCACCACTGCGCAATCTGAGAGGATCCTGGGCTAGAAATGATGAAGAAAAATGCGATCTTTTCGCAAATCACTTCAAAAACGTATTCACTCCCAATACATGCACTGACGTGAGGGAATTACCGCCTGTTGTTGCTAGACGTCCTTTAGATATACGTTTCCGATTTGCAGATGTTGTAGAGGCTATCGCTAACCTTAATGGTAAAAAAGCTCCTGGCGTTGACAAAATAAGCAACAAAATGCTCATAGAGCTGCCTCTTACTGCTAAAAGAATCATTCTTTTTATTTTTAACGCGATAATTGGGCTTGTACATTTTCAGCCTATATGGAAAGTTGCCTTAGTAAAGATGATTCCTAAGCCTGGCAAAGATCCCTCGAAGGTAGAATCTTATAGGCCCATAAGTTTGTTACCCACAATGTCAAAATTGTTCGAAAAACTGTTAAAAAACAAGCTAAATCCGATCCTGAATGACAACATATGCATTCCAAATCACCAATTCGGCTTTAGAAGTCAACATAGTACCATCGAACAAACTCACAGGTTGGTACAGGTTATAAGAAAAGCCTTTGAGGAAAAGATGAACTACTCCGGGCTTTTTATCGATGTCTCACAAGCTTTCGACAAAGTATGGCACTAAGGCCTTCTAAATAAACTAAAGCTCAACCTTTCAGCTAATATTTTCAACCTTTTAGAACAATACATAACAGGCCGACAATTTATGATCAAAGAGGGAAACCAAATAAGTTGTTCCCAGCCAATAGAGGCTGGTGTCCCTCAAGGAAGTATACAAGGTCTAATTTTGTACTTGCTTTACACGGCAGACATGCCAACCAATAGTTTCACACACACGTCGACATTTGCTGACGACACTGCTTTTCTTAGTATTCACAGAGACCCTAAAGAGGCTTCGAACCAGCTGCAACAACACGTAACCCAAGTTGAGAAATGGGGAATAAAGATAAATGAACAAAAATGTACCCACGTAACTTTTACTTTACGCAAAGAAACGTGCCCTCCAATCACTATCAACAACCATAATGTGCCTCAACGGTCTGAGACAAAATATCTTGGTATTCACCTAGATCGCCGCCTTACATGGAAGCCCCATATAGATGCTAAGCTGACGCAAATGAAACTTAAAGCTGCTCAAATCCACTGGCTAATTGGTAGAAACTCTGTGCTACGTCTTAATTGTAAGCTTCTACTCTACAACTCGATTTTAAAACCAATTTGGTGCTACGGTATACAATTATGGGGTACTGCTTTCGCCTATAACATCGAAAAAATCCAACGCCGTCAAAACAAAATTCTAAGAATGATAACTGGTGCTCCTTGGTATATCAAAAACAGCAACATCCACAAGGATCTAGAAGTTCCACTTGTAAAATGCGAAATCCTAAACTATGTGGACAAGTACTTAAATAAGCTGGAATCACATCCAAATCCGCTCGCTCGAAGCATCCTGCAACATAGTTGGCACACCCCCCTAAAAAGAAGGGATACAATTGCTCTTAGATGAAATCTTTGAAATTAGTTAATTTTATTGTGAGAACTTAAATTTTAGTCTGGTACTGACTGGACTAGTATTAACTACTTAGTTTTAAGATTTGAATACTTATTGTTAGTTCGCTTAAGCGAAGATTCAATAATAAAATATATGAACAAAAAAAAAAAAAATTTTTTGTAAATTTTGTATGGCAACCCCCTTAGGATGTAGAGATAGGGGGTAAGTATATTCTAGGAATATGTTTAGGAGGACAAACTAATGGGGGTCGGTCGTACACTTTTTTGCTCTAAGGCCAACTTTGAGGAAGTTGTGGGCATTTTCATATCATTTTTGTAAATTTTGTATGGCAACCACCTTAGGGCGTGGAGATAGGGGGTAAGTATCTTCTAGGAATATGTTTGGGAGAAGAAACTAATAGGGGTTGGTCGTACACTTTATTTCTCTAAGGCTAATTCTGAAAAAGTTGTGGGCATTTTTACATAATTTTTGTAAATTTTGTATGGCAACGCCCTTAGGGCGTGGAGATAGGAGGTAAGTATACTCTAGGAATACGTTTGGGAGGAAAAACTAATGGGGGCCGGTCGTACACTTTATTGCTCTAAGGCCAACTCTGAAGAAGTTGAGACCATTTTAACATCATTTCTGTAAATTTTGTATGGCAACCCTTTAGGGCGTAGAAATAGAGGGTAAGTATGTCGTAGGAATATGTTTGGGAGAAGAAACTAATAGGGGTCGGTCGTATCATATCATATCATTTTTGTAAATTTTGTATGGCAACCGCCTTAGGGCGTGTAGATAGGGGGTAAGTATGCTCTAAGAATATGTTTGGGAGAACAAACTAATAGGGGTCGGTCGTAAACTTTTTTGCTCTAAAGCCAACTTTGAAGAAGTTGTGGGCATTTTTAAATCATTTTTGTAAATTTTGTATGGCAACCCCCTTAGGGGGTGGAGATAGGAGGTAAGTATATTCTAGGAATATGTTTGGGAGGGCAAACTAATGGGGCTCGGTCGTACACTTTATTGCTCTAAGGCCAACTCTGAAGAAGTTGAGGCCATTTTTACATCATTTTTGTAAATTTTGTATGGCAACCACCTTAGGGCGTGGAGATAGGGGGTAAGTATCTTCTAGGAATATGTTTGGGAGAAGAAACTAATAGGGGTTGGTCGTACACTTTATTTCTCTAAGGCTAATTCTGAAGAAGTTGTGGGCATTTTCATATCATTTTTGTAAATTTTGTATGGCAACCGCCTTAGGGCGTGGAGATAGGGGGTAAGTATGCTCTAGGAATATGTTTGGGAGATCAAACTAATAGGGGTCGGTCGTACACTTTATTGCTCTAAGGCCAACTCTGAAGAAGTTGTGGGCATTTTCATATCATTTTTGTAAATTTTGTATGGCATTCGCCTTAGGGCGTGGAGATAGGGGGTAAGTATGCTCTAGGAATATGTTTGGGAGAACAAACTAATAGGGGTCGGTCGTAAACTTTATTGCTCTAAGGCCAACTTTGAAGAAGTTGTGGGCATTTTTAAATCATTTTTGTAAATTTTGTATGGCAACCACCTTAGGGCGTGGAGATAGGGGGTAAGTATCTTCTAGGAATATGTTTGGGAGAAGAAACTAATAGGGGTTGGTCGTACACTTTATTTCTCTAAGGCTAATTCTGAAAAAGTTGTGGGCATTTTTACATAATTTTTGTAAATTTTGTATGGCAACGCCCTTAGGGCGTGGAGATAGGAGGTAAGTATACTCTAGGAATACGTTTGGGAGGAAAAACTAATGGGGGCCGGTCGTACACTTTATTGCTCTAAGGCCAACTCTGAAGAAGTTGAGACCATTTTAACATCATTTCTGTAAATTTTGTATGGCAACCCTTTAGGGCGTGGAAATAGAGGGTAAGTATGTCGTAGGAATATGTTTGGGAGAAGAAACTAATAGGGGTCGGTCGTATCATATCATATCATTTTTGTAAATTTTGTATGGCAACCGCCTTAGGGCGTGTAGATAGGGGGTAAGTATGCTCTAAGAATATGTTTGGGAGAACAAACTAATAGGGGTCGGTCGTAAACTTTTTTGCTCTAAGGCACACTTTGAAGAAGTTGTGGGCATTTTTAAATCATTTTTGTAAATTTTGTATGGCAACCCCCTTAGGGGGTGGAGATAGGAGGTAAGTATATTCTAGGAATATGTTTGGGAGGGCAAACTAATGGGGCTCGGTCGTACACTTTATTGCTCTAAGGCCAACTCTGAAGAAGTTGAGGCCATTTTTACATCATTTTTGTAAATTTTGTATGGCAACCCCTTTAGGGCGTGGAGATAGGGGGTAAGTATGTCGTAGGAATATGTTTGGGAGAAGAAACTAATAGGGGTCGGTCGTACACTTTATTGCTCTAAGGCCAACTCTGAAGAAGTTGTGGGCATTTTCATATCATTTTTGTAAATTTTGTAGGGCAACCGCCTTAGGGCGTGGAGATAGGGGGTAAGTATGCTGTAGGAATATGTTTGGGAGAACAAACTAATAGGGGTCGGTCTTAAACTTTATTGCTCTAAGGCCAACTTTGAAGAAGTTGTGGGCATTTTTAAATCATTTTTGTAAATTTTGTATGGCAACCACCTTAGGGCGTGGAGATAGGGGGTAAGTATCTTCTAGGAATATGTTTGGGAGAAGAAACTAATAGGGGTTGGTCGTACACTTTATTTCTCTTAGGCTAATTCTGAAAAAGTTGTGGGCATTTTTACATATTTTTGGTAAATTTTGTATGGCAACTCCCTTAGGGCGTGGAGATAGGAGGTAAGTATACTCTAGGAATACGTTTGGGAGGAAAAACTAATGGGGCCGGTCGTACACTTTATTGCTCTAAGGCCAACTCTGAAGAAGTTGAGACCATTTTAACATCATTTCTGTAAATTTTGTATGGCAACCCTTTAGGGCGTGGAAATAGAGGGTAAGTATGTCGTAGGAATATGTTTGGGAGAAGAAACTAATAGGGGTCGGTCGTACACTTTATTGCTCTAAGGCCAACTCTGAAGGAGATAGGGGGTAAGTATACTCTAGGAATACGTTTGGGAGGAAAAACTAATGGGGGTCTGCGATACATTTTTTTTCTCTAGGGGCGACCTTGGGGAAGTTGTAGCGGTTTTTACCTTCCCTACGGGGAAGTGGACTGGTTCAAGACTATTGACGTGAACGGTCCCTAAGGGTATGGGCTGGTTCTAGTTCCTGAACTTTATATGAAAAGAACCTATCACTTTTACATTGGGTTGTCATTGGAGGGGGCAATTGGTTCAAAACTAACATTTTAGAACGGGTTACAGGCCAATCCTATATAAGCAAATTTTGCATTAATTGTTTAAGATCCTGTTCAAGCTACTTTGTTTGTATTTACGCGTGTGTGTGTTTATATGTAAACAGATGTATGTTTATGTGTAAGGACCAGTATTTCTATTTTTCCCCCTAACCTCTTTAACACCTTTTAACCAGTTACTTGATGCGTGCCTTTTTAACCAATCACGACCAACAACTTTTTTCCAATTCATGTTTTGTACCTGTAACAGGACTGGTACGCCGACCAATTGACACCCATTTCCCGCAGGGTTATTTTTTAAAATTTTGTATGACAACCATGTTAGGGGCTGGAGATAGAGGGTAAGCATGTTCCACAGAAATGTTTGGATAGATAAAATAATTCGGGTCGGTCTTACATTTTACCTTTGTAGAAGAACCCTGGAAGCCGTAGGAGCGATTTTAAAAATGTTTAAATTAAGCATTGTATGGCAGCCGTGTTATATGTATGAAGACTAATAAAATTTACGTTTTTGGGGTGGTTCAATAATATAAACATGACTGGTTCTGTTTTTTTTTTGTTGTTTTTTTTATTATAACATACATAAGTATGTTCTTTGTTGTTGTTGTAGACTGAAAACAAGTAGGAAGTCTTGGTTTTTTGCTTATATCTCGGTTATTTATCGGGCGACTTTGCTAAATTTCAATACCGATTTTCTCGCGACCATCTCTGACAGTTTGATACCACTTACGGGTCTTTGCGATATTGGGGGGCTTCAGAAAGTTGATTTCAACCATAACACGGACAGACGGACAATGCTAAATCGGCTTCCCTATCTATAAGGATCCAGAATATATATACTTTATGCGGTCCCAAATGGATAATAAAGAAATTACAAACGGAATGACAACCTACATATATGTATATACCCTTATCACTTATGCGAAGGGTATGAAAACTATGAGTAATAATTTTTGTTGTTTTATTTTCACAGGGAGAACATAATTTTGACATTTTGGCACTTATCAGCTGGGCCGACGAGACTACCTGGTTCTTTGTATCATGCTTAGTTCTTTTTCCTAATAATTTGCAACGGGTTGCTTCTTCTATTCCTGTTCCATCATCTTTTCTTTATTGTTTTCTGGCGTTATTACTTCTGCTCTCAGAACTGCCTTAGCAATTTTCCAGCTGCTGTCAACATACATAACTCATGGTCTACACGAGACATAAGTTTGGAAATTTTAATGTTAGCAATTGTAAAAATCTGCTTCAAATACAAAACATGGCCGCGTTGACCGCAAATTTAAGTGTTTAAACATAAGTTTCGAAATAATTTTTACAACGCAAGGCTGAGCAATTGTGTTAAGACACAAGCTGTCAAATTACGTTGTTGTTGTGCTAAAAAATGGGGAAAATAAGAAAAATATTAGGAAAAAAGGAGATGTGTAAACAAAAAAGAAAGAACAACAAAATTAATTATGATAAGTGAGAAATTACAATAAAAAGATTAGTTGCAATAAATATCGTCCATTTTTTATAAATGTTTGCAGTAACCTATTTTAACAAAAATTTTTAGTTTGTGTCCGTGCTCATTTAAGTTTACCCCACTCTGAAGACAAGCTCGAATACAAAATTTTTTTGTAATGACATTCTGCCGAAGTTAGTTCTTACGCTACGTCTTAACTAGCCAAAAATTTGTCAAGCCAAGAACATAATTTTGGCAGAATAATTGTAAAAAATTTTTTAGGTTTTTTTTTTGGCGTGGAGAGAACGTACTCATGTTTATGTTTTGTCGATTCATAGTTCATATATATTATAGTGTTAAATATTTATAAAGTAGCATTCCCTTTGCGATTAAAGTTTCACTTGTCGGTTTAAATGTCCAAATTTATATACATACTAGCTGACCCGGTGAACTTCGTGCCACCTACCAATTATTGAATATATGGATTTTTTAAAAAGAGTTCAAAGTTTATGTAGTCAAATAGTGCATTGGAATATATTTACATAGAAAACAAAAATTCAAAAAGATTACAAAAATAAGGCGTAAAAGCTGTTAAGAAAGCAATGTATTTTTGTGCATAGGTTATGTTTAGGTTAATTCCCTTCAGTGCAGTACCTTGTGATATAGGAAACTTTTCGTTTTGTTATTAGGCGCAAGTACAAATAAAGCAGATGGTTTGCCCACACGTGAACATGCAACGTATATTTGGCCATGAGAAAAACATGTATTTTCTAAATTAAGACCACAAATACTCAAGGATTGTCCTTTTGATTTGTTAATCGTCATTGCGAATGCAAGACGAATAGGAAATTTAATTCGCTTGAACTCAAAAGGCATATCGGTTGGTATCATCGGAATTATCGGTATGAGAACTTCTTCTCCTTTGAATTTTCCTCTCAGTGTAATTGCGTGTACAACACGGACCATTAGTTTCGGATTACCAAATGCGTTCCATTGCAAAGTTTTGGTTGGTTTAAATTTTAAAGCACGATAACTACCGAGCCAATTTTCAGTTGTAAGTTGTGCGGGGGTAAGCCAGGCACATCCAAGGAGTTAAAAACTTCAGTTGGATAGTTTGTGGCTTCATCTTCGTTTGTTACACAATCAAATGATTTAAAAGAATGCAGAGTACCAACGATTTGATTCTGAACTATTTACAAAGTTTAAATCATCAACCTCTATATTTTTCCCGTTGGCAATTATGTTGGAAAATACTTTCCAACTCTTCTTTTGACGATACAAAATTACAAAAATTTTGAGGAAACGATATCAATCCGTTTGATTCGTCGACAGGAATACGGCCATTACCGATAGTCAACAATTGGTTGGAGAAATCTTGAGGTGTTATATCGTTGAGTAATGTAACTTTCATGTTTTCTGTCATCTGCAGTATCTTTGGAAAACGCCACAGACTTGAGGATTTAACGCAAGCATTTTTTTGATCAGCCGCCTTCGATCTTGGAATGACTGGCAGACAGTAAAATCATTGCACCTCCAAAACATCTTGGGTCACTGCGCAGATAATGATTTTACACGCTACTAAAACTTTGGACATGACGAAGTTTTTCGCAATGTTACATATTGGTTGCTCTATATTTTGAAGGTTTAATGGCAATTTAAACGCTGAGTGATCTGTGCGGCACCCTTCTTACAATGTGGCCGCTATTCCAGATGAAGCTTCCGCTGCAGCTATGTTGGATCTCGCACGAACAGTGGCTAAAATCAATGACATGACGAATGTCTTCCCAGTTTCACCGGGGGCATCCAAGAATAGAAAACACCGTTTCCATCATCAATTGCCTTCAATATTATATCATATACTTCTTTCTATTGGAGGTTTAAGAGGGAAACATTAATTTGAACTAATAGGTTCAACTCATGTCGATCGTATTCACGTTCACGCTTCAATTGTCGATTTAATAGCTCATTCAATTCATGTTCTGGTGATGGCAGTCCTAACCTGACTAACAAACTGCCGCAAATAAGGTAACACATGTCTTCAATTAAGAGCAAGTCCCGGTTATGCATCTTTGCATTGACTTCAAGATTTGGATTTCTTGAGCAGACATGATATTGATGTAAAATGTCTTTTGACATATTGTCCTTGAATTTGTTCCACAGGTCACTTGGATTTGACGGGAAGCATGTCAAAATGATAATATCAAGTAATGTTCGTATCTGGCTTGGATATGCAGATATAATTGCCTCAGCGCTTGTCGTATCCCAATGAGTATCGTTTTCAAACAAATTGAGTTCTTGACACGCAGCACGAAATGTTGGGCAGACTATACCATAAACTGTACGAAATGCTGCAAATGATGTTGGACCACGAACATTCACCAGCAACAACCGCAATAAAAACATTCTTCGGATGAACTGTATAAATGCAACCAAGAGCATCACTTAAACGCACATCCGGATGCCCAGGAACCATAGTGCCTTTCTTTTGACGTTAAAATTTTTTTGAAGAAGCGTTCCAAGTGTAATACCGTGGCATCTCCGAGTAAAGTAAAGTTTGTGCAAACGGATCGCTTTGACAAACAGCAAAGAAACTTGTCAATGTTGCCGCTGGAGGTATTTCAGTACGTTGAACAATATTTGTCGCAGTGAAATATACTCGTTGGCCATTCTCAAGATGCACTGCTAAATGTACAACAGTGGGATGAATAGGAAATGAGAAATACGCCACGCCGCCTCATTTCAGTTCACATATCGCCCAACTTGATAACCTGTAATTTTGTCGTTGCCCTTGGAGGTTTGAATGCTAAAAACAACCACATCGCTGCCTTTCGTGACATATTTGCAGATGTACTTGATCGACTTCACTGAATTAGAATATTCAACATTGCAATGTGTCTTAAATGATTTGGAAAGAAATGGCGAATATGGCACAGTCCAACACTTGTCAATCACAAAATCGTTTCCTTTTACTTTCTTTGTAATAGTTTGACCGTTGTCATTGGGCCATCAACGCCGATACAGTGGATAACCGTCATGGCCAGTGATAGTTTCCGCGGTCAATTTTCGTGGATAATGTTTGGAACACTTGCCGTTGACCATGCACAAAGATTGGGGGTTGATGGTGCCACACGGTCCATGAATAATATTTGTAATTACAACATCATGTAGTTTTAGATCTGTATCGGGATCAGGAATCTCGGCACTTATAATATAATCTATCTGGTCTGGTCGAACTTTTTCGACTAAACAAATAAGAATGTGTGCATGCGGCAAGCCTCGTTTTTGCCATTTTATTGAATACATCCAGCATCGAGTATCTTCAAACACATATTGCCTAACAATATATATAATTAGCAAACGAATTTTTACCTAAACACACACAATTCACGAAACATTATCCTTAATAGCATGTCAATAACGTTGTAAACCATTTTGTTTGTTTCTTTGATAATAACTAAAAATTACTAATAAAGCGTGAATAGAAAAGCTGAAGCCAATCGCATCTTTCATGATAGGAAGCTATTACCAAGAAAAGCTTCACAAACAGTCCACTTTATAATGGCTTCATTATTTTGTAGCCCTATCCGCCACATGTAAATATTTTTTTTTATTTTTTTAAATGTTTGTTGTGATTACAAAACAATGTATAGGAAAAAATTGCGTTAATGACTCGCTAACTGACAGACAGATTCATCATTGCATAGCCTATATGCTTAGAGCAATACTTGAAATATGTATTGGTTAATTTTTTAGCTTCTGAGATAAAAAAGAAAGAATTATAATATAACTTACGCTCGACAGGTTTCAAAGTTATGAATGAATTTTTCGTACTTATCTTGAAATATTAGACCATTAGAGGCGAGACAGGGTAAAAAACCTTATTCTGAAACTCCTTATATCCATTTTGTACCTTCGGAACCGAAAAAGATAAAAAGGGGCTCAAATTATATATTAAGTTCATTCGTTTACTTTCCCAGTAAAGTCCAGTAACTTAGCAAATACTGAGTAATTTTACCAAATTTCTCTCACTTAAAATTTTTTAAGTAAAAAGTACGCGAACGGAAAATTTTAACAAAAAGTTTACCTACTCAAAACAGCTGATAGATTAAAATATATTGCAATTATTTGATTACTCAAAAAATGCATTAAATTTTTTTAGGCAAAAACAAGCTGACTTTTGTGAGTGGGGTTAACATGGTTTTGGGGTTAAAGTATATTACGATCACCACCACAAACAATGGGCTTGCTCCCTTTGGCAAATTTTTTTTTTCAGAAATGCTACCTTTATTTTGAGCACACGAATATATGGACACCCAGTCAGACAGATATGTTTAAATTGGCTAAGGAAGTGATTCTGAGTCTGTCGGTATAATTTAAGTTGAGTCTCAGACTATTTCTTTGTACGTTACCTGGAGCAATACATACTGCTAGGGAAAGACTTAGCGTTAATAAAAAAAACACGAATATTTAATTTTGGGTAATAAGTGACTGCACCGAGTACCCAAGTAAAAAGTAAATCTTAAGAAGAAAAAGCCGCAACAAAATTGATTTGGATATTCTAAAATGTGTTCGAAACTAAACATCCGTATAGGTCCGGACCGTGTCATGGAAGTAGCTTTTAACAGAATTGCGTAATACTCTTTCCTTTCTCAAACACAAGTTGGGGTGAAAAAATCCTGGCTTTTTTTTAACATTTTAAACAAACTTATATCTTCTTCATCTTTGCTTTCAGATGACGATTCTATTAGATACAATACTGCATTTTGCAAAACATAGCCATGCTTGGTTACGTTTACTCTTTCCCCTAAACTTAAAGTACTAGCTATATTTCTAAGCTGTTCCATTGTTTCGCCTGTGAACATTAAATTACTTTTTATACCATTTAATTTTTTTCGTTATTCAATTTGTTAGCTGTTTGTTATTTCATTTTTTTGTTTACATCAGAAAACATATGTTTTATTTTACTAGTAATTTTTACTAGTAAAATTTTGTCCAGTAAAAATGTTTAAATACTCAGTAAGACAACTGTCACTTTGCGCTCTCAATTTGTGTTCTCATTTACTGGATTTTGTGTAAACGAACGCAATCCAGTAAAAATATACAAAAATTTTTAAAAACTTTGAGTAAACGAATGAACTTATTGTTATTGCGTTCGACAGTTCTCGAAAAAATATGTATATAACATTTTGATAATTTTGATCCTAAGGGGTAAAAAGGGATAAACATTTTACTGGTAATTTTTAAGTTATTTTTGTTACTTTTAAACTAATTTTTTAAATTATGTTCAACTGGTTTAAGAAAAATGCCATGCCCATTATTCTCTTTTCTTCTAAGTATATTAGCAAACATAAACATCCATAGACAATTTTGAGACTCTAGCTATAAGAATTATTGAAGTACATGTAAAAAAATGGTATGGGAGGTGCCACACTAAAAAGTTTGGAGACCTTAGCTGCCACAGTTAATGATATACACATATAAATATTTCCATGCTATTATAGGTTCTATACCCATAGTTCACTTCCTGCCTATACTCATCTTTGTTTTGCATATTAGCATAATAAATATCTATCTATCTATGGAGATTTCAGCTGTTACATTTATTGACATACATATGTATATATGTAAAAGGAGGTGCCACGGCTATTATTATCTTCACGCCCAAACTCAGCTTAATTGTAGACATTAACATTGTAAACACCTACACAAAATTTGGAGACTTTAACCCATACACAGCTGAATTGTGCATATTACCATTATAAACATCTTTACAAAGTTTTGAGAGTTCAACTATTACAGTTATTGAGATATATAAAAAAACCTATTTTCGTTGTATGGGAGATGCCACGCTCATTTCTTTTTTCCCGCCCATACAGAGCACAATTATGCATATTGGCTATATAAACATCCGTACAAAGTTTGGAGGCTTTAGCTAATACAGTTATTGATATACATATATACAAAAAACTATTTTCGTTGTATGGAACGTGCCATGCCCATTTATTTCTTTTCGCCTATACAAAGCTAAATTATGCATATTAGCACTATAAACATCCGTACGAAGTTTGGGGACTTCAGCTATTACAGTTGTTGAGATATATACAAAAAACTATTTTCGTTGTATGGAAGGTGCCACGCCCATTTATTTTTTCCCGCCCATACAAAGCTTAATTATGCATGTTAGTACTATAAACTTCCGTACGAAGTTTGGAGACTTCAGCTATTCCAGTTATTAAGATATATACAAAAAACTTTTTTCGTTGTAAGGGAGGTGCCACGCCTATTTATTTTTTCCCACCCATACAAAGCTTAACTATGCATGTTAGTACTATAAACATCCGTACGAAGTTTGGAGCCTTAAGCTATTACAGTTGTTGGGATATATACAAAAAACTATTTTCGTTGTATTGGAGGTGCCACGCCCATTTATTTCTTTCCGCCCGTGCAAAGCTCAATTATGCATATTAGCACATCAGCTATTCCAGTTATTAAGATATATACAAAAAACTTTTTTCGTTGTAAGGGAGGTGCCACGCCTATTTATTTTTTCCCACCCATACAAAGCTTAACTATGCATGTTAGTACTATAAACTTCCGTACGAAGTTTGGAGACTTCAGCTATTACAGTTATTGAGATATATACAAAAAACTATTTTCGTTGTATGGGAGGTGCCACGCCTATTTATTTTTTCCCGCCCATACAAAGCTCAATTATGCATGTTAGTACTATAAACATCCGTACGAAGTTTGGAGCCTTAAGCTATTACAGTTGTTGGGATATATACAAAAAACTATTTTCGTTGTATTGGAGGTGCCACGCCCATTTATTTCTTTCCGCCCGTACAAAGCTCAATTATGCATATTAGCACTATAAACATCCGTACGAAGTTTGGAGACTTCAGCTATTACAGTTATTGAGATATATACAAAAACTATTTTCGTTGTATGGGAGGTGCCACGCCTATTTATTTTTTCCCGCCCATACAAAGCCTAATCATGCATGTAAGTACTATAAACATCCGTACGAAGTTTGGAGACTTCAGCTATTACAGTTATTGAGATATATACAAAAAACTATTTTCGTTGTATGGGAGGTGCCACGCCTATTTATTTTTTCCCGCCCATACAAAGCTCAATTATGCATGCTAGTACCATAAACATCCGTACGAAGTTTGGAGACTTCAGCTATTACAGTTATTGAGATATATACAAAAAACTATTTTCGTTGTATGGGAGATGCCACGCCTATTTATTTTTTCCCGCCCATACAAAGCTTAATTATGCATGTTAGTACTATAAACTTCCGTACGAAGTTTGGAGACTTCAGCTATTACAGTTATTGAGATATATACAAAAAACTATTTTCGTTGTATGGGAGGTGCCACGCCTATTTATTTTTTCCCGCCCATACAAAGCGTAGTTATGCAAGTTAGTACTATAAACATCCGTACAAAGTTTGGAGACTTCAACTATTACAGTTATTGAGAAATATACAAAAAACTATTTTTGTTGTATGGGAGGTGCCACGCCCATTTATTTGTTTCCGCCCATAAACAACTCAATTATGCACATCAGTAAATAACTTACCTCTACCAAATTTGGAGACTTCAGCTATAATAGGTATTGAGGTATGTGAAAAAAACTGTTCAATTTGTATGGGAGGTGCCACGCCCAGTCGGAATTTCCAAAAAATAATAAGCCTAAAACGCATTCCCAGATATCGGGTATGTCCTTTTTTTAAGTTTCATTCAAATCGGTCCAGCCGTTCTCGAGTTATAAGCGGTGTCACTAACAAAAAAAAAATTGATCTTTTATATATAAGATGTATATATGCTGTGTTTAACATCATTGAGCTTTTTCTGTTGTATTGTTCTGTTTTTTTCTGTGCCAATGCTCTTAACTGTATGGTTGTTTACTATCCCGAAAAACATAAATTTTTCGTTAAGAATATGAAAGAGATTTGGCAACCATTCAAACGGATTATATACGTCATCCATTTAATGGGAAGTCATGCGCGTGTCGTAAACATGCTCCCTGATAGGCAGCTGTCCCACTGTTGCCAAGTTAGGGGTTTTCATCTTAAATTAAGGGTTTGTTTGCGTTTGGTAAGTTAAAACTTGATGCAGTTTCTTATGAAAGTCAACTGCAGCTTAAAATATGGTAAAAGTAAGGAAGTTTTGTACTTCCAGAAATTTAAAAGGAATACTGAAGTGAAAATTAATCTAAAGTTGTAAAAAAGAACTTGAAACCCGAATGACTACTTTTCTTGAGGGTTTTGTTTTTGGTCTGGTACAAATTTAGGGTAAATATTTTAAGATTAAGGGTGACTTGATTGGCGACACTGGCTATCGCACATGTCAATCAGCATGGTGAAAATTATACCAGGTGGTCTTTTTTTAAATATATAGAGTTTCAAAATTTGGTTAAAATTATTTCCCCACCCTGTTCTCAAACTCCATATATAAAAAAGGAAAAAAGTAGGGGAGTTAAAAATTCTCCCCGGACGAGACCACCTAGTATTAATTTCACCATGGTCAATCAGTAATATTGGTTGTTTCTTCGTCTTTTCTTTAAAAACGTTTACCGATAATTCGAAAATGCATTCTTCTCGGCTAGTATTGATTCGTATCGAATGCCGTAATTTGCCCTCGGTTTTTTTTTTCAAAAAAACGCTTCTTTTAACATTGACGAAAAAATATTAGTTTTGTTTGAGAAAAAGAAACTAATGGTGTTTTCCATTCTAAAAAAAAATGTTACAATAAGTATGTGTAACATTTTTATCAGGTTACACACACACTTAAAAAGTTGTCCATTTTTTTTGTTTTAATGGAACAGAAAATTGCTTGATTTTAATAAAAACTGCACTCTGCGTTAAAAACTCGCCTGCATAAAAAAGTATTTACATACATAACACAGCTGTAAAAAGTGGTACTTTGTTACACTGAAATATAATTGGGGGTAAGATATGTTACACTCTTGCCAGTTATTTGTGCAACATGTTAAGAAAGGAACACGATAACTGTTTTCAATCTTGCATGTATTTTTAGAATGGAACATAAACCCGCTCGAATGATAGCATTAATGTAACATTTTTGCCAGAATGGAAAACACCATAAATAATGATGTTAAGCCAGAATTAAAAATTTGCATTAAAAACAATAAGTTAAACAAAAAATATAAAATAAGCAGATAATTCGCCTTTAATGAAAGGAGTGAGCTTAAGATGGATTTTGGCTGACTGAGTTTATATAACCTTAAGGTTCTTCCTATCCTTCGTGCTCTTATTTATGGTGTTTCAAAGGCCTTTTTTGTGATTCGTTATATGCCTCATGTTCAGGGTTGGGCATTATTTCAAATACTTGTATTTGAAATACAAATATGTATTTTGTATTTGAAATACCACCTTTAATGTTTTTTGTATTTCAATTAAACACAACAAGTAAGACCACTATATTTGGCTGTGCCGAATCTTATATACCCTTTACATTGGTCTTTTAATATACCCAGCCTAGTTATTTTGTACTGCGAATAATATAATAAAAATATTTTGTGCGAAGTTTAAAGTCCATAGAAAACTTTACAAAATTTTAACGTTCGAATGTATAATGAAATAGATGAAGAAGGTTTGAAGTCAAGAGTTATAAAAGTTTTCGACATTATTCGTATTAAAAGGTTAATAAAAGTTGTTAATTTTTATGGGCACTTCTAGTGTCCCTGCTCCTCTCCAACTTTTTTTTCCAAAGCGTAGGTCTCATCATCGAATTACTTTTTGTTGAACACTAGAAGTCGACAGCTGTTATAGTTTCCGACACAAAGCGCATCGAAAATTTCATAAAAATTGTTTATTTGTATGGGAGCTATACCTTCTCCTGCCCCCACCCAAAAAATTTTTTCCCAAAAGTGTAGGTCTTGTTGTACAACTTTTGAAACATTTGAAGTCGATAGCTTTTATAGTTGCTAAGATTTAGCACATGAAATATTTTACAAAATTTGTGCGATTGTACAGAAAAAACCACTTCCCCTGATCCTATCTGAAAAAAAAATTTCCCTTATTGAGGTCCCTATTTTCAGAGTATCCGTGCTAAGTTTTGTGGCAAGAGTGACTATATTTACTGAGATATATAGGGATATTTGCACGGATTTTGTCCTAAAAAAATGGGTTATTTCGAGTTTTCGTTTATATCTCGGTCAATTGTCAACCGATTTTGCTAATTTTAAGTAGCGATTGTCTCCAGAATAGTTTAGTTTTACACCAATAACTGGTACGTATCACTTCATTTGACTCCGAAAACTTGATTTCAACAGACTGGCTGACGGACATGTCTATATCAACTTCCCTATCTATAAAGATCCAGAATATATATATATATATATATATATATATATATATATATATATATATACTTTATTGGGAATGACAAACCGATATACATATACCCTTATCACTATGTGAAGGGTATACAAAAGAAATGCAGAGGGCGAATTTTTGAATTCGCCTTGATATTACTTTACTTTTAATTTATTGTTTTTCACATACAGAGAACTGTTTTCATAAAATTTAACACCAGTTTGCGTAGAAAGATTGTTTTCTTCAGCAGCATTTATATATTTTCCAACAAGAGGCTGCTTATTTGATTAAACTTTTAAAAATCTAGTGTTCATGAAAGGAAACTCATGTTTTACCAATTGATTAAGGGTTATAAATGTATTTTGTATTTTAAATAAAAGATACTAAAATACTGTATTTTGTATTTTAAATACTCGACTTGAAAGTATTTGGTATTTTGTATTTGAAATACAAGCGGAACAAGTATGTTTATATTTCAAATACAGCAAAGCATGTATTTTGCCCAACTCTGCTCATGTTCTTTCTGCCAGTTCCCTTCACCAATATTAGGCCTGTTTTTTGCTTCATTGATTATTTTATCTTCACACTTTTAGAAAATTCATATTTTATATTACTTAGACTGATCTAAATCCGCATACAATTCCGTATTTTCTTATTCTGATTTTATTTACGTACATCAAATTTACATTCAACCTACAGTATTACCAAAGGGGGTTTTCACACAAGACTAATTGTGCTGGCATAAAATCGCAGTTTGTAGGCTTTTTCGGTAAAGAGAGTGGTTTTTGGTTGGCACAATTTTTCAACCAGCTTCAACCCCGCACAAGCAGAACAAAGCTAACACATACACACGTGGCAAACGTGAAATAAACAAAGAAAATACTAACACACACAAAGCTGTGTATACGTGCACAATTTTATGCCAGTATAATTAGTCTAGTGTAAATACGAAAGAACAAAAGTTGTGCGGATTAAAAATAAGTCTTGTCTGAAAACCCCCAAATAGAAAGAGTACTGACAGGAAATCGTAGTTGGCTTAGGGAATCCATTACACTTGGCTAATTTCAGAAATGACTTAATTTTTAACAAATTTAGAAGGCCGAAGGTTTAGTAGTCAATTTGAATACACTTCGTTCTAAGCATCAATGTCTAAGAATTACTTTTTATACACTTCACATAATTTTAAGGGTATATGTATATCAGTTTGCCATTTCGTTTTTTATTTTTGAATATCCATCTGCGACCCCAGAAAGTATATATGTATGCAGAGTTGGGCAAAATACATGCTTTGCTGTATTTAAAATACAAAATACTTGTTCCGTTTGTATTTCAAATACAAAATACCAAACACTTTCAAGTCGGGTATTTCAAATACAAAATCCAGTATTTAAGCATCTTTTATTTGAAATAAAAAATACAAAATACATTTTTAACCATTAATCATAAACACTAGATTTTTAAAAGTTTAATCAGATAAGCAGCCTCTTGTTGAAGAATATATAAATCCTGCTAAAAAAAAACAATCTTTCTACAGGTCCTGATGAAAACAGACTGGTGTTAAATTTTATGAAAACAGTTCTTTGCAAGGCACATTCAACAAGGTAAACCCAATGTGGATTCAAAAAATTCGCTCTCTGTATTTCCTTTTTGTGTTTGAACGGTAGAATGTCAGAAAAATTAAAAATTTCATATGTATTAAATTAAATTTTTATAACGTGAAAACGTCAAACTGACTTGAATCAGCTAGGCTCTTAATATTACCTGGTTGAATGTGCCTTGGTTCTCTGTATGTGCCTTGTATATGAAAAACAAAATAAATTAAAAGTAAAGTAATATCAAGCGAATTCAAAAATTCGCCCTCTGCATTTCTTTTGTATACCCTTCACATAGTGATAAGGGAATACATACATATATCAGTTTATCATTCCGTTTATAATTTCTTTATTTTTCATTTGCGACCCCATAAAGTATTAATATTCTGGATCCTTATAGTTGATGTTGATATAGCCATGTCCATCTGTCAGTCTGTTGAAATCAAGTTTCCGGAGCCAAATAAGGTGATACGGACCAGTTATTGGTGTCAAACTTTTGGAAATATCCTGGAGACAATCGCTATTTAAAATTAGCAAAATCGGTTGACTATTGACCGAGATATAAATGAAAAATCAAATTAACCCATTTTTTGGGACAAACTCCGCGCATACATCCCTATATATCTCAGTGAATATAGTCATTCTTGCCACAAAACTTGGCACGGATAGGGACCTCAATCAGGAAAAAAAATTTTTCAGATAGGATCAGGGGAAGTGGTTTTTGTTCTGCAATTGCACAAATTTTGTGAAATGTTTCATTCGCTTAATCTTAGAGATTATAACAGCTATCGACCTAGACTTTGGAGAAAAAATTTTTTGAGTGGGGGCATGAGAACGTGTAGCTCCCATACAAATAAACACTTCTTATGACATTTTCGAAACGCTATGTCTCGGAAACTAAAACAGATAGAGACTTCTAGTGTTCTACGAAAAGTAATTGTATGATAAGGTCTACACTTTGAAAAAAAAAAAACATTTTTTGGGTAAGGGTAGGGGAAGGGTTAGCTCCCATTCAAATAAACACTTTTTATGACATTTTCGAAACGCTATATCTCGGAAACTATAACAGCTATCGACTTCTAGTGTTCTACAAAAAGTAAGTCGATGATAAGACCTACATTTTGGAAAAAAAGGTTAAAGAGGAGCAGGGGGGCTAGAAGATCCCATAAAAATTAACAACTTTTATTAACCTTTTAACACGAATAATGTCAAATCTTCTTCGTCTATTTCTAGTATCCATACGAACGTTAAAATTTTGTAAGGTTTTCTATGGACTTTAAGACTGGCACAAGGTATTTTTATTATATTATGTGCAGTACAAAATAACTCGGCTGGGTATGTTAAAAGAGCAATGTGAAAGGTATATAAGATTCGGCACAGCCAAATATAGCGATCTTAATTGTTGTGTTTAAAAGTGTGAATGTCAAAAAATTCTAATTTTTATACAAAATTTAATTTTTTTGACATTTACATTTCCAAATATCCGCTTAGCTTTTGATATTACCTGAATGAGTGAGCCCTGGAAAAGAACGTGCATTGCTAAAGCGAAGACGTGAATGAATACGAAGACAAAATTTTAT
The DNA here is from genome assembly GCA_963583895.1 of Melanophora roralis. Classification (NCBI taxonomy): domain Eukaryota; kingdom Metazoa; phylum Arthropoda; class Insecta; order Diptera; family Rhinophoridae; genus Melanophora; species Melanophora roralis. The sequence continues at coordinate 66,986,972 of OY757190.1, read as the reverse complement.
TCTTTTTTATTTTTTTTTAGTTGTATTATTTTTTCAATTTTTTTAATGACAACTTTTTGTATAACAAAAAAATGTATTTTGCAAAAATGTATTTTGCCATCATAAGTATTTGAAATACAAAATACAAAATACTTCAGTGTTAGGTATTTGAAATACCAAATACAAAATACATTAGAAGGTGGTATTTCAAATACAAATACAAAATACGTACAATACAAGTATTTGAAATACTGCCCAACCTTGTATGTATGTATGCATATTCTGGATCCTTATAGATAGGAAAGATGATTTAGCCATGCTCGTCTGTGTGTCTTTTGACATCAAGTTTTCGGAGTTAAATAAAGTAGTACGGACCAGCTAGTGGTATCAAACTATTAGAAATCTCCTGGAGACAATCACCTTTAAAATCAGCAAGATTGGTTAACTACCGATACATAGGCAAAACAGTGCGATTGTCTCAGTTTTTTTAGAACAAAATCACAAATTCCATACAAAATCTGTAACAAATGATGGACATAAAAAAAAGTTTGCAAAAAGTTTCTTGTATGCTTGGACGTATGTATGCATTCTCATATGAATGCATGTAGGTTCATGTGCTTGTATGTATGTATGTACATACAATAAGGGGTTTCATCAAAAAAAATTACATTAAAAAAATGGTTTTTTAAAAGACTCATTAAATCATCAAATTATACAAAACTCTTAAATTTTACATATTTTTATTGTAATTATTTCGTACTTTAACAAAAAAAAAGCGAGCCAAAATTTATCGAAATCACTTCAGAAAATCTGAATTTATTCACAATTGTGTGGTAGCAAATTTTTAATATATGTTTTTAAATTTTTATTTATTACATTTTATAATTATTTATTATCTTATATAATTATTTCTATTTATTCGGCCTTAAGTTAATTATTAAAATTGTGATAGCTAAGTATGGAAATTTTTATTAATAATTAAGTAATTCCGATTCTACCCGAGTGTAATGCATTTTCGAAATCAGCGACGATGTCTCGTCAGCTCGTAAGTTAAATGTAAATTTGTTCAATCTAAACAAACTTTAACTAGAATTTGAATACTGAAATTACAAGAAATATAAAAAGTTGTTAAAAACCGTTTGGTTCCTTTTATATTTTAGTGTAGGGACATCTCAATTGTGAAGAAATTCTAATAAATTTTTAATTTATTTTCTTTGCAACATACAGGGTTTTCAGAATTCCCAATTAAATTCTTAATAGTTCTTTAGTTTAAAATCCGTCTTTTGACGAAAAAAATAAATTTCATAAAACATTTATATTACCGATGAAACTTTCAGAATATCTTTAAAAGTACATACTGTCAAAAAATAATAATAACGTTGTTAAAAGTCTATTTTGTTTTTTATTCTTTTGTGTTTTCTTTAATTTAATCTGACAACTACTTAGTTCAAAAATTTATTGCCAGTTGTGTGATGCAGCATTTCCTTCTTTCATAACATAAAGGTAATGATGCTCAGTACAACGTGTATACAAATTGACTATGAAAGCTTTGATTTTACAAAAAAAAACTCATTTTGCTGACCTGTGTAATTGTAAATGAAATGAACAAAACTATAGATACATACATACGTTTATTTTATCCTCATATTTGATAACTTAGAAATTTTAAAAAACTTTTGTAGGAATTTTATATTAAAAATGTTTTAATTTTTTTTATAATCACACCAGACTTGTAATAAAGAATGCGTTTTAAATGCTGCATGTACGAATAAAAACTTGCTTTCAAAATTTGGACAGAAATCGTTTAAAATAATTTCAAATGTTCGAGCGGAGAAAATAAAAATAAATGTTTATTTATGAGAAAAATATTACATACGTTATATTAGTTATAAATAAAACTTGCATAAGCAACCCTTTCGACATGTACATATATAATGATTTTTGCAACTACATACATATAAGCGCTGAGTAATTTGCTTGCGGTGGTGGAGTTTATTATTTTATTTTTAAAAACCACTTTAGCACTGCAGTTTGAACCCTTTTTTATGAGAATATTGCTTCATTTAAGCAAGAAGGAAGGGAAATCGTTAAAATTTTCGTAGTTTTTGTACCTGAAAACACGTTTTTAATGTTTACCCTTCTTACCATTTCTCAAAAAAAATGTACATATATGCACGATTTAATAAGTTAAAAATATTATTTATTTCATTATCTTACTTGTAACAATTAAAACATTCGCTTTTTGTTTTGTTAGGAAAGAGTACACGCTGGCCGCGATCTTAGATATCTAGGGAGCCTTTAATAATGTGACATTAGTGGCTATTGGGTACGCACTGATGGAAGTAGGGGTTCAAGGCATCCTAATTAAGTGGATATATTCTATGCTCGTGCCAAGAATTATCAACTCTGCTGAACGTCTGAAAAGAAGTATGGTCAGAGGGACGCCACAGGAAGGGGTCTTGTTGCCACAACTGTCGATCTTAGTGGTTAACGCGATACTGAGGCTATTTGATTCGAAGGGGATAAAGGTAAAGGTAGACGACATCGTGGTTTTGGTGGCAGCGGGTGTCGTCCTGGATGTTAAGTCATCTTGGAGGGCGAATGCGAAGGAAAGGGCTAGGAAGGCTGTAAATGCATATTTTGCCTGTAGAAAGTAGAAACTCCATTCGTAAGAAATAGGGGATGCTTATGAATTGATAGGGAATTGGGAAGTAGATGGAGGGACATGACTGATAACGAGATCTTCAAGCCTCTGTGGCCAGGGTTGAACAGAAAGGGTACTGACCTGCTGCTCAAGGAGAGCAGAGGGATTCGGAGGTGTATTATTGGGACTCTAACAAGCAGCGTTGTCAACTTTTTGAGATGTTCCACTTATTTAAACGCGCCAAAAAGCGATAAAAAATTTCTTTGCAAGCTATTTAAAGCGAAAACGCGCTAAATAAAAAGCGCTAAAATGGAAAAATCAATATGCACGTAAAATTTTTTACTCAAAATCATGTTTTTTTTTAAATATTACACATACATATGCATGTTTGTACATATCCCTTTTTTATTCGTTGCAAGACATGTTTAGTTAGGAATTTACCCAGAAATAGCATATTTTTAAAATACCAAATACCAATTATATTCCATTAAAGTCTTTAAGTTATACTAAACTGGTAATTTCTTTTTGATAAAAATTTTTTGCTTTTGTCCATTATTTCAAAACGTTCTAAACATCCAAAACTGTCAAAATTTTTTTACATGCACACTGTGCTACCGTTTTACACACAGCCTATCTGCACGAAATTATAAATTATTAATACATATTTATTCCAAAATGCATATCGCAATTGTTTAACGATACTGTTGTAACTCCAAATACCTACTTAAAGTTTTTATAAAAGGCAAAACATAACTTTTCTTTCTGTTTCATCAATATCTGTCAGAAAAATACTCTGTGATTTGTTGGTTTTCTGTGGAGAAAGATTTTTAAGCCATAATTGTTTATTTTTTAACCTGTACGGATTTTAATAATGGTAAAAAAATTCAGGAATACAGTCTTATTTAAGAAAGCATTTTTAGCTCAAACTTTTTGTTACCAAACATCTTTATTTTTAATAAAATCTTTTTCCATGTAGAACTAGTACTTAGGCCGGTCCCTTCCTTGCCAGTCCATCGGAAATCTCATTTGCACAGAAAGAAAAAGCACATTCTAAAATCAAGAATTTTATTCTTGAATTTATCCAAAATTGCACTTGAAATTTTTAAGTACGATTAGTACTTAGGTTTTCTAAAAATCTATTCGATTCACTTGAAAATTAAGCAGAAAAAACTTGTTGTTTTTGAATATAGTTTTAAATTAAGTCTAGATGGTAGCGCGCTGTTGTTGCAGTTCGAAGAGTTGCTGATTCAAATCCCAGCTACAGCAACCCAGACAGAAAAAGAAAATCAAACCGATTCTGTCCTGACGTCAAAATAACGTAAATTTATCAAGTTAATAATGCTGTCTCGATGTTAAAATGATTCACGGAATGGGCGTCTTTCGACTCTTGGTTTTTATGTTGTAGCAATACTGTAAATTTAAATTTCCGGTATTAGAATAACATTTTTATCTTTTCTGTCTTAGGAGTTCGACTTGCTTTTGTTAAAATAGTGGAAATTGGTACCTTAGGCTTTTAAATAAGAGATTTCCTTAAATAAACATGTTTATATGTAGCAAACTAAAACATACAAAAGACTTTCTAACGCATCTTAAGAGTTTTTTAAATTTTTTCTTAGCTTTATACATTTTTTATATTAAAACAAGTAAGAGCGCTATTCGGCTTTGCCGAGTATTACCTTCACATTGGCCTTCGAAATCCCAAACTTTTTTTTTAGTTTTTATCAATTTTTTTACTCATGAAATATTTTATATTTTTAAATAGCGGTCGGTGTCATTTTTTAAAGCTCCACGAATAGAGCTGTGTAGCTCATGAACGAACGGGTCAAAATGAACAGATCACCGAATTGAACGAAGTGATTCGGTTATTTTACTGAGCGCTTTTCGTTCAATTGTGTTCCGTTCAATGTTTGTTTCTTCAGGTCTTTTTTATGTCACAATTTCGTTCGTTCAGATGTGTTTTTTATGTTATGTTCTTTTGTTTCAGTTGATTGTTCGTGTATTGATAAGAGTTGCTTTAAAAAGTTTGCGAATGTGCGTACATATTTCTTTTGAGCATCGCTGTGGCACTGCCATAATTTTTTTAAATTTGGTTTAACAGTCTTTTTCTAAGAAGTTTGATTTATTATAGTGTTTGTGTTTTTATGGATTACTATACATTTTTTACACAATTTTTATATATGGATTATTTAAATTTTATTTCACAAAAAGTTTTTTCTATTTTGAATGTCAAAACCACAAGCTATGTCAAAACAAATCTTTAAAAAAACATGTTGCCGTACTGTCGTTCAGAAGTGAACGATTGAACGAACGGGTTAATTTTTGTAAATTGAACGAAACTGAGCGATCACTGAAATGAACGATTCGGCACAGCTCTATCCACGAATGACAACGGGGAAGTTGTAGGGGCTTTTATCGTAATTTTTTTAAACTTTGTAGGGCAACTAGAGGTGAGCGATCCCGTGATTTTTAGGGAATATCGTTAATAGTGAATGCGATTTTAAAATCACCGGTTATTTAAACAGTGACGGTGATCACTGTTTAGCATTTTTCACTTCTTGTAAAAGAGTTATTTTAATCTCTGTTAAATTATTATACATAATGTTATTTTAAGCAGTGATTATGCGATTTTAGTTATTTTTAACGAACTCCTGAACAACGCATTGGAAAAATAATATAAATGATAAATAAAAATTCAAAATACATATTTATAAATAAGAAATATCAATTTTCAATAATATCCCATATTTATATTAATATTTTTAATTTACTTTAAACAAAATTTTGATACATGTGTGTATAAATCTATTTTTGAGTATTAATGCTTTAGCCGGCTCATAGCCGAATTTAATCCGCCGTCGCGGACAAACAGTGCTCGGCGCAGATCTCTGACGACATCTTTCTGGTAAAGTTTTTAACACAACCCTGTAGGAAATGTCGATAGTGAAATCGTACAGACTAGCTTTTGACTTTGTCACCAGTACTACTGTCCATTTATACCCCATACAATGCTTAGTGCTATAGACATTTAACATGTGCGTGTCATTGAAAATCTACCAGTGACATTACAACAATTGACTAGGGAGTTCTCAGAGGACCATATGGAGAAACTCGAACCAGGAATTTACTAGTAAGCTTATATAAATTATGGAACTTTCGTGTAGAGAATGTCAAATATAAAATTGTAGTGTCATATTAGCGACATTGCTAGTAGTATATTTTCGCACTATTGTCAACTAGAGACCTGCACCAAGTCCTATTCAAGCTAATTCAAGAACCGCATAATTTTCTAATTCTTGTGTTATTGTGTGGTTAAACGGTTTAAGTGCTGAAATGTAGAGTAGCTAAAACAGTTTTTGTGCTGCAGTGTAGAGTAGCTAAGAATAAAGAGTGGTGTCGAGACTGTGGTCGATAAAAAAAATTACTGTGCCTATGGTGTGGCAACAACAACAAAGACTTAAGAGTTATGTTGTTGTTATGTTAACAAATAATAATACACACAATGTTGAGTGGGTACATACACAAGCAAACATATACACAAGCAGGCAAATCAATATAAAACTCATGCGTAATTACATTACATTACATACATATGAACATTCAAAATCAACCCCCGTTTTTTATAACTATCACACCAGGAACATCCCGCCAACATTAAAGTTTCGAGATGAATCTAAATGGAAGTGTGCAATCATGATGAATCGATGTGCCGTGGTTGTTTGCTTAAATGCGCTTAACTGTGAATATATTTTTCATTTAAGTTAAGTTAAGTAAACAAAAGAGATGGCGAACAATACAACGCAGTACTTAATTTTGTGTGTGCACACGTAAGGTATATGAAATGAATTGAAAATTCGAGATGATGCCTTATTTAGTGTCGTCTTGGGCTGGCCTCTATTGTCAACAATATGTCTTAAACCATTTTCTGAGCAAATTAATTAATACAAACGTTTTCGTTTTAATGAAAAGTATATTTAACAAAAATAATGGATGTAAAAAACTTAAAAAAATAATTCACAGCTCAAAATTTAAAATATTTGTTGGCAAAAATTGCGCACATTTTTTCAGGGCTGGCTAAACCCTTTTAAATACTTATATCTATAAACTAAGGTACAGCTCAAAATTTATTTAAAATGTATAAGAGATCAGTTGACAAAATTAATTTAAACTGCGAAAAAATTGCTGTTCAACAAAAGGCAGGGCTGGTTCTTCATTTTCTTTTTGTTGGCAACTGCTTTTACTTTTGTCGCGACTGTTTTGCTTGAAAAACTTTTTCTTTTGCCTTTGTAAAGCTGTCCTCAGAGTCTTGTCTGGCAAATCGTTAAATGTTAATATTATATCTATTAATTGGAAAAATTTTGCTTTGTTAAAAATAATAAGGAAATTTATATCAAATTTGTACCTATTAATACAGTGAACACATTTCCGTAATCTCGCAGTCGTTTTTTACCGAAAACTCCGTCGACATTAAAGTCCATAATAATGTTTCGCCCAAATATATGGTGTAAATTGCGCTCTACATTTCCAGCGATAAGGATTTTAATCTGTCTTTTCTAAGAACAAAAAAGAAAAATTAGTTAAAATTTTTTTTTATATTTTGCTTGTTAAAAGAGAACTGCTTACATAAGGATCTGAATGTGAGTCCAAAAGAGAGTCAAGTTCTTTTAATTGCTCCACGGTATTTATTGGAAATATTTGCATCATATTGTCGACAGTTGCATTTTGAGAAACCAACCTATCCAGCAAAACTTTGTGTTCGGCTAAAATTTCGAACAAACTACTTTGTTGCTTTTTAATAGTGTCAAGCCTTTTAAAGACCTCTTGGCAGCAACCACAATTCGAATTAGCTTAGAGAAAAAAATAAAAACACAAATCAATAAAAATTGTGGCACTAAAATTACTTTGTGAGCAAATTTTTTAAAGCTTACCTTGAGGTGGAAAATATTTTAATTTTCCTTTATTAAAATAAGAATGTTCGGTCGTCATTTTTCTGGAACGCAAGTGTGTAAAATTGGTATTATTAAAAAATTGGATTTAAATGGCAAGCATACGAATTTAAAATGAAATTCTTCTATCGGAAACTTTTCTTTTTCACCTAAAGCTAAACTTGTTTTAAAAATGCCTAGCTCACAGGAATCAACGGGTTCTTTAAAAAACTTTCTAAATCTAACAATCGCCGTCCTTCAATAAAAACTGCATCCTCCTTAATAATATTTTCAATTTTAATGGGAATGCATGGTTGTATACTACAGATATTTTTGGGTTCTTTCCAAGAAATGAAACAATCTTTAATAAAAGCTCCGACAATGAAACCTCTTTCATACTTAATCCCTTCAGTTTTTATTTTGACGCATGTTACGTGCTTTTCCCGTTTTACAATTTGCTGAAGAATTGAAGATGGTTTCCGAACGTGTCTTTTTAAAATTTGTAATTTATTTTCAACACGTATGCCGAAAATGAAAAAAGAGGACCGTAAGTTTTTGCACAAGAAGCTAAATGAAGCAGATTATGGACATTAAAAGAAACGCTGTTCGACCCAAATACAATTGAGAAATTTTCAACAAATAATTTTATTAGTTCATGAGCCTGCTCAATATTACTTTCTATATGACGAGGACTACATAGTAGTCGATAAGCACAATGCAAAATTAAAAATACAATTTTATGCTTTTCGCGCAATAAAGTTTCTGCAGAAAGCGGAACCTCCAGCCCCTCCTCTTTTGAAATACATAAAAGTCTTTCCAAGCATTTTCTGGATGGAGCCGTTTCGATGTACCAATTTTTTAATTTCTTACTCAATGGCAAATTTGGCACAGCAAAGTGCCCAATATAATTTCTCTATCCTCCACAATTTCATTAAAAATTGTTCCAATTGTTGCACTTGAAACTGTTTCACTCTTAACACATCTATTTTTATATAAAATAGTATTTTTTTTAATTTGTCTTTTATAATTTCTTTTGCTCATGTTAAAAGCATATATTTTTTTATATTTTTTTTTACAAAACAAAAATAATTTTATTATTTTTTACAAGCACGCGCGCGATGTTTTCTAGTAAACCAGCTAATATAGTAATGAAATAACGAAAAGATATTGCGCAATAAAAAACTATTAGCATATAAAACAAACTCAAGAACAAGCATATACCAAATGTCAACAGAAGATAACATTACGTGGTGTACAATTAGTCGTTATTACTGGAGACAGAGTCAAGCGCTGGTCAATACTGTGTTACTATAGACATTTAGGATATTAACACGTTTGTTGACACTGTCACCAGAAACATACCACATCTGTTAACTCTGTCTCATCAATATTGATACATAGAATAAAATTTGAAGCACATTTGAACTACTGCAGTTGTCACTAGAAAAATTAGTGTTGACATAAGGACACTTGCTCCCAGTCTGACTGCAGGGAACTTTCACAAACACACATATAAAAACATAAGCGCTTTACTTCTTTTACACTGTTGCCAATTTAGCTATTTTCTCGTCAAATCTAGCGATTTTTCTATACACGTTGCTATAAAATATCTGATTTAGCTATTAGCGGAAAATCTAGCGATTTTTTAAAGTCCAGTTTCAATTTTACTTAAATGTTATTACTAGTCAATATTGTTATAGCTTTATCCAGAGGAAGGTTAACTCACAGACAAGGTGTTTTTGTGTCATGCTTTTTTGATATACATACTGAGTTTGACACTGGGAATACTTAAAGTTTTCATAGCAAATAAACGGTATTACAAGTACATCTTTTAAATAAATTTTGCCAAGTAAAACTCGAATAACGGTATTTTTAAACATACACTTACATATGTACTTATTCTTAAAACCAACCCAATAAGCATTTTGGCTGAAATTCAAGTGGAATTACATTTGAAATCAAGTCACAATTTCCAATTTCCAGTGTTGAATTACAGTTGAAACACAGTTGAATTCAATAGCGAATCCAGCAAAATTAACCATTGAATTACAGTTTCTCTGAAAATTTAATTATAAAATCATCATCTGCACCGCCGCCAATGATTTTCCATCAACTCTGTGCCATAAATAACGTATGCTACAAACAAATTTGTTGTTGTTTTTTAACAAACTTCAAACAGACTGGAAAGAGGATGGATTTTAAATGTAATTTAAGCTTGGATTCACACCGGAATTCCAACATTGGAATTCACAAAAAATTTGTGCTTATTGGGAATTATGTATCTAGGTATGCATGTATGTATATGCATATCAGTTTTTACTTTAAGTGGTGTAAGTGTATTTTGCAAGTAAAAATTAATGGTACCATGAAATAACTCTCAATGGCCCATCACACATTAGAGCATAGGTTGTCAAAAATTCATTTTTAGTGCACAATTGTGCTACAAAAACAATAAAAAAAACTCACACCGACGCTGGTTCTCTTTTATTTCAGTTTGATTTCAGTCGTTATTTGAGTGTTAACGAGTGCACATGTGCGGATGCTTACTGCTTTTTTTTCAGCTTTCTTGTTTTTTCAGCTTTGCTTTAATTTCAAAATAAACCAGCAAACAAAATAGTATAATGGAAGATAAAAATTTTTGTTTTGTCATTAAAAATGCTTTTGGTAACATGCAGTGCATTTTATGTTACCAAACATTTAAAACAAACAAAACAAGAAAAACTTAATTTATAATACCTAAATACACTTAATTGTTTAAGTTTTTACTGTAAATTAAACTCGCCCAATGGAATATGTATGAAAAAAAATTATCTAATTCTGTAATAACTGAGGCATATTTTGTATTTAATTTTAATAACTTTTTTTAAGTTCATTTTCATTTTGCTTTAAAAAGTAAAATTCATCACATTTGCAATGCTTAGTTTTTTGTTTGCTGGGCAATTTTCGCTTATCCAATACAGACGCATTTCATTAAATGAGAGTTTTGACAACCTATGCATTAGAGTAAGATTTAAGCCAGGGGTTGTCAAAACTCTCATTTAATTAAATGCGTCTGTATTGGATAAGAAAAAATTGCCCAGCAAACAAAAAACTATGCATTGCAAATGTGATGAATTTTACTTTTTAAAGCAAAATGGAAACGAACTTAAAAAAAGTTATTAAAATTAAATACAAAATATGCCTCAGTTATTACAGAATTAGACAATTTTTTTTCACACATATTCCATTGGGCGAGTTTAATTTACAGTTAAAACTTAAAAAATTAAGTGTATTTAGGTATTATAAATTAAGTTTTTCTTGTTTTCTTTGTTTTAAATGTTTGGTAACATAAAATGCATTGCATGTTACCAAAAGCATTTTTAATGACAAAACAAAAATTTTTATCTTCCATTATACTATTTTGTTTGCTGGTTTATTTTGAAATTAAATCAAAGCTAAAAAAACAAGAAAGCTGAAAAAAGCAGTAAGCATCCGCACATGTGCACTCGTTAACACTCAATTAACGACTGAAATCAAACTGAAATAAAAGAGAACAAGCGTCGGTGTGAGTTTTTTTTATTGTTTTTGTAGCACAATTGTGCACTAAAAATCAATTTTTGACAACCTATGATTTAAGCGAACAATTTTTGTTCTCTTCCATGGTGAAATAATCGTACCAGGTGGTGTTACAAGCACAGCTGATCTACTTTTTTCATGCATAAATCGAGGCTGGGTAGTCAAAGTTGTTTACTTTTACATATCTTTTTTTGACAACAGAGCCAACGAAAACTACAACAAAAACGAAAATTATATTCACCAAATTTTGTTGTTGTAGAATCGACACCACCTGATACTCATTATTGAGCCATGTTCTCTTCCTAACACACTGGACTAATTGTTCTGACATAAAATATATACGTGTATAAAGCTTGTGTGTGTGTATTAGTGTTTTTTTATTCATTTGACGTTTGACTGTTGTTTTTCAAATGTGTATGTATTGGTTTTGTGCTGCTTGTGCGGGGTTGAGGCTGGTTGAAAAATTACGCCAGCTAATAACCATACTCTTTACCTCTTTTGCCATCACTTTGTCATTTTGTTCTGGCGGAATTACTCTAATGTGTGAAGGGCCAATGAAAAAATTAAATAACTTCCAATTTTTTTCCACACAAATTGGGAGTTATTTTATTATTTCTTATTGGGAGTTATTTCATTATGAAATTTTGTTGGGAGTTATTTCATTTTTGTTGGGAGCTATTTAATTTTTGTTGTTGTTGTGTAATTTTACTAAAAGCAAGTGGGTACCGTGAAATAACTCCCAAATAAAATAACTCCCAATGGAAAAAATGAAATAACTCCCAACGGTAAAATGAAATAAATCCCAATATTTGGGAGTTATTTCATAAAAGTCACAAAAAAGTGAAATAACTCCCAAATGAAATAACTCCCAACAAAAATGAAATAACTCCCAATTGAAATATATATAATGCGAAAACCTTTTGTATCCATAAATTAGATGTTACTAAGGTAAAATTATTTTCTAAACAAACAAACCAAATGACTGCCGGCCTCCGTCTGGACGCAGGATAAGTTAACTCTCGTGGATCGAACCGTCGGCTTCGTTAAAGCTTTAGGACAGGCGCGTGGACTTAAGCACCTTTTTGGTTAAATAATTTTTTTAATAAAAAAGAGTTATTTAGATAGCCGGCCTTCGGCCGGGCGCACGGAAAAAAACTCCAGTGGATTCGATCCGCCGGCTTCGCAGTAGCCTTCGGCCGGGCAATGGACTTTAAGCTTTACTGCTTTCCATATAAAGCTTCGCCAAATAAAATATGAATTTTATGACACTTTAGTTATGAACTGCAAATACTTCCGATGCGCTACAGTTTAAACTATATTCCCCGGCCGAAGGTTACTGCGAAGCCGGCGAACGAATGCTAGAGTTTTTTTCCTTGCGCCCGGCCTAAGGCCGACTATATACCCACGGTTTTAAAACCCTAAAATTTTTAAATAAATGTCACCTTTTATACTAGCGTGAGTTTTCTCCCTAAGCTAACAATGCTGTTGCGCAGTGCTGTGCAGACAGATAGTTAACAAATTTAACTAAATTTTTCATGCCAAAGACTAGAGAGTCTTTTAACTTACTTTTTTTCAAATGTGTAAAACACTGACGCCTGTATTCATAACAATTGTGATAGGTATATTTACTTATGGCTTTTTTGACAATTATTCCATAGAAATATGTCAAATTAGCCCTCAATAAACCTTCTATAATAATTTTGAATTAAATTATATACACACATACATTATTTTTTTAAGTGTTTTATTTCTTTCGTGCCCTGAATTTCTTAAAAACTATTATTTTCTAATAAATAAAATTCTTTCAGATGCCACACTACTTTGGTTTTTTTTTAATATAAAACAGAGATTGAAACTGTTTCCATTGTTTAAACTATTGCAAAGTTTGAAAAACGACCTTTTGGCTATTTATAGCTAAAAATTTTAACAATTTTTAATTTTAGCTATTTTTTAGCGTTTTTTGACTGTAATTTTGCTATATATTTGCGAAAAAAGTTGGCAACAGTGTCTTTTATAGAACAAAATGTAAACATGAAGCACAAAAATGTTACTTTACATTTTGCAAAGTTTAACATAATAAGAGTAACATCGCAGGTAAGAGTTACTGCACAATATTTCAAAATGTTACTTTGAGTAACATAATAAATTAAAAGTAACACTATAGTAGAAACAGCTACTTCACGGTTTATGTCACTGTCGTTACATGTCAAAATGTTATTTGAGTAACACATTAAATTAAAAGTAACAGTAGCAGTTACTTCACAGTTTATGTCACTGTCGTTACCAGTGATTTGCAAGTAACAGGTATAAAATCACAGGTACGAAAATATCGCTCATCTCTAATGGCAACCCCTTAAGAGGGTGGTGATAGGGGGTAAGTATATTCTAGGAATATGTTTGGGAGGGGAAACTAATGGGGGTTCGGGGAAACATTTTATTTCTCTAGGGGTGACTCTAGGGAAGTTGTATTTTTTTTTTTTACTTAGTTTTCTAAATATTTGTGTGGCAACCATGTTAGGGGCTGGAGATAGAGGGTAAAAATGCTCCACAAAAATGTTTGGGTGGATAAAATAATTGGGGTCGGTCGTACACTTAATTGCTCTCAGGCCGACTCTGAAGAAGTTTTGGGAATTTGCATATTATTTTTGTTAATTTTGTACGGCAACCCCCTTACGGCGTGGAGATAGGGGGTAAGTATGTTCTAGGAATATGTTTGCGAGTAGAAATTAATGGGGGTCAGTCGTACACTTTATTGCTCTAAGGTCAACTCTGAAGAAGTTGTGGGCATTTTCATATCATTTTTGTAAATTTTGTATGGCAACCCTCTTAGGGCGTGGTGATAGGGGGTAAGTATATTCTAGGGATATGCTTGGGAGGGAAAACTAATGGGGGTCTGTCGTACACTTTATTTCTCTAAGGCCAATTTTAAAATTTTTAAATTAAGCCTTGTATGGCAACCCTGTTATATGTATAAACACTAATACTAATAAAATTTTCGTTTGGGTGTGTTTCAATAATATCAACATGACTGATTTGGTTTTTTCATTTTTTTGTTGTTTTTTTATTATTACATGCAAAGTATGTTCTTTGTTGTTGTTGTAGACTAAAAAAAAGGAGGTAGTCTTGGTTTTTTGCTTATATCTCGGTCATTTATCAGGCGATTTTTCAGAATTTCAATACCGTTTTTCTCGCGACTATCTCTTCAGGGGGGCTTCAGAAAGTTGATTTCAACCATAACACGGACAGACGGACATCGCTAAATCGGCTTCCCTATCTATAAGGATCCAGAATATATATACTTTATGGGGTCCCAAACGGATAATAAAGAAATTACAAACGGAATGACAAACTTATATATACCCTTATCACTTATGTGAAGGGTATAAAAATATAAACATTTTTTATTTTGAAAGCAAATTTGGCATTCACAAAGTAGGGTTGTGATTTTGTGTATACAGTACTGTAATAGTACAATATTTTGAAAGAGTCGAAACTTTGTGTTTACAGGGATGTGGTGGTACAACATTTTTGGACCATCGTTTTAGAATTGTATATTTCTCCCTGGAAAGTTTAGAAAAAAATTTAAAATATAATTATTAAATAACAAAAAACTCTTCTTCTTTAATAAAGTTAGTTTCTTTAGTCAAAAAAAAAAGTTTTTATTTTGAATTTATTCCGCTTACGCTTAGATCAATTTTTTTAAACTTTCATTACGTACGGCTTCGAACTTAAATTAATACTTTGCTTAAGAAGTAAACAATTTGTACTAGATAAATCGTACTTTGTTTAAGAAAATCCGTACTTGGTTTAAGCTTGATTTAAGTAAAGATTACTTGGTTTATTTTTTTATGTAAGGAGTTAATCGTCAGTTTTAGCAAAAATATTTAAAAAGTTTTGTTATATCATCGATTGTAAGAAAAAAGTGGTAAAAATATCTGTATGCAAAGGTTAGAAAAAAAATAAAAGTTACTATTTCTGGGTCAGGTTTATTACAAAAATATAACGTAAAACGCGCCAATCTAGTGCGTTTTTAGAAAAACGCGCTGAGGAGTAAAAATGCGCCTTTTGGGTAGTAAAAAACGTAAAATCTAGCGCGAACGCGCTAAATTGGCATCGCTGCTAACAAGGCAGTGCGATGTGAGTTATATGACGAGTAAATAGGATACGAACACTGACTTCTTTTGACTCTTCTTATTCTTGTATCGTTCCATCTACGACTTTCTCAGTCTTTGTTGTTGTTTTTTGTTGTATATTAAACTTTGAACCCACTTTATTATCAAAATGGAAAAAGGTTTTTCATTGAAAAAGTCTTTAGGGTTTTTACGAATTTATTTTTAGAACTAAGAAGGCATGGAATAAAACATTGCAATTCGCTCCAAAATAATTTAAGTAAAACAAGTAAGAGCACTATTATCGGCTGTACCGAATCTTATATACGCTTCTCATTAGCCGTTTTGTATACCCAGTTTTACAATCTGGCCAAATTTTTATCGATTGTTGTACAAATACTTTTTGTAGTAAATTTGAAAATGTCAGCTGTTTCAGCTTTTGGCATGTACTTTACCAAGAATTTATTTTTTGTCCTTTTTTATTTGCTTGGGGGATACCGTTCCCCCTGCTTCTATCTAACAAATATTTTTCCAAACTGTAGGTGTTTTTGTAGAATTAGTTCTTATCGCACATTTAAGGCAGATAGTTGTTAAAGGTTTTAGAAATGTAGCGCATCAAAAATTTCAAATAGTTATTTATTTGTATTTCCTAAATGTACGTGTTATACTGGAACTGCTCTGTAGCTGGTTAAAAGTCAATAGCTCAGATAAAGCGCATGAAAAATTTCATAAAATTTATAAAACCACTTCACTTGCTTCTTTTCAAAAAAGATTTCCTCCCAATTTAGGTCCCTCTCTTCAAAGTATCCGTGGCAAGTTTTGGACCAACAGTGGCCGTATTTACTGAGACATTATTTTAGGGACGTATGCGGGGGGATTTTCCAAAAAAAATGGTTGCCATTTTAATTTTGGTACCACGGGTGTTAGGAGCCCCTAGAACCTTGGTTCTAGCCTGACAATGGTTGAGGCCCCTTCGGGAGCAACGTGGTGGTTGTGGTTTAAACCCAAATCGCGGGGAGAGATTCTGCTCGATGTGGAGTGGCATTGCCACCGGGTGCCGTGACCCATAGAACGGTTGGAGTTTTAGATGGGCTCCGCTCCTCACCAAGGGGGAAGGCATACCCAAATGTATGTCTTCTAATTGGTACCCATGGGTAATAATTTGCCATGTTGGCAAATTATCACCCATGGAGGCGTTGGTGGACGCATTATTTTCACCTTGTGTTAAGAGCACTGTGGGATTGGGCCAACGCGGCAGGTATCTACATGCATCTTCAACACTCTGTCTACAAAGATCTATATTCTGAAAAGAATATATTCTATGGAGTCGAAAGTGATTATTATAGATATTACTTAAATGCATGACCACGTTACTAAATATTTTTAAGTTTTACAGGAAAAGCAAAAACCTTTCTAAAACTACAAAGGGATTATTTTTATTCAGTTTAGGCCATTCGATACTGATTTTTTGTTTAAAGGACTCAAGGTTTTTTCGAGTTTGCCTTAAATATTTTTATAAACAGTGGTTATGTTGGAATTTCCTTCCTTGTGTAAAAAGCAACAAATCTATTTTTAGATTTTGTACAAAAAACGAGTTTATTATTTGTTTCAAATGAAATAAAAAATCAGAATGACAATCATAGAAAATTTTCTTTAACATATAAACAAAACCTACTATGATTAATAACAAAGATATTAAAATCAATAAATAAAGTATTTGTATTGCAAAGTACAATTTTAAATAATTCAACACTTCTCCTCAGTACAAACTGCTTACATATAATTTTAATATACACCCATTAACTCAGTAAATTTATAGTGTTTAGTTTTTCCCAAATTTTTAGTTAACACATCAGCAATTATTTCGTTTGTTGGTACATACTTTAAAGTTATTTCATTGTTGTTATAAATATCTCTTACAAAATGATATTTTATATCTATATGTTTACTTCCCGCATGATATACCGGATTTTTGATTGGCTGCTGTGCACTTAAATCCAAGCTCCAAACATAATTTTTTCAAATACACGGCTTTTTTTGCTGCGTGACAAAAAGCTACGTATTCAGCTTCTGTGCTACTGAGAGCTACTGTTGTTTGTTTTTTAGACTCCCATGAAAATACACATCCTCTATAGAAAAATGCATATCCTGTGTATGACTTTCGCTCTATTGGATCACCACCCCAGTCTGCATCAACATACCCTTCTATCTGTTTACCAGTTTTGTAGTAGTGTAATTTGAAATCTTGAGTCTTTGACAAGTATTGAAGATATGTTTTGCTTCTGCCCCATGTTGGGTATGGGGATTTTTGTTTCTTTGCGAAAGCTTAGAAACCGAGTGCAAAATATCTGGTCTTGACTTTAAACCAAGATACATAAGAGCACCTATAAGGGACTGATATTCGGTTTCATTTACCTTTTCACAATTTTCGATGGGACACTTTAACTGAAATCCTTCATTTAAAGGAGTAGACATTGGCTTACACGCATCCATTTTATGTTTCTTGAGTAGCTCTTTAATATAATTTTTCTGACTCATGGCAATCGAACCGGTTTCTCCATCTCTTTCGATTTCCATACCCAAAAAATAACTTAAGAGTCCTTTGTCAACTATTTTCAGCTCTTTTGATATTTGGTTCTTAATTTTACTTAAATCCGTCTTTTCCGAACTTGCTACTATAAGATCATTCGCGTACACTGCAATAAAATTAAATTTTTCATTATAATGTTTTGTGTACAAACAAGGTTCACTTGGGCAAGATAAAAATCCTAATTCCTTAAGAACACAATCTAGCTTGTTGTTCCATTCACGTCCAGACTGTTTTAGTCCATATAAAGATTTCTTAAGTTTTAAAACCTTTTTGGGAGAATTTTCCTCTTTAAAATATTTAGGAAATTTCATATACACTTCATCATGAAGCTCGCCATTAAGATAGGCCGATGTAACATCCATTTGATCCATAAAAAGATTATTTTCAACAGATATTGCAAACAACAACCTAATATTTGCATAACGAATGACAGGTGAGAATGTTTCGTCATAATTGACACCATATTTTTGACTACATCCTTTTGCTACAAGCCTAGCCTTGAACCTTACAACCTTGTCATTTTTGTCTTTCTTCACAGAAAAAACCCATTTGCTTCCTATGGCTTTTTCGTTTTCTGGCAGTTTAACTACAGACCAAGTATCATTCTCAATGAACGAGTTATATTCACTTTCCATGGCTTCTATCCACTGTTCCCTATAGCGATCACCTACTGCTTCTTTTACACTTTCAGGAATTATTATTTCTTCTTCAACCATTAAATTCAGAGAATTGTTAAACTGTTTCCTTGGCCTGCCAGGTTTACCTGTTCTAATTAACTTAGGTCTTCCCTTGCGATTTCTAAAATCAGCTACTCTGTCAACTTGTTCACTAACATTATCAGAACTTTCATCAGTATTTACATGTAACTGTTGTGTAGTTGCAGGTCTCTCGTTGCTATCTTTCACCTCATCAGTTTTATTTGTACTTTTTTCAATCAACATATTTTCTTGTGTATTAATGTCTCTCTTTTTTGAAAAATCTGTTTCCATAAAAACGACATCTCTTTTTACAAAAATTTCCTTATTTTCAATGTCGTACAACCTATACGCTTTTGATTGCTCAGAATATCCCACCATTACACATTCTTTGCTTTTTGGACGAAACTTTTTCTTAACAGATTTATCTAGAACTATTGCCATCGAACCAAAAACTCTAAAATGCGCTACAGTTGGCTTTTTTCCTGATTGTATTTTTGTTAAGGACCGGTTACGAATATATGCTGCCGTTGATATTGCTTCCGCCCAAAAATACTCTTCTAAATTAGCATTAACTATCATACTTCTCGCCATTTCTACCAAGGTTCTGTTGGCCCGCTCAGCAACACCATTCTGCTGAGGGGTATAGGGTACTGTTAATTGTCTTGCTATCCCGTTTTCTATTAAAAATGTATCAAACTGCCCGTTTACATATTCACCGCCATTGTCGGTGCAAAGTACCTTAATTTTCCTATTCGTTTGGTTTTCTACCATTGCTTTAAAATTTTTAAACTACCTCATTTTTTTCTTTCAGAAAATATACAAATATTTGCCTTGACATATCATCAATAAACGTAATGAAGTATTTTGACCCTCCAATTGATTTGACATTCATTGGCCCACACAGATCGCTATGTATTATTTCCAATACATTTTCTGATCGAGTTTCTGAGTGAGGAAATGGTTAAGAACAAACTTTACTCTTTGCGCACGTTTTGCATAGTATTTCTGAGGGGACCGTTCCCATATTTAGACCATAGACAATATTTTTAGCCGATATATGTATGTTTTAATGTTTGAAAGTTTAAGTGACCATATCTTTGGTGCCATATATCTATAATTTCCTTTTTGGAATTTGAGTAAAGACTAAAATTTTCTTCTTTTACAATAAAAAGGTTTTCTTCTTTTCTACCTTCCAGAATTATCGTACCATCATTTTCTGTACAGCAGAGGAGACGGAAATGAAATTTCCTTGCATATTGGGTACAGACATACAATTTTCTAAATTTATTGTAAATATCTCTAGTTTAAGGGATACCTTTCCTCTACCCTTTGACTCTATTGTGTGCTCACCAACTAATTTGATAGTTTCGCTAATCTCTTCAAACGATGAAAACAAACTACGATCACAACACATGTGCGAGGTAGCACCACTATCCACGCACCAAGTGCTTTTGCTTAAAACGCTTGCTCCTAATGCATAACTTGCTAATGCTTTTTGATCTGACTTACCAGTAGAAATTTTCTTTTTATCTCGACATTGTGCAGCAAAATGTCCTTCACGCCCACAAATGAAACATTTACCTTTTTTTTCTTTGAGCTTGAATCTTGACTAAATTTCTTTTTTGAAGCAGAAAAAGCTTGATTATCAGCACGTTTACCTTCTGAAGTCCGCCTTTCACCCTCTTCTAGCAATTTGACTTTCAGCATATCCAGCTTTGGCAATACATCTCGAGTTTCAACAGCTACAACAAATGATTCAAATGTCTTCGGTAGACTTGACAACAGAATTATAACAACTAGTTCTTCAACAATCGTGACATTTATTTCAGCCAAACTCTCCACCAACCCGAAAAAACTATCAAGATATTGAGGCATATTTTCATCATCTTCCATTCTTAGTTGCATTAGCTTCTTAAAAAAAATGACTTTTCTTGCTGGCCCGCTGGGAAGAAAAATTTCTTTTAACTTACGCCATGCTTCAAACGATGTCTTGCAACTCTTGATGTGATTTATCTGTGACGGCTTAATACAGAGCACCATAGTCGCTAAAGCCTTTTAGTCTTTCGATACCCATTGTTTAGATTCATTAGCAGCTTGCGGTTTCTTGCATTCCCCATTTGCAACCTTCCATAATTCTGCATGAATTAATACGCTTTTCATCTGCAGACACCAAGATTCATAATTGTTTGAATCCAATTTTTCAATTTGAAATCCCGAACTCTTCTTTAATAATTTTTCCTTTTAATTTACTGGAACTCTTCTTTAATAATTTTTCCTTTTAATTTACTGGAACGATTTAACCACACACCTGACTTATAGGCCCATAACCTGTTGGAATTTCCTTCCTTGTGTATATGGCAAAAAATTGTCCAAAGAAAAAGGTACCAAATCTATTTTTAGATTTTGTACAAAAAACGAGTTTATTATTTGTTTCAAATGAAATAAAAAATCAGAATGACAATCATAGAAAATTTTCTTTAACATATAAAAAAAACCTACTATGATTAAGAACAAAGATATTAAAATCAATAAATAAAGTATTTGTATTGCAAAGTACAATTTTAAATAATTCAACAGGTTATGCGGTACTAAAGGGTAAAAGGCATCAGTCTAAGCGATACACTTATATTTTTTTTTGCCCTTCACATAAGTGATAAGAGTATATATAAGTTTGTCATTCCGTTTGTAATTTCTTTACTATCCATTTGGGACACCATAAAGTATATATATTCTGGATCCTTATAGATATGGAAGCCGATTTAGCGATGACCGTCTGTCCGTGTTATGATTGAAATCAACTTTCTGAAGCCCTCCGATACCGCATAGACCCGTAAGTGGTATCAAACTGTCAGAGATAGTCGCGAAAAAATTGGTATTTAAATTCAGCAAAATCGGCCGATAAATGACCGAGATATACGCAAAAAAACCAAGACTACCTCCTTTTTTTTAGTCTACAACAACAACAAAGAACATACTTGTGTATGTATTAATAAAAAACAACAAAAAAAGAAAAAAAAAGAATCAGTCATGTTGATATTATTGAACTACACCCAAAACAAAAATCTTATTAGTATTCATACATATAACAGGGATGCCATACAAAGCTTAATTTAAACATTTTTAAAATCGCTCCTACGGCTTCCAGGGTTCTCCTACAAAGGTAAAATGTAAGACCGACCCAAATTATTTTATCCATCCAAACATTTTGGTGGAACATACTTACTCTCTATCTCCAGCCCCTAACATGGTTGCCATACAAAATTTTTAAAATAAGGTTAAAACCGCTACAACTTTCCCGGAGTCGCCCCTAGAGGAAAAAGATGTATCACAGTCCTCCATTAGTTTTTCATCCCAAACGTATTCCTAGAGTATACTTACCCCCTATCTCTACGCCCTAAGGGGGTTGCCATACAAAATTTACAAAAATGATTTCAAAATCCCCACAACTTCTTCAAAGTTGGCCTTAGAGCAATAAAGCGTACGACCGGCCCCAATTAGTTTCTTCTCCCAAACATATTCCTAGAGCATACTCCACGCCCTAAGGGAGTTGCCATACAAAATTTACAAAAATGATATGAAAATGCCCACAACTTCTTCAGAGTCGTCCTTAGAGCAATAAAATTTACGACCGACCCCCATTTGTTTGCCCTCCCAAACATATTCCTTAAATATACTTACCCCCTATCACCACGCTCTAAGGGTGTTGCTATACAAAATTTACAAAAATGACATGAAAATGCCCACAACTTCTTCAGAGTCAGCCTTAGAGCAATAACGTGTAAGACCGACCCCCATTAGTTTCTTCTCCCTAACATATTCCTAGAACATACTAACCCCCTATCTCCTCGCCCTAATGGGGTTGCCATACAAAATTTACAAAAATGACATGAAAATGCCCACAACTCTTCAGAGTCGGCCTAAGAGCAATAAAGTGTGCTACCGACCCCCATTAGTTTCTTCTCACAAACATATTCCTTGAACATACTTGCCGCCTATCTCCACACCCTAAGGGGGTTGCCATACAAAATTTACAAAAATGACATGAAAATGCCCACAACTTCTTCAGAGTCGGCCTTAAACTGTACGACCGACCCTTATTAGTTTCTTCTCCCAAACATATTCCTAGAATGTACTTACCCCCTACCTCTACGCCCTAGGGGGGTTGCCATACAAAATTTACAAAAATGACATGAAAGTGCCCACAACTTCTTCAGAGTTATCCTTAGAGCAATAAAGTGTACGACCGACCCCAATTAGTTTCTTCTCCTGAACGTATTCCTAAAACATTCTTACCCCCTATCTCCCCGCCCTAAGGGGGTTGCAATGCAAAATTAACAAAAATGATATGAATATGCCCGCAACTTCAGAGTCGGCCTCAGAGCAATAAAATGTACGACCGACCCCCATTTGTTTGCCCTCCCAAACATATTCCTTGAATATACTTACCCCCTATCACCACGCTCTAAGGGGTTCGCCATACAAAATTTACAAAAATGACATGAATATTCCCACAACTTTTTCAGAGTCGGCCTGAGAGCAATAAAATGTACGACCGGCCACCAATAGTTTCTTCTCCCAAACATATTCCCAGAACATACTCCACGCCCTAAGGGAGTTGCCATACAAAATTTACAAAAATGATATGAAAATGCCCACAACTTTTTCAGAGTCGGCCTTAGAGCAATAAAATGTACGACCGACCGCCATTTGTTTGCCCTCCCAAACATATTCCTTGAATATACTTACCCCCTATCACCACGCTCTAAGGGGGTTGCCATGCAAAATTTACAAAAATGACATGAAAATGCCCACAACTTCTTCAGATTCAGCCTTAGAGCAATAACGTGTACGGCCGACCCTCATTAGTTTCTTCTCCCGAACATATTCCTAGAACATACTAAGCCCGGATGATGATTTCGGCTTTATTTGCTCTGGTATGTCGTGGTATGCGGGATCGGTGATTTCGGTGTCGGTTGTTCAGGTTCGGCTCGAGGATCGGTAATTCGGGTGTGGTCGTTGGCAACTCGGGATCGTGTATCGATGCTATTGGCTAACTACGTACAATGGTTTTAGTGCTATCGGCTAAATACGTACAATGGTACTTAATGCTATCGGCTAAATACGTACAATGGTACTTAGTGCTATCGGCTAAATACGTACAATGGTACTTAATGCTGTGAGAACAGTCAGCTGAATCCGCTGTGAGAGGTTGCCATACAAAATTAACAAAAATGATAAAATGCCCACAACTTCTTCAGAGTTGGCCTTAGAGCAATAAAGTGTACGACCGACCCCCATTAGTTTGCCCTCTCAAACATATTCCTAGAACATACTTACCCCCTATCTCCACGCCCTAATGGGGTTGCCATACAAAATTTACAAAAATGATAAAATGCCCACAACTTCTTCAGAGTTGGCCTTAGAGCAATAAAGTGTACGACCGACCCCCATTAGTTTGCCCTCTCAAACATATTCCTAGAACATACTTACCCCCTATCTCCACGCCCTAATGGGGTTGCCATACAAAATTTACAAAAATGATAAAATGCCCACAACTTCTTCAGAGTTGGCCTTAGAGCAATAAAGTGTACGACCGACCCCTATTAGTTTCTTCGCCCAAACATATTCCTAGAACATACTTACCCCCTATCTCCACGCCCTAATGGGGTTGCTATACGAAATTTACAAAAATGATAAAATTCCCACAACTTCTTCAGAGTTGGCCTTAGAGCAATAAAGTGTACACCCGACCCCCATTAGTTTGCCCTCCCAAACATATTCCTGGAACATACTTACCCCCTATCTCCACGCCCTAATGGGGTTGCCATACAAAATTTACAAAAATGATAAAATGCCCACAACTTCTTCAGAGTTGGCCTTAGAGCAATAAAGTGTACGACCGACCCCTATTAGTTTCTTCGCCCAAACATATGCCTAGAACATACTTACCCCCTATCTCCACGCCCTAATGGGGTTGCTATACGAAATTTACAAAAATGATAAAATTCCCACAACTTCTTCAGAGTTGGCCTTAGAGCAATAAAGTGTACACCCGACCCCCATTAATTTGCCCTCCCAAACATATTCCTAGAATATACTTACCCTCTACCTCCACGCCCTAAGGGGGTTGCCATACAAAATTTACAAAAATGATAAAATGCCCACAACTTCTTCAGAGTTGGCCTTAGAGCAATAAAAAGTCAAACCGACCCCAATAAGTTTGCCCCGCAAACATATTCCTAGAACATACTTACCCCCTATCTCCACGCCCTAATGGGGTTGCCATACAAAATTTACAAAAATGATAAAATGCCCACAACTTCTCCAGAGTTGGCCTTAGAGCAATAAAGTGTACGACCGACCCCCATTAGTTTGCTCTCCCAAACATATTCCTAAAAAATACTTACCCCCTATCTCCACGCCCTAATGGGGCTGCCATACAAAATTTACAAAAATGATAAAATGCCCACAACTTCTTCAGAGTTGGCCTTAGAGCAATAAAGTGTAAGACCGACCCCCATTAGTTTGCCCTCCCAAACATATTCCCAGAACATACTTACCCCCTATCTCCACGCCCTAAGGGGGTTGCCATACAAAATTTACAAAAATTATGTAAAAATGCCCACAACTTCTTCAGAGTTGGCCTTAGAGCAATAAAAGGTACGACCGACCCCTATTAGTTTCTTCTCCAAAACATATTCCTAGAACTTACTTACCCCCTATCTCCACGCCCTAATGGGGTTGCCATACAAAAATTATAAAATGCCCACAACTTCTTCAGAGTTGGCCTTAGAGCAATAAAGTGTACGACCGACCCCAATTAGTTTGCCCTCCCAAACATATTTCTAGAATATACTTACCCCCAATCTCCACGCCCTAATGGGGTTGCCATACTAAATTTACAAAAATGATAAAATGCCCACAACTTTTTCAGACTTGGCCTTAGAGCAATAAAATGTACGACCGACCCCTATTAGTTTGCCCTCCCAAATATATTCCTAGAACATACTTACCCCCTATCTCCACGCTCTAATGGGGTTGCCATACTAAATTTACAAAAATGATAAAATGCCCACAACTTCTTCAGAGTTGGCCTTAGAGCAATAAAGTGTACGACCGACCCCCATTAGTTTGCCCTCCCAAACATATTCCTAGAACATACTTACCCCCTATCTCTACGCCCTAAGGGGGTTGCCATACAAAATTTACCAAAATTATGTAAAAATGCCCACAACTTCTTCAGAGTTGGCCTTAGAGCAATAAAATGTGCGACCGATCCCTATTAGTTTCTTCTCCCAAACATATTCCTAGAACATACTTACCCCCTATCTCCACGCCCTAATGGGGTTGCCATACAAAATTTACAAAAATTATAAAATGCCCACAACTTCTTCAGAGTTGGCCTTAGAGCAATAAAGTGTACGACCGACCCCCATTAGTTTGCCCTCTTAAACATATTCCTAGAATATACTTACCCCCTATCTCCACGCCCTAATGGGGTTGCCATACAAAATTTACAAAAATGATATGAAAATGCCCACAACTTCTTTAGAATTTGGCTTAGAGCAATTAAGTGTACGACCGACCCCCATTAGTTTGCCCTCCTTAACATATTCCTAGAATATACTTACCCCCTATCTCCACGCCCTAATGGGGTTGCCATACAAAATTTACAAAAATGATATGAAAATGCCCACAACTTCTTTAGAATTTGCCCTAGAGCAATAAAGTGTACGACCGACCCCCATTAGTTTCCCCTCCAAAACATATTCCTAGAATATACTTACCCCGTATCTTCCCCCTCTAAGTGGGTTGCCATACAAAATTTGTAAAAATTAGGATAAAAAACCCCTACAACTTCCCCGTCACCCGTGGAGCGTTAAAAAATGACACCGACCCCAATTTAAAAATTAGAAATATTTCATAAGTAAAAAAATGGTTACAAAGAAAAAAAAGTTTGGTATTGCGAAAGATCAATGTGAAGGGTTTATAAGATTCGGCACAGCCGAATATAGCGCTCTTACTTGTTTTTCTATGAGCTGTTGTTTGGCACTTGTGTACTAATTTGTAGTTGTGTCAGGGACGAGATTACCTGGTTAGTTGTATCATGGAACTAAGATTCTTCTTTTTGGAACTCGATGGAACGTAAGTGGCAGGCTTTTATGTAAGAAACAACGAATAATGTGATGGTCACAACGGAAGGAGCTCCAAAGTAATGCAAAAGCGGTGTTATTAGTATTACCTTTTTTAATATTATTATTTTATTAGTATAAATATTATTATTTTTATCCTTTAATGACATTTTCCTCTTATGTTTTCTATTATATAATGAAGTTTTATGTTTTTAAATTTTCCTTGCCTGCCTTCCGTTTTCGTTATCTATTTTTATGTTGTTGCTGATGTTCCATCGTACGTCCGCCTCTCTGACTGCTTGCTTTATTATTGTACTAAAATATTAATCCAAGTTTTTTCTTTGGTCATCAGGCTGAAACGAAATAAGTCCTTGCTTATAAAAAATTTGTCTTTTTGGTTTCTTTTAGTCACAGTTCGGAGCTTAAAATGTGTACTCCAACTGCTTTATGTACATTATATTTCAGATATATGTAGGTAAGAGCAAACAACAATAACGAAGTAAAATAACAGTAAATGGTAAATCTGACATTTCATTACACTTTAGCATAATTCGACAAAAGTATCAGTTTTACGTACGAAAGAATGAATGTATGTAAGTTAACAGGTATATATGTCGGTACGCCAAATTTTGTGTATAAAACTATCAAGCAAATTTTTAAAGGATAAGCAAAACGGTGAGGTCCTGAAGTAGTGTGCCTGGGAGAGGTTTTCAAAGAAGACGAACAAGAAGAACGTCCTTTCCGAATAAAGAAAACAGAAATGGAAAAACACGAGCGCAAGGAGATCGAAATGTACCAAAGTCGAAATAATGCCAAAAAGTTGTCCCAACGTGTAACACACCAGACTTTAAACAACAACATGGCAACCTGGTGACAAATAAGAATAGGCTTTTAAAAATTTTTAAAATAGTATCTGATGAAAATGGCGATGGAGATATGTACTCCCTTTTCAAACAACGATGATGGTGTAGAGAAGAGTAGAGATAAGCAATATTTCTGTACCTGAGCCTAAAAAATCTATGGAAAGTAGAGTGCCCTAAAACTGTTGCTTTGATATTGTTGCCTTGAAAATGATTTATCACATACATGTATTTTTAAAATTAACATTGTTGGGTATTATTGTGAAGCAACTTTTGCCCGTGGTGTTGTTTCTTTAGTTTTATAATGTTACTTAAAGTAAAATATTTGTCTTTGAATAATTACAAACTACAATTTCCGACACCCTTTAGAATATCAGTAATTTACGTATGATGTTGACTGTTCACGGTATTCTTTCAAAATCGCGGGATTGCTCATCTTTGGTGCAGAGTGCTTGCCTTTCGAACTACCAACCTAGATTAAAGCTGGAACTCAAAAAAATAAATGGGCAAAAAGTAATTTTTCTTTGTTTTTTAAACTTTGGTAATGTTTTTTTTTAATAAATACGAAGCTAGGAATTATAATTCACATGAAGACACAATTATATTAAAAAAAAACGGTACGTTTAATTTACTTTTTCGATTTTTTAGCCCAATTAGTCTTAAATAGCGAATACAAAATTTGTATTTGTTATATACGGTTCTTAGTGAAAATATTTCACTTCTTGCTTTTTCGCGAGTGCGTTATGTCATAAAGACACTATAGCTCGAATAGGTAAAAGTTAAAAAAATTTTAAGTTATGGGTTAACTAAGAAAATCGCTGTAAACCGGTAGTGACAGCCCCGTTACTTCTATTTAAAAAGAATCTACCCGTTTGAAAACAAAACAAATTGTAAAATAAAAAAATTTTATTCAATTTTTATTTAAAGGACTTTAAGAAGCCTCCCAATACACATTTCACTTTACATCAGTCATGGGCAACATATACTGCATATTACATTTGAAATAAGGCATGTTCAGGTTCTCTTATTGTTATTTCCACATTGTTGTTAGTATAATTTAAACAACAAGCGATAACACAAACGATAATCAAACGATACTGATTAGTCCTTTTTCAGTCTCCACAGTAAGTGCGAACATATACCTATTTACGTAAGTTAAGAAAAAACATAAAGCTTTTGCATAAAGCCGCTTTACACCCACTTAAACCGCATGAGACCATACCACATTTTTAATCGAAATCTCAATCCAAAAAGACTTTAACCCATAATTAAATAAAGAATGTTTTTATTTTGTGGTGATTGAAAATACATACTTTAGTCAAATTAATTTAGGGGTCTTATCATATTCTCCTTAGTAATTCGAAAAAGCAATATTATAAACACAAATTAAGAACAAAAACACAAAAATATGGTGGTTGCATTTACCCTCTTTTGTCAATTTCTTCTTAACTTTTCAGTTCATAATACTAACCCTCTTACTTATGTATAAAAAAAAATGTTTCAATTTATTAAAGGTTTCTTAAAAACTTTCAAAGGAAAATTCAGTATTTCTGCTTGAGTTTACTTTTTTCTTTAACACTTTTTTATATTTTGAATATATTTTTATGTTTTTGTCTTCTATGGTTTCATTTCTTTGGTTATTTGTTTTTTTACAACAAATTTTAATAGTTATCACTTCTGCAACCACCAGTGTTTGCCAGCAGCATACATACATACTTTGTTAATACTCAAATGTACATACATACACAAATACAAAAATAAGAACTGTTATTGACATACATATGTACATATGTACATATGTACATACATATATCGTTTCGTAATTAACTACGAGGTAGGAGTTTATCGTAACATAAGGAGTTACATATATTAAACTTGAGTAAAAAACCCAAAAATCGATTTTCGATTTTACGATCAACTATTTGAATCTCGATTTTTAAAGTCGATTAATCGAAGCCCATAATCGATGATTATAATTTACAGTCGATTTTTATTTTTATACTATATTAAAAAGAATAGATATCCACAAAAATTATTTTTAAGTAAGTTTATTAAACTATTCCTAAAGAAGGAAAGGTATCACTGGAAAAGTTGTACGTACATATTTAATGATTACAAAGAACGCAGGTCATAAATAAATTCAGATAGCTTGACTTAATATGCACATAAGTATATACATATGTACATAATTATATATCCATTATAATTTCAATTAATAAAATTAAAAAGTATAAAAATTTAAATACAAACACACAACAACGATTTTTCGGACTCAATAATCGATTTCAGTATAAAATCGTTGACAAAAAGCCGATTACGAAAAATCTATTTTTTATGGGTCAAAATCGATTTTCGAGTATAATCGAAGTCGATTTACCTGTCTCTAGTGCGAAGGTGCGTAGTGGCAACCGAATAATTCTTTATGTGTAACTAATTAATGCGGCGACTTTAATAGAAAAACCCCAATATTTTAGGTTACAGAGAAGATTAGCTTTCCTTTACACCAAAAAATAAGAAAATACATACTAAAGTCAGGATATATCAGAATCAAGAGTACAGTATATTGGAAATTCTTAAGACTAGTTCTAACTACTTACTTGGCTTAAGAATGAATTTATCTAGCTCAGTATCTTAATTTCAGAAACTTTGGTTAGCTCCCTCTTGTATTTTAGGTAGTATCGAAGCAGATAATAAAATAAAGTTTAGTGCATATAAAGTTTATACATAACTGATTCTTTATAAAAAATTTGCGTGATCCGCCCACTTTTGTCGTTGCCCCCACATGCCCCTATATGACTTTTCACAATTTTAGGTGGCCAAAATTCATAACTCTTTATTCGATGCAGATTTCATAATGGAATATGTTACATATTATGTGTGGATACACTGATACCTGATGCTTAGTAAAAAAAAAATTGGCGTGATCCGGCCAATCTGCCATTTTAAAACTTTTCGACCTTTAAAGTTAGGTAATTTAAATTTTCATTTTTACAACCTAACAAAAAGTAAACGAATCTAATATGTACACACATATATACATTAATTTTGATTATATTATCCCATCTATTGACTGACTTAAATTTAAGCTTTCAAATTAAAGTTAAAGTCAGTTGCGATGGTTTCATCTATAGGCAAACGTGCTATACTCTTGAAATAGGTGTACTCATGCTTAAAGCGTCTTATTAAAATAATTGCTCACAAATTTCAAAAATTTCGCATTTTACTGGTGAAACTTTTAGATCTTTGTGACTGGTGAAACTTTTAGATCTTTATGGATGTGACTATTTAATCAACCAAGGAGCACAAGTTTCAATTCGTA
The DNA here is from genome assembly GCA_963583895.1 of Melanophora roralis. Classification (NCBI taxonomy): domain Eukaryota; kingdom Metazoa; phylum Arthropoda; class Insecta; order Diptera; family Rhinophoridae; genus Melanophora; species Melanophora roralis. The sequence goes on along the minus strand of OY757190.1, from coordinate 66,956,164 downwards.
GGATTTTGCTTTGGGGCAAGGGTTTTAAGAATATTTATAGGTACTAAGAAACGTTGTATCACCAGCAAATATCGACGTGTGTGTTTGGGTATTAGTTGACATGCCTGCTGCGCAGCATTGTTCCTTCAGGTTCGCCAGCCCCAATGGGTTCTCAATCGTACTCTTGATCATGAACTGTCGATCAGTCATCTACTTTTCTAAACGGTTATAATATTTACTGGCAAATTAAGTTTAAATTTGGTTTTCAAGCCTTCATGCTCTATTTTATCGAAAGCTTGAGAAACATCGATAAAAAGTACAGGACAGTATTTATTTTTCTTAAGGGATTTTCTATAACCTATATCAACTTGTGAGTTTGTTCGATGGTACTATGATGTCACTAAAGCGAATTTGGTGATGATGAATGCAGTTGTTATCATTAACGATCAGAGTCAGCTTATTTTTAAGCAATTTTTTAAATAATTTTGATATGATTGTTATGAATTATAGTCTTGAATCTTTAAGAGATCCTTTCCAGACTTAAAAATCAACCTTACTAACATAACTATCAATATTAGTGGAAGGCATTTAAGCTGTTAATGATATGTCATTAAGTATAATTAAAAATATTATCTGCGCGAGGCAGCTTTTTAAGCATTTTGTTGCTAAAGTACGTTATTAAAATCAAAGACTTTTTTAGCAGTTATATTAACCAAAGCCTAATTTTTAAAGACAACACACTTTCAGTGTTTTTTTGCGGGAACGGGTACTCTAAGATACTCGGCTCAAGGTGTTGAAACTACAGATTGATCTTAATGGAAGAGAGTACACGCTGGCTGCGTTCTTGGATATTAAGGGAGCCTTTAATAATGCTTCGATAGAGGCAATTTGGGACTTATATATCTAGGGGATTGAAAATTTAGGGCATCCTAATCGAATGGATACAGTTTATACTTAGCAGCCGGATAGTCATTCAATTTTGAAAACAAACCCTTCACAAAAGAATGGGGTCAGCGACTTTAGAAGTTAAGCAGATATTAAGACTGTTTGATTCAAAGGAATAAGGATAGTGGCTTATGAAGACGACATCCTGCTAACGTAGAAAATTTAATTCGTGGCGGGTGGGGTGATGAAACCTACGTTTTGCGGTCTATCTTCTTGGATCTCTAACCCAATTGGGTGTAGACCCAGAGAAGACGAAACTGGTATTTTCTTCAGAAAGTAAAAGGTAGTGGACTTTAAAACCCTGTTGCCTGACTAGCGGAAATTACTAGATACCTGTCCATTATCCTGGATAATAAGTGGGCCAAGAAAGCCGACTGCACCTGTATCAATTCTATAAGTGAGAAGGAAGGTCACAAACGGATATGTTAGATAGATGGATAGAATATTAGAAATATTAGAAATACATATATATCATGGTTGGCAACCAAAACTAATAGCGATATCGATATTAAAAATTTATATTATTTTGGTATCGGTGTTTTAATAACAACAGTATCGGTATTGAAAAATTTCTTTTATATCAAAATCGGTATTTTGATTATATTGGAATCGGTATACCGGTATAGGTGCTCTCTTCGGGTATTTTACGCAAAAGAAAAATTAAACCTGTTTAACTATTATTTTATTAATGTTTTTATACCCTTCACATAGTGATAAGGGTATACATATTGCAATTTGTCATTCTGTTTGTAATTTCTTTATTGTTCATTTTCAACCCCATAAAGTATATATATATATTCCGGATCCTTGTAGATAGGGAAGTCATGTCCGTCTGTGTGTCTGTTAATATCAAGTTTCCGAACTCAAATAAAGTTGCACAGAATATATTTTGATATCAAGCAATCAGAAATATATCTGAAACAATTGCTATTTAAAATTAGCAAAATCAGTTCACTGTTAACCGAGATATAAGCGAAAGCTCAACATTACCCATTTTTTAGGACAAAATCTGTGCATATATCCCTATATATCTCAGCAAATATAGTCACTCTTGCCACAAAACTTGGCATGGATAATCTGAAGATAGGGACCTAAATTAGATAGGATCAGAGGAAATTGTATTTTCCCTACAATTGAAAAAATTTTTGGAAATATTTCTACCGTTAAATCTTAGAAACTATAGCAGCTATGGACTTTAAGTGTAATTGGACTACAAAGCCTACATTTAAAAAAATATTTTTTTCTGGGTAGGAACAGCTTGATCTCGGAAACTATAAAAGCTATCGACTTCAAATGATCTACAAAAAGTAATTGAAAAATTAGAACTCATTTTGAAACAAAACTTTTTTATAAAATTTTTGATACGCTATATCTGGGACACTATCGACTTCGAATGTTCTACAAAAAGTAATTATCAAATAATTTTCACATTTTGGAAAACAATAGTTGGAGAGAAGCGGGGGGACTTGAACGCCCCATACAAATTAACAACTTCTGTTAAACTTTTAATACGAATAATGACTAAAACTTTTAAAACTCTCAACCTCAAACATTCTACATGAAATTTCTATTATACATACGAACGTTAAAATTTTTTAAAGTTTTCAATTTTGAAAACTAGGATTGCTATGGACTTTAAACCTGGCACAAAGTATTTTTATTATATAATTTGCAGTACAAAACAATTCGCCTAGAAAAGTTTGCTGGGTATATTAAAAGGCCAATATAAAGGATATATAAGATTCGACACAGTCGAATATAGCGCTCTTACTTGTTTCTATTTTATTAGGCTAATTAAAAATAAATTGCTTACTTATACAAGTAGGTACAATGCTTAAATATATTAAAAAAAGACTATTAGGAACATAAAATAATATTTCAGCAAATTTTATTATTAGTTTCTTTATAGGGTTCCTTGCAGATTCAGTTTTCTTACTATATGTATTTTATTGATTCTTACACCAAATCGTAAGTAGACTTCAACCAAATTCTTGAAAACCCAATGAATATTTTGTACCTTTATATAACAGCTTACATAAGCTTGTTGAGAATTACTATAAACCAACCAAAACACTCAAGAGTACTTTCAAAAACTGTTTTTTTAGCTATAAGCCATTTTGATTTTGCTTTTCCCGCTTTTACATTTGGATATTTATTGGCTTACACTAAATGTATTATAAGGGCTACCGAAACCAAAAACTTTTCGTAATACAACAATTTTCAAATCTTATTCAGGGTACAATCCCAATTGGCCAATTAGAATTAGAATAAATAAAATAACACAAACACACTAACATTAATGTATTGTAGTGCCAATCTTTTTGTTTACAAAAATTACATGCAGAAAATATTGTGAAAAAGAAAAACAGCAAGTAGTATACTGCAATCACCTTTATATGTTTGTTTTGTTAGAAAACAAAACAATAACAGGGTCGCAATTATGGAACGTGAAGTAAGCAATACTATTTTTAATTTATATACAACAGTATTTTTGCCACTGTATAATATCTGTGATTTTGATTACCCAAACGTATAATCGTAATACTGGTATCAAATGAAATGGTATTTTGATACCGGTATTTTGCGAAACAAATTGTTTCGGTATCGATATCAATACCGGAAACAAAATTTAAACGAGTATCGATTTCGGTAGATATCGGTTTCCAAACTTGATATATGTACATATATTCACTACATGTATTTGTTATTACGTATCTTATCATATTAATAATTTTACAGATTTATCTTCGAATTCCAACTTATTAAAAAAAAAATTAACCAATATTGTTAAATCGGCTAATTAAGTGACTTTGATCCAAATACTAACACATATTTATTTCTTTAAGTGCTGAAACCTTGGCTTTTTTATAATAAATTTAAAGAAAACTAGTTTTGAACTAAATATGCTTCAAAAACCTAGGTAGGCCATTAACCTGGCTTACCACAAGGGAATATTTTCTAGTTCCGTACAATATAAAGTAAAACAAGTAAGAGCGCTATATTCGGCTGTGCCGAATCTTATATACCCTTCACATTGGTCTTTAAATATACCCAGCCGAGTAATTTTGTACTGCAAATAATATAATAAAAAACCTTGTGCGAGTTTTAAAGCCCATAGAAAAAATAACAAAATTTTAACGTTCGTATGAATAATAGAAATAGATGAAGAAGATTTGAGGTCGAGAGTTTTAAAAGTTTTCAACATTATTCATATTTAAAGGTCAATAAAACTTATTAAATGTTCTAGTCCCCCTGCTCTTCTCCAACTTTTTCACCAAAATGTATGAATTATTTGATTATTACTTTTTGTAGAATATTTGAAGTCGATAGCTGTAATAGTTTTCCAGTATCGAAAATTTTATAAAAATTGTTAATTTGTATGGGAGCTACCCCTTCTTCACCCCCCATCCGAAAATTGTTTCTTCAGAGCGTAGCCCTTGATGTCCAATCACTTTCTGTAGAGCACTTGGTTTCGATATCTGTTATAGTTGCCGAGATATAGCGTATCGAATATTTTATAATAATAGTCGATTTGTATGGGAGCTACCCCTTTTTTTGCCCCCATTCAAAAAAATTTTTCTTTAAAGCGTAGGCATTCTCGCCCAATTACTTTTTGTATAACATTTTATTTCGATATCTGTTATAGTTTCCGAGATATAGCGTATCGAATATTTTATAATAATTGTCGATTTGTATGGGAGCTACCCCTTTTTTTGCCCCCACTCAAAAAATTTTTTCTTTAAAGTGTAGGTCTTAGCGTACAATTACTTTTTGTAGAACATTTGAAGTCGATAGCTCTTATAGTTTACGAGATATAGCGCATAAAATATTTCCCCAAATTTGTGCTATTGTAGGAAAACTACCCCTTCCCCTGGTCCAATCTGAAAAAACTTTTTCCATTATTTAGGTCCTTTCTTTGGGAGTATCCGTGCCAAGTTTTGTGGCAAGAGTGACTATACTTACTGAGATATGTATATAGGGATATATGCACGGATTTTGTCCTAAAAAAATGGGTTACTCTGGGTTTTCGCTTATATCTCGGTCAATAGTGAACCGATTTTGCTGATTTTAAATAGCGATTGTCTCCAGGATATTTCTAATAGTTTGACACCATTACCTGGTCTGTATCTTTTTATTTGACTCCGGAAACTTGATTTCAACAGACGGACACCGCTAAATCGGCTTCCCTATCTATAAGGATCCAGAATATATATACTTTATGGGGTCGCAAATGAATAATAAAGAAATTTCAAACGGAATGACAAAGTGATATATACCCTATCACTATGTGAAGGGTATAAAAATACGTGATACATACATACATACACTCTAGAAATATTTAAATTAATTTTATGTTTTAAACAAAAAAGATATGACCTCGTCAATTTTATTTGCGTATTTAAAGATCTTAATAAAACTTATAAAGTTCGTTTGTATTATAATGGCGTGTGTTACCATGGCAATGATAATGATTCGCAACTATTAGTTTACACTTAAACAGATACTTGTTAAATCCGTTTACACAATACATAAATACTAAACGTAACAAAACAAACAAAACAAAACTTTCGCTTTTAATGAGTATACTAAGTAGGTATTCGCCTTTACACCCCACTGACTTGTTGACAAAACATTGTTTTGTCTAATGCAGGGGTTGTCAAAACTCTCATTTAATTAAATGCGTCTGTATTGGATAAGAAAAAATTGCCCAGCAAACAAAAAACTATGCATTGCAAATGTGATGAATTTAACTTTTTAAAGCAAAATGGAAACGAACTTAAAAAAAGTTATTAAAATTAAATACAAAATATGCCTCAGTTATTACAGAATTAGACAATTTTTTTTCACACATATTCCATTGGGCGAGTTTAATTTACAGTTAAAACTTAAAAAATTAAGTGTATTTAGGTATTATAAATTAAGTTTTTCTTGTTTTCTTTGTTTTAAATGTTTGGTAACATAAAATGCATTGCATGTTACCAAAAGCATTTTTAATGACAAAACAAAAATTTTTATCTTCCATTATACTATTTTGTTTGCTGGTTTATTTTGAAATTAAATCAAAGCTAAAAAAACAAGAAAGCTGAAAAAAGCAGTAAGCATTCGCACATGTGCACTCGTTAACACTCAATTAACGACTGAAATCAAACTGAAATAAAAGAGAACAAGCGTCGGTGTGAGTTTTTTTTTATTGTTTTTGTAGCACAATTGTGCACTAAAAATCAATTTTTGACAACCTTTGGTCTAATGCAAGGTACATCGATACAAGGTGGCCGCAAGAAAAAAAATTAAGAGAGCCGTTCTCTTACTCTTTATTTTGTTTATATGGAGATTGACGCTAAAATTGAAAAATAATTTCAATTTTATTGTCAACCTCCATTAAAAAAAACAAAGAGTAAGAGGATGACTCTCTTAATGTTTTCTTGCGGCCACCTTGTATTGATATGCCTTGATTTTGTCTTTAGCTACAAACATACATACATACATACATAGGTAGGTAAGTATTTGGCATTAATGTATTTTACCTTCTTCTTGCTTTTAGTTTTATTTTTTTTCTAGTTTTCAAATTATGGCAACAAAAAACAAAATATCTACAATACGAACAAAACTTTTGATTTCACATTTGTACGTGTTTTATGGCAAATTTTAATACTGTTTTATTAAAAATGTCTGTTAGTTTTTTTATGTGAAAACCAGTGTGACCAGATTTTCAAGTAAAGTTAAAGCTAAATCACGTTTAAAAAACAGCTAAAAAAAGCTAAAATAAAAAATTAAAGCCAAAAAATAAAGCTAAATTTTTAATGCGTTGTTAAACATTTTCTTCGTTGGTTAGATATTTCTCATAATATGAACGAAACGTTTGTGTGCTAAAAATATTTAAAAAGAAAATTTGTTTGAAAAATTTTGCTTTAATTAACAAAATCTTGGTAGACCCATACATACCTTCAGTAAGAAGAAAAATAATATGTGTTCATATCAGGGTACTGCAGCCGGTGTTTCAAAAACAAGTAAGTCTTATTCAACACACAAAAAAACAAGTAACTTCTACTTCATGTTTTAAATATGCCGTAGCACTCCTTATGTATATTCATTTTAAAAACATCAGAATAATGATTGTGTGTCAACTTTGCACAAAAAATCATGCACAACATGTAACTAAATCATACCGAGTGTTTACCACATTTTCAACTATGCATGTTCGACACTCGATTTTAATATGAAGGCTTGATTTAATCATTTAGAGTTGATAATGAAATTTTGAACAATGCATGTTTGATACTCGGTACAAATTAACATACTTTTTGCGTTGTTTGGTATGATTAAAATTGAAAAACGAAGTACAACATGCAATAATCCAAAAATATAGAAATGAAAGAAATCATTGTGTTAGCATTAAATAATTTACTGCCTACAAAAAAAGAAGTGAATGTGTAAGTGTGTGTTGGTAGTTTAGTTGTTTAAAAACATTTCGCCGTAAAAAACCTTTTTAAAATTAGATAGAGCATCTCTTTATTTTTGTAATAAAATATTTTACCCCATTTCATAAAAAAAATTTTTATTGAATTTTAGCATTAAAGTAAGAAGTACTTGTTACACTTTTCATGTAAAGAAACCCCATTTTATTTTTGTCTTTGAAAATAAATAAGTTTTAATATTTGCTTTTTATTTTAGAGAAAAAAATTAATGCCTGACTTTTCCCCTTATTTCCTAAAACGCAACGCCCTAGAACAAAAAGAAAATGTATGGAAAAGTTTATTAAGTTTTAATTGTTTCCATACATTTGTTAGCGTTATAATGCGTAGCGTTTTACGTAATTAGGCCCTTTGGTTTACCGCAGAGCATTGCTCTTTAATGTTTACAATATGATTTAATGCCTTTTGCATACATGCGTATGTATGTATTTGTATTGTTAAATCTTTTAATTTCGTTTTTCAACTTTAATCATACCAAACAACGCAAAAAGTATGTATATTTGTATCGAGTATCAACCATGCATTGTTCAAAATTTCATTATCAACTCTAAATGATTAAATCAAGCCTTCATATTAAAGCTGGGGGGTTACTCTCTATTGCGATGCGTAAGAAAATCTGAGCGAAAATGAACAATTGGTACTCTTTAATGCGTTTTCGCATTTGCCTTTCGCATCTAATTTTTTGTCCTTTCGCAAATCTGGCATCACCATACTCTGTAATACGCAAGCGTATGTCAAAAGCGTCCGTTAAGCATAAATATCTTGCGCTAACGAAATATCAAACGCAAAGGAAACGCATCATGTAAGTAAGCAAAAATAAATTTTTTTTATTTATATTAAAAGTAATTTTTTTAGGGAAAAGCCAAAAAAGTTACAAACTCAGCAACGTCAGTTTGAAATCTTAGTTGATTTTATGGTGCAGCACAGCGAATTGGCCAAGGGACAGTTACAGTGCGGAAATGCCAAACAACGCGCAATAAATTTGTGGACAAAACTGGCTGACAACCTTAATTCTAATGGACCTCCTGTAAGGGATGTAGCCGGTTGGAAAAAAGTAATGTATTATGTTCTTTATATAAAATGCGAAACTAATAATATATTACTTATGTTCATGTGTTCACATTTGCATATAGGTTTGGTCTGACCTAAAAACCCACACCAAGGTTAAAATGCGCAAAAATAAAGTAAGCATTTCCAGCACAGGTGGTGGTGTCTCACAATATTTCCCGCTTTCTTCTATGGAGGAACAGATTATAAATCTTCTTCATATGGAAGAACATGTCAGCGGGGTACCAACATCAGCCTACTTTGGCTTAAGTGGTAATGCTAGTCACGTCGCTTCAGCAAACAAAGAGCCTGCAGAAGAAGTTATGTTATCTTCGGAAAAAGAAAATAACAGTTTAAATGAGTCAGCGCCCGCTGCCAAAGTAAGCGGTGTGGATGAAAGTTTTCAGCCAGCCAAACGTTCACGGTTGTCAAACCAAAACGACCGTGACACTCTACTAAAAAACCAAGAAGAACAACAAGGGATATTTCACAAGGAATCCACAAAACTTTTGGGCGACGTTCATAATTCCTTGAAGGAATTAGTACGATACCAAAGAAAAAATTTTGAACTAGAAGAAAAAAAATTATCATTATATAAAGAAAAATTTGAATTTAAAAAAAAATACAAGCTACAAAAGCAAAAAACGCAAATTGAAAAGCTTGAGTTAAAAAAGAAAATTTTAGAATTAGAAATAAGAAAAACAATGTGATATTTTATTTATTTTTATTATTATAATTATTATACCTGAAGTGCTGTTTTTAATTTAATTACCTTTAAAAAGTAAATTTAAAGATCTCAAAATCGCCATAAAATAGCTTTAAAACTTAAGACTGTAAGTTTCTGTATAAACACTACAATGAAATGAATTCCTTTTTTATGTTTGTTTTTATAAAAGTTTTTATTAATAAAAATTATGTTCTTAAAATCAAATTGTTTTTAATATTATTTCTTATTTCCTTAGCAACAGTTGTTTGGTCACTGTTGCTCGTATTGCTATGAACAGACATTTCAACTTGATTTATACTTTCTGTCTCAACAATGTCATTTATTGGCAGTTGTACATTGAAATTAGCACAAATATTGTGCAGGGCACAGCAAACGTTCATTATTTGAACCACTCTTTCTGGTGCATAATGCAACTCTCTGGCTGCTAACAGGCACCGAAATCTGCCTTTCAAAACACCAAACACTCTTTCAATTTTGGACCTTCCTTTGCAAAACTGCTTGTTAAAAAAAGCCTCGGATGAGTTTTCCGTTGTGCTTCTGTATGGAGTAAGTAGCCAGGGTTCCAATGGGTAGCCCGAATCACCTTTTAGAAAATTTAAACAAAGTAAGAAAAAAATATTTTTAAATTATTTTCAGCTAATTACCAATTAGCCAAAATCCCTTCTCTCCTCTTTCGAAACGTTCTTTTAATTTTTGCTTTGCGTTAGAAAGGGCCCAAACATGTGAGTCATGACTAGCACCACCGTATCGGCAGTCAATAAATCTAATTATCATTTTGTGATCACAAATCTAAAAATTTTAAAGTAAGATTTAGTAAGCCAAATAAATGTATTCATAAAAACTCACGTACCACCATAGCATTCATACTGTGTTTTAATTTTCTGTTGAAGTATAAGTGCTCGTTCTTGGCCGGTCGAATCATTTGTATATGGGTGCCATCTACTGCTCCAATCACTTCAGGAATGCCACATGTATGGAAAAATCCTTTTTTAATCACATTTTCCTCTTCCGCAGTGACCTCAAATTGAATATGCTTGGGGCAGAGTATTCGCTCAATCACTATGCAAACTTCTTGTAAGCAACGCGACATAGATTGCTGCGATAGTCCTAAAAGGTGGTCTTGGCCAATTTGATGTTGATATCCACCTTGTCCAAGCAATTTCAAAGCAGCGGCCACTTTAATTACATTTGGAATTGCCGTGGACCTCTTTGGAACGATGAGGTCATGTTGAATAGCGTTATATACATACATAAACGCATCCTTACTCAATCGAAAGTTTTGTATAAAGCTATAAAATAGAATGCTTCAAAACATTTTACATATATGTACCTACTAATATTTTCTTACCTATGGTCATTTAGGGAGAGTATATCCGATCTATCTCTTAAAATTCTCCTTGTAATACGTTCCACATGTTCATTTTCTTCCTCAAACCACAACGCCACCGAATCCATCACTTTTTTTTTATGTTATATTTTTAACAAAACACACGTACTGCATAAAATTTGTTTAAAAAATGTTTTTATTTACATTTAATTTTATTCTTCTTTGCTTTTTTTTATTTCATGGTACAATTACCTTACGTTAATTGTACCATGGTTTATTTTGTGTTGACAGTGTAACCCTTTTTCAACTTGTTTTGCGAAAGCGTTTGCGTAAGCCTTACATAGTACCAAATTGTATTCTTAACGCATTTACCTTTCGCATCGAAGTTGCTTTCGCATCGCAATAGAGAGTAACCCCCCTGGAGGTCCATACCATACGTTGTATGCGCTGTACGTTCTCTCCGTCTGTCAAAAAAGTAGAACCAGTGTATTTGTATGTGGCAAGAAACATAACAAATTGCATAGAACGGATCTGCGCAAGTAACGTATAAAGTAGGTTTACTTTCTACTTTTTCATACGTCGCATGCGAAATGAGAAAATGACAGATGGTTTTGTTATGCAGTGATGACAAATTTTAAATGCTATCAAAAAACATGTGTGTGTGTGGTAGATTATATTTTTGGTATATTTTGTGTTAAAAACAGTATGTTATGAAAGAAAATGCTTTTATTATAAATTTTGCAAATAATTTTAAGAATAAATTTCCTTAAAAATAAGTTTTCAACACAAATATTTTGTAGCCAAAGTTAATATTGTTTTTATCGACTACTTTTATATTTCAAGTGTCATCTCTGTTGTGTTTTTGTTTATGTAAGTGTAATGAAGAAAATCTGATTTCTCTTGGTTAAGGGTTTTTAATTTTTTGAAAGTTGCCGCAAAAATACCACTGGTTTCCCGCTCTAGATGTAAGGGATGGACCAAAAACCTTGTGACACAAAAGATTATACGTATTACCCTAATAAATTCCATAAGTTCGGTAAAAAAACATAATTTCACTTTTCATTTTGCTTTAGTTTGTTTTTATTTTACACATTTTTTTTACAAAACAGCTGATCAAAACAAATAACTTTTCGCACAAAACGTATTGCATGTAACTTGGCAAAAACAAACGTATAAAACGTACAGAAATATGATACGCATAGAACGGAGCCACGCATATAACGTATGGTATGGACCTCCAGCTTAAAATCGAGTGTCGAACATGCATAGTTGAAAATGTGGTAAACACTCGGTATGATTAAACTGCATGTTGTGCATGATTTTGCCCGCAAGTTTTCAGTCGAGTGTCGTGATCGATTATATATGAAAATTTGTGTGCATGCACAAATCAACAAAAATGTGATTTTTGCAGATCACTGGTTCATATACATATGATATACAAGAGCTTTTTAAAAAAGTTTTTTGAAGCAGGTGTTAATTTTCTGCTTGTTTTGGTAAAAAAAACTAATTTGTAAGATATATATTAAAAAAAACAAATAACGAAAATTAGTTTTTGTTTTAAATATAAATACTCCGACACTATTCGTTAATTTTTTACAAAAACACGTAAAATTTAGTAATTTTTTTACAAACTTTTTTCATAAATACAAACACATGAAAACAATAAAAATCGATACACGATGTAATTTTTTTTATATTCCTTCAATGAAATTTTTGTTTGTTGACAAAACGAGTATAAAGAGACTGCTTTTCTACACAGTTCGTTAAAAATCCAAAATTTTAATTCAAGTTACAAAGTACATAGATATGTACATATATCATGCAAAATGCCTTCATGTAAATTTTGTTCAAGAAAAGAAAAAAAAATCTTTAATGTAAAAAGTTACATTGTAAGAAAGCATTTTGAAAACTATTTTTATCTGTACATGTGTTCTTCAATAAGTATTTAAAACCAATGACTATAAAAATGAAAAAATGGAAATCAAAAAATAAAAAATATTATTATTTTTTTAAACCTATCTATTAAAATAATAATTATTGTTATTAACCGTTTTTATTAAAATTAAAAAATATTACCGTCCTGCTAAAAAAAATTGAAATTTACAAAGAACAACAAACATAGTTCGATGCTATTAGTTAGTATGAAAAGATTTTATAATTTAACCAAAAAACGCAAAAAATGTTTCTATCGCATTTGGATTTTTTTTCTTTAAAATTGCCGCATTTAAAAGTATTTGTTTTGGGAAAACATATTCTTACGTTTTTTTTTTTGTAATACCATGCCTTCCTTATATCTTTGTTTAATTGAATTTTTGTGCTGTTTCACGTTTTTTAAATGTCGCTAGAAGTAAATTATTAAACAAAATAATGGTTTGGAAACTGTCATGTTGTAAATTCGAAGAAAATTTGTAGCTTGATACCTTTCACTATAATTGAGATATATACCAAAAAATATAATACGACAAATTTTTAACCTTTTAACTAGCTTAAAGCTAAAGGCTAAATGAAAATATTTCGGGCTAAATGAAGAAAAATAAAGCTAAATTTAGCTCCAAAGAAGCTAATATGGCCACACTGGTGAAAACATTCCTCTCTCTCTCTCTCTTTTTCTCTCTTTTATTCTCTATCAATTAATGTAGTGTTGCCAAAAACTGAAATGTTTTAGATTTTCATGAAAACAAAGGTTTAAAAACAGTTTAAAAAATTCTCTAAACATTAAAAATAAATTTTTAAAAATTTTAAAATAACAAAGAAAAATACAATTTAGCTAATTTCATGCAAGTAAACTTAAAATATGCCAAATCTTAAGTTTAATATGCCTAATTGGCAGCACGTTTTGTACCTGTGTTACATTTTTGTATTTAAGTATTTCGGCTGTATTCATAAAAATTCAAACAGCATTTTAGATCTTTATTAAGAAAATTTCAATTTAAGCTTAAAACTCCTATTTTAAACCTTATGTAAATGAACGAATTTTAAAATTGCTTCGACCCTATTGTAAGTTAATTTTAAAATGACATTTTTTGTTTTTTATACCCTTCACATAGTGATATGGGTATATATCACTTTGTCATTCCGTTTATAATTTCTTTATTATTCATTTGCGACCCTATAAAGTATATATATTCTGAATCCTTATAGATAGGGAAGCCGATTTAGCGATGTCCGTCTGTCCGTCTGTTGAAATCAAGTTTCCGGAGCCAAATAAAAAGATACAGACCAGTTAATGGTGTCAAACTATTAGAAATATCCTGGAAACAATCGCTATTTAAAATCAGCAAAATCGGTTCACTATTGACCGAGATATAAGAGAAAACCCAGAGTAACCCATTTTTTTAGGACAAAATCCGTGCATATATCCCTATATACATATCTCAGTAAGTACACTCAAAAAAAAGATTGGACTACATTTAAGTTAGATATAAACTAAATTTTAGTTCATGGACTTTACCTAAACTTAGTTAAAATTAACTTAAAAATAACAATTTTAACTCAAAATAAAAACAAATGTACTTATTGAAAGTAAAGAGAATATGCTTGCTAACTTAAATATAATACAACATTTTACTTAATTAGTCTAACTGAAATAAAGTACATAAATATTAAAAAAAATTAAAAACTTTTACACTTATATTAAAAAATTCGTAAGAACAAAGATTTTATTTCCTTGAAATAAGTAATTTTAATTTTGCATGAAAAGTAAAAAATTTAGTTAACGCCTTCCTTAAAAACAGTTCAAAATTTTTTATATACTTAAAACAAGTATTAGTTGTCATTGCTTTTATGGAAAAATTTTAATAAAGCCAAAGAAAATAAACTGCGCTTATATACCATTTACTTAATTTAAAAAAGTTTGGCATGATGACTGGATTATTATAATTAAGGAAATGTTTCTTTAATTTTAGAACATTTGGTTCTTAGATATATTGTAGTAGGGTATTATATTAGAGCTAGATATGACGTCAATTTTAGTTCAAGGGACTTATTTATACGAAGTCAGATTAACTAAAAACAATTAGCTCAAACAAACTTAAATTAAGTAAGTTTTTTTTAGATAAAAAAATAACATAACATTGAATACAATCGGTGCTGCCGCAGTTATAAATTTTTTGTTACCAAAATTTTAAATCCATACACTTTTGATGTAGATTATGTGTATAAAAAATTTAGGCAATTCTTATATTTGCAATCTTAAAGATAAACAAAAATTAAATACACTAAATTCACTTTTGCTCAAATTCAATAACAATAAAAAACCCTTAACAATTTTGTTAAGCTCAATTGCGATATCCAAAATTTAAATAAGCCCTCTCTATTTAAAATTAAAAAACAAATATTATTTTTTCGATAAACTTCTTAATTCAAATTACACCCACAAATAAGTACTTACATATATGCTATGACGTTTTCATATCTAACAAAAATATTTTATTTATAGTACCCAAGGCACATTCAACATGGTAAACTCAAGGCGAATTCAAAAAATTCGCCATCTGCATTTCATTTTTGTGTTTAAACGGTAGAATATAAAATTAATTTTTATTTCGTATAAATGTCAAATTGATTTTAATCAGCTGGGTTCTTAATATTACCTGGTTGAATGTGCCTTGATAGTACCATTTGATAGTGTTTGTGAATGTCGAAAAATGTAGAACTTAAATTAAAAAACGAGTTGTTTTTTAAATATTTCATTCAAAAAATTATAAAAATTTAATATGTTTTACTCTCTCTTAAACATGTTAGAGAATTTGTCATTGAAAGTCTCTTGGAATCATTATTATCGTCTAACCAAAATGCAAACTCTTGCTAAATTTTTTTAGCATTTAAATTTTAACCTTAACAAAATTTCTGATAGCTTTTTTTCAGAAAAGAAAAAAACATTTGCATCAGTAAAACATGTATCCAAAACTTATAAAACTTTTAAAGTCGGCAACACCGAATAAGTACCTAAAAAATCAACAATGTTGTCGTAAATATAAGTATATGGATATCAGGGATGGAAAGTTTTGTAGGTAACAAACTTTTTTAAACTATAATTTTCTTTAACCAAAATTCATTAAAAAAAATTTGCATATTTACCACAACTTTAAACAAAAAAAGTTATGAAAGATGGTAAAAAAATTTAAATACAAGAAGAAAACCCGAAATGGGAAAGTGTGTTCACACCACATATCTGAATGCTTGTGTGTAATTTTAGTATTATTAGGAGTATCGTCCCGTAGATATAAAAATAGTAGCTTCGCCAACAATTGTATTTTTGCATAGTTAATTTATCTTGGCAGAAAGCTTAAGTTAAAAATTCAAAATTTTAAAATTGAGACTTTACCTATTAGATTTTTATTCAGAGGTGTGTTAGTAAACTAGACTTAGGCAAATTCGGAAATTCAAGTTATAGCAAGATAATATAAAAAAAAGGTTAAACAAATAAGAGCGCTATGTTCAGCTTTGCCGAATCTGATATACCCTTCACATTGGTTTTTTTGTATACCCAGCCATCTGATCTAGTCAAGTTGTTATATTACCGCAAAAAACTTAATATATAAATATATTTAATCTGGATTTTGAGGCTATTTTAGTTTTTTCAAAAGAGAAAGCCTTACAAAATTGTAACGTATAATAGAAATGTCATGAAGTGTGACGGGTGCCCCTGCTCCTATCCAACTAAATTTTTTTAAAATGAAGCATTATTGTACAATTACTTCTCGAAGGGCATTTAAAGTAGATTGCTGTTGTAGTTTCTAAGATATATCGTATCGAAAATTTGTCAAAAACTGTTAATTTGTATGGAGGCTACCCCTACCCCAGCTCATATCCAAATAATTTTTTTCCAAGATGTAGGCATTATTGTAAAATAACTTTTTGTAGCACATTTGAATTTTATAGCGTTATATTTTCTCAGCATAAAATATTTCACAAAATTTTGACAATTTTAGGAGAAGTACCGCCTCCTCTGCTCCTATCCGGAAATTTGTTTCCCCAATTTAGGCCCCTATCTTCAAAGTATCTGTTTTAATTTTGATAGAAAAAGTGGCTGTATTTACTGAGATATATAGGGATATATGCGCAAATTTTGTCTAATAATTTTGGTTATTTCGGGGTTTCGCTTACATATATCTCGGTTAATAGAGAACCGAATTTTCTTATTTGAAATAGCGATTTTTTTAGGGATATATATGACTGTTTGATAACAAAACATTTTTTGTGCAACTTTATTTGGCTCCGGAAATTTGATTTCAGCAGACAGCTAGACGGACATGGCTATACCGACTTCCCTATCTACAAGAGTTCAGAATATATATATTTTATGGGGTCGCAAATTGATAATAAAGAAATTACACATGGAATTACAAGCTGGTTTATTTCCTTATCACTATGTAAAGGGTATAAAAATCTAAATAATTATTCAAACTTAAAATGAAATATCATATTAAACAAATAAATAACTGATTTAGAAAAAGGCATTTTAGAGAAAAATCAGATATTTATGCCAAGAAACTACTATTTATGTCAAAACTAAAAAAATTCAATTTAATATATATAATTTTATTTTAAAAAAGGTATTAATGATTTTAGAAAAAATCTTTTAAAAAAATAATGCTTAAAACCCCAGTATACAAAATAATTTTCTTTTTTAAAGCGTTAACAATAAAGCAAGTAATTAAAAGTGTTTTCTTGTTTAGTTTTTTTCAAATTCAATTTGTAATTTGAAATTAACTATGTATGCATTTTCCCAACTCTGAAGTTGTTTTGTTTTATTTTGCTCAAAAGGAAACCCTTTATTCAAGCCATTTGAAAGTTTATTATTGTTGTGTGTCAAAAATAATTTTAGAAAATTTGTGTAAGAAAAATTATATACATACATACGTAAGAAGTGGTTAAAAAAGTGAGAAAATTAAGAAAAGGTAAGTGCTAAAATACAATTATTATTAAAAACTTAAAAAATTAGAATAAGAACAGTGCATAGGTATGTGTAAGAAAATTTAAAATACAAAAAATGAAATGTCATACACTCATATATGTACAGTGGCCGACAAAAGTCTACGTACGACCACAAGTTTTGACATTTTTTAAGAACAAAAGTGTTGGACAATGATGCAGTTTTGTTTTAAAATAAAAAAATTATGCAAAAAAAAAAAAACAATTAAAATACGTTGACAAACGTACGGCGGAATTTTTGTTTTTTTTTTTAAATTATATTTCTTTTAATTGAAAAGTTGTAATTATATCTGAGGTTGCTTAAACTTGAAGCTTTTCTGTTTTTGTATCAAATATTAAAAAAAATTATTTTAAAAGATATGTTGTGATTTTTTGTTATCTGTCATTAAAAATTTAATGAATATAAATTTTTATAGGGACTTTCATTTTAAACTTGATTGTTCTGATTTTTACAGGTTTAGAAGTTAAAATTGTTGAGCTTCAGAAAATAATTTTGGTATGCTTTAATTTGGTACTGTTTGCTGTAAGATTCAGAATTTAAACTAGGCCATTGAGTTATTGGTTTAAAGGATCGTAGATGCAGGTCAAAGTACAATTGCTCCTATCGATCCCCATTTATAATCTCGCATGAGGATAAACGAGTTTGTGTTTCAGTTCATGGGAAACTTTTTATTATCAAAGTGTTTTTCTTATCAGTTTGGCAATTCAAAGTCTCTTCTAGAACTAAATCTCATTCGCTTATTTCAATGAGCCAAGGTCACAAATGTGACTGGTAAATATATGGTAGCATTTAACAGACCAAAACTAAGTTGGTTTTATTAACCCCAACTTATTTATCTGCAGGACATCCTAAGTACATCATTTTAAATTTTAAACTTGTAAAAAGCAATTAAAAAATTCCTGTTTGACCCAATAAATTTAATTATAGTTATTCGCAATGAAATTATTTATTTATTATTTGTGCCTCAAAATCAATTACAATTTTTATATTAAAAAGAAATGCAACAATTCTGTAAGCTTATTAAAAAAAAAGAAAAACTTCTGAAAGATTAGTAACTAATAAAGATAATTTATAAATAAAAAGAACTTCAAGATATTTAAAAAACATTTATTTAACAACTGCTAAGACATTTTTGAAAAACAAGACTTTCTATTATTATTTACCGCTTTGTTTATAAATACCTCCTTTATGATTTTAAATTTGATCTATAATTTTTAAACAAAAATGAAGTTGTTTATAAATAAGGTGGTGCTATCTTATTATTATAAACTAATAAAAGTTTTAATTACAAATAAATAATATACTTTAATATATATTTTCAGATTTAGGAAATAGTACTCTTCCATTGCCAAGTACCCGAAAATATGTCAATTAGGGTTTAAGATAACAACTTTTGATACGAGGCGCAAAAGTAGCGGAACCTTACCTTTAAACTAAGTAAATAATTGGAAGCCTGCATATAAAAAAAAACTTGTCATATTTAATAATAAAGAAATGTTTTTAATAGTTTACAAATTTTTTATAATAAATCAGAATATCTAAGCTTTTAAGATGATTTAAGACCTATATTAATATATGCTAATAATTAAGAAACTTGTATGTACACATTTATTGTATACTGTATTTTCCATAAATGAGTAAATAAACGAAAAATACTAAAAGAAATGATTTTTAATTATTACTTAAATTTTGTACTAATATTGAATAAAAGTAAGTACACAATTCTTCTTTTTAGGGAGTCTTTTACTTAAAATAAGTATAACGCTTACTTAATTTAAGAAGAAAACTTACTTATTTTAAGTCTAAGCTTGTACCCTTTTTATAGGAAATGTTCTTGTTTCAAAGTAAATAATAATTAAATTAAGTTAGCGCTGAATACTCAAATTAAGAATTTTAGTTTGTTTTTTACGTAAATTTTCATTACGTTGAGTAAAATCATATACTTAAAACAAGGAAAATGGGATTTTTATTAAGTAAAAAATGTTTAATTATTACTAAAAACCAATATTTTTTTACTTAAAACAAGTTAATAACTTTCTTAAAAGTTGAACAAATTAACTTAGTGTTGGGCTCGTTTTATTTAATTTGTGTAAAAAAATTGTCAGTTGCAGTTAAAGGTTTACTTATTTTAAGTAATTATTTCTCGCAAGATAGTACAAATCAACTGCGTTTAAGAAAAAATTTACTTAGTTTTAGTTAACCCATTAAGTTTTTTTGTACTAATTCTCAAGAAAATTTTAAACTAAATATAAGAAATATTTTCCTTGGAGCCAAATCATTACCGAATTTCTTTAAGTTAAGTAAAATTTCCTCAAATTTAGAAAATTTTTTTTTTGAGTGTATAGTCACTCTTGCCACAAAACTTGGCACGGATACTCCTAAAGAAGGGACCTAAATAATGGAAAAAGTTTTTTCAGACAGGACCAGGGGAAGGGGTATTTTTCATACAATTGCACAAATTTGGTGAAATATTTTATGCGCTATATCTCGTAAACTATAACAGCTATCGACTTAAAATGTTCTCCAAAAAGTAATTGTACGCAAAGACCTACACTTTAAAGAAAAAAACTTTTGAGTGGGGGCAAAAAAAGGGGTAGCTTCCATACAAATTAACAATTTTTATGAAATATTCGATACGCTATGTCTCGGAAACTATAACAGATATCGAAATGAAATGTTCTACAGAAAGTAATTGGGCAACAAGGCCTACGCTTTAAAGAAAAACTTTTTTGATTGGGGGCAAAAAAAGGGGTAGCTCCCATACAAATTAACAATTATTATAAAATATTCGATACGCTATATCTCGGAAACTATAACAGGTATCGAAATCAAATGTTCTACAGAAAGTAATTGGGCAACAAGGCCTACGCTTTAAAGAAAAACTTTTTTGAGTGGGGGCAAAAAAAGGGGTAGCTCCCATACAAATTAACGATTTTTAAGAAATATTTGATACGCTATATCTTAGAAACTATAACAGCTATCGAAATGAAATGTTCTACAAAAAGTAATTGGGCAAGAAGGCCTACGCTTTAAAGAAAAACTTTTTTGAGTGGGGGCAAAAAAAGGGGTAGCTCCCATACAAATCAACAATTATTATAAAATATTCGATACGCTATATCTCGGAAACTATAACAGGTATCGAAATCAAATGTTCTACAGAAAGTAATTGGGCAACAAGGCCTACGCTTTAAAGAAAAACTTTTTTGAGTGGGGGCAAAAAAAGGGGTAGCTCCCATACAAATTAACAATTATTATAAAATATTCGATACGCTATATCTCGGAAACTATAACAGATATCGAAATGAAATGTTCTACAAAAAGTAATTGGGCAAGAAGGCCTACGCTTTAAAGAAAAACTTTTTTGAGTGGGGGCAAAAAAAGGGGTAGCTCCCATACAAATAAACAATTATTATAAAATATTCGATACGCTATATCTCGGAAACTATAACAGATATCGAAATGAAATGTTCTACAAAAAGTAATTGGGCAACAAGGCCTACGCTTTAAAGAAAAACTTTTTTGAGTGGGGGCAAAAAAAGGGGTAGCTCCCATACAAATTAACAATTATTATAAAATATTCGATACGCTATATCTCGGAAACTATAACAGGTATCGAAATCAAATGTTCTACAGAAAGTAATTGGGCAACAAGGCCTACGCTTTAAAGAAAAACTTTTTTGAGTGGGGGCAAAAAAAGGGGTAGCTCCCATACAAATTAACAGTTATTATAAAATATTCGATACGCTATATCTCGGAAACTATAACAGATATCGAAATGAAATGTTCTCCAAAAAGTAATTGTACGCAAAGACCTACACTTTAAAGAAAAAAATTTTTGAGTGGGGGCAAAAAAAGGGGTAGCTTCCATACAAATTAACAATTTTTATGAAATATTCGATACGCTATGTCTCGGAAACTATAACAGATATCGAAATGAAATGTTCTACAAAAAGTAGTTGGGCCAGAAGGCCTACGCTTTAAAGAAAAGCTTTTTTGAGTGGGGGCAAAAAAAGGGGTAGCTTCCATACAAATCAACAATTATTATAAAATATTCGATACGCTATATCTCGGAAACTATAACAGGTATCGAAATCAAATGTTCTACAGAAAGTAGTTGGGCAACAAGGCCTACGCTTTAAAGAAAAACTTTTTTGAGTGGGGGCAAAAAAAGGGGTAGCTCCCATACAAATCAACAATTATTATAAAATATTCGATACGCTATATCTCGGAAACTATAACAGATATCGAAATGAAATGTTCTACAAAAAGTAATTGGGCAACAAGGCCTACGCTTTAAAGAAAAACTTTTTTGAGTGGGGGCAAAAAAAGGGGTAGCTCCCATACAAATCAACAATTATTATAAAATATTCGATACGCTATATCTCGGAAACTATAACAGATATCGAAATGAAATGTTCTACAAAAAGTAGTTGGGCCAGAAGGCCTACGCTTTAAAGAAAAACTTTTTTGAGTGGGGGCAAAAAAAGGGGTAGCTCCCATACAAGTCAACAATTATTATAAAATATTCGATACGCTATATCTCGGAAACTATAACAGATATCGAAATGAAATGTTCTACAAAAAGTAATTGGGCAACAAGGCCTACGCTTTAAAGAAAAACTTTTTTAAGTGGGGGCAAAAAAAGGGGTAGCTCCCATACAAATTAACAATTATTATAAAATATTCGATACGCTATATCTCGGAAACTATAACAGGTATCGAAATCAAATGTTCTACAGAAAGTAATTGGGCAACAATGCCTACGTTTTAAAGAAAAACTTTTTTGAGTGGGGGCAAAAAAAGGGGTAGCTCCCATACAAATCAACAATTATTATAAAATATTCGATACGCTATATATCGGAAACTATAACAGATATTGAAATCAAATGTTCTACAAAAAGTAATTCGACAACAAAGCCTACGATTTGAAGAAAAAATTTTTTGGGTGGAGGATGGACAAAGGGGATCTCCCATACCCTTTTGAGAACCAACCATGTTTTCCTTTCCTATTTTAACAAAAAGTTCTTTTTTGTAAAAAAAATGTTATATTCCTATAATATTAATATTTTAAAAATTTTCTGAATATTTTTTTTTAAGGAAAAGGACCTCGCGCAATCGTGTATGTTGGTTGAACAAGCTTGAAATAACTACCAAATTTTTAATTTTATTTCAAAATATATTAGTTTTATTCAAACAAAAATATATATTTTTTAACATAAAATCAACATTAAATCAATATTTTTACTTCAGGAAAAAGAAGATGAGATCATCCCTATATATATTATAAAATCAAGGTGTAAGTTTGTTTGTTTGTTTGTTTGTTTGTTTGTCACGCAATCACGCCTAAACGGCTAGACCGATTTTCATGAAATTTGGAATGTAAGTACCTTAAAGCCTTGGGTGTGCGATAGGCTATACGTTTTTGGAAAAAGGGGAGGTGCCACGCCCACAGCACTTCAAATCTAACTGTACTTCTACTGTAAAAAAATAACTTTTAATACTGGTGCATATGTTGGACCGATTTTTTCAAAATTTTGTACACATTTATAAGGCCACTAACGGAAACAAATTTTAAGGCAAAAAAGGAGGCGGGGCCACGCCTCCTAAAACAAAAATTATATGAAAGGCACTTATTGCAGACCGATTTTTTTCAAATTAGTTCGCATATAAACGGCTTCCAAGTTAAAATTTTGGAGGTAAAAAAGTGGGCGGTGCCACGCCCACAAAAATTAAACTTTTTTTTGCTGGTACTTTTATTGCGCCGATTTTTTTTTCAAACTTGGCGCACATATAAGAGGCCTCCAATTCTAAAATTCTAAAGGACAAGAACTAGGGGTTGCCGCGCCCACAAAAATTACAGTCTTCATACTGGTTCTTCTATTGCTGCGATATTTATGAAGCTCAAAAATTGACCTATAATTTTTATTTTTTTCGGTACAATAATTAGTGGCACAAAGATGGACAAACGTGCAAAAATATTGGAAGATAGAGCAATATTTAAGCCAGTTATAGCCTAAAACGCTAAATCCGGGAGGACTTTTGTATGGGAGCTAGGTCAAAAAATTAACTGATCATCACCATAAACAACATGCTTTTTTGCCATGCCAAAATACGTATCTGTTCCAAATTTTATTGAAATATCTGCAAAAATGCGGTCTCTACATTGTTCACAAGAATACATTAACTACCAGCCGGACTGACGGACTGACATGTTTAAATAGACTCAGGAAGTGATTATGTGGCAATCGGTATAATTAGAGGCAGGTCTGAGACCTTTGCTTTTGTAAGGTACCAAAATTTTTTACAAAAACATAATAAAATTTGGGTATAACAATATAAGAGAACTTTAAACTCCTTTTGAAAAACACTTGAAATGTAATTATAATATAAATTAAGAACGACAGATATATACAGGATGTCCGCCGGCAAGGTATACTAATTTATTTTACCGCCATTTTGGTAAATGTTAATCTCGACAGCCCGAATTTTTCAGTCATGAAGTAGAGACATGGCAAATTTATTATGAAAAAATATTCAGTAACCCAACGTGTTTTAATCAATAAAACATGACAACCCCGTTTTTCATGAAAAAATAATAATGAGTGCCGAGGCATATTTTCATTTGAGTGGATATGTCGATAGCCAGAATAGTCGGTTCTGGGTAATAGAACCCCCTCAAATTATCCATCAGTCACTTTTGCATCCATTAGAAGTGGAAGTCTGGTGTGCAATTTGGTCAGGAGGAATCATTGGAGCTTACTTTTTTAAAACGGAAAACGGCGTAATGGGAAGCGATATCGCATACAGCAAGGATAACAATGGAACTTCTCCGAGATCTCTTTCCCAAATAAGTTATTTCAAGAAATGGTGATGATGATTGGCCTGATTCGACTGCTCCAGACTTCTTTTTGTGGGGATATCTGAGCAGCAAGGTTTGTGCATAAAAACCACCTTTCCGGCGGACACCCTGTGTATGGCAATATTATTGGAGCAACAATACCAACAGGGTAGTTCTAAGGGGAAGATATTTTTAAGCTCCATATACTAAGTAATCCAAAAGGTTTGCCTTCCAATTCTTAACGCTGGCAGTTTTCAAACAAACTAGCCTTTGCTTTAACAATCAAATAATCCCAGGTTTCTGGTTTGCTGGATTTTCTGGCTTGCACTTGGAAATCCCCCCCCCCCCCCCCCCTTAGGGGTACTAGGGTACTAAGTTGATAAAATTTACAGATTTTTGCACTAAATGGAAAAGCTCCAAACAGAGTGTAAAATACCGTTTTATGAAGTACCTAACGACCCGTCATTTTTTTTATAAGATACAAACTTAACTATTAATATTTGTATAGTAATTTAAAACTTAATAATCCAGATTTGTTTTGTTAGGTTTTGTTTGCATAATTTCACACAATATTGTTTATGGGTTTAATGTTTATGTAAAAGTTTTATTAACAACACTAAAGGGTATTTCGTGTAAAAATTTGCATACCAAAAGCATAAGCAGCTCATCAAAACGATCAAAATTTCGAGTTGAATCGAATGCCGTAATTTTCCCCGAGTTTTATATGCACTTTTTTAAGTAAGGCAATTGCTTTCAAACTTTACCTTTTAATATTATTCCCGCGCAACGCCGGGACGGGTAAGCTAGTATTATTATAATGTATGATAAATTTGAACACAAAAGTTATTTTGTATGGTATTCTTTGAAGCACAATTTGTCTTTTGGCAAACACAAATAAGCCTTGCATTTTTGGCATCTTCCCCTTGAGCGGCTTTCGCAACCTACTTTTCGGCACCGCTTGGCTGGAACATCTATAAATTCAGGCCAATGGTCGAACCGACCATACCTTATGTCATCAGACGCATTATGGGGTCGAAATTTACTTCCATAATACCCGTCAGGCAACTGAAATGATTCAACTTCTGGTGTGACATTTTTGCACTTTGCCAAGACTTCTCCTTACTCCATTTTAAAACTTAAAAACTTTTTAGCTTGTTTTTGGTATTTTAAGTAGTTCTGCATCGTTCCTATATTCTTTCCAACTGTTGTAAATTGCTAAGTCGAGAAAATGAAAAAATACCTTGACGGGCCACTTCCTGGTTTTAATTTTAATTCGATAGTATTCCATCATTTGATCTGCTATATCATGTTTTCATTATTTAGTTGAAGGACAGCTGGAATAGGAACCGGCAAACGTCGTTTTATTTTTAACGAACTGAATCATTTTCCTAAGGAACTTGTTTTTATTAGCAGGAAGGCTGATTCTTTTTTCTAATCGATTTGTCATTACAGTCCCTGTGGCTTTATATCCCATCTTTTAAAATTTACCAGAAGCGGAATGGTGATGAAAAACCTGTCAAACTATATATTACTTTCCTCTGGCAAGTTTTGTGTAAGTTTTAAAACAACTGACGACCCGTGACCCAGCCCACAATCCGGAAAGTTTCCAGGAACAACTCGAAATCAACTATGAGCCCATACGACGTTGCACACACAAAATTTTTCAAACCCACGGGGCGTGGTTTTGATCTCATTACCTGCCAAACCAGACACCTCCCAGTGAAAGGTATCATCTGTTCGTCGATGGAGTAACTTGTCACATCAGTAGCTAATTGATTACAACGGCTTGTAACCAAGTCAATTACAGGCTGCACTCTCCACAACTTATTTGTCGGATGAGCTTTATTTGTGTCAACAAAGTAAATGGTACTCCGCATCTTCATAAACTTGTTTCTGGACATCGCTGACGCAATAAGTTCATAACGAAAACCTTCCGCCCAATACATGTTAATCTGCGGATATCCAAGACAAGACATCGTAATTGCGCAACCATAAAAATTTTTAATTTCACTCTCTGTTAAGCTTACCACGTCCTTATAATGACTTTCAGGAAAATATTTAGCAAATTATTCAGAAGGTGTGCCAAGTTTTACAAAATTTTGACATTTTTGCATTGTAGGAATGTCATGAGAAAAAATTCTTTTTGGCGTAGCAAGTCATATTTTTACTATTTAAATTTTTATTCTGTCGGGTTTAACATAAAAGAACTGTAATAGTGGAAAAATTAGTAAAATTCAAAGAAAACCCTGCTGGATATTTGTACCCTCTTCAATGCTTTCTTCCGAAGATTCATCGCTGCAATCGTTTGGTTCCCAATGTGTGTCTTCGAATTCATCATCAGATGAAAAATCAATGTCAGAATTTTCAAGGATATCTAAAGCATCTTGAAGGTCAGATTCCTTTAAAAAGTCAAAACTTTTTCCTGAAAAAAAACCACATAGCACAATTGTGAGCTTGAATTCAAACAATAAATAATTTCCACATGACACAATTGTGTTATCTTATTTTCCGTTAAACAGATCCCCCTTTACTCCCATACTTTTTTAGTAACTTAAAATTTCAAAAGCGAAAAAAATTGTACTTATCACGAGGCATGCCTCCGTGCGTACTTAGACCACACACGCGACTGATTTTTTTAACTTCGTATATGTGTTTTTTTATTGTTTACAATTTTTTAACACTAAAGCAACAGCTAACACAATCACTGCTTTTAGAATTTTTACATTATAATAATTTTTGTAGCTTTAGGAATTTTTTTAGGCACATCGCACAATCGCTTAAGGTGGTTCTCAAAGGGATACAAATTAACAATTTTTATGAAATTTTCGATATGGTAAATTTAGGAAACTATAACAGAAATTGACTTCAAATGTTTTGCAAAAAGTAACAGGATAAGACCTACATTAAAAAAAAGCTTTTTTGGGCAGGGGCAGGGGAAGGGGTAGCTCTAATACAAACTAAGAATTTTTATGAAATTTGCGATACGCCACATCTGGAAAACTATAACAACTATAGACTTCGAATATTCCACAAAAAGCATAATCAAATAATTCATATGTATATATTGGAAAAAAAGTTGGAGAGGAGCAGGGGGACTAGAACATCCCATAAAAAATAACATTTTAGTATTAATATGGTCAAAAACTTTTATTACTGTCGACCTCAAACGTTCCTCATCTATTTCTATTATTCATACGAACGTTAAAATTTTGTAAAGTTTTCTATGGACTTTAAAACTCACACAAGGGTTTTTATTATATTATTTGCAGTACAAAATTACTCGGCTGGGTATATTTAAAGACCAATGTGAAGGGTATATAAGATTCGGCACAGCCGAATATAGCGCTCTTACTTGTTTTTTAATGTATCTGTGAATAATTTTCGTCCCATGAAAATAAGTAGTAATTGATTTTTTTACTTTTTATTAAATTTCTTTTAGTGTGTCTTCTTTTTTTCATATGGATAAGATCCTTCAGCTGTAACTACAAACGACCCTACAAGAAATTTATGACAGAAACTAACACTAAAACATTTTTTTTCGGTCATTTGTGACCAATATTTCTATCATTTCTGAAGGTGCAAAGAAGATGCAAGATCACACGTACACAAAGTTTCGGTCTTTTTTTCACATCGCCCTTAAGAAAATGATAGAAAATAATGACCGATTGACCGGTCATCTGTGTCGGTCAAATGACTGTCACTGTTCTGGTAGGGGATTTTATTGTATGTACATACATACTTACATACATATGTAAACATGTATGTATATACATAGTTGGAATATAATAATTTTTTTTAGTATTTACCTCATCATCTTCATTCCAATTTTCTGAACGTTTACGTTTGTTTTCTTCTTTTTTTTTAATATGTTACACAGATTTTATAAAAAGTATTTAAATACACTAATTTTTTCTTTGCATTTAAATTGAAGCAAATAAAATATTGATGTATAAAAAATCAAGACAAATAAAGGAAAACTCGTAATTTAAATACTCTTTTATCTTCAATAAAGTCAACTTCTAAATCTTATGGTGTTTTCCTTTCTAAAAAAAAATGTTGCAATAAGAATGTGTAATATTTTTTACAGTTTACACACACACTTATAAAGTTGTCCATTCTTTTGTTTCAATGGAACAGAAAAATATTGATTTAAATAAAAACTGCATTATGTGTTAAAAACTCGTTTGCATAAAAAAGTATTTATTTACATCAGTGGTCACTGTTGCCAACTTTTTTCGCAAAAATATAGCTAAATTACAGTAAAAAAACGCTAAAAAATAGCTAAAATTAAAAATTGTTAAAAATTTTAGCTATAAATAGCCAAAAGGTCTTTTTTATACTTTCTGGTAACACTATTGCAAAAACGGTGAATCTTGTTATTTTGCAATAGTTTAAACAATGGAAACAGTTTCAATCTCTTCTTTATTTAAAAAAAACCAAAGTAGTGTGGCATCTGAAAGAATTTGTGTTATTCGAAAATAATAATTTTTACGAAATTCAGGTCACGAAAGAAATAAAAATCTTAAAAAAAATAATGTGTGTATGTATATAATTTATCCCCCATATTCAAAATTATTATTGAAGGTTTATTGAGGGCTAATTTGACATTTTTCTATGGAATAATTGTCAAATAAGCCATAAATAAATATATCACAATTATTATGAATACAGGCGTCAGTGTTTTACACATTTGAAAAAAAGTAAATTAAAAGACTCTCTAGTCTTTGGCATAAAAAATTTAGTAAAATTTGTTAACTATCTGTTAATATAATTCATATAAAAAAGGAAAAACAATGTTAGATATTATGGTTTGTTTGATTAAAAATCTGAAGCCAATCTTCTACATCTGAAATTTCATAGGTCAAATTGGTACCCACTTTAATTAGTATTGATATCGGTACTTCGTAGTTCCATCAGTTATTAATTTTTACTTGTAAAACACACTTACACCAGTTAAATTAAAACTGATATGCATAAACATGCAAACCTAGATACATAACTGGTTTTAAGAATACGTACATATGTAAGTGTATGTTTAAAAATACCGTTATTCGAGTTTTATCTAGCAACATTTATTTAAAAGATGTACTTGTAACACCGCTTATTTGCTATGAAAGCTTTTAGTATTTCTAGTGCCAAACTCAGTATATCAAAAAAGCAAGACACAAAAACACCTTGTCTGTGAATTAACCTTCTTTGGATAAAGCTATAACAATGTTGACAAGTATTAACGTTTAAGTAAAATTGAAACTGGACTTTTAAAAATCGCTAGATTTTCCGCTAATAGCTAAATCAGATATTTTATAGCAATTTGTAAAGAAAAATCGCTAGATTTGACGAGAAAATAGCTAAATTGGCAACAGTGTCAGTGGTCTTCACAAAGAGAAACGCACTTAAAATGAGAGTATTATTGTCAGCGTTGCCATTATTTTTTTTTATAAAAACTGCAAATTTGGAAAAAACAAATCTGCATTTTAAGTGAAAAAACAGAACATAACAAATTATATATAAAAAAAAATAAAAACATAGCACAATATATCGCGCTCATTCAGTAATACAGTACTAACTGAAAAATGTAAAAATAACAACCAAAATAATTCATTTTTATAAAAAAATTAAAGTATGTTTTTACTATATTTGTTTTTGTGTATCAGTGTTTTGTAAGCTTATGTTTTTTTTTATTTCAAGGCAAAATATAAAATTATTAATATTTTGTTTTATTATAACGATATTTTTAAGCTAATTCTAAGCTGATGATATGTGAAGCCTTGATTTGGCTATCTGTATTGGTAGAGTTATTTGAGCCTATTTTGGATACAAAGGTTTTTGAGTCGAAAATCTTCTTTTAGTTTTTTTATTATTTGATTTCTCTCATTTCCTGAAACAGAATGAAACTCAATATGCATTGTATGCCGCTTAAGGTGCGATGCAAACATATTCTTTAGTAACTGGTTGCATGCAAGGCACTCAGCCTCTTTGAATATGTTTAAAGAAAACAAAAAAGATTTTCCCACTTAATATCCCACATAATTATTATAAATATTTTTTTCTAAAATGCTGTAAAAAATTTATATGTATGTCCGTAGGTTTTTACCTGAATTATGAAAAAGTTTTAAAATTGCATAAATTTATGTAGCTTGCTATCAATTTCTTACTGTAATTATCAAAAAAAATTTTAGCTCTACCTATATTGCACACATAAAGAGCTTCAAATTATTTTCGGTTAATTACACACTAATTGGCAACGCTGCAGTGCAGAAAAAACATTTTTAGCTCTCTCTGAAAAATAAAAATATGCGACATACACCTACTCTGTTTGAAAGCTAACAAGCTACTAATTGAAATTTTTTATTTTTCATATGTTTGTTGTTTTGATTATGATTACCATTTGCAATGTTGAAAACAAAGCGTATAGATTGTTTATTTACGAAAGATTGTGTAATGTTAATAATTTATTATGTTTTCTTAAGTTTACGATCGAAAAATAAAATAAAAATAGCTCGCCATGAATTATAAAAGCAATATCAGTTAACAAAATACGATATTTATTTTAAAATACAATTTAATCAGGATTAGTTATTCAGTTGCTGTTGGCATATTTTAAGAAACATTTTGGTAGGAAAACAATTTATTTTGGAAGACCCTGGTTGTAATATTCACGAAGAGAGTAAGTAAAAACCCGAAAATCTTCGTTAGCTGGGTAATATGGATGAAGACCACTGATTTACATAACACAGCTGTAAAGCATGGTACTTTGTTACACTGAAATATAATTGGGGGGTAAGATATGTTACACTCTTGCCAGTTATTTGTGCAACATGTTCAAAAAGGAAAGCGATAACTGTTTTCACTCTTGCATGTATTTTTAGAATAGAACATAAACCCGCTTGAATGGTAGCATTAATGTAATATTTTTGCCAGAAAGGAAAACACCATTACTCTTACCAAATGTTGTCATACACTTTTTACATAATAAAATCGTCGCATCCGTTTCGAATCGAAATTAAAAAATTCTTATTAGAATGTCTGTACTTAAAGCATTGGCAACTCAATCGATCGAGTGAAATTTCGATTTGAATCGAAAATACGAAAATAAATGTGCACGATTAATGTATAAACTAATAACCATTGTTTGACATAACCATGACTCAAGTGGCAAATAAAACTAATAGCGTTGCCAACATCAGATTACAAAAATCTTTTAAAATATTTTAATTTAATTACGGTTTATGAATACGAAATTTTAAAACAGCATTTTTAGGCTTCAAATGTTTTTTAAACTAAAATGTATTTAAAACCAAAGTTAAATTTTTTTATGAATACAGCCGTTTTTCTTTAGTCGCTGCTTCTTTTTATTCGTTGTATCTGTATGTATGTACGTACATATAATGTATTTTATCTTGCTAGGAATTAACTCCAGTTAAATAAACGAAACTGAGTTTTTCTGTCAACAAGCTATTTTATTTTTTTTTCTTAATATAAACATTATTTAGATTTTCTTTATCTTAAAACATAATTGATTAAGTATTTACCTGTAAACAAAGTAACGACATTTAAAGTTTACTATTTCAATGTCAATTCCTTTTTTAGTAACTTTAAAACTTTATTTCTTTTTGCAAACTTCTGACAAAATAGCTTGACAAATTAAATAAAACACCTGGGGCCAAATCATCGCAATATTAAAGATAAAACTAGATAAGTAACAAAATTATTATATAGGACTTGTGAAAGAAATTTATTCAAATATTTTGTAAAATTTTAAATTTTTTTAAGCAAAAAAACATTTTTATTTTTTGGCAAGAATAAAAACAAATGTTTTTACTTTTTAAATGATATAAAATATTAAGCTAAAGAGAAATTTATTAATAAATTGTGTACCTAATATTCATAAAATTTTAACTGTTATATGGCCCGGTGTGCAAAAAAAATAAAGAAAAAGCGCGTACACCCACGCACATGTTTATTAGTCGCCTTATCATTGACGACTAAATAACAGCGATGCCAACTTAGCTATTTTGGAGCTAAATTTAGCTCTTTTTAATTGCTCCTAAGTCGAAAATTTTCCCTTTAGCTCTTTTTTAAAAAAAGGAGCTAACACAGCTCTTTTCAACTGTGGAAACGGCACGTTTGGCACTTTTTGAATCTTATAGTAAATTCTTCTGTTTTTACCCCATTGTTTTGCTCTTGTGTCATTTACGGAATATACAAAGCTATTCAGTGATTTATTTCATTTAACACAAAGCCTGACAAATAAAATCATTGTACTGACAGTTAAATCGCCCCATAAGTGACTGAGATATAAGACAAACTATTTTTACAGAAGAACCCTACAACTGCCCAATTAATTTTTCCTCACAAATATTTTTTTTGGAACATCCTTATACTCTATATCCGCCCCTTAGAGGGTTGCATTACAAAGTTTAAGCTTTTTAATTTTTTTAAATCGCTTCCACAGCTTCTAGAGCTCTCCTACAAAGGTCAAATGTAATACCGACCTTAATTAGTTTTTCCCCACAAACATTTTTTGGAACGTAACAACTACAAAATAAGAAAATTTGGTTAAAAGTACCTAAATTTTCCCGGAAGTCAGCCTTAGAGAAATAAAGTGTACGACTGACCCCCATTAGTTTGCCCTCCCAAACAAATTCGTAGAACATAAGAAATTATAAATATAGGGTAAAAATCCCTTCGACTTCCCCGTAGTTACCCTAACAGGGTTAATGTATCACGCCGACCCCTATATAAAAATAAGAAATATTTCATAAATAAAAAAGAAATGGATAACAATTGTAAAATGTTCGGGGTTTCGAAAGGCCAATTTGAAGGGTATACAAGATTCGGCGGAGCCGGATATAGCGCTCTTACTTGTTACTTTTAATTACTGTTTCTTTACACTTCACAAAATGATGGTGGTTTACGTAAGTATGTATATGAAACTGTCAACAGATTGACACGTTTTTATTTTAATTTTAGATAGGGAAGCCGATTTATCCATAACGCCTAACAAGGTCATATGGACTCGTTATTATTTTTGAACTTTTAAAATATTTCGGGAACAATCGCTACTCAAAACCAACAATATCGATGACTGAGATAAAAACCTTTATCTTCAATTTTCCAGTTTTATTTTTAACCCAATTCAGGTAATATATAATCCCTTGATTTCAATTCCTATTATTTCACCTGGTTATGAAACTTTTTGTTACAACAGCAAATAGTAGCCGGACTTATTAAGAACTTTTTACAGAATTTGACCTGTTTGGTTCCAGCCTTCTCAATAATAAATCAAGAGGCAATGTTCAGTTAACAACTTTTCTAGCAGAAAAAGTCGACTGCGTTTGGCCTTCAGTTGTTGAAAAAACTCACCCTTAAGCCAATCGAACTAAGCGAGCGACCGCTGGGGATAGCTATGGGGCTAGTTTTAACAGGTATAAGAGCATAGTCAGGAAGGATAAACGAAGCTCCTGAATAAGTTTTTGTGAAGCATTTGAGGTGGTAAGCAAAAAGGCAACACTACGGAGAGGGATACGAAAACCGCCGGAAACATTAAAAGGGAAAATGATAACTGGACAGGGTCGATCTAAGACACAGGAGTTATTTAAAACAACTTACACTCCTGGATGCAGTTCCACTTTTATCTAGGATTTTAAAGACTTGCCTTTTCTTACACATATTCCGTCAACATGGCAAGAAGTAGAGATGTCTATATATTAAAAGCAGTGAAGCCGAGTCACTCGACTCTCACGTACTCAGAACTCAGAACAGCAGCGGATTAAAGCTAGTTAGTCTGACTACTACAGATAAATTACCATAAAGGGAATCTTGAATAGAGGCTAGTATGGTAACTGTCTTTACTTTTCCCACCACTGTGCAAATTTTATGAGAGGATCGAAGGACTTTTTAAAACATACTTAAGGCGAGCAGCTACTGGATTAAATGCGCGGTCTTTATGGTGTCGAAATCACTGTGTCAAGTAGCATCAGCCAATTGAACCGATGTTTTCTTGTTAATGGGTAAGGAAAACCTTACACCTCTCACCGGTATTTTCATTAATCAATGTAACATCAAGTCACTGTGGGTTAAGTGCCAAACCGGTACGGTTAACAACTGCCGCTTGTGCGAGCACGCAAACGAGGCCGTGACGATGAAACGCATACTATGCACCTGCCAGTCTGGCACACATTTCATAGACCATTTATCGACTTTATCATTTTTGTTGCATCTCCTTTTTTCTCTTCTTAGCTCTATTCTTTCTTTTACATCTTAATAGTTTTTTCAAATTTTCTTTTTGTATTTTTTATGGGGAACACAATGGACAACTCACTGTCGCTAAGTAAAGTGATGCACCACTATAAAAATAAAAGGTGAACAGTTGTTTCTTTTTCATATTAATTAAAATAACTATTTAACTTAAAACACATATTCATAACCGATTTATACATTTTTGAAACGGTAATTAAAAAAAACTAATGTTGCTTTCTTTTCTGTCAGAAATGTTGCCTTAATGCTGCCCAGGGTACACTAATACAGGTAGTGTCAGCTGATTATGAATTGGCTTTGAAATTTTGTGAAAGTGATTCTCAGATTTTTTAATTTTGTTTGAAATTTAAAATTTTTTTGACATCAAACACAAAAAGGAAATGCAGCGGGCGAATTTTTCGAATTCGCCTTAATACTACCTGTTAGTGTACCCTGATGCTGCCTTACGCCCTTCATTGTGTTCTCTTTTTAAAGTCTTAAGTTTTTTTATGAATATAGGGATAAGAGTTTTGTATATATGTACATACATATGTACATATGTATGCATATCAATTGTTAGGACAAAACAAACAAAAAAATTTTACAATTTATTGGTTTCTTTATCTACCTCATTAGGCCCAAAAATGAGTAGTTAATCTTTCTTAATAAAAATTTATATTTTATCTTATCTTGAGGGATACACAAAGTTGACTTAACTAATGCGAACGATAAGCTATTGCTTTCTTTTAAATTTGCTTCTACATTAACATTAGACAACTACATACGTAAGTATAACCGATTCCGTCAGTATTTTATGGCTTTCATAATCCATTAATGGCACTTATTTCACTTAAGCCTAATAACAAATCAAAGCAAAAGCAATTAGACAAAATTTAAATTTGAAAAAAAAAAAATATAATAAAATTTGTTTTTGCTTCTATGCGTCGCTTTTTAGGATATAAGGGTATTAATTTTTTTTTAATCCTTCTATGACCTTAATTTAAAAATTCGAAACAAACCATAAAATTTTCTTAGTTAAAATAGTTTGTTTTATATGGAAAAGTGTTAATGTGACCATTATCTTCCTTCGTGATACATCGAAAAATGCACATGAGTTTTTGGATAGAATTGGTTAACGAAGTTTTTTAACAAACGCTAATTTAGTTGTTTCGCAAAATGCAACGGCTAAAAATAATATGATATTGAAATATTTAGAAACAATCCTTTTTTTTATTTTTAATTTTATTATGAGAACTTGAATTTTAGTCTGGCACTGGCTGGTCTAATAAAAATTAAATAGTTTTAAGATTTGAATACTTATTGTAAGTTCGCCAAATGCGAAGATTCAATAATAAAAATATGAAAAAAAAATCAAATTCCGAAAAGAACGTATCTTTTATTGTTAAGAAAATGCAAACCTCGTAAAAATTGTTTTATTTATTATGTTTGTTTTTCTTACTTACTTGAAGAATGTGTGTGCAAATCATAGTAATGTGTATGTGTTTGTAAGATTTTGTTAAAAAATAAAATAAATTTGAAATTAAAACAATTTCAAAGTTATTTAGGATTGATCCAAACTTAAGTTTTTTTATAAGGGAAAACGAAAATCAAAAGAGTTGATAACGAAAAATGGTTTGTTGGGTTCAAGGCACATTCAACCAGGTAATATTAAGAACCCAGCTGATTAAAATCAATTTGAAATTTATACGTTATAAAAATTTAATTTTATATGAAATTTTTAATTTTTCTGACATTCTACCGTTCAAACAAAAAAAGGAAGAAGAATTTTTTGAATTCGCCTTGAGTTTACCTTGTTAAATGTGCCTTGGTTTGTTTTTGAAAAAGTTTATTGTGACTTAAACCTACAACGAACCCTATAAATAAATACAAAACTGTCTGGGTTTTTTGAAATACAATTAGAAAGTTCTGAGTTATAATTGAAAATCGCAAAATTTTAATCGTAAAACAGAATTTTACTCTTTCGCATCCCAACAAAAAAAAGCGTTCTAATCATTGTTGAATTCATTGATGAAAGGCAAACCAAGATTTTTATTTTTGGGGAAACATCAATGAGAGCTTGAAGACAACGATAAAAAGGATACTCTCAGATTAAGCAGTAATGGTTTTGCGATAACATACGGGTCTTTTAAGACAACTGCCTGATCGCAACAGAAAATAATTCGTCTGAGGAGTCTAGACCTTTCAAGTGACTCTTCAGTGGTACCATTCTGTGTACTTCCAGCAAGTTTTTTAGTTGATTTGTACATTCTTTTATCTAAGTTTTAAGTTTGGGCGATTAATGAATTTGTCATTCTCTTAGAGCTCTCCTTTTTTTAAATAAAAGCTCTTCCACGTGGGCAGAAAATATTTTGTTGTATTTAGCCTGACTTTAGGTAGAAAAAGCATGTTAAACTGTTTTTAATGTTCTAATTAAGGTTGCTCAGACAATCATCGATGTGCTCGAGAGTTTTTAGCGGTGCTGATTATATTTTTGTATTTTAACCAATTTATTATTTTAGAAAAAAAAATATCACTAGTTACGATTTGGTAAGGACTAAAAATAGTGATTATTGTAGGTTAGTGGTCTGAAGATAAATATAACAAGGCTTTGGGGTAGGGAATGGTAAGCAAAGCCGCAAATCGATTTTCAATTTTACGATCAACTATTTTAATCTTGATTTTCAAAGTCGATTATTCGAAGCTCATATTCGATTATAATTCAAAGTCGACTTTTGTTTTGATGATATATTAAAATGAATAGAAACCCTCAAAATTGATTTTTAAGTAAGAAAATTTAGCTTTTCCCAAAGAAAGGTATTATTGGAAAAGGCGTATGGCGTACCTATTTAATGATTACAAAGAACGCAAGTCATAAACAAATTCAGATAGTTTAACTTTGTATATAATTATGTATATACTTAAGTGCAACTATCCATTATAATTTCAATGTATGAAATTAAATAAGTGAAAATTTACATACGCCCACACAACAGATATACATGTTTAATTTTCAAAGACGATAAGTTACTTTTAGTGTACTGTGTACTGAACTATTTTTTTTATTGTTTAAAAATTTTTCCAAAACTTACTGCATTTTTAATTAACTTTCGGGGTCAAATATTACCATTTTTCAAATAATACACTAACGCTTCATATTAACACATGAGTTTGCAGTGCAGATAGTTTAAAATAATAATCATTCTTAAAATTTATAACATTTAAAATTTTTTTAGGAAAAATCGATTTTTTGGGCTCAGTAATCGTCAACAAAAGGCCGATTACAAAAAATCGATTTTTTTGAGGTCAAAATCGACTTTCGACTATAATCGAAGTCGATTTACCAGTCCCTACTGTGGGGGATACACTTTTTGCTACGCCTAAATCGGTTACGTCTGGAATTTTATTACAATCAGTTCATCAATAGGTTGGTTATCAAGTTAAAACAACTTAAAGTCCCATTTCAGATACGGGATAATAAAAAAACACGATCTTTTCGAACCGCAAAATTTATAGCCACTAAAATTGCTTCCAGATGCCATATGAGCTTTGGAAATCAAAATTTTTTTTGTATTTTTATTATTGAATCTTCGCTCATGCGAACTAACAATAAGTATTCAAATCTTAAAACTAAGTAATTTATATTAGTCCAGTCAGGACCAGACCAAAATTTAAGTTCTCATAACAAAGTAAATTAATTTAAACAGTTTTATCTAAGTTCAATAGTGTCCCTTCTTTTCAGACGAGTGTGTTCACTAGGATTTTGTTTTGACGGCGTTGAATTTTTTCTATGTTAGAGGAGGAAGCAGTGCCCCATAATTGTATACCGTAGCACCAAATTGGTTTCAAAATCGATTTGTAGAGTAAAAGTTTACAATCAAGACGAAGCACAGAGTTTCTGCCGATAAGCCAATGGATTTGTGTAGCTTTAAGTTTCATTTGCGTCAACTTCGCATCTATGTGGGACTTCCATGTAAGGCGACGGTCCAGGTGAATGCCAAGGTATTTCGTCTCATATCGTTGAGGCACCATATGGTTGTTTATAAGGATTGGAGAGCACGTTTCTTTGCGTAAAGTAAAAGTTACATGAGTACATTTTTGCTCATTAATTTTTATTCCCCATAATTTTGCCCATTTCTCTATTTGGGTTACGTGTTGTTGCAATTGGCACGAAGCCTCTTTAGGGTCTTTATGAATACTGACAAAAGCGGTATCGTCAGCAAATGTAGACGTGTGCGTAAAACAGTTGGTTGGCATATCTGCCGTGTAAAGCAAGTACAAAATTGGACCTAGTATACTCCCTTGAGGTACACCAGCCCCTATTGGTTGGTTATTTGGTTTCCCTCTTTTATTCTAAATTGTCGACCGGTTATGTACTCTTCTAGTAGGTTGAAAATATTAGCTGGAAGGTTTAGCTTTAGTTTGTTCAACAGGCCTTCGTGACATACTTTATCGAAAGCTTGAGAGACATCTATAAAAAGCGCGGATCAGTACTTATTTTCCTCAAAAGTTTTTCTTATAACCTGCACCCGTCTGTGAGTTTGTTCTATTGTGGTATGTTGACTTCTAAAGCCAAATTGGTGATCTGAAATGCAGTTGTTTTCATTCAGGATCGGAGTAAGCTTGTTTTTAAGCAGCTTTTCAAACAGTTTTGACAAAGTTGGTAACAAACTTATAGTCCTATAAGACTCCACCTTAGAAGGATCTTTACCAGGCTTAGGAATCATCTTTACTAAGGCAACTTTCCATATTGGTGGAAAATGTTCAAGCCGTATTATGGCATTAAAAATAAAAAGAATTGTTCTTTTTGCTGTAAAAGTAGCTCAATGAGCATTTTGTTGCTTATTTATCAACGCCAGAAGCTTTTTTATCATTAAGGTTAGCAATAGCTTCTACCACATCTGAATATCGGAAACGCATTTCTATAGGACGTCTAGAAACAACAGGTGGTAATTCCCTCGCGTCAGTGCATGTATTAGGAGTGAACACGTTTCTTAAATGGCTTGCGAGCAGATCGCATTTTTCTTCATCATTTCTAGCCCAGCAGAGAGCTGATATATTTTTTATATTTCAACCAATTTACTCTTTTAGATAAAAAAAATCCCTAGTTGATATTTGGTGAGGACTGCAAATAGTGATAATTGTGGGTGAGTGGTCAGAAGATAAATCCAGAGAGGCTTGCGCCTCAATAAGCTCCGGGGATATACTTTTTTCTACGCCAAAGTCTATTACGTCTGGAATTTTATTGTGGTCGGTTGGTTGTCCGGTAGAAATAACACAAAGACCCATTTCAGATACGGAATCATACAAGATACGACCTCTGGGACTAATTAAGCGGGAGCCCCAGTAGGTGTGTTTAGCGTTATAGTCCCCAGCAGCTATGAAGCGGGGACCTAAAGATTTGTAAAAACTGTTGTACTGATTCTTCTTTATGTAAAATCTGGGTGGAGAATAAACCGACGAAATAACTAGGTAAGGGAAAAATTCATCAATGCAGACGTTTGTTGCTTGAATATAGCATTCGGAGATGCCACCTAACCATTGGTGTTTAATTCTTGATTTGATTAGTATAGCCGAGCCTCCACATGATCTATCCCTGGACTCCTTTGAATCGTAAAATGAATAGCCACTTATTTTAAAAGCACTTCTAGATGTCATATGAGTCTCCGAAATCAACATTACATCAATGTTTTGGTGTGTTAAAAAATATTCGAGTTCTTTTTTGTGTTGGAGGATGCCGTTTGCGTTCCAGAAACAAACCCTGAGGCAGCTCATGGCCTTTTAAGCATGGCCTGCAAAAGAGCAGACTGCATTTTTTGCATTTCTTGCATCATGCCAGCCATTTGTGCCATGAACTGCGTAAATTGCTTAACCATACTGTCAATTACGGCTTCTAGGCGGCTAAAATTTGAATCAGTTGGTTCGTTTGTTGGCACGTCTTGATGTGTTGTTGGCTGGGCAGGCTTGCGTGCTTTGGGCTGGTTAAACTTTAATACGTTAAGGTAAAAAACTTCACTTGTAGCTGTCTGTGCTAATGGGGGCATATTTGTAGTAGGTATATTTAATGGCTGGGGAGGGGCAGGAGCTACTTTTGGCTTGGATGAGCGTTTAACTAAGTCAAAAACAGGGCAACCTCTATAGTTGGCGGTGTGGTTTCCACCGCAATTACTGCATTTCTTCACCCTAGGATCTTCTTTTGACTTGTCGCAGTTGGCCGTATCGTGCAGATTCCCGCACACAACACAAACAGAAGGCAATTTACAATATGCTTTGGTGTGGCCATATTCCTGGCAGTTTAAGCACTGTACGTGCCCAGAACGCTTATGTGGCACCTCCACTATAACTCTACGGTGCATAATATATCTTAGATCATATATCGGATGCGTTTCATTTTTTTTCAATTTAATGTCACTGGGCTCAAGCTCCACCCGGAATAATGGTTAAGGGTATTTTTCCCTGTTCCTTATGTTTGATACATACTTGACTTTAAAGCCGTTCATGCACAAATTGGTTTTAATTTCCTCCGGGTCAACATTAGAGTCAATACCTTGTATAACTACCTGGAGGCCATTAGCGTTCTT
Organism: Melanophora roralis; assembly: GCA_963583895.1. Taxonomy (NCBI): domain Eukaryota; kingdom Metazoa; phylum Arthropoda; class Insecta; order Diptera; family Rhinophoridae; genus Melanophora; species Melanophora roralis. The sequence continues at coordinate 66,915,074 of OY757190.1, read as the reverse complement.
AAGTTGGTAAGTATAGAAATTTTTCTTAAGTTTTTCGAGCTCCGAAATAGTGGTGCGGTAAGCGTTTCCATCATTCACCTGAATTTTTGTCTCGTATATGTTACCACGTTTAATGTTAGTAACGTAAAAGTTGTTTTTCCCAATCAAACCGACTAAGAACTTTACAAGATCATTCGAATTCCTTTCCCTCAAATAAATCGGAGGTGGCTTAAAGGACTTTTTTTCAGTAACGGGGGCATCATTATCTTCTTGCAGAATGGCAAAACGATTTTGCGATGAGGTTGGCCTTTCATCGTCTTTCAACATTTTTGCAGGTTAAGATGTTTCTGCCGATTTCGGACTTCTCCCCCTTTTAAGAACTGTTACGTACCTGTCCATCCCTACCTGGATCTTAGGAGCACACGCAGAAATTGGGCCTGGAGTGCCTTTAGCAGCTGTAGGTGCGACACCAGAACTTGATACAGAAGAACGCGATGAAGATGGCACCTCGGTATTTTTTTATAATTTTTAAATAGAGATTGGGCTAAATTTGTCCCTTGTTCAGTACATTTATTCAAATTGGGCACATTTGCACATAATTTATTTGTATTTGTTTTCGGTTTTGCACTTAAATAGTTGCTATTATATTCAGGGTCTCTAATGTTTTCATTGCTAACGCTTGTTGAGCTTAACACAATATAAGCATTTCTGCTATTAGGCCCACTGTCACGACGATTACTGTAACTCATTAACCGTTTGGTTTTTTTTTTTGTTTTGTTTAGTTTGTTTTTATTTTCGATTCTCACTTATGTCTTGTAGGTATGTATATTAACAATTTTTTTTTGTAACTTATTACAAATATCACCTATTACAAATATACACTCGCGTAGACACGTCTGTACACTACGAGATTAAGAGAGCGATTTTGCTTATGGGAACTAACAATAAATATTCAAATTCTTAAACTAAGTATTCGATATTAGTTCAGCCAGTTCATTTAGTTCTCATTATTGAATTAATTAATTTCACAGGTTTCATCCAAGCGCAGTAGTATCCCTCCTTTTTAGACGAGTGTGTCCACTATGTTGCAAGACGTTTCGAACGAGCTGATTTTGATGTGTTTCCAGCCTATTTAAATACTTGTCCACATAGTTTATGATTTAACATTTGAGTAAAGAAACTTCTAAATCCTTGTAGATGTTGCTGTTTTTAAAATTATACAAAGGAGCACCAGTTATCATTCCTAGAACTTTGTTTTGACGGCGTTAAATTTTTTCTATGTTAAAGGCGGAAGCAGTGCCCCAAAATTGTATACCGCAGCACCAAAATGGTTTTGAAATTTAGTTGTAGAGTATAAGTTTACAATCCAGACGAATCACAGAGTTTCTGCTAATTAGCCAATGAATTTGTGTAGCTTTAAGTTTCATTTGTGCCAACTTCGCATCTAATGTGTCTTTCATGTAAGGCGACGGTCCACATGAATGCCAAGATATTTCGTCTCAATTCGTTGATGCACCGTATGATTGTTAATAAGGATTGGGGAGCATGTTTATTTGCGTAAAGTTGCATTCTTAATCTCGTAGTGTACGGACGTTTCTACGCGAGTGTAATATTAGTAATAGGTGATATTAGTAATAAGTGGCAATCGAATTTATTAATATACATACAAAAACATATTAGTGAGAAAAAAAAACAACAAACTAAATAATAAAAAAAGCGAACGGTTAATGAGTAACAGTAATCGTCGTGACAGTGGGCCTGGTAGCCGAAATGCTTACATTGTGTTAAGTTCAAGCGTTAGCAATGAAAACATCAGAGACCCTGAATATAATAAAAACTATTTGAGTGCAAAACCGATAATAGTTAAAGATAATTTAAGTGCAAGTGCGCCTAATTTAAATAAATGTACTAAACAAGGGACAATTTTAGCCCAATCTCTTTTCAAAAATTATAAAAAAAAATACCGAGGTACATAACATATCATTTGCTAAAGGCGGTCCCAGCCCACTTTCTACAGAAGCTTCAAAGGTCCAGGTAGGGATGGACCGCTATATTACAGTTCTTAAAAGGGGTAGAAGCCCGAAATCTGCAGAGGTTACCAAGCCAGCAAAATTTTCAAAAGATGAAGAAAAGCCAACCTCATCGCAAAATCGTTTCGCCATACTAGAAGATGAGAACGATACCCCTGTCACCGAGAAGAAGACATTTAAACCTCCTCCAATATATTTGAGAGAAAGAAACTCGAACGACCTTATTAGGTTCTTAGTCGGATTAATCGGGGAAAATAATTTTTATGTTTATAATATTAGGCGTGGTAACATTAACGAGACAAAAATCTAGGTAAATCACGAAAACGCTTACCGCACCACTGTTTCAGAATTTGAAAAACTAAATAAAAACTTCTACACTTACCAACTTAAAAACGCAAAAGGACTTCAGGTAGTTATAAAAGGTATAGACGCTAATGTCGACCCTGAAGAGATAAAGACGAGTTTGTGCAGCAAAGGTTTTAAAGCTAAAACTGTATCAAACATTATAAATAGAGAAAGGTGTCCCCAAAAATTATTTCGGGTGGAGCTTGAGCCTAGTGATGTAAAATTGAGAAAAGGCGAAACTCACCCTGTTTATGAATTAAGATATATTTTGCATCGCAGAGTTGTTGTTAAAGCCCCACATAAACGATCTGGGCCAGTACAGTGCTTGAACTGCCAGGAATTCGGCCATACCAAAGCTTATTGTAAGTTGCCTTCTGTGTGTGTTGTAATAGACAATATTGTAAAACAGTTTACGCAGTTCATGGCGCAAATGGCTGGAATGATGCAAGAAATGCAAAATATGCAGTCTGCTCTTTTGCAGGCCATGCTTAAAAGGCCATGAACTGCCTCAGGGTTTGTTTCTGGAACGCAAACGGCATCCGCTAACACAAAAACGAACTCGAATATTCTTTAACTCACCAAAAAATTGATGTCATGTTGATTTCCGAAACTCATATGACATCTAGAAGCACTTTTAAATTAAGTGGCTATTCATTTTACGATTCAAAGGAGTCCAGGGATAGATCATGTGGAGGCTCGGCTATACTAATCAAATCAAGAATCAAACACCAATGGATAGGTGATCTCTCCGAAAGTTATATACAAGCAACAAACGTCTGCATATATGAATTTTGCCATAATCTCGTTATTTCGTCAGTTTATTGTCCACCCAGATTCTCCATAACGAAGGATCAGTATAACAGTTTTTACAAATCTTTAGGTCCTCACTTTATTGCTGCTGGTGACTATAACGCTAAACACACGTACTGGGGCTCCCGCCTAATAAGTCCCAGTGGTCGTGTCTTGTATGATTCTGTATCGGAAATGGACTTCACGTTATTTCAACTGGGCAACCAACATATTGGCCAACTGACCACAATAAAATACCAGACGTAATAGATTTTGGCCTAGCAAAAGGTATATCCGCTGAGCTTATTGAGGCTCAAGCCTCCTTGGATTTATCTTCTGACCACTCACCCACAATAATTACTATTTGCAGTCCTCACTAAATAGCAACTAGTGATTTTTTCTTATCTAAAAGAATAAACTGGTTAAAATACAAAAAATTTATCAGCACGCACTGTTCGGAACACCAATCTTTAAAAACTTCCGAAGAAATCGATGAGTGCCTGAGAAGCCTCAATGAAAATATTAAAAAAGCCGTTGAAAATGCTTCTTCTACCTTCCGTCAGGCCAGATACAACAAAATTTATTCTACCGATGTTGAAAAGCTTTTATCTGAAAAAAGGAGAGCCCGAAGAGAATGGCAAAGGTATAGATCGCCCCTACTTAAAAACAAGCTGAAGGAATGTACAAACCGATTAAAAAACTCGCTAGAAGTACATAGAATGTCATCAATGAAGGAATACCTGGAAGGTCTAGACGCGACTCCTCAAACAAACGATTCTCTATGGCGAACAGCCAGACGTCTTAAAAGACCCGTAATCGCAAAACCACCACTGCGTAACCTGAGAGGATCCTGGGCTAGAAATGACGAAGAAAAATGCGATCTGTTCGCAAGCCATTTAAGGAACGTCTTCACTCCCAATTCAGGCACTGACGTGAGAGAATTACCGCCTGTTGTTGCTAGACGTCCTGTATAAATACGTTTCCGATTTTCAGATGTTATAGAGGCTACCGATAACCTAAATGACAAAAAAGCTCCTGGCGTTGATAAAATAAGCAACAAAATGCTTTTAGAGCTACCCTTTACAGGTAAAAGAATTATTCTTTTTGTTTTTAATGCCATAATTCGGCTTGAACACTTTCCGCTAATATGGAAAGTTGCCTTAATAAAGATGATTCCTAAGCCGGGAAAAGATCCTTCGAAGGTGAAGTCTTATAGGCCTATAAGTTTGTTACCAACTTTGGCGAAACTGTTCGAAAAGCTGCTTAAAAACAAGCTGAGTCCGATCCTGGTTGACAACAACTGCATTCCAGATCACCAATTTGGTTTTAGAAGTCAACATAGTACAATCGAACAAACTCACAGACTGGTGCAAGTTATAAGAAAAGCCTCTGAGGAAAAGATGTACTGCTCCGCGCTTTTTATCGATGTGTCTCAAGCATTCGATAAAGTATGGCACGAAGGCCTGTTAATCAAACTAAATCTCTATCTACCTGCTAATATTTCAAGCCTGCTAGAAAAATACTTAACCGGCAGACAATTTATGATCAAAGAGGGAAACGAAATAAGTTGTTCCCAACCAATAGGGGCTGGTGTACCTTAAGGGAGTATACTAGGTCCAATTTTGTACTTGCTTTACACAGCAGATATGCCAACCAACTGTTTTACGCACACGTCTACATTTGCTGATGATACCGCTTTTCTCAGTATTCATAAAGACCCTAGAGAGGCTTCGAGTCAACTGCAGCAACACGTAAGCCAAGTTGAGAAATGCGCAAGGTTATGGGGAATAAAAATAAATGAACAAAAATGTACTCACATAACTTTTACCTTGCGCAAAGAAACGTGCCCTCCAATCACTATTAACAACCATTTGGTGCCTCAAGGATCCGAGACAAAATATCATGGTATTCACCTGGATCGCCGCTTCACATGGAAGCCTCATATAGATGCAAAGCTGACGCAAATGAAACTTGAAGCTGCACAAATCCACTGGCTAATGGGTAGAAACTCTGTGCTTCACCTGGGTTGTAAACTTCTACTATACAACTCAATTTTAAAATCAATTTGGTGCTACGGTATGCAATTATGGGGCACTGCTTCCGCCTCTAACATAGAAAAAATACAACGCCGTCAAAATAAAATCCTAAGAATGATAACTGGTGCTCCTTGGTATATCAAAAACAGCAACATCCGTAAGGATCTAGAAGTTCCACTTGTTAAAAGCGAAATCCTGAAATATGTGGACAAGTATTTAAATAAGCTGGAAACACATCCAAACCCGCTCGCTCGAAGTATCTTGCAACATAGTAGACACTCCCGTCTGAAAAGGAGGGATACTATTGCGCTTAGATGAAGATAACTATTTCTATTATGAGAACTTAAATTTCTGTCTGGCACTGGCTGGACTAATATTATTTCATTAGTCTTAAGATTTGAAAACTTATTGTTAGTTCGCTTAAGCGAAGATTCAATAATAAAAAAAATACGCAAAAAAAAAAAAATAAATAACTGTGACCATTTCTCTACTTGGTTTACGTGGTATTGCAGTTTGTTCGAAGCCTCTTTAGTGTCGCCAGCAAATGTCGACGTGTGTATGAAACTATTGATTGGCATATCTGCTGTGTAAATCAAGTACAAAATTGGACCTAGTATACTCCCTTGAGGTACACCAGCCCCTATTGGTTGAGAAAAACCAAGAAGAACAAACCTGCGAGTTTGTTCGATGGTACTATGTTGATGCTTAATCAAAATTTGTGATTTGGAATGCAGTTGTTGTCATTCAGGGAATTAACATTACAACAATGTTTTGAATTGTTAAAAAATATTCGAGTTTGTTTTTGTCTTGGCGGATGCCGTCTGCGTTCTAGAAACAAACCCTGAGCAGTTCATTGCCTTTTAAGTATGGGCTCTTGCCTTTCTTTCACATGCCAGCTATTTTCCCCATGAACTGCGTAAACTGCTTAACAATAGGCCAAAGTACGCTTTCCAGTCAGCCAACAAAGGGCCCGGTTTGTTCGCTTGTTGGCACCTCTATTTGTGTTGTTGACTGGTAAGACTTACATCCGTTGGGCTGCTTAGACTTAAGTGCATTGGCGTGCCCAGCTTTACTTGTAGTTCGCTGTGATAAGGAAGACATTCTTGCTGTTGGTATATTTTCCGGCTGGGGAGGGGTGGAAACTATTTTAGGCTTTGATGAAGGCTCTTCTATATCAAAAACGGGGTAACCTTAATAGTTGACAGTGTGGTTTCCACCGCAATTACTACATTTCTTCACCCGAGAGTCATCATTTGCTTTGTCGCATTTGGCCTTAACATGCAGATCCCCACATATGACACAAACAGAAGGCAACTTACAATTAGTTTTGGTGTTACCGAATTCTTGGCAGTTCAAAGACTGTACAGGCCCAGGTCGCTTGTGTGTCACTTTAACTACAACTCTACGGAGCAAAATTTATTTTGGATCTCTTAATTTAACATCATCAGGCTCAATCTGCAAGCGGAATAATGGTTGAGGGGATTTTTCTCTGTTTCTAATATTTGATATTGTCCTGACCTTAAAGCCATTGCTGCCCAAACTGGTCTTTTCCCCTACCGGATCAACATTACAGCCATTAATTTTTTATAACTCCCTGGAGGCCTTTTGCGCGGTTAAGTTGATAGGTATTGAAGTTTTTCATGAGTTGTTTAAGTTTCGAAACCATGATGCGGTAGGTGTTTTTATGATTTACCTGAATTTTTGTCTCATAGATGTTACCAAGTTTACTGTCAGACGCATAAGAGCTATTTTCACCGATTAATTCAACAAAAAACTTAATAAGGTCGTTTGAGTTTCTTTCTCTCAAGCAAATTGGAGGAGGCTTACGTCTTCTTCTCAATGACAGGGGTATCGCTTGCCTCTTGCAGTATGGCAAAATGATTTTGCGATTAGGTTGGCTTTTCTTCATATTTAAAATGTTTTGCTGGTTTGGTAACCATTGCAGATTTAGGGCTTTTGCCCCTTTTTACAACTGTTACATAGCGGTCCATTCCTATCTTGATCTTGGCATCACATGCAGAAATTGGTCCGAACATACCTTTAGCAGCTGTAGATACAACTGGAAAACTTGATAAAGATGGCCGCGATAATGATTATACCTCGATATTTTTCTTATAACTTTTGAAATCTTAAAATTAAATAATTAATGTTAGTCGAGCCAGTGCCAGACTAAAATTTAAGTTGTCATATTAAAGTATTAAACCATTTCAATGATTTCATCTGAGGGCAGCAGTTTCCCTCCTTTTTAAACGAGTGTGTCCGCTATATTTTGAGAATTGGATGCGGATTGGTTTGTTTGTTGTTCTGCTCTATATGATTTGGCAAATTCCTAACTGGTTTGTTCATTCCTTTAGCTAACTTAGTTTTTAAATGGATCGATCAATGTTTTGACATTTTCTCAGACAAAAGCTTTTCCACATCTGTAGAAAAAATTCTGTTGTATCTAGTTTGACGGTACGTGGAAGAAGCTTGCTCAGCGACTTTGTTCATATGTTCATTAATGCTACAAGATTGGGTTGAAAGGAAAATAACCTAAAGAAGAGCCTCAAATTCCACAGAACAGTCATCTAAGCCAGTGGTCGCCTACTAAGGTGTTACTCGATATCTTCCGGAGTTTTTAACAGTAGGTTTTGTGAGCGGTGGGTATTAAAATATGTTTTATTTGTGAACCAATTTATCCTTTTAGATAAGAGGAAAACAGATACAATAAGTTGAATTAATATTTAAATAAAAACTTTTTAATGATAAATTGCCAAAAGGATTAAAATCAAGACTTTTTTTGTTGATTTTTTAAGCAAAACTAAATAGATTAAGAAAAATCTCGAGATTGGGATCGATCAGGATCTTAGCTTTTGAAGGTGTTATGTAACAAATAAAACTAAATTTTTCTGCCCTTCAGCCATTTTCAATTTCAAAACTATGTAAAAGAATTTGTTATCACAGTATGGATTTGGCTACTAATAAATAATTTGGTAAATGGTCGCTTGTTCATGTCCTTGACAATATAAATAATTTATTGAATGCTTCTTTGCAAACAAAAGAAAATTCTTAAGTTTTTATACATATGTACTTGACTTTAAAATACATACATACAAACATATATACAATCTCTTTAACATTATTTCTATTTAATATATACTTGCGTATTTGTCTTCACATTATAAATATTGCTTTTTAATTAAATAAAAAAAGCACGATCCAAGCAACAGAGAAGAAAAATTATTTAATTTCACAAACATTTACAATATATTTTTTCCAAGGTCAAAGCAAATGTTATAAAAGTAGGTACTTTAGTATTATTTTGCGGTGGGAATAAGTCCGCAATCAGTCTTAACTCTACAAAAGCTTTTATATAAGTCAATAAATTAAATAATAGAACTTTAATGAAATGAAAAAAAAGCAAACCTCACCAAACCCCTGACAAAATTAACTTGCAAATATAACGAAAAAGAAAACGTATGTAAATGATTTGAATTTAAGTATTGATGTGCATTAATATAAATGTTTAAATAAAAGTACTAAAAACGTCAAACATGAAAATTAATCATAATGTTGTCTTTTTTTTATTTTATGTCAAAATTATTGTTTTTAATACAAATTTCTGATATTTTTATTCTGGCTTAAGTTCATTATTTAACTTCTTTTTATTATATATGAGAAATTAATATTTTCCCGTAATGTTGGAAGAAATTTTATTTAAAACAAGCAGGGGCAAATACGGCATTCGATTCGAATCGAAATTAAAAAATTTTAATTAAAATTGCTATCTTAAAATCATTGACAATTCAGTCGATAGAGTAGAATTTCGATTCAAAACAAATGCCGTAATTTGCCCCCAGGTTTTTCTACAGATATTAGCCGACTAGAATGCGTTTTCGAAAGCAGCTACACAATTAAATCATCAGCAATCTTTTGAGAGATGGATGATGCTTAACCGTGAAGCAAGTGTTGCTAAAGAGAAGAAAAGTAAACTTCGTCCTATCTTACAAAATAAATAAAAAAGCAGAGATATTTCTGGTTTTCTTTCTCATTAACATGTAAGTCAATTTGGTGATGTTTACAGACAAAAGACACTGCTACCGTTTAAAGAGTTCTGATGATGAAATTGCGTAGCTGCTTTCGAAAATGTATTATACTTGACTAATATTGGTAGAAAATTTCTGCTTTTTTTTAAATTTCTTTCAACATTAACGGAAAAATATTATTTTTTTCTAATAACAAAAAGAAATTAAATAGTGAACTTAAGCCAGAATAAAAAAATCAGAAATTTATATTAAAATTAATCATAATCAAAAGCAACAATTTTTTTATTTACGTATTTAATTTTATGTTATTTTTTTTTCTTTTTGTGCAAAAAATAAACGTTTTAAATGTTATTGACCCTGATCGAATTATCGCAAACAAAAAATAATAAATACCTACCTAATAACGATAAAAAACAAGTTATATGCACCATTTTGTTTTAATTGTTTTTATTTGTTTAAGACAATCAAATTATTTTTTAACAAGTATTTAATTAATGTGTGTACGTACATTCATACATACATATGTATTTTAAACCTACCCTGTCGGACTTTCAGTTAACTTAAAATTAACTTGAAGCTAACTATTTCTCAAGTAGTGGTGGTTGACACTTGCATTACATTCATATGGAATTAACTAACTATTTTAACATTGCGATGTCCTAGGAAGTAGTCAATTGTCCAATTCTGTGCCTCGTTTCTGTAAGGTATGTGAGAAGTTCTTTAGTCGAGAAATTTATAGTCGCCCTGTCAAGGACAGAATGAATCAAAGAAAAACTATTATAAATTTTAAATGTTAACTTGTAATATATTAAAATTATATGACTCGCTCTGTTAATAACTGGAAAACTTCTATAATCTTATAAAATTTCTCGATGCGAAAACTTCTCGCAAGTTACAGAAACGAGGCACTGCATTGCTTTTAATTAACTTTAAGTTAGTTACCTAGCTGTTAACTCAAAGTTAACTTTTTGTAGCTAGCTATAAACTTACTACTTTAAGTTAGCTTTAAGTTGTTTTTTTTTTTGAATTAATTATAAGTTAGTTCAATTTAAGCCAACGAAAAGTTAGTTGTTTACACGTTGGCTTAAAATTCACTGTTAGTAATTTGTTACAAACTTAGCTATCATATACATTTTTCGAAAAAAACAGTTTTTAAAAATTTATGTATTAATAAAAAACAAAAATTTATTAAAAAATTTCTAAAAATTATGATATTATTTTTTACCAATTTCTACTCCATAAATTGTAATAATGGCCCTAAATAAATTAAATCTTTTGCTAGTCTTGAAGCCGATCGACTTGGTTCTCTCAATACTTCAAAATCTTATTTAAAAAAAATACTGCGCAGTGTTTGTATACATTTTGGTTATTGCAAATTTTGCATTGCGTAGTAGTTGGTTTTAAGTTAGTCTATAGAAGCTAACTTAAAGTTTGTTTTTTTTTTGTAGTTAGCTACTCACTTGACAGCAGGGTAATTTTGTGCTTTGCTTTATAATTATTAGACATCTGCATGACTATATTCATTTGATTGCATACACACAACAAAAACAATATTCATTCAAACATTTTTCATTCAATGGGAGATATATAAAGTTAAACCAGTAACAACACAAGAAAGAATGTATTGTGTGTTACACTCAATGATACAAGAAGAACACATTCATTTTACAGTTTTCGTTTTGAAAAAAACATAGCAAATTCTCATTACAGTTAGACTTTTTATAAAAACATTCAGGTGTTTTTTAGAGTTAACGAATGTTTTAACAACAACAATAACGACAAATTTGCAAACACAAATGAATGCGCTCAATAATAATTTTTTACACCAATCATACAACAATATTTACACATTCTATTCAGTATTTATTTATATGAATGTATGGGTAATATTTTGTTTTCCGTTGGGATTGTTTTTTATTTGCTTTCGCTTGTGGGTTCATTCATTTATTTGTTTAACATTGAATGAAAAACACTATGTGGTTGAAAAACAAACGAATGTCTTTAAACGGCTTTTGAGTGTAGTCACGCAGACGTCTAATAAATATACAAAATTCCAAGTAAATTTTAAAATAAGAGCATATGTAAGTATGTATATTATTTAAGCTACCTTCACACTATTCTACAAGTGTTTAGATTTTCATTGGATTTTGAGAGAGCCAAATAAAATGATTTTTGGTTTGACTGTCAAAAAATCAAATAAGAAATAATGCGCATTACATTTTGTCTTTACACTACCACATTTGAAATAAAATTAAAATCTGTGTAAAACTTAAACATCTGTTTTTGAGTTTAAAAAAAAAAACTTTAACTTTTAAAGCAAGTATTTTTTTATTTGAATTTAACAAAAGGGTGAAAAAATACTGTTAGGCAATAAAAAGTGACGTTCAGGCTTGCAGTTAGTTCATTAGACATGTTTTTTTAACTAATTTCTGCAATAAATTCTTAATTTCACTTTTAATATTTACTATTTGTAAAAATTTTTGCTGGCGCTAAATCATTAAACAGCTGTTCATCAGGGATGGAACTTTTAGTAATATTTTAAACTTTTGCACATTCTTCGGGTGATTATTGGTTTGCCGCATAAACATAGAAAAATGCATTGGATATGAAGCAAACCAATAATTCTTCGACGTTTTGTATATATTTTTTTTATATTTGTACTTACAGCTTTATAATTTATTTTAAATAAGGAGGTTGCAACTTAGGCCCGTAATAATTATAAATTTTCAGATGTAAAAAAGTTTTCGAGCGTCGCTTTTATACAAAATCTGTTTTAAAACTTATTTTATATAAATGTATATTTGTACATATGTGTGTATATGCCTTTAAGTTTTTATGTGATATTTTTATAATATTACTGGTTTTTAAAAGCGAGCTATAAAATCTAGTGGAAAAATTTATAATAGTTATCGTAAGTTTACTAAGACCATATTTGTCAGCCATTACATACATTTTTGTTAATAAACCTACCATAAGTATTTTCGAATAGTTTTCATATATCAAAAATTACCATAAGGTTAGAATTTATTAAAAATTGAAAAAAGGCATTTTAATTTATTAAAAGTTGTGTTTCAGGTACATAACCAAATAGTCCAAACTCACACAAATTAATCCAAACCTACCCAAAAGCGTTTCAGGTAACAAATTTTCCACAGCAAAGAGAACGTTTGAGATAGATTTCCTTTCCTGTACAAGGGTTTCAACAAAATTTTTATTGTAGGTACATTTTTTTATAAAAATCTGTAGATTTCTTTAATATAAAATGTGATTTAGAACATTTAGATACATTTTATATATGATGTATATGCTATGTTTTAAAAATTCTATGGGGTGTAATCGTCTAAATAAAATTTTACTTTTTAACTAAGCAGCATGTGAGCATTTAAAAATTTTCGATTATAGTTTTTTGCGTTCCAGCTATTTTGAGCAACTTTGGTAAGCTTGGAGAGTAATTTCTTTACTCTCATATGTCGGAACAAAATCGAGATCTTTTGGAACACGCTTAATATTTATAGCTGATTAAAAAAAAATAAACAATGTTTTAAAAATGTTCTTGATTTGCTTTTGCGGGTTAATTAATAAAACGCTTGTATATAATAAATTCAACCAAAAAAAGTTGTTTTTTTTTATACAAAGTGAGTTTATTTTGCTAAAAGACTCCATTTTTTGACACCTATCGATTTTTCAAAAAATATATAAATATACATATCAAAAGTAATAATTTTACAACACTTTTAATGAAAAAAAATTACTTTTACAACTTTTTAATTTAATTTCAATTAAAAATATTTTATTTCCTAATAAATAACTATAAATTTCATAAAAATATTATTAAAAATTATTTTACAATACCAAACTTTATACAAACTTTCCATGCCTGATTTTCTTTATGGCTGTTGTAAATATGCAACTCTGATACATGCAAAATCTAATGGCTTAGAAAAATTTCTAAAAATGAAGAGAGCCATACTACTGTCAAATTTCTTTAGGTATTTTTTGACATTTCATAACATAATGTCTTCACACTATTATATTTTCTCATTTTATTTGAGTTTTTTGACAAGTGCTTTTACCCAGTATTATAGTCTGAAGCCACCTTTAATGATGAAACAGAACTCGTCCACAACTTTAAGTAAAAACGACTCTCCGAGAAACCAGGATGAAAAGCATATTATCCTGCAACAACAAAAATTAGTGTTTTTGTATATGTCATGTACAGTGATGCCAACATTTTTAAAGCAAAAAGCACTTCGTTCACAAAAAAGGCATCAAAAAGCGTAATTTTGCATTCAGAAAAGCGCAAAAAAGCACTAAACTTATTATGCACACCAAGGTCCATTAACAAGGTCTGTGCAATTCGGCAACAACAAAAAGGCAAAAACAAAATACAAACATTTTGTTTGTCATGATTGTCAAAAGCATCTGACTAAAATACGACTTTTAAAACTGATAACAATGAAACAGCACTTTATAAAACAAACAAATATAGAAAAACAGTAATGGCGCCCTATATGTATATGCAGGGTTGGGCAGTATTTCAAATACTTGTATTTGAAATACGTATTTGAAATACAAATACGTATTTTGTATTTGTATTTGAAATACCACCTTCTAATGTATTTTGTATTTGAAACTTTCTTCACGTCTTCGCCTTAGCAAGGCACGTTCTTTTACAGGTCTCACTCATTCAGGTAATATCAAGAGCTAAGCGGATATTTGGAAATGTGAATGCCAAAAAAATTTAACTTTGTAAAAAAATTAAAATTTTTTTGAAATTTACACTTTAAACACATCAAGTAAGATCGCTATATTTGCCTCTGCCGAATCTTATATACCCTTCACATTGCTCTTTTAATATACCCAGCCGAGTTATTTTATACTGCAAATAATATAATAAAAAAAATTGTGCCAGTTTTAAAGTCCATAGAAAACTTTACAAAATATTAACGTTTGTATTGATAATAGAAATAGATGAAGAAGATTTGAGGTCGAGAGTTATAAAAGTTTTCGAAATTATTCGTATTAAAAGGTTAATAAAAGTTGTTAATTTTTATGGGATCTTCTAGTCCCCCTGCTCCTCTTCAACTTTTTTTTTCCAAATGTAAGTCTAATCATCGAACTACTTTTTGTAGAACACTAGAAGTCGATAGCTATTATAGTTTCCGATATATAGCGTATCGAAAATTTCATAAAAATTGTTCATTTTTATGGAAGCTACCTCTTCTTCACCCCCCACCCAAACATTTTTATACCCTTCACATAGTGATAGGGTATATATCACTTTGTCATTCCCTTTGTAATTTCTTTATTATTCATTTGCGACCCCATAAAGTATATATATTCTGGATCCTTATAGATAGGGAAGCCGATTTAGCGATGTTCGTCTGTCCGTCTGTTGAAATCAAGTTTGCGGAGTCAAATAAAAAGATACAGACCAGGTAATGGTGTCAAACTATTAGAAATATCCTGGAGACAACCGCTTTTTAAAATCAGCAAAATCGGTTCACTATTGACCGAGATATAAGCGAAAATCCAGAGTAACCCATTTTTTTAGGACAAAATCCGTGCATATATCCCTATATATCTCAGTAAGTATAGTCACTCTTGCCACAAAACTTGGCACGTATACTCCCAAAAAAGGGACCTAAATAACTGAAAAATTGTTTTCGGATAGGACCAGGGAAAGGGGTATTTTTCCTACAATTGCACAAATTTGGTGATATATTTTATGCGCTATATCTCGTAAACTATAACAGCTATCGACTTCAAATGTTCTTCAAAAAGTAATTGTACGCTAAGACCTACACTTTAAAGAAAAAATTTTTTGAGTGGGGGCAAAAAAAGGGGTAGCTCCCATACAAATCGACAATTATTATAAAATATTCGATACGCTATATCTCGGAAACTATAACAGATATCGAAATAAAATGTTATACAAAAAGTAATTGGGCGAGAATGCCTACGCTTTAAAGAAAAACGTTTTTGAGTGGGGGCAAAAAAAGGGGTAGCTCCCATACAAATCGACAATTATTATAAAATATTCGATACGCTATATCTCGGAAACTATAACAGATATCAAAATAAAATGTTCTACAAAAAGTAATTAGGCGAGAATGCCTACGCTTTAAAGAAAAAATTTTTTGAGTGGGGGCAAAAAAAGGGGTAGCTCCCATACAAATCGACAATTACTATAAAATATTCGATACGCTATATCTCGGAAACTATAAAAGATATCGAAATGAAATGTTCTACAAAAAGTAATTGGGCAAGAATGCCTACGCTTCAAAGAAAAAATGTTTTTAGTGGGGGCAAAAAAAGGGGTAGCTCCCATACAAATCGACAATTATTATAAAATATTCGATACGCTATATCTCGGAAACTATAAAAGATATCGAAATGAAATGTTCTACAAAAAGTAATTGGGCAAGAATGCCTACGCTTTAAAGAAAAAACTTTTTGAGTGGGGGCAAAAAAAGGGGTAGCTCCCATATAAATCGACAATTATTATAAAATATTCGATACGCTATATCTCGGAAACTATAACAAATATCGAAATAAAATGTTCTACAAAAAGTAATTAGGCAAGAATGTCTACGCTTCAAAGAAAAATTTTTTTGAGTGGGGGCAAAAAAAAGGGTAGCTCCCATACAAATCGACAATTATTATAAAATATTCGATACGCTATGTCTCGGAAACTATAACAGATATATACATCAAATGTTTTACAAAAAGTAAGTGGAACACAAGGCCTACGCTTTAAAGAAAAAAATTTTCGGATGGGGGGTGAAGAAAGGGTAGCTCCCATACAAATTAAAAATATGTATTTATAAAATTTTCGATACGCTTCTTCTGGAAAACTATTACAGCTATCGACTTCGAATATTCTACAAAAAGTAATAATCAAATAATTTATACATTTTGGAAAAAAAGTTGAAGAAGAGCAGCGGGACTAGAACATTTAATAAGTTTTATTAACCTTTAAATATAGATAATGTCGAAAACTTATAAAACTTTCGACCTCAAATCTTCTTCATCTATTTCTATTATTCATATGAACGTTAAAATTTTGTTTTTTTTTCTATGGACTTTAAAACTCGCACAAGGTTTTTTATTATATTATTTGCAGTACAAAATTACTTGGCTGGGTATATTTAAAGACCAATGTGAAGGGTATATAAGATTCGGCACAGCCGAATATAGCGCTCTTACTTGTTTTATTTAAAGCGTAGGTCTTGTTGTCGAATTACTCTTTGTAGATCATTTGATGTCGGCAGCTGTTATAGTTTCCGGGACATAGCGTTTCGAAAATGTCATAAAAAGTGTTTATTTGTATGAGAGCTAACCCTTCATCTGCCCCTACCCGAAAAATGTTTTTTTTAAGTGTAGGCCTTATCATACAATTACTTTTTGTAAAACACTAGAAGTCGATAGCTGTTATAGTTTCCGAGATATAAAGTATCGAAAACTTCATAAAAATTGTTAATTTGTATGGGAGCTACACTTTCTCCTGCCCCCACTCAAAAAATTTTTTCTCCAAAGTGTAGTTCGAAATTTCACAAAATTTGTGCAGTTGCAGAGAAAAAACCACTTCCCCTGATCCTATCTGAAAAAAACCATTTCCTTTATTGAGGTCCCTATTTTCAGAGTATTCGTGCCAAGTTTTGTGGCAAGAATGACTATATCCACTGAGATATATAGGGATGTATGCACGGATTTTGTCCTACAAAATGGGTTATTTTGATTTTTCGTTAATATCTCGGTCAATAGTCAACCGATTTTGCTAATTTTAAATAGCGATTGTCTCCAGGATATTTACAAAAGTTTGACACCAATAACTGGTCCTAATCACTTTATTTGACTCTGGAAACTTGATTTCAACAGACTGACAGACGGACATGGCTATATCAACTTCCTTATCTATAAGGATCCAGAATATTAATACTTTATGGGGTCGCAAATGGAAAATAAAGAAATTTCAAAAGGAATGACAAAATGACTATGTGAAGAGTATACAAAAGAAATGCAGAGGGCGAATTTTTGAATTCACCTTGATATTACCTATTTTTAATTTTTTTGGTTTTTCACATACAAGGCACATACAGAGAACCGAGACACATTTAACCAGGTAATATTAAGGGCCCAGCTGATTAAAATCAATGTGACATTTTCACGTTATAAAAATTAAATTTTGTATGAAATTTTTAATTTTTCTGACATTCAAACACAAAAAGGAAATGCAGAGGGCGAATTTTTGGAATTCGCCTTGGGTTTACCTTGTTAAATGTGCCTTGCAGAGAACTATTTTTATAAAATTTAACACCAGTCTGTTTTCATCAGGACCTGTAGAGAGATTGTTTTTTTAGCAGGATTTATATATTCTTCAACAAGAGGCTGCTTATCTGATTAAACTTTTAAAAATCTTGTGTTCATGATTAATGGTTATAAATGTATTTTGTATTTTGTATATCAAATAAAAGATACTAAAATACTGTATTTTGTATTTTGTATTTGAAATACTCGACTTGAAAGTATTTGGTATTTTGTATTTGGAATACAAGCGGAAGAAGTATTTTGTGTTTCAAATACAGCAAAGCATGTATTTTGCCCAACTCTGTGTATATGTAAACAAATTTTGACACTTAAGGTAGGTAAACACAAGGGAGCAATAAATGATCAGCTGCGCTAATAATTTTACCTTGTTGAGTGTACCCTGATACACACACTACAAACGTGGAAGGGATTTCACGCATTTGTGCAGATGATTGTATCGCCCTAAAAAAAGCCTAAGACGCACTTGTTCTATTACCAGTAGACTGAGAAACACTTTCTGAGTCGATTAAAGTATGCCCGCCTGTCCGTCCATCTAACTGGTTGCTCATGTGATTTTTTAGGACTAATACTGCTTTAAATATGACTCTCCACAAAATTTTAATAATCTTGTTTTAAACTGAATCCTATCCATTATACACTAGAAGTCCCTTATTAAGCGAAAATGAAAAATTTCAGTTTTACAACATTTTCCAAATATTATTCAGGATTTGTTCTAAATTTTCCCAATATTTAGAAATTGTTGCAATACGAAAAGATTTTGTTTTTAGCAGGCCTAATACATTTAGTGGTAAACGATGGTTATTCATATGTGTAAGGGAAAAAGAAAATCAAAACAGTTGAATAACGAAAAATGGTTTGTTGGATTTTTGAAAGAACTCTTGAATGTTTGGGTTTGTTTATAATAATTCTCAATAAGTTTTTGGAAGTTATAAGGGAAGAAATTATTCATGCGGCTTTTTAAGAATTTCGTTAAAGTCTGCTTATGATCTGGTGCAAGAACCAATGAAATTTTCAGTTTTAGTTAAACAATACGAATTTATATTTTGATATAAAACATATGTGTACCAGAGAATAGCATAATCACGTTTTCTCTTGATTTAATCTGATGCAAAAATTTGAAGTGATTTGAGTGAGTTGAATAAAAATCTGCCTTGAATAAAATCAGAATCGTTTGGTCAACGCATGAATTTATTCATTGTGTGAGTTTTACTCACATGATTGAATTGAATAAATAAACGGTTGCTAGTGAATAAATCAGAGTAAATAAAACTGTGTCAGAACCAGAGTTGTCATCGTATATGTTTTGAACAAGTAACAGCTAAAATAAGTAATGAGTAATTTTTTACTCATTTTAAATTAAAAACTGTAAGTTCAGAAAGGGGAAATTATAAATTGTTTTTTAACTATTTCCAGATTTACATAATGATTTTTTTATTAAATTATTATTAATTCTCTTTTAAAGTTTCTACGTATTTCATGGTGCGAAAGCTTTTGTAAAAGGTTTGCAAAGAAATATTTATTCAAGAAAACTGATCCTTTGTGACAACATTGGCAATCAGTGCTTATAAAAATTTCACAAGTCTAATGATGTAACAAGCCTACAGAAAAATTAACTATTTTTTTTTTACTTTGTCTAAAATAAACCATAAAAAACAGACAGTGCTGGCTATTTTGACTGTCAAAAGTACATACATATATTGTTTCAGCGTCTTTCATAGGTTTCCAGTACTGGGCGTTTTTTTACGGATGCGGGTGCTAGCGGTTACCAAAAATTAATTAAAATTTTAAATTTCTGGTTGTTATAACATCTCTTAAATAGCTAAAAACTGCGTTTCTTTAAATCGGATTATTAGATGTTTTAAAAATCGTATATAATGACAAATTATTTTATGTACTTCCCTTGCATTTGTCCACTGCACAATAATGTATATTTTCTGTTAAAATTGTGTATCTGGGGGCAAATTACAGTAATTGATTCGAATCGAAATTTATACATTTTTAATAGAATTCCTATGTATATTAAAAGCATTGACAGCTCGATCAATCGAGTAGAATTTCGATTCGAATCGAATGCCGTAATTTGCCCCATTGTTTTTTTTTTTTTGCACTTTTGCCAAAGCTATAGCAGTGTTGTCATAAGTTGATTTTACAAAATTTCTATTTGTTTAAAAAAAGGGGCTGGATATTTGAAAAACAATTAAATCACATTACTAATTAGAATTTTACCTAAAAAAATTTGTGTTTTTATATGCATAAACGTTTAAGATAATATTAACTTGACATGAATTATGCATAATGACGAATCAATTTAATGTTAAAAAGTATAAAAATTTAATTTTTGACAATTTTAACACAATTATTTAAGCATTTTTAGCCAAAAGAGAAGTTTTTTCTAACACTTAGCACTGTTTTTGAAACCTTTAGTGCCAAACAAAAAATATGGCAAAAACTATGGCAAGCCTTCGTTATACACTGCTGGCAAAGTTAAAGAAAAACAACAACGTCAACCAACGTTAAACCATGAGCATGGCGTCATTTTTTTGTGTTATTCTCATTAAGTTCAACATCTCTAAAATGCTAGGATTTTTTGTTCAGATTCACTCACTGATGCTGATACGATTGAATTTATCTTGATTTTTTTCAACAGTGAATAAATTCAAAAAGCCAACAACAGATCGAATGAAATGATTTTAAATCATGCATTGGTTTATGTCATGTGATACTTGAACAAAATAACAAAACCATGATACAAACAACCAGGTAGTCTCGTCGGCCCAGCTGATTAGGGCCAACATGTCAAAATTATGTTCGCCCTGTGAAAATAAAACAACAAAAATGATTACTTATCGTTTTTTTTTCTATGAGCTGTTGTTTGCTCCTTGGTACTAATTTGTAGTTGTTGCAGGGACGAGATTACCTGATTATTTGTATCATGATTTAATCATGAACAAATTCTATTTTGAGTATACCAGTCTCTGATGTGTACTTAAGAAAAATTTTGGTTTAAAACGGGTGAGGTGGCCGCTTTGAAAAAGAGTTCAAGCATATTCGGTTTCAAAATTTTGACTAAAAGATGTTACAATTTTTTTGTCATATTTGTTATTATTGAATCTTCGCTTAAGCAAACTAACAATAAAGGTACCTTTACACGGTAATACATATATTACGATATGTCAAAAAATGTTGTGGGATAATACAAAATCTCATCATGTAAAAGCATAATGTATTGGGTAGGAGAGAATACGGATGCAAAATTTGACAAGTGTTCGGTAAATGTTTATTTTCTAAACCATTTAGGTGTGAAAGATTGGCAGCACTTACAGCATCTAATGAAGGTGGCTACACTTAATGAAACAATACACAAACAATCCAAATAAAAGCAATTTTTTTCATGTTGTTTTTGTTAACATTGTTGAACCTTAACCATATGGCGTTACCCCAAAAGGAAAGTGGCAAGAAACAACCGATTTTGATTTTACCAACCTCATCCGTGTAAACATGAAAAATAGTTAGAACAGATTTTTATTCTCTTTTTTTTTAACACGGAGAGAATTTCATAATATTTTGATTCTACAAAATCTAATTACTTTGTATTACCGTGTAAAGGTACCTTAAGTATTCAAATCTTAAAAGTAAGAGTGTTTAATATTAGTCCAGTCAGTACCAAAATAAAATTTTAGTTCTCACAACAAAATTAATTAATTTAAAAGGTTTCTCCTCGAGACAATCGCTATTTAAAACCAGCAAAATCGGTTCACTATTAGCCGAGATATAAACAAAAACCCATAACATCCAATTTTTTTAGGAAAAAATCCGTGCATATATCCCAATATATCTCAGTAAATATAGCTACTCTTGCCTCAAAACTTGGCACTAAGTAATAAGATAATTCAGCCTAGACTATGGAGAAAAATCTTTTTGGGTGGGGGCAGGAGAAGGGGTAGCTCCCATACAAGTTTAAAATTTTTATTAAATTTTAAATACGCTATATCTCGGACACTATAACAAATATCGACTTCAAATATTTTACAAAAACTAATTGGACAATAAGACCTATATTTTGAAAAAAAAATTTTTGGGTATGAAATCTTCGATTCGCTACATCTGGGAAACTATAACTGATATCGACTTTGAATGTTCTACAAAAAGTAATGATCAAATAATTTAAACACTTAGGAAAAAAAACGATTAAAGAGGGGCAGGGAGACTAGAACACCCCACAAAAATCAACAACTTTAATTAAACTTTTAATACGAATAATGTCGGAAATTTTTAAACTCTTGACCTCAAACCTTTAACATCTATTTCTATTATTGATACGAACGTTATATTTTTGTAAAGTTCTCTATTTCGAATACTAGGATTTCAATAGACTTTAAACCTGGCACAAGGTATTTTTATTATGTCATTTGCAGTACAAAATAACTTGGCTAGAAAAGATGGCTGGGTATATTAGAGGACCAATGTAAAGGGTATATAAGATTCGGCACAGCCGAATATAGCGCCCTTACTTGTTTTCTGTTAAAAAAGCTGCAAATCGTTTTTTTCAAAAATCGTCAAATGCAGAGCGAAAATCGCCCAATCGTCATATGCCTATTTTTGCCGCCAAAAATCGTCAAAATGACGATAAATCTTCGAACCATAGCTACGGTTGTGACAGCATGAACTATTTGCACTAACAAATTGCATGTTTTTGTTTTATTGTGTAACTTGTATCTCTTAATAGTTTAATTTTTTTTGTTACTCATTCTAGCAGAACTTGCACAGGGTACACTAAAGCTGGAGGTCCATACCATACGTTGTATGCGCTGTACGTTCTCTCCGTCTGTCAAAAAAGTAGAACCAGTGTATTTGTATGTGGCAAGAAACATAACAAATTGCATAGAACGGATCTGCGCAAGTAACGTATAAAGTAGGTTTACTTTCTACTTTTTCATACGTCGCATGCGAAATGAGAGATGGTTTTGTTATCCAATGATGACGGTTTTGTTATTAATTTAAATACATTATTATGTTCGGTTAAGAAATGAATTTATGTACATAGTAAGTGTTTAAAAATTGCTGTTAAAAAATACATTTTTCATTTGCATTCTTAATCTCGTAGTGTACGGAAGTGTGTACACGAGTGTAATATTGTTAATAGGTGATATTAGTAATAAGTAGCAAAAGAATTTATTAATATACATATACATATATTCTGTGGACTTTTGACAAAACCACTTATTTGAAAAAAAGTGAATTTTACAGGAGAGCAAAAAAACTACTTAAACATCGCAAAAAACCTCGTGATTATTATCTAAAAAGTTTTAAAACCTAACATTGTAAAGTAAGTTAGTTGAATTATTTTCCACTATTGAATTTTCGCATGTACTTGTGATGTTAAAGTAGGTTTTTTGCTCTCCTGTAAAATTCACTTTTTTTCAAATAAGTGGTTTTGTCAAAAGTCCACAGATATATATACACAAAAAAGTGAGAAAAGAAAAACAAAAACAACAAACTAAATAAAAAAACGAATTGTTAATGAGTAACAGTAATCGTAGTGACAGTGGGCCTGATAGCCGAAATGCTTACATTGTGTTAAGCTCCACAAGTGTTAGCAATGAGAACATAAGAGACCCTGAATTAAATAGAAATTATTTAAATGCAAGACCAAAAATAATTACAAACAGTCTTACTTCAAGTGCGCCTTATTTAAGTAAATGTACTGAACAAGGGACTAATTTAGCCCCATCTGTATTTAATAATTATAAAAAAATTCTGAGGTACCATCTTTGTCGCGGTCACCATTATCAAATTCTGGAATTGAACCTGCAGCTGCTAAAGCCGCATCAAGCTTAATTTCTGCACCGGCACCTAAGATCCAGGTAGGGATGGACCGATACGTGACAGTTCTTAAAAGGGGAAGAAGCCCTAAATCGGCAGAAGCATCTCAACCTGCAAAAATTTTAAAAGACGATGAAAGGCCAACCTCATCGCAAAATCGTTTTGCAATTTTGCAAGAGGATAATGAGGCCCCCGTTAGTGAAAGAAAGTCCGTTAAGCCACCGTCCATTTATTTGAGGGAAAAAAAACTCAAATGATCTCGTCAAGTTTTTAGTCGGTTTGATTGGGGAAAATAACTTTTACGTTTCAAACGTTAAACGCGGTAACATATTTGAGACAAGTGAACCATGAAAACGCCTACCGTGCTACTGTTTCGGAGCTCGAAAAACTCAGCAAAAACTTTAATACCTACCAATTCAAAACCGCAGAAGGCCTTCAGGTAGTTATTAAGGGCATTGATTCTAATGTTGACCCAGAAGAGATCAAGACCAGTTTGTTAAGCAAAGGTATTATGTTTAGGACGGTATCCAATATGAGAAACAGGGCAAAACCTCCCCAACCATTATTCCGAGTGGAGCTTGAGCCTGGTGATACCAAATTGAAAAAAAGTGAAACTCACCCCATCTATGATATAAAATATATTATGCACCGACAAGTTACTGTGAAAGTGCCACATAAGCGATCTGGGCCCGTACAGTGCTTGAACTGCCAGGAATATGGCCACACTAAAGCTTATTGTAAGTTGCCTTCTGTTTGTGTTGTGTGTGGGGATCTGCACGATACGACCAAGTGCGACAAGCCAAACGAATATCCTAGGATGAAAAAATGCAGCAACTGCGAGGGAAACCACACTGTTATTTATAGAGGTTGTCCTGTTTTTAATTCAGTTAAGCGCTCTACTAAGCCGAAAATAGTTTCTGCCCCTCTCCAGCCTTTAAATATACCAACTACAAATATGCCTCCATTGGTAGAATCAACTTAAAATCAAGTTTCTTACGCCGCCGCATTGAAGTCTAACCAGCCTAGTTCACGTAAGTCTACCCAGCCTACAACACAACAAGAAGTGCCAACAAGCGAACCAAACGGGCCCAATTTTAGCCTCCTGGAAGCCGTAATTGACAATATGGTCAAACAATTTACGCAGATTATGGCGCAAATGGCCGGCATGATGCAAGAAATGCAGTCTGCTCTTCTGTGGCTATGCTTAAAAGGCCATGAACTATATCAGGGTTTGTTTCTGGAACGCAAACGGCATCCGCCAACCTAAAAACGAGC
Organism: Melanophora roralis; assembly: GCA_963583895.1. Classification (NCBI taxonomy): domain Eukaryota; kingdom Metazoa; phylum Arthropoda; class Insecta; order Diptera; family Rhinophoridae; genus Melanophora; species Melanophora roralis. The sequence goes on along the minus strand of OY757190.1, from coordinate 66,890,441 downwards.
TCAAGTATTTCTTGATAAACCAAAAAATCGATGTTATGTTGATTTCTGAGACTCATATGACATCTAGAAGCACTTTTAAAATTAGTGGCTATTCTTTTTACGATTCTAAGGATCCTAGGGATAGATCATCTATCCCTAGGCTATTCTAATCAAAACAAGAATTAAACACCAATGGTTGGGTGGCTTCTCGGAATGTTATATCCAAGCTACGAACGTCTGCATTGATGAATTTTTCCATAACCTTGTTATTTCATCAGTTTACTGTCCATCCAGATTCTCCATAACGAAGGATCAGTACAACAGTTTCTACAAATCATTAGGTTCCCGCTTCATAGCTGCTGGAGACTATAACGCTAAGCACACATACTGGGGCTCCCGCCTAATTAGTCCCAGAAGTCGTGTCTTGTATGATTCCGTGTCGGAAATGGGACTTTTCGTTATTTCAACTGGACAACCAACCTACTGGCCAACGGACAATAATAAAATTCCAGACGTAATAAATTTTGGCGTGGCAAAAGGTATATCCCCGGACCTTATTGAGGCTGTAGCCTCCTTGGACCACTCACCCATAATAATTGCTAATTGCAGTCCTCACCAAATAGCAACTAGTGATTTTTTTTATCTAAAAGAATAAATTGGTTAAAATATAAAAAATATATCAGCACGCACTGCTCGGAAAGCCAATCGCTAAAAACTCCGGGAGACATAGATGATAGTCTGAGCGTCCTAAATGAAAACATTAAAAAAGCCGTTCCTATCGTCAGGCCAGGTACAGCTAAATTTTTTCTGACGATGTGGGAAAACTTTTATCTGAAAAAACGAGAGTCCGAAGAGAATGGCAAAAGCATTGATCGCCCCAACTTAAAACTAAGCTGAAAAAATGTACTAACCAATTAAAAAGCTTGCTGGGCTTCACTTAAAGATTACCTTAAAGGTCTAGACGCTACTCTTCAGACAAATTATTACCTATGGCGATCAGCCAGACGTCTTAAAAGACCCGCTATCGCAAAACCACCACTGCGTAATCTGAGAGGATCCTGGGCTGGAAATGGCGAATAAAAATGTGATCTGTTCGCAAATCATTTCAAAAACGTGTTCACTCCCAATACTTGCACAGGCGTGAGGGAATCACCTCCAGTTGTTGATAGACATTCTTTAGAAATACGTTTCCGATTTACAGATGTTGTAGAGGCTATTGCTAACCTAAATGGTAAAAAAGCTCATGGCGTTGATAATATAAGCAACAAAATGCTCTTAGAGCTTCCTTTTACGGCAAAAAGAATAATTCTTTTTATTTTTAACGCAATAATTCGGCTTGAACATTTTCCACCAATATGGAAAATTGTCTTAGTAAAGATGATTCCTAAGCCTGGCAAAGATAGAGTCTTATAAACCTATAAGTTTGTTACCCACAATGTCAAAATTGTTCGAAAAATTGCTTAAGAACAAGCTGACTCCGATTCTGAATGAAAACAACTGCATTGCAGATCACCAATTTGGCTTTAGAAGTCAACATAGCACAATCGAACAAACTCACAGACTGGTGCAGGTAATAAGAAAAACCTTTGAGGAAAATAACTACTGCTCTGCGCTTTTCATTAATGTCTCTCAAGCTTTCGATAAAGTATGACACGAAGGCCTTTTGAACAAACTAAAGCTAAACCTTCCAGCTAATATTTTCAACCTATTAGAAAAATACATAACCGGTTGACAATTTATGATCAAAGAGGGAAACCAAATAAGTTCTTCTCAACCAATAGGGGCTGGTGTACCTCATTTTACACACACGTCGACATTTGCTGATGATACTGCTTTCCTTAGTATTCATAAAGACCCTAAAAAGGCTTCGAACCAACTGCAGCAACACGTAACCCAAGTTGAAAAATGAGCAAAGTTATGGGGAATAAAAATAAATCAACAAAAATGTACCCACGTAACTTTTACTTTACGCAAAGAAACGTGCTCCCCAATCACTATTAACAACTATATGGTGCCTCAACGAACCGAGACAAAATATCTTGGTGTTCACCTAGATCGCCGCCTCATATAGATGCGAAGCTGACTCAAATGAAACTTAAAGCTGCTCAAATCCACTGGCTATTGGGTAGAAACTCTGTGCTTCATCTGGATTTTAAACTTCTACTATACAACTCAATTTTAAAATCAATTTGGTGCTACGGTATACAATTATGGGGCACTGCTTCCGCCTCTATCATAGAAAAAATACAACGTCGTCAAAACAAAATTCTGAGAATGATAACTGGTGCTCCTTGGTATATTAAAAACAGCAACATCCACAAGGATCTAGAAGTTACACTAGTAAAAAGCGAAATCCTAAACTATGTGGACAAGTACTTAAATAAGCTGGAAACACATCCAAATCCGCTCGCTCGAAGCATCCTGCAACACAGTGGTCACACCCGCCTTAACCCGAATTCTCCTAGTGTCGTCATATGACGACAGAAACATAGACATATTAAATGTATTGAAAAACCGTTATATTCTTTGAAAAAACAAACAAACCAAAAACAAGTGTCTTGAACGTTGATTCTATTTTTAAAAAAAATTTACTTCAAAGTTGTACTGCAAACTGTTTGTGCTTAGTAATTTTTTTAATTTCATAGTTTTTTGAAAAAGTGTAAAAATATGAGTTTATACAAAAAGTAAGCGTTTAAAATATCTTTAATTGTTCTTATTAAACCTAAATGCTAAAAAAAATTAAAAATCAACATTGCTAGAGAGGGTTTTTTCTGAGAACCGCTATTCGACTTGTAAAAAAACTTGTGTTTTTAGGGATTGTATTTGGTTGTCGTCATATGACGACACTATGATATAATGAGTACTTAGTGTTTTTATTTTCTTTATATTTTTCATAGTAAGTTTCTCAGCGTAGCAGAAATTTTAGATGTTTTGGAAGAAGAAAGTGAGCCGAATAATTTTTAGATTGAACCTCCAGAAGTTATTGTCCTAACTGATGAAGATTCAGGCGATGAAAGCGATAGTAATATAAATACGCTTTCTCGTAATCAACTTTTGGCGCCTGCTGAAATAAAATATACTAGATAGCTGTGTGCAGACCCTGCACAGCAAGACGAAAAAAAATCAAAAACTAACCAGAGTGCAAATAAAATCATTTGGAAACTAGGAGGAATAACTGCAAAGTCCAGTGTTCAATGCACCTGTAACCGAATATGATGAAAGCATGACGGCTGTTCAGTATTTTGAGCTTTTTTTTGATGACGGATTGATTGATCTTATGATCCCCCAAAGTACTGAATATTGCCTATCCAAAAATTGGCCAGACGTAAAGTTAAACAAAAAGGAACTTAGGGCATTTTTGGGAATTTTGATAGTTTCTGGATACTGTTGGAGAATAATGCTCCAAAAGGTCCTGGAAGAACATCGAAAGTACGAACTGGAGCTGATTCAATGAGATATGACGGTCTTATTGGACATATTTTTTTGTTTTTTTATTTTTTTTTATTTAATAAGTGAATTAAAGAAAAAAAAAAATGTTTTAAAACCAACCACTATTTTCACTAATTTGTACCTTTATTGTACTAGCGTCGTCATATGACGACACCCATTTTCTCAAAATCTAAACCACGTAAGTCAATTTTGGTTTCTGAAACATATAAAGGGGATCATATTTATACAGTAAATAAAGTATTATAACATTTAGGTGTGTATTTCTTAAACCGGGAGAATAAGGGTTAAAAGAAGGGATACTATTGCTCTTAGATAAAACCTTTAAAATTAGTTAATTTTATTGTGAGAACTTGAATTTTAGTCTGGTACTGACTGAAGTAGTATTAATTACTTAGTTTTAAGATTTGAATACTTATTGTTAGTTCGCTTAAGTGAAGATTCAATAATAAAATATATGAAAAAAAAAAAATACATTTTTAAATAGGGTAGAAGTTGTGTGATTATTTTACCAAATAATAATTCTTAATAACATTTAAAATTTAATTTTTTTCTTATGTTGCGAATATACTTCATAACCTGGTTGAACTTCACCCTTTCACTCTTTCTTTTCCTAAGAATCCATTGTTATGATTACAAAAGCATACACGGGTATACCCATTTGAAGTTAACTCCTTTGTAAAGTGGTCTCACCTGACCTATTGAATATTGTCAACTGAAAACATGTTTAATTTGCATTTAGCCCTTTTATTCATTAGCGCGTTTTTCCATTTTTCAGATTTTTTTTCATTTATAATTGGAGAGCTTTTCTATTTAAATACAATTAAAATGTTCATTATCTTCATCTAAATTTTTTTTTATTTTGTTTAAGAAAAAAAGTTCTTGTTGAAACCCCTTTACATACATACATACATATATAACAATTCCCAGATCATATATTTGATGAACAAAAGTATTTTGTTTGAGTTTAACTAACTAAACTTTATTCTAACAACAGTAACAAATTTATGCTCAAAAACGTTAACAAATAAAAAACAAACTGTTGTATTATAAATCATTTTTTAATACCAACATTTGAAGAAATAAGTTCAAATTTAGTAGAATATGTATATTTTTCTGTATTTGATTTAAAGAATGGATTTTGGCATGTGGCTTTGACAGAAAAATCTTCTAATTTAGTTACTTTCAGCACACCTTTTGGCTGTTATAAATTTAAAAGGCTACCTTTTGGTTTAATAACTGCTTCTGAGGTGTTTCAAAGATATAACTATGAAACTTTTGGAGATTTACCTGGAGTAAATATATATATAGATGACATAATAATTGGTGGTAAAACTGTAGAAGAACATGATAAGAATGTAAGGATGTTTTTAAAAAGGGCTAGAGAACAGCATGTAAAATTTAATAAAAATAAAATTCAATATAAAGTGCAAGAGGTTACGTTTTTAGGACATGTAATTTCAAATCAGGGTATTAGGCCTGATCAAAAACGCATTGATTCCGTTTTGAATCTTAATTTTCCAAAGGATAAAAAAGGTCTTCAATCGTTTTTAGGTCTCGTAAATTATTTAAGAAAATTTATACCAAATTTAGCAGATGTTACTCTTCCTCTGAGAACTTTACTTCAACAGGACAGGGAATATGTGGTGCTACCTGTACATGAGGAATGTTTTATAAAGATTAAGAATATGGTATCAAATCATGTTATTTTAACACCTTTTAATGAAAAAGAAAATGTTGTAATTCAAACTGATGCTTCTAAGGATGGAATAGGATGCTGCTTGTTTCAGAATGATAAAATTATTTCATTTGCTTCAAGGTCACTGTCAAATACAGAAAAACAATATGCTCAAATTGAAAAAGAGTTTTTGGCAATAGTGTTTTCATGTAAAAAGTTTCATCAGTTTATATATGGAAGAAAGGTTACTATTATTTCCGATCACAAACCATTAGAGTCTATTTTTAAAAAGGATATAAATAAAATAGGATCTTCTAGATTGCAAAGGTTAAGTTTAAAAATATTTCCATATAATGTAAATGTTATATATAAACCTGGAAAAACTATTATTGCTGCAGATTATTTTTCTAGAAATTTTCTTGATACTGGTGATGCCGAACATGAAAAGGGTGTAACAGAAATGGTACATAGTGTAAGTGTTACAGACGAGACATTGGAAAGAATTAAAATTGCTACTCAGAATGATGAACAATTATATATGATAAGAAAGTATTATTTAGAAGGTTGGCCGGTAAAAAATAAAATTCCAGACTGCATAAAATGGTATTATAACAAAAGAAATGATATAATGATAGATGATAATTTAGTATTTTATAATGATCGTATAATTATACCAAAAGTTTTGCATCAAAATATTCTGGTAAAATTGCATGAGAGCCATATGGGTGTGACAAAGACAAGAAAGAGAGCTGCGGAATTATTTTATTGGAGAAATATGAACCAGGATATTGAAAATTATATTTTAAAATGTGAAAAATGTCAGGAAATCGGGCCATGCATTACTAAGGAGCCAATTATGCCCCACAATATTCCAGATTTACCTTTTGAAAAAATTGGTTGTGATATTTTGGAATATTCGGGAAAAAATTTTTTAGTTATTGTTGATTACTATAGTAAGTGGGTTGAATTATTATATTTAAAATCTAAGACATCGTCAGATGTCGTTGAGGCGTGGATAGAAATATTTTCAAGATTTGGAATACCCAAAGTCGTTATAGCAGATAATATGCCGTTTGCTTCATACGAATGTTTAAAATTTTCCAATAAATGGAATTTTAAAATTATTACAAGTAGTCCAAACTATCCTAGAAGTAACGGTTTGGCTGAAAGGGCAGTTGGAATAGCTAAACAGATCTTAAAGAAATCTGAAACAAAAGAAGAAGTGTATAATGCTCTTTTGGAGTATCGAAATACTCCAGTTAAAGATTTGAGTTATTCACCAGCACAGCTCTTATTATATAGGCGTTTACGTACTAAAATTCCCATTACAGATAAGTTGTTACAACCTAGTTCTGAATATATTAGTAATAAATTCATTAAGAAAGAAATGGAGAGTAAAGTAAAGAATTTTGAAAGGTATTATAATCAAGGCACAAAAGGAAGAAAAGAATTTAAGATTGGAGATAATGTATATTTTAAAATTTATTCTTCCCAAAAGTGGGTACCTGGAATTATAATTGCTTATCATGATACACCCAGATCTTTTATTGTAAAAGGTTTAATTGATGAAAAAACTTACAGAAGGAACTCGTTTCATATTAAGTTAAGAAAAACTAATGAAAACTGCATAGGGGTAAATAACAGAAACGATTTTAGAGATGATACTGTCAATTTACGCAAAAGTAAACGAATTAGAAAACCAACAAATTTGTATGAACCTATGTAATTATGATAGTTTTATATATTGTTTTATAATTCATAACATTACTATTTTGTTTTTTAAAAAAGGAAGATGTTGTATTATAAATTATTTTTTAATCATATATTCCATGAATTTAATATTAGAAAAAATATAATTTATAAAATAAACTTGAATTGAATAAAAAGGTTCTACACAAACAATAACGTGTAACTTATTAGTTTAATTTTTCAACAATTTACAAATTTATTTCGAGCATCTTTTTGTATCCCATGAATTGTTGCTTGGTTTTTTCGGTTTTAAGACGCTTGTTTAAATGCCGCACTCGAAATATATTCTGAGTGATCGACAAAAGTGCTTTTCTCTGCCAGGTTTTGACAAAGGTTTCGCGAATAGGATATTTCCTGTGCATTTACACGATAGAAAAGAAGTTTAAGATTTTTTAACTTTTGTAGAAAAATTTTTGATGGCTTTTTAAGCGAACCCTTTGAAACATGATCGACCCACGTAAACGAATTTTCATGGCATTCGTATTCTGCAAGGTTCAGTTTCCGAATCAAATACCCAGCTATATATTCCTCCTGCAGAATACCAATGTTTTGTAAATTCGCTTTATCTAGGTCTGCGAGTTCACCCTCTGTTTGAGTTTGTGGTGGGGTGTCATTTTCATCGAATGCGATGTGTGTATAAGTTGGAGATGATCGGGTAATTTTGTCACAGTCCCATAAAAATGTCATCCCGGAACGGCCATTTTGTTCATCGTTCGGAAAATCAACATTCAAAAAAACCTTTAAGTAGCAAAGCAAAAAAAACTAGTGTCATCGCTTGTAAGTTTTTGTCTCTCCCCCAAATGTGGATTTTATAGTTTTTGCATTGAAAAAAATTTGCACAAACTCATTACTACTTTAAGTCTATAGTAATGTAGGGTGTAATATCATAACTTTCCTTGCCTTGGAATTGAAACATACTACTTGACGAATTAAGGATATCGAACCAGTCATTTATTAACTGAATGAATTCGGCTGTCTCTATGGCTTTATACAGATCTTTTCTATGGGAGTGGCAACGTCTAATTGCGCTTGCTGTAGTGTGTGAAAATAACTGTGCTGCCAATTTAACCTTTTGCCTTTCTTTAAGTTTTAAAATGTTAATTTTTTAACCGAATTTTGCACAATTTTTTCTTTATTACTCATTCACTTCAATATGTTTTTGTGTTATGGTACAAGCAAAGCAAATAAGCGATGCATATGTATGTTTACACGTGCCAGTACCTTTGACCGAAATATGTTCATAATTCAATTTGAACGTAGTTGATGTGTCACAATTATTGGTATATTTTAAAAGGTCAGCAATCGTTTTCGAGAAAGCATCTGGTTTTTGTAACTCAAGCCTGTGTCAAGAAAATGATTTCTAATAAGTTTCAGCAAGTGGAAGGCATTAGCAAATTCGAAAACTTTTCTTCTGAGTTAGGTGAAAGAGAAAACCATGGCTTATCTACGGTAATAATTATGTAAAAAATATTCATTACAGATTAGATATTAACAAAAAAAAACAGTATTCTGCTATTACTATAGCAAAAACTACTATAAATTATTTTTGCAATTTAAAAGAAAGTATTTTTAGGGTTCTAATTTCAATTTTTGATATCAAAATATGTAAAACTTCTTTAATTTAACGAAAATGTATTTAACTACCTATACTTTTGTAATTAATCTAAGCTTAAAATGTGTATATCCTTTCCGTTCAGATGAAAACTCTTGACGCACAAGCGAACTGTACATATGGTGTGTAGTTTATCTTAGCTGCAGTGTGTAATTTGGTGTAAAACTTACCTATCGTTACACCAAAGTCACTCCAAAGCTTACGATTTGTTGAACCCATATTGCAAACCATTGCAACCACAGTCAACCCGGGCTTTTTTAACGCAAAAAGAATTTCGAAAATAATATATTTACTCATTTTGCACTCATAATTATAGAAAACCTCACTACATCACCAACGAAGTCATATTCGAAGGTTTCGCCACCCTCATTTCATCAAAAGCTAGCACAGAAAACCTTTCTTCATGGGACATATCTGTTGCTTGTTTCATGAAGGAAACTTATGTGGTAAGTAAGCCTTTACTCAAATCTATCTTTCGGCATTAGAGCTGTAAAGTACTTACATAAAATTTGAAATATCAGGTCATTTCCGTACAACTCTCCAGGTGCCTTTAATTTTCTAATTTGTAAAATTTAAGCCTTATATTTGGATAGCCTTGTTTGCTTGCATAAGGTCAAATTTAAGGTTCTTTATCTTACTTTCAAGCTCAGAAATCGTATTAACATATTTCATAGTCACTCCTACAAAAATTACGGAGCTATAAGCATACAAATTACTTAGAATAACATAAAAAACTTTTTTTTGCAGGGTGCCCTTACTTAGTTTGGGTTCCTTGTTCTTTAAATTATTTTACGCTTTCTTCAATTGTAGGAAACACTTCCATAGGGAATAAATCTTCAGAAGAAATTTCTATTATTGAATTTATATAAGGTTGAAGGAAAATTGATGTCATTATTAAATGATGTTTTTAATTTGTTGAAATTAAATATGCGAATGGACTTTAGTTTCAATTTTTATTATAAACTCACCTCATCCTCATTCAAAACCGACAATAAAACATAATTTAATTATCTAAGAAAGAAATTGGCTCTGCATTTGGTAGTAGCAACGAAAATGATTAGCACATATACATTCCTTTGGTAAAAGCTGAATGCAGCAGATTTCATTCCACTTCTTTCTTCTTTGTTCATTTTTAGGAACATTGAAGAAAGTTCCATTCCCCTTTTCGTCTTCTCTTTTGCATAAAATACACTTACGCATTTTTATTTTATATTTTTTGCTAACTTTTTGTTTGTATTTTCAAATCACTTTTAAATATTTTTGTAAAAGCAGTTTTACAGTTACAAAATAATTTTAATTGTACGTCTTGACGAGACAAATTCATGACTAGATAAACGTCAAATTCAATATATAAAAAACCCAGTATAAAAATACCGGATTTTTTTAATTTGGATTTTGGCATTTGTCTAGGCATGAATTTAACTCGTCAAGACGTTCAATAATGTAAATAAACAAACTTGACATTCACTTGATCAAAATACACGGCGAATTCATAATCAGCTGGGTTCTCAACCAGTGTTGCCACCAACGAAATGCTAAATTACACGTGGATCAACCCAAAATTACACATGAAATTACGAATTACACATGCTTTTTTTTAAAAAAGGCCTTTTTTGTCCTAAAATTAATAACTCAGCAAAAACTTGCTCTAAAATTAGTTAAAATCCCAAAAACTCTTACTCATTAGCATTTTAACACATTATTTTAACATGGCGATGACATTGGAAGCACATACTTACCATGCTCGCTTACAAAGAGGGAGTTAAATAAGTACTTACCATCCTCGATTACAAGGAGGGACTTAAATAAGCTATTACTTTATTGGCATTATAATAATCTTTTTCTGTTGCCCCCAGTTATTCATTATTGCATTAAAAATGTTTTACATATTTTTCAATTTTATAACCTAATATAGTAATAAGGGTGTATATGAAATTGTCATTCCATTTTTAATTTTTACAGTATTTATTTTACACCCCATTAAGTATAAATATTTTGGATTCTTATAGATAGGTAAGTCGTTAAAGCCATGTCTGTCCATCTGTGTGTCTTTTGAAATCAAATTTCCAAACCTTAAAAAAGTCGCTCAGAAAATAATCAGAAATATACCTGATTTAATCGCTATTTAAAATCACAAAATCGGTTTACTATTGACCGAGATGCAAGCGAAACTCTAAAATAACCACAAAGCTTAGCACAGATACTTTGAAGATAGGGACCTAAATTTGGCAAAAAAAATTTCATGCAGAAGCACAAATTTTTGGAAGAATTTTGTCCAATCACAGCTATAGAAGTCAAGTGTTCTACAACAAGTAATTTTACAATAATACCTACTTTTTGGAAAACATATTTTTTGAATAAGAGCAGGGAGAGGAGCAACCCCCATTTAAATAAACTGTTTTTGTAAAATTTTTGATACGCTATATTTCTCAAACTATAACATATATCGACTTTAAATGTTCCACAATAAGTAATTGGACAATAATGCATACTCTTTGGAAAAAATACGAAGGAACAAATTTAATTAACTTTTAAATAAGTTGAAAACTGTTGGCCTTAAACCTTCTACATGGTATTTCTATTATACATACATAGGTACAAACATTATTTTCTAAAGTTTTCTATTTTAAAAACTAGAATAGCTATCGACTTCAAACCCGATACAAAGTATTTTTATTATGGTACATATTTCCATTACGAAATAACTCGGTCAGATCAGATGGCCATAAAAAGATCAATGTGAAGGGTATATTAAATTCGGCAAAGCCGAATAAAGCGGTCTCACTTTTTTTTAAATACAAGTGTAAAAAACTATAAAAATAATTGGCGAATTCACAAGGTACGATACAATAGCATGTTGTATTATTGTCATATAATTTCACAATAGCATAAAAATTTTGTTGTTGCTTTTCATACGAAACTTGTTGTGAAACAATACAACTTTGTTTGATATGTTTATTGTGTTGTCATATTATATACAAAGTCATGCGCCCAGCGCCTAAAACAAAACAGTGAGTTTTCTATTTAATTTTTGGACGCCGCTAGCACTCGCCACCCGTAAAAATGTATAATACTAGAATCTTAGGCAAAACAATTGTGTTTTCGTTTAGTCGTATCAGCTGATTTAGATTTTAAATTCCACACTTATATATGATAAGTTGTTCACAACAGTCATATTTTTTGGTTCTATTATTTCACAACATATGATTTCACAAGACCTTGTGAATTCGCCAAATAATAATTATCAACAATGATAAAATTTTAAATTACACATGAATTACACATGCAACCAATTACACATGTGCTACACATGAAGCGAAAAATTACACATGAAATGTGTAATTACACCTAAGGTGGCAACACTGATAAGAATACGTGTGTTTTTATTTTCTACAATTGTGGTATGGGCTGCGCATCAATGCCTTAAGGGCTAACTATAATGTGCTTTTGCTTACTTAAGCAAAAGTGCAAATACACATGTTTAAATGTGTATAACTATAATGTTCTTAAGCAACTTTTCGTTAAGTTTCGTCAAGTTACATTTGTTTAAGCAAATAGCGAACCTGAACGTACTTTGCTTAATGTATCAGCTGTATATACTTGAGTTGCGCGCACTGTTGTACTTTTAAGTACATTTTTATTTATGTGAAAATTTTTTGTATTTATTAACTTTTATAATATAATTTTATTATTTATTTGCTAATGGTTTAATATTTTTAAGTTTAAGATGTTAGTTAAATAACATTTTGCGAAAAAAAATCCATATATTTGGAATATAAAAGTAAAACAGTTTTTTGCAAAAGTACAAATATTTGCAACTGAGTTCTGTAAGAATTTAAGTTCAAAAAGTACAATATAGCCACTGAAAAGTCTTCAATAAGTTGATTAAGCATTTGACAGGCTTTTCGTTGATATTTGACATTAGCTTTAGTTTGTTTAAGCACAATATAGTTAGGCCTTTAGGTCTACAAACAGAAATAAATCGTCATACAAATGCTTAAGGCAGATTACAAAAACTCACCAATCCTTTTCTAACACTCTGAGCTTTTTTTAGACTACTACAGTTGTTGTTTGTAAACAAGAAAAAAATACACAAATAAAAACAAATTTTGACATTTAAATGCCAAAATACTGTTATTTTTCAACCATATATGAAGATTATGTTTTGCAACCTTTATAGGTTCTTATAGCTCAAAAGTTTAAGCCAAATAATCACTGTGGGAAAACATGTTGGTATGTAATATGCCAGCTTATTTTGCCGTAAATATTTGGGCTGGTAATATCGGTTATCAATATCCCTTCATGTAAGTAAGAAGAGTAGACTGACATAAAGGCAATCAATTCAGCTTAACAAACTTTCTCATAACAAGTAAGAGCGCTATATTCGGCTGTGCTGAATCTTATATACCCTTCACATTGACCTTTCGAAATCCCAAACTTTTTTTTATTTTTATCCATGTTTTTTACTTATCAAATATTTCTAATTTTTAAATAGGGTTCGGTGTCAATTTTTAACGCTCCACGGGTGACGGGGAAGTTGTAGGGGTTTTATCCTAATTTTTACAAATTTTGTATGGCAACCCACTAAGAGGGTTCTTGCAACCCCCTTATGGCATGGAGATAGGGGGTAAGTATGTTTTAGGAATATGTTTGGGAGAAAAACTAATAGGGGTCGGTGGTACACTTTATTGCTCTAAGGACAACTTTGAAGAAGTTGTGGGCATTGTATGGCAACCCCCTTAGGGCGTGGAGATAGGGGGTAAGTATACTCTAGGAATACGTTTGGGAGGAAAAACTAATGGGGGTTGGTGATTACCTTATTTTTTAAAATTTTGTGTGGCAACCATGTTAGGGGCTGGAGATAGAGGGTAAGTATGTTCCACAAAAATGTTTGGATGGATAAAATAATTCGGGTCGGTCTTACATTTTACCTTTGTAGGAGAACCCTGGAAGCCGTAGGAGCGATTTTAAATTAAGCTTAGTATGGCAACCCTGTTATATGTATGAATACTAATACTAATAAAATTTTCGTTTTGAATGTGGTTCAATAATACCAACATGACTGATTTTGTTTTTTTCTTTTTTTGTTGTTTTTTTATTATTACATACATAAGTATGTTCTTTGTTGTTGTTGTAGACTGAAAAAAAGGAGGTAGTCTTGGTTTTTTGCTCATATCTCGGTCATTTATCAGGCGATTTTGCTGAATTTCAATACCGATTTTCTCGCGACTATCTCTGACAGTTTGATACCACTTACGGGGGGCTTCCGAAAGTTGATTTAAACCATAACACGGACAGACGGACAACGCTAAATCGGCTTCCCTATCTATAAGGATCCAAAATATACATATATACTTTATGGGGTCCCAAATGGATAGTAAAGAAATTACAAACGGAATGACAAACTTATATGTATATACCCTTATCACTTATGTGAAGAGTATAAAAATACCGGTGATTTTAGGCAAGGAATGGAAGAAGCGCTGGGAACAGCTGCGGAAGTAAGTGCTCAGACGCATTCATTTCACAGTAAATAATGGGTATAGGTGACCACGGTAGACGATGTCTATGAAGCCTTAGTAAACGTGTCTAACGATTTTAAATCCTTGCAAAACTTGAAGATTTAATCAATGAAGAAGAACTATGGGGACACACGATCTGCTGTTGTTGGTATGAGCAGTAGCTTAGCAAACCGGTTTTTGAAAATCGCTAAGATCTTTATCGGATAAGTGGTATGTAAAATACGCTAGAAACTCCGACAGAGTGCATCTATGTGCAAAACTTAGTACAATTCCTCTAACAAGTGCTTGGAATGTGGTGACCCCGGACACCAGTCCCTTCTCCATTCTTTGTAGGAGCAGATCATAAAGAGGAAAGTGATGTAGTATGCCCATATCGCAAAAAGCAATACAGAAAAAAGAATGATTCGAATACTGTAGCATAACCTTAAGCCGTGTCAAGAGCTGCTCAAGAAAAGTACTCATGAACTAAATAAATATTTTGCATTGCTTAATGAACCATATAGAAGCCTGATGATTCTTTCATATCACCAATATGATTGGTTACTAGTTTTACGATGCCGAATACAGAGCCCAGACAGTGTGGATACACTCAGGTCATTGTTTCTGGTATTACGGTGTTCAGGATTGGGCAGTATTTCAAATACTTGTATTTGGAATACAAATACGTATTTTATATTTGTATTTGAAATACCACCTTCTAATGTATTTGGTATTTTAAATATCAAACACTGAAGTATTTTGTATTTCAAATACTTATGATGTCAAAAATACATTTTTTTATTATACAAAAAGTTGTCATTAGCAAAATTGAAAAATGTTGCAATTTCAAAAAAAAAAAAAAAAAAAAACCAGAATGGAATTTTTGTTTTCGTATTCATTCCTGTCTTCGCCTTAGCAAGGCACGTTCTTTTCCAGGGCTCACTCATTCGGGTAATATCAAGAGCTCAGCGGATATTTGGAAATGTAAATGTCAAAAAATTTTAATTTTGTATAAAAATTCAAATTTTTTTGACATTTATACTTTTAAACACAACAAGTAAGATCGCTATATTTGGCTGTGCCGAATCTTATATACCCTTCACATTGCTCTTTTAATATATCCAGCTGAGTTATTTTGTACTGCAAATAATATAATAAAAATAGCTTGTGCCAGTTTTAAAGTCCATAGAAAACTTTACAAAATTTTAACAGCAGTATAAATAACAGAAATAGATGAATAAGGTTTAAGGTCGAGAGTTATAAAAGTGTTTGACATTATTCGTATTAAAAGGTTAACAAAAGTTCTTAATTTTTATGGGATCTTCTAGTCCCCCTGCTCCTCTCCAGGTGTAGGTCTTATCATCGAATTACCTTTTGTAGAACACTAGAAGTCGATAGCTGTTATAGTTTCCGAGATATAGCGTATCGAAAATTCAAAAAAATTGTTCATTTGCATAGGAGCTACACCTTCTCCTGCCACAACCCAAATTTTTCCCCCAAAATGTAGGTCTTTTTATCTAAATAATTTTTGTAGAACACAAGAAGTCGATAGCTGTTATAGTTTCCGAGATATAGCGTATCAAAAATTTCATAAAAATTGCGTATTTGTATGGGAGCTAACCCTTCCTCTGCCTCTACCCAAAAAAGGTTTTTTTTCAAAGCGTAGATCTTATCATACAATTACTTTTCGAAGAACACTAGAAGTCGATTTCTGTTACACTTTCCGAGATGTAGCGTATAGAAAATTTCATAAAAATTGTTAGTTTGTATTAGAGCTACACCTCCTCCTGCCCCCACCCAAAAAATTTTTCTCCAAAGTGTAGGTCTTGTTGTACAATTACTTTTCTTGAAACATTTGAAGTCGATAGCTGTTATAGTTTCTAAGATTTAGCGCATAAAATATTTTACAAAATTTGTGCAATTGTGGAGAAAAACCCACTTCCCCTGATCCTATTTGAAAAAAAAAATTGCCTTATTGAGGTCCCTATTTTCAGAGTATCCAGCTAAGTTTTGTGACAAGAATGGCTATATTTACTAGGATATGGAGGGATATATGCACGGATTTTATCCTAAAAAAATGGTTTGTTTTGAGTTTTCGTTTATATCTCGGTCAATAGTCAACCGACTTTGCTAATTTTGAATAGCGATTGTCTCCAGGATATTTTCAATAGTTTGACGCCAATAACTAGTCCGCATGACTTTATTTGACTCCGGAAACTCGATTTCAACAGATAGACAGACGGACATGGCTATATCAACTTTCCTATCTATAAGGATCCAGAATATATATACTTTTTGGGGTGGCAAATGGATAATAAAGAAATTACAAACGGAATGACAAACTGATATATACCCTTATCACTATGTAAAGGTTATACAAAAGAAATGCAGAGGGCGAATTTTTGAATTCGCCTTGATATTACTTTACTTTTAATTTAATTTCTTTTTCACATACAGAGAACCAAGGCACATTCAAACAGGTAATTTTAAGAGCGCAGCTGATTAAAATCAATTTCACGTTATAAAAGTTTTATACATATGAAATTTTTAATTTTTCTGACATTCTACCGTTCAAACACAAAAAGAAAATGCAGAGGGTGAATTTTTTGAATTTACTTTGGGCTTACCTTGTTGAATGTGCCTTGCAGAGAACTGTTTTCATAAAATTTAACATCAGTCTGTTTTCATCAAGACCTGTAGAAAGATTTTTTTCATAAAAATTTTTGCTTTTTAGTTTGGCTTAAGTTCATATCATTTTTTTTTTATTAGAAGAAATTAATATTTTTCCATTAATGTTGAAAAAAAAACTACTAGCCGAGTGGAATGCATTTTCGACAGTGTGACCGCTGAGAATTTTAAAAAAGTGGCACAAATTGTCGTTTTAGGAAAAAAAAGTCGCATAAAAAAGTCTTTTTGGAAAAAAAAGTTAAAGCGTTTTTAAAACTTTTTATAACAATTTTTACAACTAATAAAAACAAAAACAGATCAACAATTCAATAACACAAAAAAATTGATAACAAATTAAAAATAAGGATTTTTTAAAAAAATAATATAAGAAAACATTCATTGAAACAGAATTTTTGTACGCAGACACATAAGAAGTAATAAATTTGTACATGTCAAAGAGAGGGAATTGTAAAAAATAAATTTAATTTTTATATAGTTTTAATATTATGAAAAATCAAATGCACTGTTTAATAATTTACTTTAGACAAGTTGTCTGCCTCTTCATTTTCAAATATCAAAATATGTATCGTTTTTTAAATTAGGTTGAAACAAGGATAGACACACAGACAACTAGTAAAAAGTAAAAAGCAAATAATACATTTTAGCTACCCACTAGTTTTTTATCTGTAGGGATGTATTAAAATAATACACAATTACATATTTTTAATTTTTTTCATAATATTTTTTTAAGGTTCGTTTCTGTACTTGTCTTTTAGTTCACCACCTGGAATCTAGTCTTCCAGTTCAGTATTTAGTAAATTTAAAGCTGACAGCATTTAGTTACAGGTCGTAACTTTTAATTGGCTTTCCAATCAATTTTTCATCAGCACTAACTTAGAAAAAAATTATTTTAAAATATACGCTGCTGTGGGGTAATGAAAAAATGTATGCAACTAATTTATACAAACTTGGACACAACGGCTCATTTAAATCATTTTTGAAACAAAAGCTTTCAGCATTTTTAATTTCAAAAAATTATGGCATGCGATGTTTGGGAACAAAGCAAATGTTTACATATGCCAGATACATATGTTTATGTAACTTTCGTAACAAAAAAGGGGCAAAAGTTGCAAAAATTTAAAAAAAGTGGCAAAATAGTGTCAGCATAAAAAGGTCGCACAAAAAGTCGCAGGCCCTAAAAAAGGTTGCAAAATGCAACTTTAGTCGACGAGCGGTCACTCTGATTTTCGAAAGCAGCTACGAAATTTTATCATCAATACTCTTTGAACGGTAGTAGTATCTTTTTGGTTGTAAACATCACCTATTTAACTAACATGTAAAAGAGAAAGGGATACGGCATGACTGTTTTCCCTCTTTTCTTATTCTGTAAGTTAGGACGAAGTTTAATTTTTATATACACTATTCTTTTTTGCGTTAAAAGTCTCTTCGGCTTTTTACCATTTAGGTTAACAATAGCCTCTACAACATCTGTAAATCGGAAACGTATTTCTAAAGAACGTCTGAGGTGCAATGAATGGACAAGCTCCTCGCGCTGCACCCTGGATAATGCTAAAAGTCTATTAACCCAGTGGATGCTGATCATTTCCAATTGAACTCTCAGCAATAAAGCAACAAACACGATAACCATCCACTCAGTCAGTTGAACATAGAAAGCATTAGCAGAGCAAAATGTGAACACCTGCTCAGAATCCTCACCGAACACAGCATCGATGTGGTTTTCTTACAAGAAACTCACTGCACTGATGAAGTAAGCCTCGCCAAAAGGGGTATTATTCCTGGCTACTCACTTTTTGGCGCTCTATATCACCACACCTATGGCATAGCGACCTATGTAAAATCGTCCTTACAAAATGTCAGCCTAATAGAAGCAAAGGAGACAAACGACATATATTTGATCTCCATTCGGGTGAGTCATCAGAACATTGAAAACATTAATAAACCGCCGAACTCACAATTGCCAACTGCTCAGTTTTCCATACGGGAACATTCAGCAATATATGTAGGAGACTTTAATAGTCATCACTCCCTCTGGAAATACCAGACGGATGATGACAATGGCAAGGCACTTGTCGACTGGACTGAGCTTAATCAGCTGTCGCACATTGGGTTGAAATTGCTAAAAACGGCTCTTAATTCAGGCGTTAAACATAACACTTATTTTTTAATTTCGTAGTAGTAAATGG
The DNA here is from genome assembly GCA_963583895.1 of Melanophora roralis. Classification (NCBI taxonomy): domain Eukaryota; kingdom Metazoa; phylum Arthropoda; class Insecta; order Diptera; family Rhinophoridae; genus Melanophora; species Melanophora roralis. The sequence goes on along the minus strand of OY757190.1, from coordinate 66,871,604 downwards.
GTCATTAGTAGGTAAAAAAATAATTATTGAAAAAAAAAAATTTTAACTCCAGGGATATCCGTTTGTCTGCCCGTATGAATATTGAAATTGCTTTTCAAACTTCATCTTTAAAGATAAATAAATGAAATTTGACGCATATAATTTTTTAAGTTTAGTAACTCAGAAAACAAAAATTCAACGGAATCGGTAAATGATTTCGTATGGCTTTCCCGGAAATGGGCCATATTAATCTTGATTTATTAAAAAAGTTTTTATTAATATTAATAATTATAATAAATTTACATTTTATTTTTAATATTATTAATATTTATATTCGCTGTCACTAAAATATATATCATCGGAATTATTTTCTTTAGAAATTTTAGGTAATATTAGAAGGTCCAATACCTGCTGTGGTAACACGCTACTTTTCTTTTTGTAATGTTTGCTTATATTACTTACAATAGGATCAGAACTTATTGAAAATATCTTCATTGAACTTTTCGCGACTGCATTTTCGTGAAAAATGTTCTCTGTATGATTTAAAATCTTTATTGCGAGCTTCCTGGGCTTCCTCCGATAAATGACCAATAGGTAACAGTGCATGAGTAATAATCTCCGAACCATGTATTAAAAGTTTATTTATAGGGTTTGTTGTTGGTTAAGTTTGTCTATATGCATTTCATTGGTTCTTACACCAAATTATCAGTAGACTTCAACCCAAATTCTTAAAAAACTCATGAATATTTTTAAACAAGAAAATTGGGATTAAATCCTAAATAATATTTTGAAAAGTGTTGTTTAACAACAAGGTTTTGTTTTTGGTAGCCCCTTAATACATTTAGTAATAACCAATGGTTATTCAAATGTAAGGGGAAAAAGAAAATCAAAACAAGCGAATAGCGAATATTGGTTTGTTGGATTCTTAAAAAACTTGAACGTTTTAGTTGCTTATAGTAATTCCCATTTTATTTATTGAGGTTATTATATAAAGACAAAAAATATTCATGAGTTTTTTAAGAATTTGGGTTGAAGTCTACTGTTGATTTGGTGTAAGAACCAATGAAATGCATATAGACAAACTTAACCAACAACAAACCCTATAAATAAACAAGAAAATTGGGATTAAATTCTAAATAATAATTTGAAAAGTCATGTATTAAAAGTTTATGTAAAGTGGGACCAATGTTATACCTACCATAGGTATTTTCCAACAAAGTATTTTGCGGTCGATAAAGTAAAATTCCTAAATTTTTCAACATTAATCTGATGGTCACACGATACAGCAACTAAAATAGTATGCAACTTTTTTAACAGTTCAACGTCGATTTTTGTATTTTCTTAAATTGTTTGTTTTTTTTTTACCATAGTTTTTTTGTTGAATTCCTCAAATTAAAGGTGTTTTATTTCTCGTTTTGTTTCTGATATGAACGAAATTTCGGTATTAAGCAAACTTTCGTTTCGTTCTCTTTTCTGCAACTTTTAAACCTTCGACTTTTGAATTAATTGCAAAAAATATAAAACCTGTTTCTAAAATGTTTCATATCTTGAGGATTGCACCTCTTAATTAATTCAGTCTGCAAAAACTTCTTTTTATTATAAATTCTTATAGAGTTTGCGTTTTTCATTATATTATAAAGCTTTTTTCGGGAAATGTAAATACCAGAATTTGTTTCTAAAATAAGAAGTTTAAAGTTTTGGTATTTTTTTCTGTACCAAGTAACGAGTAGTGTTTGTTCACATCACTTTTAGACAAAAACATCACAGTTTCAAAAAAAAAACAGTCACAATTGAAACATACAAAAAGAAAGTTAAAAACAATTATTCACGTTTTCAACTATATTAAAAGTACTAAAAATTATACATACCCAAAAGTTCAAAATGGAAGAGCCATCTCCAATACTTATTAAAAAGCTAGATCGCTGTTGCTCCAAAAGACATCCAATGACAAGTACATGTTAAAGTCTTATGTTATTTTACCAGTATTGGAGACGGACCTTCAGTTTGGAACTGCTGGGTAATAATATTAAAAATAAAAATATTGATAATGAGAAAGGTAACAAAAATAAACAATAACAAAACTACATACATTGCTAAGCATACACGAATTTGTCTTTGATGTAAAATTGAAAAACTATTTTTTTCGGTCTTATCGCAAGAAACCCGCAAAATGTTTTTATATGATTTGTAAGTCAAACAAAACTATAAAAGAAAATTTTTTACCCAAGCTTGCCCAAACCGAATTTGAATTTCTACTTAAAAGTGAAAAATTATTGTTTTTTAGAGCAATTTTCAAAAAAAATATTAAAAATATTTCTACAACAAAAACATTTAACTGGGATGCATATTTAAATTTCCAAATACCTAAGGCTAAAGGTTCCATTATAAAAATATAACTTTTATGCTACTCAAATACAAAAGTTTCATAAAAATTTTTTTTTTTTTTTCAATTTTCACCACTGTTCTCAAAAACTTAAAAAAAGTTCAACTTTACCAACTCGAAAAGTAAATAACATAGGAAAACAAAGAGATAGTTGGTGATGCACAATTTTGTTTACTATAACCTCTAATTGATTACTTTTTAAAAATATTAATTTTCAATTTAGAGCCATTATTGGGAATTTCAACCCAACGTGTGTCGCTTATCTATGACGTTAAAGACAAGCCCACTTTTTATTCCCGTAGATGGCTCAAGGGGTATAATCCTGATCTTTGTTTCGCATCACACCGCCATGATATGCGCCCACAAAAAGTCTCTTTTCGGACTCTTCTTTTTTCAGATAAAAGTTTTCCCACATGGTTAAAAAAAATTTTCTGTACCTGGCCTGACGATATGTAGAAGACGCATATTCAACGGCTTTTCTAATGTTTTCATTTAGGACGCTCAGACTATTATCTATGTCCCCGGGAGTTTTTAGCGGTTGGTTTTCCGAGCAGTGGGCACTAATATATTTTTTATATTTTAACCAATTTACTCTTTTAGATAAGAAAAAATCACTATTGGCTATTTGGTGAGGACCGCAAATAGTTATTGTTGTGGGTGAGTGGTCAGAAGATAAATCCAAGGAGGCTAAAGCCTCAATTAACTCCAGAGATATACCTTTTGCCACGCCAAAATCTATTACGTCTGGAATTTTATTGTGGTTCGTTGGCCAATAGGTTGGTTGCCCAGTTGAAAAAATGAAAAGTCCGATTTCCGAATTGGAATCATACAAGACACGAACTCTGGGACTAATTGGGTGGAAACCCCAGTAGGTGTGTTAAGCGTTATAGTCTCCAACAGCTTTGTAGCGGGATTTAATGATTTGTATAAACTGTTGTACTGATCCTTCGTTATGGAGAGTCTGGGTGGACAGTAAACTGATGAAATAACAAGGTTATGGAAAAATTCATCAATGCAGACGTTCCTACCTTAGATATAACATTCCGAGAGGACACCCAACTATTGGTGTTCAATTCTTGATTTGATTAGAACAGCCGAACCACCACATGATCTATTTCTGGGATTCTTTGAATTGTAAAAAGAATGAGGGGCAGAAACTATTTTCGGCTGAGTAGAGCGCTTAACTGAATTAAAAACAGGACAACCTCTATAGTTGGCAGTGTGGTTTCCCTCGCAGTTGCTGCATTTCTTCACCCTAGGGTCATCTTTTGGCTTGTCGCACTTGGTCGTATCGTGCAAATCCCCACACACAACACAAACAGAAGGCAACTTACAATAATCTTTAGTGTGGCCATATTCCTGGCAGTTCAAGCACTGTACGGGCCCAAATCGCCGATGTGGCACCTTTACAGTAACTCGTCGGTGCATAATATATTTTAAATCATGGATACCACCAGGCTCAAGCTCCACTCGGAATAATGGTTGGGGTGTTTTTCTCTGTTTCTTATATTGGATACCGTCCTAACCATAAACACTTTGCTTAAAAACTGGTCTTGATCTCTTCTGGCTCAACATTAGAATCAATGCCTTTAATAACTACCTGGAGGCTTTTTCGTCGTTTACTCTCAAATATGTTGCCGCGTTTAACGTTTGATATATAAAAGTTGTTTTCCCCAATCAAACCGACTAAAAACTTGACAAGATCATTAGAGTTTTTTTCCTTAAATAAATGGGAGGTGACTTAAAGGACTTTCTTTCACTAACGGGGGCCACATTATCCTGTTGCGAAATTTTAAAACGATTTTGCGACTAGGTTGGCCTTTCATCGTCTTTTTAAACTTTTGAAGGTTGAGATGCTTCTGCCGATTTAGGGTTTTTCCCCCTTTTAAGAACTGTCACGTAGCGGTCCGTCCCTACCTGAATCTTATGTGCCGATGCAGAAATTGAGCTTGATGCGACTTTAGCAGCTGCACGTTCAACTCCAGAATTTGATGACGGTGACCGCGACAAAGATGGCACCTCAGAATTTTTTTTTTTATAATTATTAAATAGAGATTGGGCTAAATTATCCTTTTGTTCAGTACATTTATTTAAATTAGGCGCACTTGAACTAAGATTGTTTGTAATTATTTCTGGTCTTGGATTTAAATAATTTCTCTTATATTCTCATTGCTAATACTTGTGGAGCTTAACCCTCTGCAACTGACGTGCATTTATTGTCTGCTAGATATTTACACTGATGCGCAGCTGCACACGCGTGTTGATCACATACACTTTTTTCACACTGAGTAACGCAAAAAAAGGTAACGAGCGTATAGAAAAGGTAACGAGCGTATAGAGTTCCTACCTTCGACTTGTACAAAGCTGCATAAGAATTTTGTTTTTGCGGTGTCTGTCAGACTACGACGTCAGTTACAAAGGGTTAACAATGTAAGCATTTCGGTTATCAGGTCCAATGTCACTACGATTACTGTTACTCATTAACCGTTCGCTTTTTTTTTTATTTAGTTTGTTGTTTTCCTTTTTTCACTATAATGTGTATATGTATGTATGTACATATATTAATAAATTCGTTTGCCACTTATTACTAATATCACCTATTACCAATATTACACTCGCATAGACACGTCCGTACACTACGAGATTAAGAATGCAACTAATTAGAAAAAGAGGGTTATTAAATTAGCCAGAGTAATACGGTATTTTCCACCATCCAATAGTATCAAAAAAAAGTACGATCGTATCAACATTTTTAACACTGACATGCACTGGCGTTTGTTATTATTAAACGTTTTGACAAGACAAATTCATGCTAGACAAACGTCAAAATCCAAATAAAAAAATCCGGTATTTTTATTCTAGGTTTTTTTAAACATTGAGTTTGGCGTTTGTATAGACAAGAATCTGATCGTCAAGACGTACAATTACCGCCCATTGCTGCTAGAACGTTTGAAACATGGCACAATTACCTTACAAGGTATAGTTGCTACGGCAACAACTTCAACAAACTCGAAACCAAATATAACAAGCCTAACCTACCATTTTGACAGTTTTAACGCGTTAGTTAACTCAAGCAAAAAATAATCAGCAGTTAAATCGACACAACCTTGTAAGGTAATTGTGCCATGGTTTGAAAATTATGTACATATGTATTTTTGTAGTTATGTATGTATATATGAAGTACATATGTATATGAAGATTTTATAATTATGTCTATTTATTCGGCTTTAAGTTCATTATTAAAAATGTGATTGCTAAGAATGGAAATTTTTATTAAAAATTAAGTAATTCCGATACTAGCCGAGTGTACTTTGAGCCGAATAAATCTACATAATTATAAGATATACCTAGAAAAAGATCAAATTAATAATCATAAAGTGTATTAGAAACACATGGCTCAATGTAAAAATAATGAATAGAAAAGTTTTCTAAAGCAATTCGAATAACAGAATGATAGATCAAATATGTAAGTACGTATTTAAGTAGATTTAGTGTCATCTAATGAATGGCCAAAACGCAAAAAATAAAAAATTTAAATAATAGAATAGAAGGAGAATAAGAGAACATAGAGTTGTGTGTGGATTTTGTTCGGTCTAAGCTAAATAGAATATGAATATAATTCTAGTATTTAAATTCTAATTAAAGTTTGTTTAAATATAACAAATAAAACATTCAACTTACAGCAATACCGAGTATAAAAAGTGCTGACGAGAAATCGTAGCTGATTTCGAAAAAGCATTACAATCGGCTAGTATGGGAATTAATTAATTAATTTTTAATAAAAATTTCCATTCTTAGCTATAACGTTTTAATAATGAACTTAAAGCCGAATAAATAGACATAATTATAAGATATAGAGAAACTTAAAATAAATAATCATAAAAATGGTTTAAATTTAAACAGTTTGTAAAACACGCTAAAGTAATATCAAAGATAAAAATATGATTTTTATTAACCCTAGAGCATCATAATTCGTCGAAACGACTACGCGTGCTTAAATTTCTTATGATTTTTGCCTGTCTTTATATATGTTTGCGGCTGATTTTTTGTACAGCGACGCTCATTGCAAAGCTCTTGATGTGTGTGCATCAAGGCGAATTCATGAGAAGGTGGTCTTGACAGATCAGCTGACTATTTTTTGCTCGTGCAATTTTCCTCGTAATTTGTCAAAAGTTTGTATATGTGCTTCTTCTTGATTTCAAAAAAATTACGCGTCGGTTAGATTTTTACACTAAAAATTTAAAAAAGTGTTTTTAATTAACAAATAGTAAAACCAAAAGATGCGTTCTTGTGCTTTGTGCAAAAAAAACACTGTAAAATTAATTTCATTCACGTTTTTCTTCTGCAAATAATTTGTGTTTTTTTTAATGATGCCATATAAAAATAATTTGTGTTTTTTTTCAATGATGCCATATTTGTGTTTGACATTTTAGGTACGAATTTTTCGCCTGCGTCCACCTTGTATGAATTCGCCTTGTGTGTGCATGTATAGCTCTTTACGCACGGGGTAAGTTGAGTTTTTTTAAATATGCGTCGTCGATTCGACAAAGTACGAAGTTTGTGCAACTTTTAGGAATTTCAACAGTATATTTGAGTGTATTGATTTGTTATAATTTTTTATCAGTTAGTATTTGGTCTTTGTTTTTCTTTTTCGAAATGACAAATAAAACCTTTTTAACCGATAAAAAAAAAATAAAATACAATTTCTTAAACAATTAAAAAACGCTAAGGGTCGCAAGTGCGGCATCTATGTATTGTTACGACCAAGAGTTTATGCTTTTTGTATTAGCTTAAACCAAAAAAAAAAACTAGTTTATTGACTATCATCGTGCAATGAAAAAGGTTCAATTAATCAAGCTTCCAATAAACCGTATATAATAGAATTTTACAACAAAGCAAAGGGTGGTGAAGATACTTACATTTGACCCAATGTGCTGCTTTCAAAAACCAATCGATGGCCAATATGTCAATTTTATGGTATATTGGATATGCCTTTTATTAACAGCTATATTATTTTTGCGCACAATATGTATAAAGCAAAACAAAAACCTCTTTACCTCGCTGAGCTCATAAAAAAGTTGAATTTTTCATTTATACAAAAGCATATAACTGACAGGATTGAGATACCAACTTTTAGAATATTGTTGGTGCGAGATAATATCGCTAGCATATTTTTGCATAACTTGGAAAAACCTGACGATGTGCCCCAGAAAATGCAGAACAAAAAATAAAATATTGGTTCATTTAGTCCTTTGTGTAAGCGACGATTGACGAGGTCAATATGTCCAAATAGTAAAAAAGCCTGTGTCTTGTAAAAATTGAAGAGTGAAACAAGTGAAACCATATTCCTTTTCTTATTCAATAAGTTTATTTTAAGATAAAAAACTATTTTTTAAGCTATATGTTTTTACTTACTTTTTTTATTATATTTTTTTTATAATGTTTTTTAAAAAAGCTAAATGAAGCATTAAATACATTCGTCGCTACAGGCTACCGAACACAACCAGCCAAAAATAGAATACACGTGTGCTTATGAGAATAATTTTTTAATTGCTACAACGCAACACAACTACGGGTTGCTGTCAATGCTAATTTTGTGGCGTGGTCGAAATTAAGCTAATTTCTATTTTTATACGCGACAGATAACAGATTAGTGCTGCCAATACGGTAAGATGCAAAAAATATAGCTTAAACAGTACAAAAAGACTTTAGGTGGCACCACTGAAAGTCATATTGCTCATATGTTTATTTTGTAGTGGTAGTCTAGTAAAAATTTCAGTAGAAGCCAGTCGGACACAAATTTAGCAAGCAACTTTTGTGTTCGTGTGTTCCTGTGTTCTTGTTGCTTGAATGTGTTTAATGCATGAGGTTGTGCTATAAAATATTATTTTTTGTATAAAAAATAATATATATACATATATATTTTATTTTAATAATTAACTTCACAAGCAATAAAAAAACAGATATGCAAATCTTTTTTTGGACGTAGAGCACCTTTCGAACATCCCCGTCGTCGATTCGACGAAGTATGTATGATGTTTACGCCACAAAAATAAGAATGATATTCTAGGGTTAAAAAAATATGTAGATACACGCATATGTACATATGTATGTTCAATCTTAGATTCAAACATAGTACTTTTTTGAACTGATTAATGGTATAAACATACATAAGTACATCCATACCTACCAGGGTACACTTATCAGGTAGCCTCAGATAAACAGCTGAGTAACGGTATTTCGTTATATTAATGTCAAATTTTGTTTATGTTTATGTATTTTCTTCCTTTTATACAAACAACAACTGTTGTATCGTAAGAAAAGCTCAAAGAGAAAAACAAAGATTTTGTGTGTTTTTGTTATTTGTCTCTGACATTCTTATGACGGTTTTAGTTGTTTTTGTAGAACCGCTCCTACCTGATAAGTGTACCCTGATACCTACATATATACATAAAATCAAATAAAAATACTTATCACTATGGGCATGGTACAAGAAACAAGGTAAACTCATTACTGCAACAACAATTTTCAAAAAAAAACAACATGCGATTTGTTTGTGTAAAATATTTTCAGTTGTCAAAAAACCCGCGCATTTCAGGGAAGGGAGTTGCATGTTTTTTGTTGTGTAAATATTTTAAAACGTTGCCTTTTCTCAATTAGGTCATGTACTAACTTACATATACAAATAATTTTAAACTTTAACAAGGGCGCTATATTCGGCTGTGCATAATCTTAAATTACCTCTACATTGGTCTTTTTATTTACCCAGCCATCTGATCCAGCCGAGTTATTTCGTTCTGTAGAACATTTGAAGTAGCGTAACGAAAATTAATAAAAATTGTTAATCTGCATGGAGGTTACCCCTTCTCCTGCTCCTATCCAAAATGTTTTTCTCTATATGTAGGTCTTATTGTCCAATTACTTTTTTTTAGAACTTTTGAAGTCGATAGCTATTATAGCTTTCGAGATATAGCACATAAAATATTTATTAAATTTGTGAACCAACTTCGCTGTTTTTAAATAGCGATTGACTCTGAGATATTTTTGATTGTTTGATATCAAAACGTTTAATGTGTGACTTTATTTGAGTCCAGAAACTTGATTTCAACAGACGCACAGACGACTTCCCTATCTATAAGGGTCCAGAATATAAGGTATTAAGTGAATATTGTAGAAATTACATACGGAATGGCAAACTGATATATACCCTTATCACTGTGTGAATGGTGGAATTATTATATTAATATCTAATATTTTCGGCTTGTATACTTACGTTCTGATAAAAGTCAAATTTTCAACAAACGACTTTTTACAATACATATATTTAAATGGTTATTTCATTATATACATATATACATAGTTTACTATGCAGTATCAATACCAAGTTGAAACAAGGAGAAAATTTAATAATATCCACATTTCCATCCATGGCGTGTACATGTGTACATAAATTGTGTGGCATTAAATTGCAATGCATTTTGCAAGGAATTACTACATTTTTTTAAAAGTTTTAGACCTATTTTACAATTATTTATTCTTATATTTATAGTTTAAATGCAAATTATGGTTTGCAAGCCCTTAAAATGGTAATAAATTGAATTTCTTCAAAAATGTACCGCTTTTGCAGTACGCTTCATTTGTAAATAAATAACAACAATTTTGACAAATGAACATAAAACAGCTGATAATCAGCTGCGTGAACAAGTATACCTTATTCTTTGTACCATGACTATGGGTATAAGGATGTTTTTTGTTGTAGATGTTTGTAGTTTGTCATCTGGTATGCTCCCACTTTTGAGGTCTTTTTACATAGCAAAATTAATAAAAAGAAATGTATTAAAAGCCAACAAAAAAAAAACAATTATTTATGCTCGTTAAAACAACAAAGCAGCAGTCATTAAATAAATAATTTTTGTACTTATTAAAACTAAACCTCTTTAGGAGAATAAATTAAATAAAGAAGAGAAAAGTCGGTGGCCGCAATTCCGGACGACATTATGACTCTCTTACTTTTTCTTTTTTTTATATACATATGAAGTTTGCCACATCCAAGGCATATTCCAGGGTACACTTAACAGGTAGGAGCGGTTCTACAAAAACAACTAAAACCGTCATAAGAATGTCAGAGACAAATAACAAAAACTCACAAAATCTTTCTTCTTCTTTTTGAGCTTTTCTTACGATACTACAGTTGTTGTTTGTATAAAAGGAAGGAAATACATAAACATAACCAAAATTTGACATTAATATAACGAAATACCGTTACTCAGCTGTTTATCTGAGGCTACCTGATAAGTGTACCCTGGCATATTCCTTGGCCACATCTATTGTAAAAGATTTTCTATTTACCTGTCAATATATATAAAAAAATAAGAGTAAAAGCGTGACTCTCTTCATTTTGTTTTGCAATTCCCTGGTACTGGATTTTATCCTGCAAAAATCCAAATAAAACATAAAATTATCCAAAATATATCGGAAAACAACAAAAACTTAATAAAATATAATATAATTATTACCTTTAAGGTGTATCCATACATGGATATGCCTTGATTACCTTCTTCAAAAACCTCTTAAAAAGAGAACGAGTGAAAGAAAGAGTAAGTGTGGATGTGTAATAATTCTGCTATAAAAAATGTGGTATATTATTCGAGTTTGAGTCAGTGATGAAAAGTTGTTTCCATTTGGGTATCCAAAAAATTTCTTGTGGGTACTTTTTTGACCCTAATAGTACTAAAATATTTTTTTCTTTTTGTTTTACTTTTGTTCACAGAAAAATACAAATCTCAAAAGAATCGTTTGGATATTTAAGCGGTTTTACGTCTTTTTGAAGTCGCCATGACGTGTCTCTAAAAAATTTATCTTTTTGAAAATGTTAACAATATAAAAAAGGGCTAAGCGAAAAGCCATTTATTTTTACCAGATGACCCCAAAAAGACCTTTGCTCACCTAGTTAACTAGTAAATAAAACTAATTATTTATTGACTGTTAAACTAATTTGCTTATATTGTCACAAAACTCACGGCCCCCGCTCTTAAATACTCATACAAAATTTAATTAAAATCTACTTTTAAAGAACAAGTTAAAAAGTTTTCGAAACAAAGGCTTTTTCATTTCCAAAAATCTTTCGTATTATATCGTATGCGTCCCGTTTAAGGACTTTTTTTTTAACTATATACATATAAAATCCGCTAAGCTTTTGAATACTTTTATACAATTAATAAACAAACTTTATAAAATTTTAACGTTCCTTTTTATAATAGAAATACCATGTAAAAGGTTTGAGGTCAAGAGTTTTAAAAGTTTCCCTATTAATATTATAATAAAAGTTTTTAATTTGTGTGGGGGTTCTAGTCCCTCTGCTCCTCTCCAACTATTTTTTTCCAAAATGTAAGAATTATTTGATTATTACTTTTTGTAGTAAATTTTATAAAAATTGTTCTTTTATATAAGGGGTTCCCCTCCCCCTTCAACTACCCAAACAATTTTTTTCAAAATGTAAGCCTTACTTTCCAATTACTTGTATCTGGTAGAAGTTTTGATGTCAATAGCTGTTATAGTTTCCGAGATATTGCATAAGTGGTAGACCCCTTCCCCTGCTCCCAACCAAATAATATTTTTTCCCAAAATGTAGTTCTTATGGTCCAATTTGAAGTCGATAGCTGTTATAGTTTCCGAGATATAGCGAATCAAAAACTTCATAAAAATTGTTAATTTGTATAGGAGCTGCCCCTTGTCCTGCTCCGCCCAAAAATTGTTTTCCAAAATGTAGGTACTATTGTCCAATTACTTTCTGTGGAACATTCGAAGTCGATAGCTGTTATAGTTTCCGAAATATAACGTATCGAAAATTTCATAAAAAATTTTCATTTACATGGGAGCTACCCCTTCCATATTGTTGCCAAATTACTTTTTGTAGGTTATTTGAAGTCGATAGATGCTACAGTTTTCAAGATATAGCGTACCGAAAACTTCATTAAAATTCATTTTAATGGTTATTTATTTGAACTTTTCTATGTCTTATATTATATCTATTTTTTTCGGCTTTAAGTTCATTATTAAAAATGTGATAGCTAAGAATAGAAATTTCATTAAAAATTAAGTAATTCCGATACTAGCCGAGTGTATTGCATTTACGAAATCAGCTACGATTTCTCGTCAGCACTCTTTCTATTCGGTACTACTGTAAGTTGAATGTTGATTTGTTCCTTTTTTTCAATGTAGGTCCTATTGGCCAATAACTTTTTGTAGAATATTTGAAGTCGATAGCTGTTATAGTTTCTAAGATTCAACGCATGAAATAATCTACAAAATTTGTGCAATTGGAAGGAAAAAAATTCACTTTCCCTGATCCTATCCATAATTTAGGTCCCTATCTTCAGAGAATCTGTACACAGTTTTGTGGCAAGAGTGACTGTATTTGCTAAGATATATAGGGTTATATGCACAGATTTTGTCAAAAAAAATTGATTATTTTGGGTTTTCACTTATACTTACATATCTCGATAAATAGTGAACCGATTTTGCTGATTTTAAATAGCGATTGTTTCAGGGATATTTCTGATATTTTCTGTGTAACTTTATTTGAGTCTGGAAACTTGATTTCAACAGACACACAGACGGACAGGGAATCCACAATATATATACTTTATAAGGTCGAAAATGGATAGTAAAAACATTACAAACGGAATGACTAACTGATATACACCCTTATCACTATGTGAAGGGTATAAAAAGGCTGCTGATTAGATAGCAAAATATATTAATAACAAAATAAGAATTTATGAGAGCATTAAATAAACCAGAGGAGTGAGTAAAGCATTAAATACATTCCACGCTACAGGCTACCGAACACAACCAGCCAATAATAGAATACACGTGTGCTTATGAGAATAATTTTTTAATTGCTACAATGCAACACAACAACGGGTTGCTGTCAATGCTAATTTTGTGGCGTGGTCGAAATTAAACTAATTTCTATTTTTATACGCGACAGATAACAGATTAGTGCTGCCAATACGGTAAGATGCAAAAAATATAGCTTAAACAGTACAAAAAGACTTTAGGTGGCACCACAGAAAGTCATATTGCTTATATGTTTATTTTGTAGTGGTAGTCTAGTAAATATTTCAGTAGCAGCCAGTCGGACACAAATTTAGCATGAAACTTTTGTGTTCGTGTGTTCCTGTGTTCTTGTTGCTTGAATGTGTTTAATGCATAAAGGGCTAACTATATTGTGCTTAAACAAACTTATGCTAATGTCAAATACCAACGAAAAGCCTGTCAAATGCTTAAGCAATTTATTGGAGACTTTTAAATGGCTATATTGTACTTTTTAAACTTAAGTTCTTATAGAGCTCAGTTGCAAATATTTGTACTTTTGCAAAAACTGTTTTACTTTTGTATTCCAAATATATGGATTTTTTTTCGCAAAATGTTATTTAAGTATCATCTACAATTTAAAAATATTAAACCATTAGCAAATAAATAATAAAATTATATTACAAAAGTTAAAAAATAAAAACTTTTTTTTCATAAATAAAAGTGTACTTAAAAGTGCAACTGTGCGCCCAGCTCACGTATACACAGCTGATCCATTAATCAAAGTACGACCAGGTTCGCTATTTGCTTAATCAAATGTAACTTGACGAAACTTAACGAAAAGTTTCTTAAGTACATTATAGTTATACACATTTGAACATGTGTATTCGCATTTTTGCTTATGTTAGATTAAGCACATTATAGTTAGCCCTTAACTCGGTATTTTCCATCATCAATCAGTATCAAAAAATGTACGATCGTATACATTTTTTCATCACTGGTTTAGATTTGTGTTGGCAAAAATGAAGGCAGGCCTGTGTTGTTGACTGTCTGTTGTATGTTTAGTCGGTTTGCTACAATCCAACGCACCGAACATATTCTTTTGAAACGGTGATGCGCTGGTTCAGTTAAATAAGAACGTGAGAACGGTGTGGACGTGCCAAAAATACTACACGGAAATTTTTGTTATAAATAAAAATATTTTTTTTTACTAATAAAATAATTTAAATAGTGGCTGGTTACAAAAGAAAAATTCAAAAGTCCTGGATTATTTTGAATTTGGGCCGATTGGCCCAACATGTCCAAACTCACTGTTGGACAAATACATTTTTTCTTTATGTTTTTATATGATGTATACCTAATACTTACCTATCTATGAATTACATTTGAATTATACTTATAATGAATTATACATACCTACAAATGAATTGTATTTATTCTACAATACTTACCTTTTATTACTTACCTTATAATGTTTACCGTATAATACTTACCTTATAATACTTACCTTAAAACCCTAACTTTATAAAACTTATTTGAATGTAACGTTGCCCACACTGGTTAGCTTTCCAAGCGGTTGGCGGGTTTCGTAAAAAACCCGAGGTTCCTTGGCACTCTGAAAAGACAAAAATACTCACTTCCGTTTTACAACTGGTGCTCGCAACGTTGTGCTTACTCTCTATTCTAAGGTGAATATAACAAAATAAACCTCTAAATTTGAAAAGAAAAACTCTAACTCTTCTCATTTTTATTAATTTTCTTTTCCCCACGTTACTCACAATTATATTTACTGCTGAGTAAATATAATATTCTAAGCAATTGTAGTTAACCACCCAGAATCTCTCCCAACAGTTTGGTTACCTACAATTACTTAGGTTTATTTGTTTGCGCCTCCAGCAAATAAATACATGGTCCTTCGAAAGCCTAAAATTACTTGGTCACGTTAAAGAAATTGCGCTCACAACAACCATCAACTTCAAACTCAACAAGAAGTACATGCAAATAATGAGGTAAATTCCAATTATCTTAAAATAGAAGTCAACAGTTAAAAGACAAACGTGAGTAAGTAAAGTACCTAAATAGTGAAGAAGTAAAATCCTAAACCTAAATAAAAAAGGAAAAAATAAAGCCTATATAAAAAAAAAAATAAATAATAATAAAAATTTAAAGAAACAAGTTTAATGTATGTATGTATGAAAAGTGTGCATTAAATATAAGGAAAAATACGTACAACCAAAAGAGTATCGAAAGTTTAAAAAGCGGGAAAAAATTCATGGTGTTAAATTGTGCACAGTAAAAGGAAAAGAATACTGGTTTAAAACCTTTGTACATATGTATGTATATAATTATACATACATAGTTTAAATTTTATAGGTATAAAGTGATCTAGAAAAATCCGTAAAGAACCGTTACACCCCCAAAAAATTCCAAAAAGGTTTTTAAAAGAAAAGTATTTAACTTAAAACGAAACGAATGTATACAAATGTGTTAAATATACGTACGTGTCTACATATGTAAATTCAAGTGCATATGTCCCAGCCTTTTAGTGCATATATAAAAATAAAGCATACAGAAAAAAGTACCGCTAAGATTTTGGTAAAAATATAAATACTTAACAAGAAAGAGCATAGTGATAAAAACATACATACATACATTCTTGGTGCATACAACATTTTTTTTTATTCTCCCAACAACAGAAGTTACATGAAATTACACACCATATACAGACTTACAGGTATTTATTTGCACATTTAATGTTTCATTAATTTTTTTAAAACGTAAGAGGAAATATTGCAAAAAATATAAGAAAAAAATTAACTTTTGTAATTCTACATCCATACTTACGTTCTCTTTGAAGATTTTATTTGATAACTTAAGAGATAAGTTACAGTTCCCCTCCATACAGTCCGCTAAAGAAAAAAAAGAGAAAAAGAAATAGATCAAAACAAAAAGAAAAAATTACCTGTTCTCTTAAATATTTCAACCCTTATTTACTTTTACAATCAGTGTTGCCAGAATAGTTATTTCGTTTTCACACATCAACAGCAAAATTATATACTAGAATTTTAGTGACTCAAGGAAAGTGGTTTGGTTTCGTTATAAACACACACTTAGAAACTTAGCTATGTAAAATCAATTGAAAGTGCTACTTAAAATAACTGAACATTTATTTCAAAACCGTACAGCAATAGGTATATTCAAAATTAACAAAACGTTCGTATAAATTAAAACACTAATAAATTAACTTCCACAAACTTCAAAAATTAACCCGATTTTCCTTTGTGTAGTTGCAATTAACTTCTACAAAGCACTTAAAATAGCCAATTTTGGTTTAACTTTTGCAACTTTTCTACAAAACGCCAAGTTACAGGGAAAAATTAATGTTATATTGTGGTTGCGTACTTATACACGTCGTTTGAGATTTTGCTACAAAATAACTGTCAAAATTAACTCCCACTAAAATCAGTATCTTAAAGCAGTTACTGGTTGAATAACTCTTTAAACCAGTTAGAGAATTTATTATATCATATTATACATTTTAATATTATAAAGCCTATCATAAGTAAAGTTCTACGTAGAAATCGGCAACACTGATCATCAAAACTCAATAACACAGCAAGGTTAACTCTTTTATATGTGTACATATGTATGCATACATTTAAAGTTTGAAATATAAACACAAAATAAACCCAGGGCCGGAAAGTCCAATAGAATTTATTTTGTTAATAAATAAAGATAAAGTTTGGGACAAAAATAAATCTTTAACTTACACTTATTTCTCAATTTGTACAATCAAACTCATTCCTAATATACTCCTTTGGCTAATCACTCATTCAGTCACATCAGAGCTTTGGTTAGTCATAAATTCGTAAAAATTTTAATAGGGTTTAATATCCCTTTAATACAAATTTGGTAAAGTTTAAACTGAAAATTTTGGCTACTCAAATAAATTTTAGCTAGATAACAAAATTAAATAAATTTAATTTAAATAAATCTGTGCGGAAATTAAGGTTGTTGACCTCACATTTGAAAGATTACAACCTCCCAATCCTGAATACATAGTTTCAATTCAGGGTTACCATTGGTGTTTTTTCATTACCCAAATATTAGTAGAAAAATAATATCCTGCCAATCTAACAACATTTCCAAAATACGGCAAAGTTCTCGATAGTGGCCCATTCTGTACCCTTTACACTATTGTTTAACCCAAAATAGACTCGACAAATAGGAAAATTATTCAATTATGGCTACCGACCCTAAAACCTCTTCTGGCCCCCCAATCAAAGAACGATTTGTGTTCGATTGTGAACATTTGCTTCAGTTCTGTGAGAAATTCAATACTACTCACGTTGAAGATCACACCGAATCAGTTCTTGAAGTGAAAATGAAAGATTTAGATTCAAGATGGGCCAAGGCTGAATCCTCTTACGAAAAAGTGATGTTAGCTCAAGCAGAAACTGTGAAACCCGAATTTAAAGAGGAGGCAAAGGCAAATTTTGATGCATGCGTAGAAGCATACTATCACTGCACATCCCAAATTCTTGAACTAATGAAAACATTCAGGCTAGAATCTTCTAATATACAACCCTTTAATGCATCAACCCGCAACTCATTACCCCAACAAGCTATGGCCCAAAACTTTGCACAGAATGATTTTAATGATTGCATTAAGCTTCCGCCCTGTGATACAGAAATATTTACAGGTAGTTATGAACAATGGCCCTCGTTCCGTGACATGTTCACGGCAGTATATATAAATCATTCCAAACTTTCCCCAGTCACGAAACTGTATCACCTTAGGAGTAAAACTAGAGGAGAAGCAGGTGATATAGTAAAACGTTACCCATTGTCTCATGATAACTTTGATCTCGCCTGGAATGCTCTAAAGACACGATATGAGAATAAACGCGTCCTGGTTGATAACCAGATTGGCATACTCTTTGACATTCAAGCGGCCAAGAATGAGGATAGTGAATCAATAAGGAAAATTCAATCAACAGTCAATGATTGCTTGGCGACTCTTAGGACACTCGGTATTAACGTTGAAAGCTGGGACCCCATTCTAATTAGGTTAATCTCAACGAAACTTCCAAATTTAACATTGTCACTTTGGGAACAATCGCTTACATCTCCCCGTGAGCTTCCAAAGTGGTCCCAAATGTCACAGTTCCTGATCAGTAGATATGAGGCCGTAGAACGTCTCACAAGCATAAGGAATACGAAGGATTCTTTTAGTTTAGCTAGCTCACTTGACAGGCAATCTAGCGTGCAAACATATGCTTCTCATGAGAGCATAAACTTTCCAAATTGTAAACTCTGCAGCGAGAATCACTCATTGAGAAAATGTCCCAAGTTTAAAGCCTTCAGTGTTCAACAAAGAGTAGACTACGTTTTCAAGAATAAATATTGCAATAATTGTTTAGCCTCATCCCATCTCAAGGCAAACTGCAGCAGTGAACACAAGTGCCTATATTGCAAGAAATCTCACCACACGTTACTGCATATGAGGCAAAGACCCTTTGGCACAGCGCAAAACCCTGAAAATTCTCAACTTAGCGAAAATTCCAATAGTCGTAGAGTATCTACTGAAACCCCGTTAGCAACAGTGTCCCAGCCGATTAGAAACAGAGCTCAGGATGAACTTCCCCACACCTCAAAGCAAGTTCAATCGAACTATTCTACTAGTAGTGAAAATATCTTGTTGCGCACAGCAATAACCCAAATAGAACACAGGGGGGAACTTTTTACAGTTAGAGCCCTAATAGATCCTGGGTCTCAAAGAACTTTTTTAACTGAGAAGGTGCGAAACCGCCTTCAGCTTCCCTATGAAAACTCTCAGTTTGAAATTGTTGGAATCGGTGGGAAAAAACAATGTGCAAATAAGGAATGTGAGTTTGTGTTATATGCGAAAAGGCATGATTTACGCATTCCCGTTAAAGCCATTGTGCTGCCTAAAGTCACAAAACAGCTCCCGGCTCACAGTTTCGATGTAACAATTTCAAGGGAACTCGCAGAGTTAGATCTGGCCGACCCAAATTTTAATAAAGCCTCTCAAATAGATCTGATTCTTGGTAATGATTATGAACACTTTCTCAACATTGAAGGCATGAAGAGGAATATATGTGGTCAAACTTCAGCGTACAACACGATTTTCGGTTGGGTTTTAAGTGGGCCCATAAAGACTCAAGCCGTTCGAGCTTTTACGACCTCGGTAGTTCCATCCGAAGCTACCACACTCAACGATACCTTAAAGAAGTTTTGGGAGCAGGAGGAGATCCCGGTAGCCCGGCCAAAATCAGCTGAGGAGGAGTTTTGCGAAAAGTTTTATACCCAAACCACTACAAGAAACGAAAATGGTAGGTACGTTGTAAGACTACCATTTAGGGAAGAATTTCCTGAGGAAAAATATCTCGGTACATCCCGGTTCATAGCTTTAGCTCAGTACTCTAGCATGGAAAAAACTCTGGCCAGAAACCCGGAACTTCAAGCTCAGTATAGGGAAGTTTTAGGGGAATATATAACCCTCGATCATATGGAAGAAGTTTCATCGAACGAAATAAGTTTTCAAGGTAAATACAGCTCTTTTTATTTGCCACATCATGCAGTTGTTCGCCCAGAACACAAGACCACAAAAGTAAGGGTGGTTTTCAATGCCTCAAGAAGAACAAAGTCACAGTATTCGCTCAATGATGTTCTATACACAGGCCCAACTCTCCAAAACGATTTGATATCGATAATTCTCAATTGGAGAAAATATCAATATGTTTTCAGTGGCGATATACAAAAAATGTATCGCCAGATATTAGTGCACCCATCTGATAGATCTTACCAACGCATTTTGTATCAACCTAACGATGACGGCCCTACGAAAGATTACGAACTGAAGACCGTAACTTTCGGAGTAAATTGTGCCCCATACCTTGCGATTCGGACCCTACTACGACTCGCTTCCGATTCCGAGTCCAGATTCCCTAAGGCAGCGGACATTTTACGTACCCAAACTTATGTAGATGACATACTGACTGGTGGCTATTCCCTAGAAGAGACCCTATCTGCCCAAACTCAGCTTATAGAAACACTAAAATCAGCAGGGTTCCCCTTAAAAAAGATAACTGCAAATGATCAAAAACTTCTCGTGCACTTGCCAAAAGAGGACCTTTATGATTCAGATTTTCTTCGCTTTCTCGAAACAAGTTCGACCAAAACGCTAGGCATTCGGTGGAATGCACTCACTGACACATTCACATACAAATTATCCCCAATTGATCAATCCAAGAGTGTCACAAAGCGTCAGATCCTTTCAACCGTTGCCAAACTGTTTGATCCCGCTGGATGGCTCGTTCCCGTCATTATTCGAGCAAAAACGATATTGCAACAGCTATGGTTGGAAGGCCTAGGTTGGGATGAAGAAGTTTCATCTGAATCTCTTAATAATTGGAACACTCTCCTACAGGATCTTTCGCACATAGAAAATATCTCGATTCCTCGTTGGTTACAATATGTGCCATCAGGTACGGTTCATATTCATGGGTTTTCAGATGCTTCTAAGGCGGCATATTGCGCCACTCTATATATTCAATGTCGAAACAGAAACAATACTTTCACTAATCTACTGGTGGCAAAGAGTAAAGTCGCCCCTATACAGACCGTTTGTCTCCCAAGATTAGAACTTAATGGCGCAGTGTTGCTTGCGAATTTAGCTAAATATGTCATAACATCCCTACATCTTAACATTGAGGAGATCCACTTGTGGACTGATTCGACGATCGTTCTTGGATGGCTATCGAAACACCCTTCGTCTTGGGAAACGTATGTAGCCAATCGAGTCAGCCAGATTCATAGTTTGGTCCCGAACGCAACATGGAGACACGTTTCAACTCACGACAACCCAGCGGATCTTGGAACCCGTGGCTGTAGGCCTCAAGATCTTGTCAATAGCTCGCTTTGGTGGCACGGACCTTCATGGCTGCACAGATCTCCGGCCGATTGGCCCAAAAGAAGTAATCTGAAACCTATCGAAACTCCTAGTAATGAAGTTCAAACGTTACATGCAGAAGTTGAGGAAAAGGAACTTCTAAATCGATTCTCGTCGTATACACGAGCCCTTCGAGTAATGTGTTACGTTTTCAGATTCCTGAAAAAATGTAGAAAAAACTCAAAGCCAAATGAAGAATACCCGGCTAATGGAAACTTAACGCAGAAGGAAATGACATATGCAAAGTGGCAACTTATCACCATCGCTCAAAAAACATTTTATCACGAAGAATATCAAATGTTACTAGAGTCACAACCTCTACCCAATAAGAGTCCGTTGAAGAACTTGAACCCATTTCTGGACTCAAACTCGATTTTGCGAGTAAATGGACGATTAACCCAATCGTCTCTGCCATATAGTGAGCGATACCCGGTGATAATACCCGGCAACTCCCGATTTTGCCAATTGTACCTAACTCATCTGCATCATTTTTTGGCTCATGCCGAATGTTCCCAAATGTGCAGAATGGTACAATCAGAATTTTACATTGCTCGACTTAAACCCAGAGTAAAGAAGATAATACGCCACTGTAAGACCTGTATAGTTCACAAGCAGCAACCGTGTTCACAAATTATGGCCCCGTTACCCCCCGACAGATGTAATTTGTCTTTACCATTTCAAATAACTGGGATTGACTTTGCGGGACCCTTCGATTTAAAGACCTCACCCTTACGAAAATCGCCCACGATAAAAGGATATGTCAGTGTTTTCGTGTGCTTCAGTACCAAGGCCATCCACTTAGAGGCGTGTTCGGACTTATCCTCTGCGGCATTTCAGGCTGCATTCGCTCGTTTCGTTGGGAGGCGGGGGCTCCCCCAAAGGGTTATATCTGACAATGGCAGGAACTTTTTAGGAGCCAGTCGAGAGCTCGAACGCGAGTTTGCGGCATTTATACAAACCTCAGCACAAGATGTATCTCAGAAGTATTTAACTCACGGGTTTGAATGGAAGTTTATTCCACCCTATGCACCACATATGGGCGGCTTATGGGAAGCCGCTGTAAAAAGTTTTAAGTTTCACTTTAAGCGAGTTGCAGGAGCTCAAAGGTTTACTTTTGAAGAAATTTGTACCGTCTTAGCACGAATTGAAGGTGTTCTCAACTCTCGACCACTCTCTGCGCTATCTGAAGACCCGTCAGACGTAACCGCACTTACTCCTGGTCATTTCCTACGAGGAGCCCCCTTAATGGCGTTCCCAGAACAAAACTTTCAGAATCTGTCAATGGTAAATAGATGGGAAAAGCTAAAAGCCATTCACCACCAGTTCTCAATCCGATGGAAAGAAGATTATCTAAAAACTTTGCACAAGCGATACAAGTGGCAAGGCTCCGCTCCCAATATTCAAGTGGGGGATCTTGTAGTCGTCATGGATGACCTACTGCCACCTCACGAGTGGCGGTTGGGAAGAGTTCAGAGGGTATATCCGGGGAGTGATGCAAACATACGCATCGCAGACGTGCGTGTGTCCTCGGGGGTAATCACTAGACCTATTGCGAAACTATGCTACCTTCCCTTACTTGACGATAGATCCTCTTAACTGATATAACCTACTTTGCCTGTTACCCTACCCGCTCCCTAATGGGACCTGGTATATTTGTAGTTTATTTGAAATGCATACATAGACATATATATTTGTTACAGCTTTAACCCAAGTCGCTTGCACCCATCACTTTACTAACAAACCCATATGTTTATGCTTTTTATTTGTCTCTAGATCCCACCAAACTCACGAGAAGCATCGCTCAAGTCGCCACCGTAAGCCGACACCGGGTCGTCATCATAGGGCTGACGTTTTTACGTGTATGGTGTGCAAGAAACCCCATCCGTTACGCTTTTGTCGAAAATTCCTGGATATGAGCCCAAATAGAAGGAAGTCAGTGGTGGAAAACTATCACTACTGTTCAAACTGTTTGGCACGAAGTCACACAATAAGATCGTGCACTTCTATGGATACGTGTAAGAAATGCGACTCGCTACACCATACACTACTTCACCCCACCCGAATTAACCTGCGTACCAGCAACACACATCGTCATCGTACTCGACTGTCAACCACCAGCCATCCAAGACAATCAGCAAAACAGCCAACACGCAGTAAACCAGCATCTTCATCAAGACCCCAAAAAAACCGACGACCAAACCCAGCACCACAGCAACAACAATCTGAAGTTTCCACAAGACCAGACGCCAAAATTCTCGCTGAGGCGATCAAGTCTTTGGCACAAGTTCTTTGTGGCCCCGAGAAAACGGCATCTGTTGCCTGAGGCCAAGGCCGGCGGCATGTCCAAACTCACTGTTGGACAAATACATTTTTTCTTTATGTTTTTATATGATGTATACCTAATACTTACCTATCTATGAATTACATTTGAATTATACTTATAATGAATTATACATACCTACAAATGAATTGTATTTATTCTACAATACTTACCTTTTATTACTTACCTTATAATGTTTACCGTATAATACTTACCTTATAATACTTACCTTAAAACCCTAACTTTATAAAACTTATTTGAATGTAACGTTGCCCACACTGGTTAGCTTTCCAAGCGGTTGGCGGGTTTCGTAAAAAACCCGAGGTTCCTTGGCACTCTGAAAAGACAAAAATACTCACTTCCGTTTTACAACTGGTGCTCGCAACGTTGTGCTTACTCTCTATTCTAAGGTGAATATAACAAAATAAACCTCTAAATTTGAAAAGAAAAACTCTAACTCTTCTCATTTTTATTAATTTTCTTTTCCCCACGTTACTCACAATTATATTTACTGCTGAGTAAATATAATATTCTAAGCAATTGTAGTTAACCACCCAGAATCTCTCCCAACAGTTTGGTTACCTACAATTACTTAGGTTTATTTGTTTGCGCCTCCAGCAAATAAATACATGTTTTTTTTTTTTTTTTTTGGATATTTAAGCGGTTTTACGTCTTTTTGAAGTCGCCATGACGTGTCTCTAAAAAATTTATCTTTTTGAAAATGTTAACAATATAAAAAAGGGCTAAGCGAAAAGCCATTTATTTTTACCAGATGACCCCAAAAAGACCTTTGCTCACCTAGTTAACTAGTAAATAAAACTAATTATTTATTGACTGTTAAACTAATTTGCTTATATTGTCACAAAACTCACGGCCCCCGCTCTTAAATACTCATACAAAATTTAATTAAAATCTACTTTTAAAGAACAAGTTAAAAAGTTTTCGAAACAAAGGCTTTTTCATTTCCAAAAATCTTTCGTATTATATCGTATGCGTCCCGTTTAAGGACTTTTTTTTTAACTATATACATATAAAATCCGCTAAGCTTTTGAATACTTTTATACAATTAATAAACAAACTTTATAAAATTTTAACGTTCCTTTTTATAATAGAAATACCATGTAAAAGGTTTGAGGTCAAGAGTTTTAAAAGTTTCCCTATTAATATTATAATAAAAGTTTTTAATTTGTGTGGGGGTTCTAGTCCCTCTGCTCCTCTCCAACTATTTTTTTCCAAAATGTAAGAATTATTTGATTATTACTTTTTGTAGTAAATTTTATAAAAATTGTTCTTTTATATAAGGGGTTCCCCTCCCCCTTCAACTACCCAAACAATTTTTTTCAAAATGTAAGCCTTACTTTCCAATTACTTGTATCTGGTAGAAGTTTTGATGTCAATAGCTGTTATAGTTTCCGAGATATTGCATAAGTGGTAGACCCCTTCCCCTGCTCCCAACCAAATAATATTTTTTCCCAAAATGTAGTTCTTATGGTCCAATTTGAAGTCGATAGCTGTTATAGTTTCCGAGATATAGCGAATCAAAAACTTCATAAAAATTGTTAATTTGTATAGGAGCTGCCCCTTGTCCTGCTCCGCCCAAAAATTGTTTTCCAAAATGTAGGTACTATTGTCCAATTACTTTCTGTGGAACATTCGAAGTCGATAGCTGTTATAGTTTCCGAAATATAACGTATCGAAAATTTCATAAAAAATTTTCATTTACATGGGAGCTACCCCTTCCATATTGTTGCCAAATTACTTTTTGTAGGTTATTTGAAGTCGATAGATGCTACAGTTTTCAAGATATAGCGTACCGAAAACTTCATTAAAATTCATTTTAATGGTTATTTATTTGAACTTTTCTATGTCTTATATTATATCTATTTTTTTCGGCTTTAAGTTCATTATTAAAAATGTGATAGCTAAGAATAGAAATTTCATTAAAAATTAAGTAATTCCGATACTAGCCGAGTGTATTGCATTTACGAAATCAGCTACGATTTCTCGTCAGCACTCTTTCTATTCGGTACTACTGTAAGTTGAATGTTGATTTGTTCCTTTTTTTCAATGTAGGTCCTATTGGCCAATAACTTTTTGTAGAATATTTGAAGTCGATAGCTGTTATAGTTTCTAAGATTCAACGCATGAAATAATCTACAAAATTTGTGCAATTGGAAGGAAAAAAATTCACTTTCCCTGATCCTATCCATAATTTAGGTCCCTATCTTCAGAGAATCTGTACACAGTTTTGTGGCAAGAGTGACTGTATTTGCTAAGATATATAGGGTTATATGCACAGATTTTGTCAAAAAAAATTGATTATTTTGGGTTTTCACTTATACTTACATATCTCGATAAATAGTGAACCGATTTTGCTGATTTTAAATAGCGATTGTTTCAGGGATATTTCTGATATTTTCTGTGTAACTTTATTTGAGTCTGGAAACTTGATTTCAACAGACACACAGACGGACAGGGAATCCACAATATATATACTTTATAAGGTCGAAAATGGATAGTAAAAACATTACAAACGGAATGACTAACTGATATACACCCTTATCACTATGTGAAGGGTATAAAAAGGCTGCTGATTAGATAGCAAAATATATTAATAACAAAATAAGAATTTATGAGAGCATTAAATAAACCAGAGGAGTGAGTAAAGCATTAAATACATTCCACGCTACAGGCTACCGAACACAACCAGCCAATAATAGAATACACGTGTGCTTATGAGAATAATTTTTTAATTGCTACAATGCAACACAACAACGGGTTGCTGTCAATGCTAATTTTGTGGCGTGGTCGAAATTAAACTAATTTCTATTTTTATACGCGACAGATAACAGATTAGTGCTGCCAATACGGTAAGATGCAAAAAATATAGCTTAAACAGTACAAAAAGACTTTAGGTGGCACCACAGAAAGTCATATTGCTTATATGTTTATTTTGTAGTGGTAGTCTAGTAAATATTTCAGTAGCAGCCAGTCGGACACAAATTTAGCATGAAACTTTTGTGTTCGTGTGTTCCTGTGTTCTTGTTGCTTGAATGTGTTTAATGCATAAAGGGCTAACTATATTGTGCTTAAACAAACTTATGCTAATGTCAAATACCAACGAAAAGCCTGTCAAATGCTTAAGCAATTTATTGGAGACTTTTAAATGGCTATATTGTACTTTTTAAACTTAAGTTCTTATAGAGCTCAGTTGCAAATATTTGTACTTTTGCAAAAACTGTTTTACTTTTGTATTCCAAATATATGGATTTTTTTTCGCAAAATGTTATTTAAGTATCATCTACAATTTAAAAATATTAAACCATTAGCAAATAAATAATAAAATTATATTACAAAAGTTAAAAAATAAAAACTTTTTTTTCATAAATAAAAGTGTACTTAAAAGTGCAACTGTGCGCCCAGCTCACGTATACACAGCTGATCCATTAATCAAAGTACGACCAGGTTCGCTATTTGCTTAATCAAATGTAACTTGACGAAACTTAACGAAAAGTTTCTTAAGTACATTATAGTTATACACATTTGAACATGTGTATTCGCATTTTTGCTTATGTTAGATTAAGCACATTATAGTTAGCCCTTAACTCGGTATTTTCCATCATCAATCAGTATCAAAAAATGTACGATCGTATACATTTTTTCATCACTGGTTTAGATTTGTGTTGGCAAAAATGAAGGCAGGCCTGTGTTGTTGACTGTCTGTTGTATGTTTAGTCGGTTTGCTACAATCCAACGCACCGAACATATTCTTTTGAAACGGTGATGCGCTGGTTCAGTTAAATAAGAACGTGAGAACGGTGTGGACGTGCCAAAAATACTACACGGAAATTTTTGTTATAAATAAAAATATTTTTTTTTACTAATAAAATAATTTAAATAGTGGCTGGTTACAAAAGAAAAATTCAAAAGTCCTGGATTATTTTGAATTTTTCTTGTTTTTGTACAAACCAAAGAAATAATACCTGTTACAAATTGTCAATAAATACTTGTGATTTTTTAGTTAGGTATAATAAAAAAAATCTCTAAAAATACATACATACATATGTATGTACATAATACAACTTAACACCAAATTATTTGTCAAAAAAAAAAAAAAACAAACAACTTGTGGTTTGCCTTGTATAATAACAACAATCACCTTAACAAGAAAACATCATCACAGCTACATTAGCTAAAAATTTTTTGTTTTTGCCAAAAGAAAACCCAAATCAAGCAAAAACGTACCCAAAGAAGTCAGATATGTAGTTAAAAACGCAAAAACATACACTAAAGAAGCACAAGTAGATAATACAGTGCTAAGTTGAAAATTTCATTACTTTTAATAGAAATGTCAAATGTTTGAAAAAATTAACCATTAAACTATATGCCCATACATATGAACAGATGTGTGCATACATACTTGTAACATTACAACAAAAAATATTAAAAAAAAGAGGTAATTCCCCATTAACCATAAATTTAATTAAAATTTATGCATGCAAAAGCAAAAATAAAGCAAATACCTACTGCAACAAAAGCAAAAAATAACCCCCGCAAAAGCAATAAACCCCAATATACTTAATATACATACATATGTACTTTACAAAAAAATTACAAAGAAAGAAAGAAAAAGAGAAGACATAATAAGAGAATCAATTATCAAATTTATTTCTCCCTTTGTTGGAGAAAATTATTCGGTTTGTTTTTAAAACAGCATTAACTTCTAGTTTAGCTACAAAAGCCTTGCAACGTAAAGCCTGTATTTATTTCCTATTAAACACAAAGGCTAGTGCAGCAACAGCAAACAAAAAATGACCTTGCCCAATGTTACACCGAGCAATCAATGCAAAGATGATTCGGACATATTTGGTCCCCCCCGTACCTCGCCACCTTTTGGTTATCACCATTATCGGTCGCGCGTTCCCATGATTTCTCCCAAATTGCGCCAGCGCGAAGAACGCAAACGCATCTTACAACTATGTGCCCATAAATTGGAACGCATTAAGGATTCGGAAACAAACCTCAGACGTAGCGTGTGCATTAATAACACGTATTGTCGGCTAACCGAAGAGCTGAGACGTGAAAAGCAATCTCGATATTTGGCCAATTTACCAAGGTACCTATTTTTATATTTTATTTTACATTTTTATTCGTTTACATACATGCATACAATAAAATGTATGTATGTGTGTACAAAAGCCACACATGCACAAGGCACATTCAACCAGATAATATTAAGAACCCAGCTGATTAAAATCAATTTGACATTATTACGTTATAAAAATTTTATTTTTAATTTTTCTGACATTCCGCCGTTCAAACACAAAAAGGAAATGCAGAGGGCGAATTTTTTGAATTCACCTTGAGTTTACCTTGTTGAATGTGCCTTGCATATGCAAATTCATAGGTGCATGCATGCAGTGATGCCAACTTAGTGCATTTAGCATCATTTTTAGTGGTTTTTAATGACCAAAAACGCCAAATTTGTAGTTTCCGTGACAAACTGAGAAAAAGCACTAAGCTGATGCTTTCTTAATTTTTCGGTAGTGCCTTTAGTGCCTTTACAAGTTTTAAAATTTATCAGCAATTATTGTATGCAGTGACGAATGATTTTTTTCGCCTAGAAACTCTTTGTTTATCTCACGGTATATTGGCTTATTTACCGCTCGATTAACAATTTATTTTACCATCCGTTAGTCAAACCTTAGAAACCGAATATGCTTGAACTCTTTTTTCCAAGCGGCTGTTTGACCCGTTTTAAACCAAAATTTTTCTTAAGTACACATATGTTTTATATAGAAATATAAATTCGTATAATTTAACTAAAACTGAAAATTTTATTTGTTCTCACCAGGGACCAAAAATAACAGTTATTTTTAAAATTTGAAATCAAAAAGTCAGGTGGATATAATTTTTCTATCAGATATTTTAATACAGCATATTGATGCTGTTATGCTAAGGAATAATAAACTTAAAAGACTTTATTTTTTTTGACTTTTTTCAAAAAAGTCAAAATATAATAGTTATTTTTTGACTTTTATTCTTTCGGTCAGAAATAAAAGTTAAAATTTGACTTTTATTTTTTAAGTCAAAAATAAAAGTTGAAATTTGACTTTTATTTTTTAAGTCAAAAATTAAAGTTAAAATTTGACTTTTATTTCTTAAGTCAAAAATTAAAGTTAAAATTTGACTTTTATTTTTTAAGTCAGAAATAAAAGTTAAAATTTGACTTTTGTTTCTATTGAAAGCAGATGTTAAAAAAGTTAAATAAAATATTAATTAAATGTTAACACAGTTTTTATTTTTAGAATTATAAGTACATGTTGTATTTGTATTAAAACAAAAAGAAAAAAAATATAAGAGAGTACATATGTATATAAAAACGGTTATTGGCCAGAAAGTTAAAGAGTTGGTGTTTTGCATATTTTGCTCTGAAAATACAAATTACATTTAACTTTCATTTTTGACTTAAAAAATAAAAGTCTAATTTTAACTTTTATTTTTGACCGAAAAAATAAAAGTCAGATAACTTTTATTTTTGACCGAAAAAATAAAAGTCAGATTTTAACTTTTATTTTTGACTTAAAAAATAAAAGTCAAATTTTAACTTTTATTTTTGACCGAAAAAATAAAAGTCAAATTTTAACTTTTGTTTTTGACTTTAAAAATAAAAGTCAAAAAATAACTATTATATTTTGACTTTTTTGACAAAAGTCATAACTGTTACGGTCCCTGGTTCTCACACCAAATCATCAGTAGACTTTAAACAAATTCTTAAAAAACCAAAACAAATTCACAATATCCCTTCCACGTTTGTAGTGTGTGTATAATAAGTTTAGTGCTTTTTTACGCTTTTCTGAATGCAAAATTACGCCTTTTGGTGCCTTTTATTGTGTATAATATGATTTTTCCAAAAAGTTGGCATCATTGCATGCATGTTTGATACAAAGAACCAGGTAGTCTCGTCGGCCCAGCTAATTAGTGCCAAAATGTCAAAATTATGTTCTCCCTGTAAAAATAAATGAACAGAAATTATTACTCATCGTTTTTTTTTTCTATGAGCTGTTGTTTGACACCTTGGTACTAATTTGTAGTTGTTGCTGGGACGAGATTACCTGATTAGTTGTATCATGGGAAAAACATTTTTTATTTAGAGGTTAGGTAACTAAGTCGTAAAACATAATATGCTTTTGTTGTTATTCTTCCAATATATCAGTAAAAGCTCAGTGTTGTTTTGGTTTGTTAGTTTACAAGGTTGAGTTTTAAATAAAAAAACAGTTGCAATAGCAAAAAGAAAACAATTACATAGGTAGGTACATTAAATTAGCAGAAAGACAAATTCGTAATTAATATGTGCGTATGTATGTATGTGCAAACATACTTATGTAAAATACAAATAAAAAAAAATAAATAAATAATAAAAAATGAAAGTGATAGAATACTTACAAAAATTATAATTGTACTTTTTTTATAATTACATTTGCCACACGCACACACCCAAAAAACTATTTAACAGTGAGGCCTAAGTTACGTCGTTAGCTTTATTCTGCATTTCCATTACGCATTTAACAAAATGTAAATAAAAAATATATTTTTCCAATATTAATATAAAGAGCACGAGAAAAAGGCTGACGGAGAAAATTTCGATTTAAATCGAAACGCAGAATTGGGATGATTGTTTTTAGCAAATTAAACTTGAACAAGAGCGCTATATTCGGTTGTACCGAATTTTATATACTTTTCACATTGATATGTTTGTTTACCCTGTCACCTATTCTAGGCAAGTTGTTTTCGAACCGTAAATATTATAATTATTTGTGGTGGGCTTAAAGTACATAGCTTCCATAGTTTCCAAAACAGAAAACTCACAACATTTGAACAATTGTATCGACTTCCCTTTCCTAGGGATCCAAAATATATATATGTACATTATGGAGTCGCAAATGGATATTTAAAAATATTACAAACGAAATGACAAACCGATATACATATACCCTTACCACTATGTATCACACAAACACACGCACCATAGCACTTAACTTACTGTCTTGACGAGCCATAACTTAGTGTCTTGACGAGCCATAATTTTGTTCTGCCATTGAACAAAACTTTGTTCGCACATCGTTTTGTCTCGTCTGGACCGCTCTTGTCAATGTTTTGTTCAGTCGTCGTTATCAGAGAAAACGTTTGCTCAACCATGTCTGCCATCAAACGCCATTTTGAATGTCGGAGAAAACGTTCAATATCAAGATGGCAATAAATTTCGGGGGGCTAACTTATTTACATTTCCTCATATGAATTTTGACATTTAAAACCGACAAGTTAAACTTTAGCCGCAAAGAAAATACTACTTAATTATTATTTAGCACTATCATATAAATAAACTATGAATTGGCAAAACATAAACATGAGTACGTTCTCTTCACTCCAAAACACGTAAACAAATTTTTTACAGTTATTCTGCTGACGTCAAGTTCTTGTCTCGACAAATTTTTGACTGGTCAAGGCGTAGAGTAATTTTGTTCTGCCATCAAACCAAACTTTGTTCGCACATCGTTTTGTCTCGTCTGGACCGCTCTTGTCAATGTTTTATTCAGTCGTCGTTATCAGAGAAAACGTTTGCTCAACCATGTCTGCCATCAAACGCCATTTTGAATGTCGGAGAAAACGTTCAATATCAAGATGGCAATAAATTTCGGGGGGCTAACTTATTTACATTTCCTCATATGAATTTTGACATTTAAAACCGACAAGTTAAATTTTAGCCGCAAAGAAAATACTACTTAATTATTATTTAACACTATCATATAAATAAACTATAAATTGACAAAACATAAACATGAGTACGTTCTCTCCACTCCAAAAAACGTAAACAAATTTTTTACAGTTATTCTGCTGGCATCAAGTTCTTGTCTCGACAAATTTTTGGATGGTCAAGGCCATGGTACAAAGAATAAGGTATACTTGTTCACGCAGCTGATTATCAGCTGTTTTATGTTCATTTGTCAAAATTGTTGTTATTTATTTACAAATGAAGCGTACTGCAAAAGCGGTATATTTTTGAAGAAATTCAATTTATTACCATTTTAAGGGCTTGCAAACCATAATTTGCATTTAAACTATAAATATAAGAATAAATAATTGTAAAATAGGTCTAAAACTTTAAAAAAAATGTAGTAATTCCTTGCAAAATGCATTGCAATTTAATGTCACACAATTTATGTACACATGTACACGCCATGGATGGAAATGTGGATATTATTAAATTTTCTCCTTGTTTCAACTTGGTATTGATACTGCATAGTAAACTATGTATATATGTATATAATGAAATAACCATTTAAATATATGTATTGTAAAAAGTCGATTGTTAAAAATTTTGCGATGGATTGCATTTATGTAAGTCAAAAGAGTACATATAATAAAAAAGGTTTAAAGGAAAACATAATTAAATTAATAAAAGTATTTAAAAGGTCAATATGTACATATTTGTAAAATCGCGTTTGTTAAAAATTTGACTTTTATCAAAACGTAAGTATACAAGCCGAAAATATTAGATATTAATATAATAATTCCACCATTTACACAGTGATAAGGGTATATATCAGTTTGTCATTCCGTTTGTAATTTCTACAATATTCACTTAATACCTTATATTCTGGACCCTTATAGATAGGGAAGTCGTCTGTGCGTCTGTTGAAATCAAGTTTCTGGACTCAAATAAAGTCACACATTAAACGTTTTGATATCAAACAATCAAAAATATCTCAGAGTCAATCGCTATTTAAAAACAGCGAAGTTGGTTCACAAATTTAATAAATATTTTATGTGCTATATCTCGAAAGCTATAATAGCTATCGACTTCAAAAGTTCTAAAAAAAAGTAATTGGACAATAAGACCTACATTTAGAGAAAAACATTTTGGATAGGAGCAGGAGAAGGGGTAACCTCCATGCAGATTAACAATTTTTATTAATTTTCGTTACGCTACTTCAAATGTTCTACAGAACGAACAGATCAGATGGCTGGGTAAATAAAAAGACCAATGTAGAGGTAATTTAAGATTATGCACAGCCGAATATAGCGCCCTTGTTAAAGTTTAAAATTATTTGTATATGTAAGTTAGTACATGACCTAATTGAGAAAAGGCAACGTTTTAAAATATTTACACAACAAAAAACATGCAACTCCCTTCCCTGAAATGCGCGGGTTTTTTGACAACTGAAAATATTTTACACAAACAAATCGCATGTTGTTTTTTTTTGAAAATTGTTGTTGCAGTAATGAGTTTACCTTGTTTCTTGTACCATGGTCAAGGCGTAGAGTAAAAAACCAAATTAAGCAAAACAATACACACATATCCCTGGGTACAAACTTTACAACGTGTTTATGCAACACATTAATCATTAATGTTTCATGCCAACCGTAAACAACGATTCACACCAGAGATCGGTTTGAATGCCATATTTGGGGCCAGTGAATGCATTCACAAAAAATGAGTTTGTTGTTGTAAATTCACATCATTTCAAAAAAGCAAGACCCGGCACAATCACAAAATTTAAAAGCAACGAAAACGATGCAGTGCTATTGCATTCCTTCTGCTTATACGTCAAAAGGCAATGAATATGCAGCTAAATCAACGAATATAAGGCAAAAGCAATGAATATGTGAATGGTTTTGTTGCTAATTAAGTAAAACTAAACATTTAAAACATATCAATTTATTTTTTGTATTTTATTAATAATTAGAAAGTAAAGCATAAATATGCTTTAAATAAAAAATTCAACTTTTAAATTTTTCTTACATATTTTAACACCTCATTTTTTTTTGTAATGCAACGAGCTTTTAACGATGGCAACAAAGCAGGGAATGGTTTTTATAAATTCAATGCGTCTTCTTTATAACTCGCTGCTTGACATGTAACGGCATTTCTGAAAGCGAGTGAATTAAAGGCAATTATCAAAAAATATGAATGGTTGCACTGTTTTAGCACAAGTAATTGTTGTTGAATAAAAGCAATGCAATAGCAATGAATATTCGAAGAGGCAATAAAAACGAAATTGTTCATTCCGTTCTCTATAAATCGGGGATCCGCAGTCGCACACAGTGTGACCGCTGAGAATTTTGAAAAAGTGGCACAAATAGTCGTTTTAGGAAAAAAAGTCGCATAAAAAAGTCGCTTTTGGAAAAAAAAGTTGCACTCTTTTTTAAAGCCCTTATTCAACTTTTTATTAATGTTTTTACAACTAAAAAGAACAAAAACAGATCAATAATTCAACAACACAAAAAAACTTGCTCAAAATAAATTAAAAATAAGAAATGTATCAAAAAGAAAACATTCATTAAAAACAAATTTTTGTACGAAGACACATAAAAAGTAATAAATTTGAAATTGCAAAAAAAAAAAAAAATTTTTATATATGTAGTTTTAATATTATGAAAAATCGAATGCACTGTTCTTTAAATATCGTAATATCGTTTTTTAAATTTGGTTGAAAAAAGGACAGACAGACAACTAGTCTAAGTAAAAAACATATTGCACATTTTAACTACCCACTGGGTTTTTAATGTAATAATACACAAGTTCATATTTTTAATTTTTTTCATATTAATTGAAAATTCGTTTCTGTACTTGTGTTTTAGTTGATCACCTGGAATACAGTCTTCTAGTTCAGTATTTAATAAATGTAAAGCTGACAGCCTTGAATTACAGGTCGTAACTTTTAATTTGTTTGCCAATTTATTTTTAATCAGCCCTGACTTAGGAAAAATTCTTTCAGCACATGCGCTGCTGTGGGGTAATGTTAAAATATACGCAACTATTTTTTATAAATTTGGTCACAATGGCTTATTTAAATCATTTTTTAGACAACACACTGTATGCCAAAAGCTTTCAGCATGTTTAATTTCAAAAAACTATGGAATGTGATATTTGGGAATAACACAAATGTCCACATATGCAAGGTACATATGTGTTTATGTATGCGCATATGCTAGAATTTGTTAAACTTTCGTAACAAAAAGGGGCAAAAGTTGCAAAAATTTAAAAAAGTGTCAAAATAGTGTCAGCATAAAGAAGTCGCACAAAAAGTCGCAGGCCCTTGAAAAGGTTGCAAAATGCAACTTTAGTCGACGAGCGGTCACTCTGGTCGCACACGCGTGTGCGTGCTCTCTGAGCATTGAAGAGAGTAAGAATAAGCAAAACAGGTTTTGTAGTCTCTTGTGCCAGACGACTAGTGAGACCAGCTAGGAATTACAAAGTGCTTAATAGACAAATTTTTCAATTGCATTCAATGATTGGTTTAACTTATATCTGCGAGTCTTCCATTTTGTTATAAAAAATGGTTTAAAGCAAAATCAGAAATAAGCTAAGTAGTAAACATGTCAAAGGGCTTAAGGCGGTGGTACATACAATCCGTCATACGTCATACTTCGCCTTTTTTAACTGACGTTAACGTAACAACGCAAGAGGTTGTCACATAGAATCCTTTATAAACGGATGTTAAATTAGCAGGTGGTGGTGGTTCTACAACAAAATTTGGTGAATATAATTATTGTTTTTGTTGTAGTTTTCGTTGGGTCAGTTGTCAAAAAAAGATATGTAAAAGTAAATAACTTTGACTACGCAGCCTCGATTTATGCATGAAAAAAGTCGATCAGTTGTGTTCGTAACACCACCTGGTACACATAATTTCACCATGCAACTTGTCAAAGTACTTGACGTACGTTGAAAGTTAAAAGTTGGCCAACTTTACTACGTTGCGTTGAAGGAGACGTACTGAATGTGACATTGTTCATAAGAAACCATGTTATTCAACTTTGCTGTCAGTTAAAAAAGGCGAAGTATAACGGATGACGGATTCTATGTGCCACCGCCTTTATCCGCATAAAATATTGTCAATATACATTTGATTTCATGAGATTTTGCAAAATTAAGTAGTATGGTAACATTATTTTGCATTAATGAAAATTTTACTTTAACATAAGCGGCTTAATTTTTAATTTACATTTCAAAATTTTTTCAATGCGATTCTATCATATTTAAAGCTTTCAACTATGCCCATTCTAGTGTTATAAGAGACAAATAATTGCTCTCAAAAGCAAACAATCAACACAATCAAAACATATTAATGTATTAGTGTGCCGATTACAGCTATAACCCATAAACTTAACTAAAAAATATGCAACCAACAATGAAATATGCCTGGTTGCATACATATGTTGCAAGGCTTGTACCTAGCATATGATACGATTTACATCTATTGTCTTTGCAATAGTGTTAACATTGTTTTGACAAAAAACACCAGAGTACGTAAGTTGAATCAGGCTATTTTTATATGTTGCTTATGAAGTTTGTACTATTTATAACATCTTTAATTAGTCTGGCAGGCAGATATGTATATTAATGGGACTTAAACTATTAAATAAATTATGGTTAAAGCACACTAAAAAATTAGTCTTACAAATGCTTACGAAGTAATAATGTCCAACGAGAGAACAAGCTTTTTAAAAACGTATGGGGTTCTTTTTTTCTCTGTAAGCGTTGTTAAAAAAAACTTTGTTTAATGCATTAAACACATTTAAGCTACAAGAACACACGAACACAAAAGTTGCTTGCTAAATTTGTGTCCGACTGGCTGCTACTGAAATATTTACTAGACTACCACTACAAAATAAACATATGAGCAATATGACTTTCAATGGTGCCACCTAAAGTCTTTTTGTATTGTTTAAGCTATATTATTTGCATTTTACCGTATTAACAGCACTAATCTGTTAACTGTCGCGTATAAAAATAGAAATTAGTTTAATTTCAACCACTCCACAAAATTAGCATTGGCAGCAACCCGTATTCATGTTGCCTTGTAGCCATTTAAAAAAATTATTCTCTCAAACACATGTATTCTATTTTTGACTGGTTGTGTGCGGTAGCCTGTAGCGAGGAATGTATTTAATGCTTAAAGCATGAGTGATAAATTGAGCCTTTTGTGTGTTTTGCTTGCATTCAAACAAATTACATATAATGCATTAAACACATTCAAGCTACAAGAACACAGGAACACACGAACACAAAAGTTGCTTGCTAAATTTGTGTCCGACTGGCTGCTACTGAAATATTTACTAGACTACCACTACAAAATAAACATATGAGCAATATGACTTTCAATGGTGCCACCTAAAGTCTTTTTGTATTGTTTAAGCTATATTATTTGCATTTTACCGTATTAACAGCACTAATCTGTTAACTGTCGCGTATAAAAATAGAAATTAGTTTAATTTCGACCACGCCACAAGATTAGCATTGACAGCAACCCGTAGTCGTGTTGCATTGTAGCCATTAAAATAATTATTCTCATAAGCACACGTGTATTCTATTTTTGACTGGTTGTGTGCGGTAGCCTGTAGCGAGGAATGTATTTAATGCTTAAAGCATGAGTGATAAATTGAGCCTTTTGTGTGTTTTGCTTGCATTCAAACAAATTACATATAATGCATTAAACACATTCAAGCTACAAGAACACAGGAACACACGAACACAAAAGTTGCTTGCTAAATTTGTGTCCGACTGGCTTCTACTGAAATTTTTACTAGACTACCACTACAAAATAAACATATGAGCAATATGACTTTCAGTGGTGCCACCTGAAGTCTTTTTGTATTGTTTAAGCTATATTTTTTGCATCTTACCGTATTGGCATCACTAATCTGTTAACTGTCGGGTATAAAAATAGAAATTAGTTTAATTTCGACCACGCCACAAGATTAGCATTGACAGCAACCCGTAGTCGTGTTGCATTGTAGCCATTAAAATAATTATTCTCATAAGCACACGTGTATTATATTTTTGACTGGTTGTGTTCGGTAGCCTGTAGCGAGGAATGTATTTAATGCTTAATTTGTCCCATGACGATCACTACTTGGCTCTCAAAAACAGCACATTAGTTTTCGTTTGTATTCGTGTTGTGTTAGATGTCGGTCCCCAGAGAAAAATTTGGCGGTTTTTGTTGCAAAGTGAGATTTAAAAAAAAAACGGATGTGTATGTAGGTACAGGGTGTGTACAATCATTATTTTACAGTGCAAACAGATTTTGGTCCAATATCGTAAAATTTTTGGGAAAAAATCGTCAAAAAAAAGTTTTGGAAATCGTCAGAGAATCGTCAACACTAAAATTTATGATTTTAATTACTTTTTAAGTTAAAGTGCTTACAAATAGTTTCGTCAAAAGTAGTAACAGAAAAAGTTAAATTTCATAATTTAAAACAAAACAAACTGAAAATGAAAAAACGCTAATATTTAAGAAATTTTTACAGATTTTATTTGAAACAAATTATTTTTTTTAAGAATTAATTTTATAAGGGATCAGGGAATGACTAAAAATGGTTTTTCAAAGCAGAAGACACTTATTTCTGCTTTTTTTAGGGCGAACACGTTAGATATAGATATATAGCGTAAATAAATACATATATTTAGTATATTTTAGGTGTATTGTGCTTAAGGTTTTTTATTTCTCGGACTTTTTTGCTTCCCGGGAAACGGGAAAAGAAAAATTAATTTCCCGGTAATCCCGCTCTTCAAAAAACCATTTTTATTTTTAATAAAAAAATGTAAATAAGTAAATACATACATATAAAAAACTTACGAGTTCAAAAAAGAAAAACAAAAGAGATCAAAGTAAAACTTAACAATTCAGTCCAGGGTACACTTAACCAGGTAATATCAAGTTGAATTCAAAACTTTGCCCTCTGCATTTACTTTTTGTATTTGAAAGGTGGAATTTAAAAAAATTAAAATTTCATACGAAATTATATGTTTTAAAAGAACGAATGTTAAATTCATTATAGTCAGCTGGGCTATGGATATTACCTGTTTGAGTGTACACTGATTGATGATATGCATAGGTTTCAACCACTGTAGAATGACATCAGCGGAAATGTCTTCGTTAGGAAAAAATCCAATTTTGTTACATAATAATAATAATAGCAGGCTTATTAAGGGATTATTTGCATTATTCGCATAGACATCTTTTAAATAAGCCCTTAATAACCATTCCTTGATTTTTTATGAATATGGGAGTTTGTATGTATTGTTTTATAAACCAAAAATAAAGAAAAATTAAAAAACAATTGTGAATATGTTTAGAATACTTTAAGTGTGAGGCTTTGTAGGTCCCGGTATTCCCGTACAAAATTCCCGGGAAAGTTAAAATTATTGCCAAAAATATCGCCATGACGTCAAACTTAATATTTATAAGCCAAGATCACTAAAAAATCGCCACATTTGGCGTAAAATCGCCATAACTGACAGCCCTGGTGTGTATGATCTACAGCACAATTAGGGGTTTTTTCGTCAATTTTCATTTCCTAACCCCCCGACCACACGCGCAATGAGTATGGCAATTATTGCCGTGGCAACTGTCAAATTCTATTGCCAACACTAGATATTAACGTGTAGACCGTACAAATATGTATTTTAATACATATTTGGCAATAAATGTTATAATACATTGCTGAGCAATTATCTTTTAATACAAGCTGTCAAATTCATACTTGTTTTTGTACAAAGCCTATGAAAAATCCGAAATCTGTTGGCCAATCTTCCAAACGCCATCTCAACCGTCATTCTCGCTCTACTCAGTCTATAATTAAAGATTTCTTCTGGAGCTGTCAGTTTTAAATTTCTATTATAACTCTTCATTAAATTTCTGTCCAGGCCGAAAATGTCGTCTCCAATAAAATAGTATGGTGTTTTTGCCACCTGACCAGGTAAAGCTTCGTCAGACGGTAACTGCAACTTCCCCTGCTTCAAAGCTTGGTGAAGTAAGCTGTTTTTAAAAATTACAACGTCCGAGGCTCTCCCATTCCCACCAACGTCTATGTACAAGAACTTGCTATTTGCGTCAACGACTGCTAGGAGCACCGTACTAAAGAAACCTTTGTAGTTGTAGAAATTTGATCCTTCATGTCTTGGGTTCTTGATTCGAATATGCTTCCCATCTATAGCCCCTAAAGTATGCGGGAATTGCCACATCTTTTCAAAGCCTTCAGAAACAACTTTCCACTCTTCTTGGGTACAAGGAGTCTATTAAAAGCAAATTCAACATAAAAAAGGATTTTAATTGTACCTGCACATATGTATATATATGTTCCCATTGTTCCTATAAGGAGCATAGGACCATATATGTATAATAAATATCTATCTCACCTTCAGATATTGGGGTTTAAGAGCTTCAACAATGGAGTTAAGAACTTCCGGAATAAATCTGCTTATAGTTCTACGCGATATGCGGGACAAATATTCCAAGGACCTATAAGAATCTCCGGTTGCTAAAAAACGAAGTGTTACCGCAAGCCGCACCCGGGAACTTATTGAACACCTCATCACAGTGTTTTGTTTTTTTATCTTACAATCAACCTACAGATATATAGGTATTAAAAATATTTCCATGGCAATCCGAAAATATTTGTTATATAAACTTTAAACATACTTATTAAATGTTATATAAGCATTTAATAGACGTGTGCAGATAAATACTTCCATATGTATATACACTTAAAAATGTAATTGCATTTGTATAGAACTTACTAATGCAAGGAGAATCTCAAACTTTTCAACATCCATTCGACAGAAATTAGTGTAGTCGTTTGTATCCCACATTAAATCTTTTAAAAGATGAGACTCCAGACTATGAATATCCCTTCTTTGAAGAAATGGATTTACCCAATACCGCCTTTCGGAGGATTCATCTTCTTCTGCAACATCCATCACTGTTATTAATTGCTTCAAAACAAGCAAAAGTTTAACATTTTTATTTTTTGAACTCATTTTAATTAAAATTTAAAAAAAAATACACACAACCTGCCTTAGCAAAATTTTTTATTTTATGTTTAAACATATGCACGTTTTCACCACCGTAAGTTACAAACTTGAACATTAGCAATTTGACGCGGCAATTCTGCCGACGTTATTGCTTGTATTAAGACATATCTGATTGCGCGTGTGGTCGGGGGGTAAAGTTAAAGCATACTAAATGCATCCTCTTAATTTTTTAAGTTAAGTGCTATATAAGCAAAAAAAACGTTTTTTTAATGTTCTATATATACATACACATACTCAAGGTAATATTAAAATAACTCGTAAATTACTTCTTTTTGTATAAAAATAACAAGTGTTTTAACCAAAGAAAAGTTTTTCATATATAACAACATGTTACTTAACAAATTAACTGCCTTTCTACGTATGCTGTTGGTTAAACATATTTTCTCTTCGTTTTAAATATCTTGGTGTACCAAAAAATGTAATACCAATTATCACAATAAGGTTGAACAAATTAGCATAATAAACTATTAGAAAATTTTAAAAAAATTTAATTCTACCTTAATATTTTGTCCTATTTACTTCAAGCTCAAGATCTTTTATATTTGTTTTTTCTTTTTTCTTTATTTCGCCACAACAATGGGAAGCTTCTTAAGGATAATTTTTATTTTTATTAAACAGTTAAAAAAACTATTTTATTTATAGTATAAAAACATTACATGATTGCGAAGAAATTTATTAAACTAATATTCAGATCTTATTTACTTAAAGTCTATAATGTTGGGCTACATTAGCTGTGTAAATAGGACAAAACATTAAAACAAAAGATCGAAGAAAAAAGGCGAAAATTTTTACTTTAATTAAATAGTTGTTTCTTTTTATTTAATTTATTTAATAACGAAAAAACATTAATATTTTATATGATTATTTAAGTAAAATAAATTTAAAATTTGAGAGTCAAAAACAATAAATGTTTCTTATGACGAATTTTTTGGCGACTTTTTTTGTTTTTACTTAGCAGCCAGACGTTCAATTGTTGCCTTTCAAGTTTCAATAAACTCAACAATTTTTACTAACACACTCAAACTTTTCGAACTTAAAAGCAACTTGAAGATCAATTTTCCCATTCAACTCGCCTTTCAACTTGATGGGCAAGTTAAGAGATAATTATACCATTTTTTCATAAATTTTTGTTTTTTCACATGCTTGCTTACTTAAATATTCTATCGCAAATAATTTAAACTAAATTTTCGTGTATGTTTCGTATATAAACAATAATAAATAAATTAATGCAAATATTTTGTGTGTTGTTGTACCAAAATTAAGTCGCAAATAAATAAAAAATGTAATGAAATAACAAATGTAATATATAAAACAATTTTTGTGTTTTGTTTAACAAATATTCTGCCGCAAAGGGAGCATTTTTCATTTATTTCTTGACCACGCCATCTTAAGAAATGAAATTGATGATCAAGTTGATTATCAAGTTGCGTGCAGCCTACGTCACGATCATCAATTCGAATAATTTTGAAAACCAATATGTGTGATCAACTTGAAGTTCTGGCCGCAGCGTTAAACTCAAAATAAAAATTGTTGGGCGATTTTTGATAACTGTTCTGACGATTGACCCTGGAAAAAAACTGACAACCGGATACACACAGTAAAAAAG
Organism: Melanophora roralis; assembly: GCA_963583895.1. Taxonomy (NCBI): domain Eukaryota; kingdom Metazoa; phylum Arthropoda; class Insecta; order Diptera; family Rhinophoridae; genus Melanophora; species Melanophora roralis. The sequence goes on along the minus strand of OY757190.1, from coordinate 66,828,645 downwards.
CACCTATACAAGGTATATTGAACAAGGTAGGGACAACTGATCAGCTGACTTCTATTTCCGCCATATGACTTCTAACTTAGCTTGGACACTTGTTTATGTTATACAATGGTTGTGTATACTGTGTGTATGTGTGTTCGCTACATTTTCGACAACCAAGCTGGAATTAGCAACAACAAAATACATGCTGAAATTTTACAGGAAGTTGTTGTTTTAGGGACGATCCCACCTTCTTATTCCACCATGCACCTATAAATGTTCTCTTGTTGGGCACCACTGCTTTAATGTGGCTATTTATTATAGATGCCAGATTTGACGATTTGTCGTCATTTTGACGATTTTTGGCCACAAATAATTGCTTTTGACGATTGGACGATTTTTGCCTTAAATTTGACGTTTTTAATAAAGGCTTTCGACCTAAGCCAAAACCTACAAATTTCGTTATACATATGTAAGTATGATTTTTAAATTTCATATAATATCATGAATAAGTGTTTCAGAGAAAGTGTTTGCAAAATTTCTGTCAATCTTTCGCTACTTTAATCACAAGTTGCCATTTAAATCTCGGGACATTTAAACCAAATGAAAGGGTTTTCAAGGCCCTTCAGTCTTAATACTCTACAGTACAACACACCTAAAATAACCTGTTGGTATTTAGGTACGCTATATACATATGTATATCTAATGTGTTTGGCCTAAAAGAAAAAAAAAAAAAAACAAAAAATTAGGTTCTTCCCCTTTGAAAACCTATTTTCAGCCTTTCCATATTTGCTATTGCTTGCTTATTATTAATATTTAAATGTTTTCAGTTAGAATACTGTATATTAAAAACAAGGATTAGAATTATAAATAGGATCCCTGAAAAATGATTTCTGTAAAAATATTATTTGTTTTTTTGTTGTATTATTTGTTACGATTTCCAATACTTGTTTTGACGATTTTTTCCAAAGATTTGACGATATTGTCCCAAATTTATCTGGCAACTATGCTATTTATGCACCATTGCAAATCACATCATATTTGAGTAGAAAATGAATTTTCAAAAAGATTCGTTTGAAAAAGTTGCGGGTAGCACAGTTTTTTTTCGGCTCAACGACCGCATTAACAAACACTTTAATTAAGCAGAAGAGTCAAAAGCTACTCAAATAGGAATAAAAATATATTATTTATCAGTATGCATGTAAATATGTATATACCTAAATATGCAGCCATCCTCAATTTCAATTGGTTTAATTTGTTGTGTACTCTGGGGAGAAGGCACCTACCAGCTGGCGTAATTGAGCGACATTGTCATTATGACATTTTCATCGATGAAACATCTTCACATAATCGAAACTTGCACGAAATTATAATATTTTTGAAAAATCTTTGTAACAATGACACAAGTAAGTGGAGTTGTGCATAACAATATCATTGTAGTATCATCGTACTGTCAAAAAAGTCAAAACTTAGCGACATTGTTATGGGTAGACGACGAAATGAGCCGTGCAGGACTTTGTCTGCATACGTTCACCTCAACAAAACAATAAAGAATAACAGGGATTTTTATTTTTGATATATCTTAAATTCTTTACGTTTTCTTATTACTTTTACTTAAATGATTTTGGTTTGTGAAATGCAAAGTGCCACAAATATAAATATTTTTTTTAAAACAGCAAATTACTTAGGATTTTAACAGAATTATGTTAAATATGTACATATACATATGTATGAATAGTGGCGTTTACATGCATAATTTCAAGTAAGTTAAAATGTCTAAAAATATCAAATAAATGGGCAGTTATGAATACACACAAAGAAATAACTCAAATATGACTAAAATTGATATTTTCCGCTACGGTTCTCTATGTTAGTGACGTATAACATAAAAATTCACTAATGAATCCCAGTGATATTGTTCCCTATGACTCACTAAGACGCTAGAGCCTAACAGACGAAATTCATTTAACGGCAATTTTCACAATCTATGATTATTATAATTTAACAGGAACATTAACAAACCGCCGATATCGTTAACCGGAACTATTTAACTTACGGTTAGTGTTTTGCGTTTCACCATCTTTCGGTTAGTTAACACTTACATTATAGAAAAAGTATGGTAATACTAGTTTTTATTATTTACGAAAAATCGTGCAATGAAAGAAAATCAAAAAAAGTTATACACATGGTACAATTACCTTAAGATAATTGTACCATGGTTATACAAAAATTATTAGCAATTTTTTTATGCAAGAAAAATATACATATACATATTTAAAATAATTTTTTTTACTTAAAATAGTTTATATACATTTACTAGGTAAGTATAAATTCTTAAATGTGCATTCATATAAGTGTATTCATTGTAGAAAATAAAAAAACCTTTGTCTAAATTCTTCATCAGGTAAAGAAAAATGCTCCCATCGTGTAAAAACTTTTTTCTTTTTGGCTTTAAAGCTTGAAATATTGAAAACATTACAAAAATGTAAATGTTTATATCTTCTTTCCATTTTCTTTTTTATTTTTATTTTAGTAAAAACATTTAACCAGAAGATTTTGTTCAGTTAAATTTAACAGAGACTTTGTGATTAATTTCTGCCGGTTAAATGCTAACCGTACTTTGTGAAATGCAATTTTGCCTAACTTACGGTTAAACTTCCTGTTAAATTATAATCGGATTTTGTGAAAAGGGCCGTAAGTCAGGTATGACGCCGAAGAAAATTCTTTATATGTACATATGTATGTCATAAGTATATGGTTTAGCATTGTCAACGTATGTCCCGATGGACCATTATGACATGCGCCACCGGGTGCATATGTATGTACATATGCATATGTATTTATGTTCTTTTGTGCATCTACCTTTGTACACATACATATGTATGTACATATGTATGCTTGTATGTACATTACTTTTCCTTTTTACATCTCAATTGTGCGTTTTAATTCTTAAACTTCAAACAAACTTATGGATATGGTAATTATGTGTGTATTTACATACAAATTATGTCTCCCATAAAAATGTGATGCAAAAATATGTTTTTATTTTTGTACTAAATACATGTGTAGAAAAAAATTTGCAAAATGAAAAAAAATAATTATTTAATTATATTGTATGTAGTTGAAAGTCAACAAGAACAACAACGAAATGACAAAGATTATAAATTCAGGCCAAGCTCATGCCAAAAACTAATAAATGTGTTTGCCAACAGTTCAAATAAAACCAAATAAAAAACAAACCATGCCCAATCATACCTACATAGTACATTCAACGAAAATTACAACAGATAGGTATTTATTATATTTAGGTATGTATCTACAAAAAAGAAAAATACAAAACAAAAACAATAAAGCGAAGACAAACAGACAAGCCACCAACAAGCCAGCCAACGAAGTGAACAAGCAAGCAAAATATACAAGAGGACGCATTAAAGTCAAAGCACAAAAGAAACATACAAAAAACATGCATACATACATACACACATACGTACATATGGCTGCATGTCAGTGTTGCCACCAACGAAATGCTAAATTACACATGGATCAACCCAAAATTACACATGAAATTACGAATTACACATGCTTTTTTTAAAAAAAGGCCTTTTTTGTCCTAAAATTAATAACCCAGCAAAAACTTGCTCTAAAATTAGTTAAAATCCCAAAAAATCTTACTCATTAGCATTTTAACACATTATTTTAACATGGCGATGACATTGGAGGCAAGTACTTACCATGCTCGCTTATAAAGAGGGAGTAAAATAAGTACTTACCATCCTCGATTACAAGGAGGGACTTAAATAAGCTATTACTTTATTGGCATTATAATAATCTTTTTCTGTTGCCCCCAGTTATTCATTATTGCATTAAAAATGTTTTTCTGTGATGTTTTACATATTTTTAAATTTTATACCCTTCATATAGTAATAAGGCTGTATATGAAATTGTCATTCCATTTTTAATTTTTACAATATTTATTTTACACCCCATTAAGTATAAAAATTTTGGATTCTTATAGATAGGTAAGTCGCTAAAGCCATGTCTGTCCATCTGTGTGTCTTTTGAAATCAAGTTTCCAAACCTTAAAAAAGTCGCTCAGAAAATAATCAGAAATATACCTGATTTAATCGCTATTTAAAATCAGCAAAATCGGTTTACTATTGACCGAGATGCAAGAAAAACTATAAAATAACCACAAAGCTTAGCACAGATACTTCGAAGATAGGGACCTAAATTAGGGAAAAAATTTTTCATGTAGAAGCACAAATTTGGGAAGAATTTTATCCAATCACAACTATAGAAGTCACGTGTTCTACAGCAAGTAATTTTACAATAATACCTACATTTTGGAAAACAAATTTTTTGAATAAGAGCAGGGGGAGGAGCAACCCCCATTCAAATAAACTGTTTTTGTACCTTCTACATGGTATTTCTATTATACATAGGTACAAACATTATTTTCTAAAGTTTTCTATTTTAAAAACTAGAATAGCTATCGACTTCAAACCCGATACAAAGTATTTTTTTATGGTACATATTTTCATTACGAAATAACTCGGTCAGATCAGATGGCCATAAAAAGATCAATGTGAAGGGTATATTAGATTCGGCAAACCCGAATAAAGCGGTTTCACTTTTTTTTAAATACAAGTGTAAAAAACTTTAAATATATATAAAAATAATAATAATTATCAAAAATGATAAAATTTTAAATTACACATGCAACCAATTACACATGGGCTACACATGAAACGAAAAATTACACATGAAATGTGTAATTACAACTAAGGTGGCAACACTGCTGCATGTACATGTTCATCACACAAATGCAGTGATGCCAACTTAGTTATTTTAGAGCTAAATTTAGCATCTTTTTAATTGCTTCAAACTCGAAAATTTTCTCTTTAGCTCTTTTCAACTGTGGAAACGGCACGTTTGGCACTTTTTGCATTTTATAGTAAATTTTTGCGTTTTTGCCCTATTGTTTTGGCTTTCTGGCATTAATGGAACATACACAACTGTTCACTGATTCATTTCATTTATTACAAAACCTGACAAATAATATGAGATGACTTTGATTATATAGCTGCATTGTTTGAATCTTAAATAAATAACAACTGTTTTCTAGGATATAACTTTGAGAAAGCATGCGAAGATTCTTATATAATTGAATCAAAAACATATCGTTAAACGTAATACAGGGTGGCCCAGAAAGACCGAAGTGGTGTGAATTGCTTATAACTTTTTATTTAAGAGATATTTTTTTAATTTTTTTTTTTTTAAATACATTAAATTTATGGGGAATATTTTTGGATTAGTTATTAAAAATGATATCCCGCAAGTGGTGGCCATATTCTGCTTCGCACAAATGTGCTCTTTCCAACACATTTTCCATGACCTTTCGCAAAACTTCCGGTGGTATGTTGTTAATTTCTTCTCGAATATTGGTTTTTAACTCCTCAATACTCCTAGGCTTATTAACATAAACTTTTCCTTTTAAATAGCCCCAAAGAAAACAGTCTGGAGCGGTTAAATCCGGGGAACGCGGAGGCCAATTAAAATTGCTGTTACGAGAAATTATTCTTTCACCAAAGATGTCGCGTAAAAGAGTCATTGTGGCCCTCGCAGTGTGCGCTGTGGCTCCATCCTGTTGGAACCATATTTGCGGATGGTTTTCCACGGCTGGCCTTACAAAATTTTGCAACATGGCCCGATATCGATCACCATTGACGGAAATGGCGACACCTTGTTCATTTTCAAAAAAATATGGGCCAATGATCCTTTCTGAAGAAACACCGCACCAAACGGTACACTTAACTGGGTGCAATTGTCGTTGATGAAGTACTCTCGGGTTTTCCGTAGCCCATATCCTACAGTTTTGCTTGTTAACGAACCCATTTAATTGAAAATGGGCTTCGTCACTCATTATTAAGTTATGAATAAAATTTGGATTCTCTTGTGCTTTTTGCTGGAAATAAATTGCATAGTCAAGTCGTTGCTGGTAATCTGTTGGTTTCAATTCTTGAACAAGTTGAATTTTGTATGGAAACAATCCTATGGTGTGCAAAATTCGCTGCAGCGAAGTTCTTGAGAGGCCCAGTTGTGACGAACGTCTCCTGGTTGATGTTTCTGGATCCTCCCGAATACTCTCCTGTACCACTTGAATATTGTCAGCCGTGTGGACAGTTCGGTGTCTGCCGGGACCAGGAAGGTTCCTTACTGCTCCTTGTTCTCGAAAATTTGCAACCAGACGGTTTATTGTTGACTGAGAGGGTGCAACCCGCACATTAAATTGACGACGGTATGCACGCTGAGTCAACACAATGGACCGTTGATTTGAAAAGTAAATTTCAACAATTTGGGCACGTTGTTCAATTGTGTATTGCTCCATTATAAATTATCCAAGTCTTCTTTACAAAATACTGAAAAGAAAAGAAGAAAAAAATTATAATAAAAAAGTTATAAGGAATTCACACCACTTCGGTCTTTCTGGGCCACCCAGTACATATAATACAATTCATAAAAACTCTAATTTATGAAATTAGGGCAAAGCTTCCAACAAATTGTAAGATGTTGGAATAGATTTCGGTATTTAGCGCAAAAATGTTTTTTTGCAGGATTCAGAAAATACTTTATGTGTTATTAAAGAATTTGAAGATGATTTTAAAGAAATTGAAGAGCTGTAAAATTGGTAAAAAATTTAAAATTGTACCAGTGGAAAAGTTTAGATATAACCGAATAATTTTTGATCGAATTGCATCATTGTTTGTTTTTGAATTTCTTCGTATGCATATTCTACTGCTAAAGTGGAAAAAAACATTCAGTGCCATAATTTTTTTAAGAACAAACTAAGAATACTTAATAGTTAATTCATATAAAATATGGTTTATACATATATGGTGTTTAAACTACGAGTTACCAGCAATCGTACTCGAATTTGTAATAATAAATTCAATTAAAACATAAAAAAATATATAAAAACAAATCTATGGCCGGAAGAAGAAAATGTTACTCTTTTTGACAATGATTGTTCTTTTTTGACTTAACTTATTTATATGTAAATGTGTATGGTCATATTGTTAATGTTGATAAACATTTGTAGCAATTGCTGCTGTAAAATAAGTTTATTTAATAAATACATTCATCGATTTAAAACGAAAAATCTTCAACTTTTTGCCTCTGAATTGTTGGCATCACTGCACAAATGAATGGACAAACCTACAAAAAAAAAAACAGTGAGACCATAAAAAATATACATATGTTTGTTCATAAGCAAAAACTTGTATTCACTGGTGGTTTTCACACAAGACTAATTGTGCTGGCATAAAATTGCAGTTTGTTGGCTTTTTCGGTGAAGAGAGTGGTTTTGGTTGGCACAATTTTTTCAACCAGCTTCAACCCCGCACAAGCAGAACAAAACTAACACAAACACACTAATGAACGTGAAATAAGCAAAGAAAATACTAACACACACAAAGCTTTGTATACGTGCACAGTTTTATGCCAGCATAATTAGTCTTGTGTGAAAACAAAAAAACAAAATTTGTGCAGATTAAATATTAGTATTGTGTGAAAACCACCACTGATATGCACATACATACACACACACTTAAATATGTAAATTCTTAAACGAGTACACTCAAGGCGCACTCATATCAGGAGGGTGCAACAACAACAAAACCGTCATAAGAATGTCAAAGGCAAATAATCACAAACTCTTTCTTCTTTTTGAGCTTTTCTTACAATACTACATTTGTTGTTTGTAAAAAAGGAAAAAATACATAAACATAAACATAATTCGACATTAATATAACGAAATCCCATTACTGGTTATCTAAGGCTACCTGATATACGTGTACCCTGAGCACACTCTTATTAAAAGGCTTAACACACTGCATTTACACAGCTAAACAAACGTTCATCAACAACGGTAATTTTTAAAAACTACAATAACAGAGGCAATAAATAAATGTTGCCTGTCCCAAAAGCAAAACCTAAAAAACCCAACAACAGCAACTGCTAATATGTAGGTTCAACTAGAAAAAGATATTTTTCTGGCACTTTACTTAATACTAGCAATAACGCAGGCAGAATTGCTGAGTCAATTTGTTAATTTTCAGGAGGATGGGAAAACGTACATGTCTTTTAACATTAAATTAAAAAAAATTTGCCGAGAAATGATGCTTAACATTTTCATTTTAACAAACAAATTTTACAAGAAAATGTATCTAAATATCACCAAAACCACTTATATTACTTATATTTTATTTATTTTAAAAATTTGTGCAGTTTTTTCACTTTTTTTGTATGCCAATTTCTTAGATTTTTTTTTACGTTTTTTTCTATTTGTTTTCTTGTTGTACAAAATATATATATGTATATAAATTGACAGCTTGTGTTGAAAGATTATTGCTTAAGGTGGCTTCAGACTATAATACTGGGTAAAAACACTTGTCAAAAAACTCAAATAAAATGAGAAAATATAATAGTGTGAAGACATTATGATATGAAATGTCAAAAAATACCTAAAGAAATTTGACAGTAGTATGGCTCTCTTCATTTTTAGAAATTTTTCTAAACCATTAGATTTTGCATGTATCAGAGTTGCATATTTACAGCAGCCATAAAGAAAATCAGGCATGGAAAGTTTTTTATAAAATTTGGTATTGTAAAATTAATTTTTTAATAATATTTTTATGAAATTTATAGTTATTTATTAGGAAATAAAATATTTTTAATTGAAATTAAATTAAAAAGTTGTAAAAGTAATTTTTTTTTCATTAAAAGTGTTGTAAAATTATTACTTTTGATATGTATATTTATATATTTTTTAAAAATCGATAGGTGTCAAAAAATGGAGTCTTTTAGCAAAATAAACTCACTTTGTATAAAAAAAAACAAATTTTTTTGATTGAATTTATTATATACAAGCGTTTTTATTAATTAACCCGCAAAAGCAAATCAAGAAAATTTTTAAAACATTGTTTATTTGTTTTAATCAGTTATAAAGTCTTAACAAATATTAAGCGTGTTCCAAAAGATCTCGATTTTGTTCCGACATATGAGAGTAAAGAAATTACTCTCCAAGCTTACCAAAGTTGCTCAAAACAGCTGGAACGCAAAAAACTATAATTGAAAATTTTTAAGTGCTCACATGCTGCTTAGTTAAAAAGTAAAATTTTATTTAGACGATTACACCACATAGAATTTTTAAAACATAGCATATACATCATATATAAAATGTATCTAAATGTTCTAAATCGCATTTTATATTAAAGAAATCTACTGATTTTTATAAAAAAATGTACCTGCAACAAAAATTTTGTTGAAACCCTTGTACAGGAAAGGAAATTTATCTCAAACGTTCTCTTTGCTGTGGAAAATTTGTTACCTGAAACCCTTTTGGGTAAGTTTGGATTAATTTGTGTGAGTTTGGACTATTTTCTTATGTACCTGAAACACAACTTTTAATAAATTAAAATGCCTTTTTTCAATTTTTAATAAATTCTAACCTTATGGTAATTTTCGATATATGAAAACTATGCGAAAATACTTATGGTAGGTATAAATTTTTCCACTAGATTTTATAGCTTGCTTTTAAAAACCAGTAATATTATAAAAATATCACATAAAAACTTAAAGGCATATACACACATATGTACAAATATACATATATATAAAATAAGTTTTAAAACAGATTTTGTATAAAAGCGACGCTCGAAAACTTTTTTACATCTGAAAATTTATAATTATTACGGGCCTAAGTTTCAACCTCCTTATTTAAAATAAATTATAAAACTGTACACAGAAAAAACTGAGTTGTAGAATCAGTAACAAATTTCAGAGAATCAGTAAATATTTTGTCTGGCTGAGGACCTACAACGAAAGTTGTAAATTTAGACAAACAATTTTGCAAGAATTTTAGCTTCTGTTAAAAAATTTTGCTGAGCTGGTTAAATATTTTATTTGTCTAGGCGAAAATTTTGTTTGATTTAAAAATCAAATAAAAATATTATTAGAGACTATTAAAAAAATTGACTAAAAAATTAAATTATTTTGAACAAGAATTTGTTTGAAAAATTTTTTTTGTAGTTTTTTGTGTGTAAGTACAAATATAAAAAAATATATATACAAAACGTCGAAGAATTATTGGAAGAATGTGCAAAAGTTTAAAATATTACTAAAAGTTCTATCCCTGATGAACGGCTGTTTAATGATTTAGCGCCAGTAAAAATTTTTACAAATAGTAAATATTAAAAGTGAAATTAAGAATTAATTGCAGAAATTAGTTAAAAAAACATGTCTGATGAACTAACTGCAAGTATTTTTTCACCCTTTTGTTAAATTCAAATAAAAAAAATACTTGCTTTAAAAGTTAAAGTTTTTTCTTTAACTCAAAAACAGATGTTTAAATACTACACAGATTTTAATTTTATTTCAAATGTGATAGTGTAAAGACAAAATGTAATGCGCATTATTTCTTATTTGATTTTTTGACAGTCAAACCAAAAATCATTTTATTTGGCTCTCACAAAATCCAATGAAAATCTAAACACTTGTAGAATAGTGTGAAGGTAGCTTTAGCAATGTATTTTGATACTGATCAGGGTTGTCAGTTTTTTTCCGGGTCCATCGCCAGAACGGTTATCAAAAATCGCCAAAAAATATTTTTTTGAGTCGCAAAAAAATTCGCTATAATAAAAATCTATTGGTTGTGACGGAAAAAACTCAAAAATTATTTTACTTAAATAAACATATGAAATATTAATGTATTTTTTAATTAAATTAAATAAAAATAAATAACTACTTAATTAAAGTTAAAATTAATTTTTTTTGTACACCAAGAAATTCAAAGGAAGAATTGAAAATATGTATAACCAATAGAATGGCAGTTACCTTGTTAAGTAACATGTTGTTAAATATTAAAAACTTTGATTAGTATAAAACACGAACCTAATGCAGCATTGGTATTGTAGTAATTTTGAATGTAACATCGTTTAAAGCAAATCTGTGGCAAACAAGATTATTTTATTCAAAAAGGAGTAGTTTACGAGTTATGTTAATATTAACTTGAGTATAGTTTTTGAATGTGTGTATGTATATAAAGAAAGTTAAAAAAACGTTTTTTGCTTATATAGCACTTAATTTTAGATGAATTTAGTAAGCTATAAACATATGTATGTACATAGTATTTGTATTAAATATATTTTTTTTTATTTATTTTGTTAGTTTAAAAACTTTGCCGTTTGTTAAAAAAATCGCCAACAATATCGCCATGGTGTCAAACGTAAATTTTAATAGTCATGAGCACTAAAAAATCGCCACATTTGGCGTAACTGACAGCCCTGATACTGATTGCTAAAGGTGCTTTCGCACGATATGTATTTTACACATGACTTGTCACTTTTGCAATCCACATGTAATTGCGTATGTCTGTCAAAATTTTCAATTTAGAGACGGTTTATAATTTTTGCTTTCAAACGTTCGTATGTAATTACAACTGACATAACCTCCAAACCAAATACACTTGAGTCTTTTTTTATGCGGTATTTTTTTATGTGAATTTATGCGGTCTTTAAAAATTCTTATTTTTTTTTATACTGCGAAACAAATTGGAGAAGTTTTAAACACAGTTAATAAATTACAAAACCAAATTCTCATCGTAGACCCAGATACGGAACAAGCATTATAACTTCAATCTGGATTAAAAAATCTTTTCTCAGGATCAGTGTGACCGCTGAGAATTTTAAAAAAGTGGCACAAATAGTCGTTTTAGGAAAAAAAAAGTCGCTTTTGGAAAAAAAAGTTGCACTCTTTTTTAAAGCCCTTATTCAACTTTTTATTAATGTTTTTACAACTAAAAAGAACAAAAGCAGATCAATAATTCAACTGTAACGAAATGTAAATTAAAAACGAATGGTCTTTATTGTTTATTTAACTTAAATTCTTTATTTGTGAATACTTTCAGAGCAACTAGTGAAGCTCTTGATCTGCGAAAGTAGTCTGTGTTTTCTTCTATATTTTACGTTCTTTTTATAATAGTTTTTAGCTAATTCGACAATTATCGAATCCACCCACTTAAATCTATGTTACAACATTTCTTAATACTAGTGTGTGTGTGTGTTAATTAGTTCAAAACAATTTGGTTTTAATTGATCTATATTCATTCAATGCAACTTCCGTACTTGAGTCGGCATAAACATAAGTGTGCCAGAATAACAACAACATACAGTACTTTGTAAATATTTTTGCAAACTCTACAACAGCTTGTGGTGTGCATATTATGCTTACCATGCAATGTGTTGTCTAGTGACGATCAACGATATTGATATTTAATATTCTTTTGTTTACAAATAAATGGAACTGCACATTGTGTTGGCATTGTCGAAGTCATCTCATGCTACACAACAACACAAAAAAACTTTATCAAAATAAATTAAAAATAAGAAATGTATCAAAAAGAAAACATTCATTAAAAACGAATTTTTGTACGAAGACACATAAAAAGTAATTAATTTGAAATTGCAAACAAAAAATTAATTTTTATATAGTTTTAGTATAATGAAAAATCGAATGCACTGTTCTTTAAATATCGGAATATCGTTTTTCAAATTTCGTTGAAACAAGGACAGACAGACAACTAGTCTTAGTAAAAAACATATAGCGCATTTAAACTACCCACTGGTTTTTTATCTCTAGGGATGTAATGTAATAATACACAAGTTCATATTTTTAATTTTGTTCATATTATTTGAAAATTCGTTTCTGTACTTGTGTTTTAGTTCATCACCTGGAATACAGTCTTCTAGTTCAGTATTTAATAAATGTAAAGCTTGAATTACAGGTCTTAACTTTTAATTTGTTTGCCAATTTATTTTTAAACAGCCCTGACTTAGGAAAAATTCTTTCAGCACATGCGCTGCTGTGGGGTATGTAAAAATATACGCAACTATTTTATATAAATTTGGTCACAATGGCTTATTTAAATCATTTTTTAAACAACACACTGTATGCCAAAAGCTTTCAGCATGTTTAATTTTAAAAAAAAACATGGAATGCGATATTTGGGAATAACAGAAATGTCCACATATGCAAAGTATGTGTTTATGTATGTGCATATGATAGAATTTGTTTAACTTTCGTAACAAAAAAGGGCAAAAGTTGCAAAAATTTAAAAAAGTTGCAAAATAGTGTCAGTATAAAAAAGTCGCACAAAAAGTCGCAGGCCCTTGAAAAGGTTGCAAAATGCAACTTTAGTTGACGAGCCGTCACTCTGCTCAGGATATCGTGAACTGCAGAAACAATCAACAAATTCGGCATCGCAAAGTTTAATGACAAAATTTTTTCAGAGAACAGAAAATGATAAAGGTTTTCCGAATACCTTACCCATGCTAATCACGCATAATCCTATTTTCTCCAGCAATGAAAATAAAACTGTTGCATCTGATCATAATATAATTGTCTCCTCTAGTGATGAAAGAAATAAGATTAAGCGATTCTGCTTAATCTTATTTCTCAGGAGAACTAAAAACTGTTTAAATGCTATTTTATCCGTTTTTAGTATTTTGTTTTGATTTACTTTATAAACCTTAATATGAATTATTTATTTTTTTTAGTTTTACTTAAATAAAATATTTTTTTCAGATAAAATTGCATTTATGAATATAATGTTTTATTTTAATTAAATTAAAAGCAAAACTTTTTTATGCGAATTTGGCACATTTTCAATACTTTGATTTAAATTTATGCGATTTTTTTAAATTCTGGAACGTATCCCTAGTTTTTGTATGGAGCTAGAGTCTTTTTTTATGCGATTTTTTTATGCGATTTTTTTTTGCGGAACGCATCTACCGCATAAAAAGAGACCTGAGTGCAAACAACTTACTTTTCCTTGTTGTTATTCTAAAAACAGCTGATGACACATGCTTTGGCAGAAAAATAGAGCGCGCTCTAATTACAAATTTGTCATATGACTTTAATATATGTATTTTACACATGCAATGTTTAAACGCGTTCAGACGGCAGATATCAATTAAGCACTGCAAAATTTGACAAGTCATGTGTAAAATACATATCGTCTAAAAGTACTTTAAATATGTATTTGAATACATATTTATACGGTCCACACGTTAATATCTAGTGGTGGCAATAGAATTTGACAGTTGCCACGGCAATAATTGCCTTGCTGATTGCTCGTGTAGTTGGGTAGTTAAGGTAAATAGTAGAAAATAGGACCTACATAACCAACCAAAATATACATACCATATCATACGCGCATATGTACATACTTACATATATACTTGTACGTTTGTTATATAGAAGAAATTTGACATGTAATAAACGTGCTGTAAATAATAATCCTTAAAGGGAATGCCATCTTGCAATAACAAATTTTTTATTGTAGGTATCTTTCCAAAATGACAAAATTTAATTTTATTTATTAATTGTACCTAAAAGCAAATAAATTATCAATTACTATTCTGTCAATAAGTACGCATGGATCCACTAAACCATGATTCAAAGAACCAGGTAGTCTCGTCGGCCCAGCTGATTCGTGCCAAGATATCAAAATTATGTTCTCCCTGTGGAAATAAAACAACAAAAATTATTACTCATCGTTTTTTTCTATGAACTGTTGTTTGATTACCTGATTAGTTGTATCATACACTGAACAATCTTAGAGAAGCAACAATGGCAAATATGTAGGTATATCCATACACATTCTGGCAAACATAGATACAGACATAAATATGTTTTTTTTTGTATCTATGTATAATAAAATAAAACTCTTTAAAACAACAAAACACACAAATGTATGTATGTATGTATGTTTAGATATGTACACACCAGTGATGAGAATTTCATTTGGGTATCAAAAAAAGGTTTCGAAAGTACTTTTTTAACGGCAATAGTATCAAAATATATTTTTTCTGTTTTACTTTAATCCACAAAAAAATAAATACAAAAAAGTCGTATCGACATTTTAAGTGTTTTAGTTTGTTCAACAGTTAACCAAAACTGAATCTTTTTTTTTTGAAAAATATGAATTTTGAATGCTATT
This sequence comes from Melanophora roralis, assembly GCA_963583895.1. NCBI lineage: Eukaryota > Metazoa > Arthropoda > Insecta > Diptera > Rhinophoridae > Melanophora > Melanophora roralis. The sequence continues at coordinate 66,813,611 of OY757190.1, read as the reverse complement.
GCAAAAATTTATTTAAAAAATCTGATCGTTAATTTAGAAAAATTTAGCCGCTTGAAAAAATTTAATTAATTTTTTTTCTATTTTTGTCCACCTTTTGTTACCAAGCATCTTTTTATACGCTATGCCAAAGAAATGTGTACCTATATTAAAAATATCTAACAAGGCTTAAAAAAAATCTTAAAAATGACGAACACCGATTATTACTTTGCAACCTTAATATGAAATATTTGTGGAAGTAATGGTTAAAACCCCAATTGTCTAATGTAAAAACATATATTGTCATGGAGGAAATTCTCAAGCTATAGCTTTTTTCATTTACAAAAAAAAAAAATATATATTTTCTGTATACGCCACCTTTTTGCACTTTTTTAATATATTTTGTTTTTTAATTTAAATTTTTTAAACGAATTTTCTTATACAAAATCAGTATTTCCAATCTATTTTAAATTTAAAAATTGTTTATGAATATGCACCTTAACCTTTTGCATGGTCAGAGTTGGGCAAAATACATGCTTTGCTGTATTTGAAATACAAAATACTTCTTCCGATTGTATTTCAAATACAAAATACCAAATACTTTCAAATCGAGTATTTCAAATACAAAATACAGTATTTTAGTATCTTTTATTTGAAATACAAAATACAAAATAAAAAATACATTTATAACCATTAATCATGAACACAAGATTTTTAAAAGTTTAATCAGATAAGCAGCCTCTTGTTCAAGAATATACAAATCCTGCTAAAAAAAACAATCTTTCTACAGGTCCTGATCAAAACAGGCTGGTGTTTAATTTTTAGAAAACAGTTCTCTGCAAGGCACACTCAACAAGGTAAACCCAAGGCGAATTTAAAAGATTCGCCCTCTGCATTTCCTTTTTGTGTTTGAACGGTAGAATGACAGAAAAATTAAAAATTTCATACAAAATTAAATTTGTATAACGTGAAAATGTCAAATTGATTTTAATCAGCTGGGCCCTTAATATTACCTGGTTTAATGTGCTTTGGTTCTCTGTATGTGAAAAACAAATTAAATTAAAAGTAAAGTCATATCAAGGCGAATTCGAAAATTCGCCCTCTGCATTTCTTTTTTATACCCTTCACATAGTGATAATGGTATATACATACATATTAGTTTGTCATTCCGTTTGAAATTTCTTTATTTTCTATTTGCGACCCCGTAAAGTATATATATTCTGAATTTTTATAGATAGGGAAGTTGATATAGCCTTGTTCGTCTGTACGTCTGTTGAAATCAAGTTTCCGGAGTCAAATAAAAAGATACGAACCAGTTATTGGTGTCAAACTTTTGTAAATATCCTGGAGACAATCGCTATTTAAAATTCGCAAAATCGGTTGACTATTGACCGAGATATAAACGAAAAATCAAAACAACCCATTTCTTAGGACAAAATTCGTGCATACATCCCTATAAATCTCAGTGAATAAGGTCATTCTTGCCACAAAACTTGGCACGGAGACTCTGAAAATAGGGACCTCAAAAGGAAAAAGTTTTTTCAGATGGGATCAAGGGAAGTGGTTTTTCTCTGCAATTGCACAAATTTTGTGAAGTATTACATGCGCTAAATCTTAGAAATTATAACAGCTATCGACCTACACTTTAGAGAAAATATTTTTTGAGTGGGGGCAGGAGAAAGTGTAGCTCCCATACAAATTAACAATTTTTATGAAATTTTCGAAACGCTTTATCTCGGAAACTATAACAGCTGCCGACATCAAACGTTCTACAAAGAGTAATTCGACCACAAGACCTACGCTTTAAAGAAAAACATTTTTGGGTGGGGGGTGAAGAAGGGGTAGTTTCCGTACAAATGAACAATTTTTATGAAATTTTCGATACGCTGTATCTCGGAAACTATAACAGCTATCGACTTCTAGTGTTCTACAAACAGTAATTGTATGATAAGGCCTACACTTTAAAAAAAGAACATTTATTGGGTAGGGGCAGGGGAAGGGTTAGCTCCCATACAAATAAACACTTTTTATGACATTTTCGAAACGCTATATCTCGGAAACTATAACAGCTGCCGACATCAAATGTTCTACAAAGAGTAATTCGACAACAAGACCTACACTTTAAGGAAAAAATTTTTGGGTTTAGGGTGAAGAAGGGGTAGCTTCCATACAAATGAACAATTTTTATGAAATTTTCAAAACGCTATATCTCGGAAACTATAACAGCTATCGACTTCTAGTGTTCTACAAAAAGTAATTTGATAATAAGACCTACATTTTGGAAAAAAAAGGTTGAAGAGGAGCAGGGGGACTAGAAGATCCCATTAAAAATTAACAAGTTTTATTAACCTTTTAATACGAATAATGTCGAAAACTTTTATAACTCTCGACCTCAAATCTTCTTTATCTATTTCTATTATCCATACGAACGTTAAAATTTTGTAAAGTTTTCTATGGAAACAAGATATTTTTATTATATTATTTGTAGTAAAAAATAACTCGGCTGGGTATATTAAAAGAGCAATGTGATTCGGCAGAAGCAAATATAGCGATCTTACTTGTTGTGTTTAAAAGTGTGAATGTCAAAAAAATTTTAATTTTTATACAAAATTTAATTTTTTGACATTCACATTTTCAAATATTCGCTTAGCTCTTGATATTACCTGAATAAGTGAGACCTGTAAAAGAACGTGCCTTGCTAAGGCGAAGACGAAGACAAAGTTTCCATTCTTCTTTTTTTTTTTTAGTTGTAACATTTTTCATATTTGAAATACTGCCCAACCCTGTGCATGGTTTATAGTATTGTACGTAATTTACCACTAACAACTTTTAAAAACAAATTTGGGTTCTTCTAATTTCTTAACAAATATTAAATGATCCAATTTTTTTTCGAAGTTGTAAAAAAATGTCATGATATCTCGAGCATAATGATAAGTATATGGGTCGTCTGAGTGCACTTCTATGCTAAGTGTATTTACAATTATTAAAATTGAATTTTTTTCAGATTTCTAAAAAATTAAAAAATCCCAAACTTTTTTGAATAAAAGTAGCATTTATTTAAAAACTAAAAAACATAAAATCATAACTTCTTTAATTTAATTTGCATTTTATGCGACTCATTTAAAAATTTATGGGGTGGCATAAGTATATTGACATATAGTATTTTAACTCTTTAAACAAAAATTTGTTATTCCAACTTTTGTAATACATTTAGATATTTTTAATATTAATAAAACGTGCATCTTCCTTTAGCGGCAATGACTTTCCGGAGTCTTTTAGGAACTGAATCGATCAAGTTTTGAATGTATTTTGTTGGTATGTCCTCCCACAAAGATTTAACCTCTGAAATTGTCCCTTTCCTGGTTTTTGTCAGATCTGCGGTTCGTTGGCGCTTTATATATGACCAAACATTCTCAATCACATTCAAATCCGGACTTTGGGGTGGCCAATCCAAAGTTTCAATGCAATTTTCTGTCAAAAATGTCTTAATCATTTTACTCTTGTGGCAAGGCGCATTGTCCTTTTGGAAAATAAATGACGGTCCAATCAACCTATCGCCAGAAGGAAATGCGTGTTCATTTAAAATTTTCAAATATTGGTTTTGGTTCATCGAACCGTTAATGGGAACCAAGTCTCCCAAGCTTTTATATGCTATACAGCCCCAGAACATGACTGTGCCACCTCCATGACTAACTTTTTCGACAACAGGTACGGTTTTTTTTCGAGTTTTTTGGTCTAGTCTAACAAAAACTTCTTTCTTTGACGAGTGATACTCGAAAGTACTTTCGTCGGTCCATAAGACGCTTTGCCAGAATGATAAGGGCTTGTCCTCGTATCTGTTTGCGAATTCTAACCTTTTAATTTTGTTCCTTGGGGCTATACATGGAATTGATCTTGCTACATATGTATTTATGTTGGCTTCTTTTAGACGTCGTCGAACTGTTCTTTCGCTTAAATGACTATAAGAGTGCGAATTCCATTCCAACGCAGCGGCTTTGGGTGTCAAACCTGGATTAGATTTAAATTTTCTGAAGATTTGTCGATCTTCAACTGCCGTTGTTTTACGTTTTCTTCCTGTTCGACGCAAACTAATGACAGATTCTGTTTCTTTATATTTATTTATTTGATAATAAATGGTTTGTCTTGGTATTTTATACTCCTTGGCAATATTTGTTACTGATATTCCAAGATTATACTTGGTTATAATTTCACTCCTGATGGTGTTAGTTAATTCCGATATTTTTCCCATATTTACACAATAGTAATAGACTTTTTTTTATTTATCTTTAATCGAATGTTAATACTAAATACTCAACAACGACCACTTTATATTAAAGCTTAACACAAAAAACAAAATGAGATGAAATAATAGAATGTCAAAATAATTATGCCGTTACAAATTCTCGCACCAAATTGCATTTCTCTTTTCAGAATGAGAATGGGTAAAGATTTTAACAAAATATTTTGCATACGTTTACTTAAGAACTGGTGTAAAGAAAATATTATGATAACTGTGCCATCATAGGAATTTCAATATTAAAAAACAATAAAACAATTCTTCACTATACTTTGTCAAAATAAATATACCGACCACTGTACGATCGTATCAAAGTTTGCAACGCTGGTACACACATCGTTTTTTATTTACAAACGTTAAAATGAATGCAGGAAGCAACAGCAACAAGATGTAGTAAATAAAACACAACAATAGCGATTTAGGTTTTTCTTACCAATTCTGTGTTAAAAACTCAAACTTGCTATTGAATTTTTAAATCTCTTCAACTTATTTTGAAAATAAAATGTGCATTTCGTTTTTGGCGATTGTTATTGGTGTAACTTTTTAGATAAAATTAGCCAAGTTAAAGGTCTATTGGGTTTTCCACATTGAGCTAATACCTGAGGCTTAGAAGTAAAGTATGAAGGTACATACATATGTATATATAATGTAGTGTGGGGTTTTACCAACAAATGCTATTGATAAGGATGTTTTTTCCTGACAAATAGGTATATATACATACATACATAGATGTATAGGTATGAATATATCCCTGCAGAAAACAGGACTAGTCCATACATGCGTGTATGGACTAGTCCATAAAGGAGTAGGATTACTCCAAAACTAACCCAAATGCATATAAAAAACATGGTCTTTTTAACATTATGATGTCCTAGGGCCGGACCACTTAACCCAGATTTGCGTTACGTCGGAGTAGTTTCAAAACTACTCTATCCTACCTACAAACAACTTGGACCACATGGTCCGTTTTAGCTGAAATGGACTAGTTACAACATGGTCCTTGTGTAATGCAGTCATGGACCATGTCATTGTCAAACAAGAACTTGTAGTTACTTAAGTGATATGCGTTCGTGTTTTAACGATCGTGTTTTTTGTACGCAATCGTTAAAACACGAACGCATATCACTTAAGTAACTACAAGTTCTTGTTTGACAATGACATGGTCCATGACTGCATTACACAAGGACCATGTTGTAACTAGTCCATTTCAGCTAAAACGGACCATGTAGTCCAAGATTTTTTGCAGGGATAAAGTAGAAAAAGTATGTAATGTGTGTACGGTGCCAACCTGCTGGATAAGTGGTTGTTTGCTTGTTTGTTAGCTGCTTTTCAATATTGCCAACTTTCACACCAGGGTACACGTATATCAGGTAGGAGCGATTCTACAAAAACAACTAAACCGTCATAACAATGTCAAATAACAAAAACTCACAAAATCTTTTTTCTTCATTCTGAGCTTTTCTTACACTACTATAGTTGTTGTTTGTAAAAAAGGAAGAAAATACATAAATATAAACAAAATTTGACATTAAGATAACGTTACTCAGCTGTTTATCTGAGGATACCTGATATACGTGTACCCTGATTCACACATTTAAACAACACAAGAGACTACAAAAAACCCCTAAAGATAAAATAACTAGTATGTGTTACATATATACTAGTTACTTTAAACTTCAAACTAGTTGCATATCTGACCCTTTTGCATACATCGAACTATCGATTTTAACATTAGTTTGTCATTGGAACAGTGTGACAATATTAGCTTTTTTGGAGCTATATTTAGCTTTATTTTTTCTTCATTTAGCCCCAAATAATTAAATTTAGCTTCTAGCTTTCTTTTAGCATATTTTTTTAAAGAGCATTTAGCTTTGCTTATAATCATTTCTATTTACTCAGCTTTAAGTTCGTTATTAAAACTGTGATAGCTAAGAATAGAAATTATTAAAAGATATAGAAAAGTTTAAATAAATTACTGAAAATGTATAAAGTTTTTTTTAGTTTTAATAAATTATATTTTAAGCTAGATAAAATGATAAAAATTTGTCGTAATCTATTTTTCGGTATACATATATCTCAATTATATTTATTGAGAGGTATTAAGCTCCAAATTTTCTTCGAATTTAAAACTTCACAGTTTCCGCACTATTGTTTTGTTCAATAAATTACTTTAAGCAACATACACACAAAAAACTACAGAAAAAATTTTTCAAACAAATTCTTGTTCAAAATAATTTATTTTTTTAGTCAATTTATTTAATAGTCTCTAATAATATTTTTATTTGATTTTTAAATCAAACAAAATTTTCGCCTAGACAAATAAAATATTTAACCAGCTCAGCAAAATTTTTTAACAGAAGCTAAAATTCTTGCAAAATTGTTTGTCTAAATTTACAACTTTCGTTGTAGGTCCTCAGCCAGACAAAATATTTACTGATTCTCTGAAATTTGTTACTGATTCTACAACTCAGTTTTTTCTGTGATACATATAAAGAACGCAAATCAACACAAAAACACAACAAAACAAAGATATAAAGACAGTTATGCTACTACAAAAAAAGAACGTAAGAATTTGTTTTTATTTAATAACAAATCTAAGGTGTAGTTTTGTCAAAAAATCAAATCAAACAGGACCGAAATTAATAATTATCTTTAAATTAAAAAAAAAAAAATCACGCACAATGAAACATCGGAGGTCCAAGTAAAGCTCACTATTTTGATAGTATTACACTAGATTTGTTGAAAATCAAAATCTTTTTTGATTTTGCTTTTTAGCAGAAATATATGTATGTATATTATTGCTTGTTTTTAAAGAACGGTAATTTTTTTAATCTTTTTAAAAATAGGAAGTAAAAATTTTTTAAATAACGATAATTATTATTTTAATACTTGATCTTCATAGATATTAAAAAAATACAAAAAGTTATAATTTTTTATTTCATTTTTTCCCACAGTTACCACATTCATTGGTTTTAAATACATACTTATTGAGGCATACATAAAAATACTTTTAAAAATGTTTTCTTACAATGTAACCTTTTACATCAAAGATTATCCTTTTTATATTTTTCGTTACACAAAATTTACATCAAGACATTTTTCATCATATAACTCCCATGATATATTTTGATTCTAAACGAACTGTGTAGAAAAGTAGTCTCTTCATACTCCTTTTGACAGCAAACAAAAATTTAATTAAAGGAAAATTCAAAAAAATTGCATCATGTAAACATAGTCAATCCATTTTATGAAAAATATCTAAATAACGAAGAAATTTTTTTAAAAACGCATTAACAAATTTAGCTTTATTTTTTGGCTTAAAGTCTCTGTTTTTAGCTGTTTTTTGATCGTGATTTAGCGTTAACTTTACTCAAAAATCTGGTCACACTGCATAGGAGCCTAACTAGTTTAGTTTCATATAGTTATGTACTACTTAAAATACTACTAGATTATACTAGTTTATGTTTTTTTATTTATAGCTTTTTTTGCATTTTATTTGTTATTGCACTTATTATTTAGCGCAGTCAATGTTCAAAATATTTTTAAACTGGTTGCAACTAGTACATAACTGTTCCAAAACTTTACTAGCTTCAACTTTAGCTGCAGGGCCCAGCAGACAAAATAACTAGTAGGTAGTAAAAAATATACTAGTTGCTTTTGACCTTAGACTAGTTGCCTATCTGTCTTATTTTCTTATATCGAACTATCGATTTTAACATTAGGTTGTCATAGGAGCCCAACTGGTTTGCTTTAACACAGTCAAATACTACTCAAATAACTAGTTGTTATAAACTAGTTTCATTACTAGGTTTCTAGTTTATAGTGTCATACTAGTATTTTTAAAGTAGTTTTTGACTACTTTTTAATAATTGGTTTTATACCAGCTTCCGGTTTATAGTTGTATACAAGTTCTATTTACATTACTTTCTTCCAGATAAAAACAAAATTTTCAAATAAATTTGGTAATTTTTTAAAAAAAATAACAATTTAACAACTGAAAATTAAAAATTTACAAATTAAAAAATCATGTTAAATAAAAAACAACAGCTAGAATTAAGAAAAGTAAACATTAAATAAAAAAATTAAATATTATTATAAAAAAAAATTGTGATTCGTTTCGAAATCATCCGGTTTTTTATTAAGAGCAGATTGCTGCCTAAATTGCTTTTTTCTTGCACAACTGCATTGCATGGCGTAACACTAATTCTGGATCTTTTTGTCCTAGGCTTGGTAAGCTTACGATAGAGTCTATAATAATTTTTAAAATAAATTTGTCAATGATAAATTTTGAACACTTTTAAAACATATTTACCAATCAATGCTTTGTAAAAATGTTTGTAATCCTTTAATCGTCGTTTTCCGCGAGAGCCATCAATATTGTAATTCATAACAATTTTACGATCCAGAATGTTTTCCAAATTTTTTCCCACACAGTTTCGCCACAGTTTACTCAATGTAAAGACCTACACGTAAAAAATTTATGCACTATACTATTAAAGGTACCTTTACACGGTAATACATATATTACGATATGTCAAAAAATGTTGTGGGATAATACAAAATCTCATCATGTAAAAGCATAATGTATTGGGTAGGAGAGAATACGGATGCAAAATTTGACAAGTGTTCGGTAAATGTTTATTTTCTAAACCATTTTAGAAACTTGTGTATTCTCATCACATTAGAGGTGTGAAAGATTGGCAGCACTTACAGCATCTAATGAAGGTGGCTGCACTTAATGAAACAATACACAAACAATCAAAATAAAAGCAGATTTTTTTTCATGTTGTTTTTGTTAATATTGTTTAAACAACCGATTTTGATTTTACCAACCTCATCCGTGTAACATGAAAAAAAGTTAGAACAGATTTTTATTCTCTTTTTTTTAACACGGAGAGAATTTCATAATTAATATTTTGATTCTACAAAATCTAATTACTTTGTATTACCGTGTAAAGGTACCTTAAATAACACATTTTCTACTTACGTACATATACATATGTCGCACTTACCAGCACTTATTTGCTCTTCTAAATGCTGTAGCATTTGATCAAACGTAGCTGTAAAATTCTTTGTATATTGCATTTTTTAAACAAACACAATTTTCATAAAAAGACAATTAATTAATCAATTATGAAGTCGATTCAATATCCAACTGGATGTGTTTGCTTTTTTTTTGTTATGTTTAAACAGAATAACAGACAGCTTTTTTAATTTATATTTGAATTATTTTAAACTTTTATTTGTCAATTTTAGACTATTACAAATCTATAACTTTCAAAACAGTCTCGTTACAACTAGTATTATAACTATCCCAAAACGTAACTAGTAGCAACTTCAGCTGCAGGGATATAAATATGTACACACATGTGTATGTTGGTTAGTACCAGTGTGACCATATTATCTCTTTTAAAGCTAAATTTGCCTCCATTTTTTTTTCTATTCATCCCAAAATAAATACATTAATCTTTAAGCTTTATTAAGTTTATTCAAATAATATCTTAACCAGGATAAAAAGACAAAAATCTGTCCTAATCTATCGCTCGGTACATCTCAATTATATTGAAATTTATCAAGCTCAAAATGTTTTTCTAATTTACAACTTCACAGTTTCCGAACCTTTTTAATAATTTACTTTTACCGATATTTAAAGAACCGCACATCAACACAAAAATACAATAAAACAAAAATATAAGGAAGCTACGATAATACAAAAAAAAGTTGTAATTTGTTTGCCCAAAACAAACACTTTTAAATATGGAAATTTTAAAGAAAAGAAAATCCAAGAACTAACGCTTTTATTCTCGATTGCTGTTTAGATTTTTGTTAAAAAATTATATTAACTGTTTTTTGTTTTCTTGGACAAAATTTACATGAAGACTTTTTCATGATATAACGTCCATGAAATTTTTTGATTGTAGACGAAAGGTGTAGAAAAGTAGTCTCTTTAACTCTTCTTGTCAGGAAAGAAACAATTTCACATAAGTAATTTCAAAAAAATTTCGTCGTGTAAATGTAGTTTTATAGCTTAGATTTGAGCATCACATTGTGCCGGGTGTAACTACTTTGTTCACATTTTTGCTTATAACTAACTCAAACAATTCAAAATTAAAAAAAAAACAAGTAAGAGCGCTATATTCGGCTGTGCCGAATCTTATATACCCTTCACATTGACCTTTCGCAATCCCAAACTTTTTTTATTTTTAACCATTTTTTTACTTATGAAATATTTCTAATTTTTAAATAGGCTCTAAGGCCAACTCTAAAGAAGTTGTGGGCATTTTCATATCATTTTTGTAAATTTTGTATGACAACCCCCTTAGGGCGTTGAGATAGGGGGTAAGTATGTTCTAGGAATATGTTTGGGAGGGCAAACTAATGGGGGTCGGTCGTAAACTTTATTGCTCTAAGGCCACCTCTGAAGAAGTTGTGGGCATTTTATCATTTTTGTAAATTTTGTATGGCAACCCCATTATGGCGTGGAGAAAGGGGATAAGTATGTTCTAGGAATATGTTTGGGAAAAGAAAATAATAGGGGTCGGTCGTACACTTTATTGCTCTAAGGCCAACTCTAAAGAAGTTGTGGGCATTTTTACATAATTTTTGTAAATTTTGTATGGCAACCCCCTTAGGGTGTGGAGATAGGTGTTAAGTACGTTCTAGGAATATGTTTGATAGAAGAAATTAATGGGGGTCGGTGGTACACTTTATTGCTCTAAGGCCAACTCTGAAGAAGTTGTGGGCATTTTCATATCATTTTTGTAAATTTTGTATGGCAACCCCCTCAGGGCGTGGAGATAGGGGGTAGTTATATTCTAGGAATATGTTTATGAGAAGAAACTAATAGGGGTCGGTCGTACACTTTATTGCTCTAAGGCCAACTCTAAAGAAGTTGTGGGCATTTTTACATAATTTTTGTAAATTTTGTATGGCAACCCCCTTAGAGCGTGGAGATAGGGGGTAAGTATGTTCTACTAATATGTTTGGGAGGGCAAACTAATGGGGGTCGGTCATACACTTTATTGCTCTAAGGCAAACTCTTAAGAAGTTGTTGGCATTTTATCATTTTTGTAAATTTTGTATGGCAACCCCATTATGGCGTGGAGATAGGTGGTAAGTACGTTTTAGAAATATGTTTGGGAGAAGAAACTAATAGGGGTCGGTCGTACACTTTATTGGTCTAAGGCCAACTCTGAAGAAGCTGTGGGCATTTTATCATTTTTGTAAATTTTGTGTGGCAACCCCATTAGGGCGTGGAGATAGGGGGTAAGTATGTTCTAGGAATATGTTTGGGAGAAGAAACTAATAGGGGTCGGTCGTACACTTTATTGCTCTAAGGCCAACTTTAAAGAAGTTGTGGGCATTTTTACATCATTTTTGTAAATTTTGTATGGCAACCCCATTAGGGTGTGGAGATAGGGGGTAAGTATGTTCTAGGAATATGTTTGGGAGAAGAAACTAATAGGGGTCGGTCGTACACTTTATTGCTCTAAGGCCAACTCTGAAGAAGTTGTGGGCATTTTATCATTTTTGTAAATTTTGTATGGCAACCCCATTATGGCGTGGAGATAGGTGGTAAGTATGTTCTAGGAATATGTTTGGGAGAAGAAACTAATAAGGGTCGGTTGTACACTTTATTGCTCTAAGGCCAACTCTAAAGAAGTTGTGGGCATTTTTACATCATTTTTGTAAATTTTGTATGGCAACCCCCTTAGGGCGTGGAGATAGGTGGTAAGTATGTTTAAGGAATATGTTTGGGAGAAGAAATTAATGGGGGTCGGTAGTACACTTTATTGCTCTAAGGCCAACTCTGAAGAAGTTGTGGGCATTTTCATATAATTTTTGTAAATTTTGTATGGCAACCCCCTCAGGGCGTGGAGATAGGGGGTAAGTATGCTCTAGGAATACGTTTGGGAGGAAAAACTAATGGGGGTCTGTGATATATTTTTTTCCTCTACGGGCGACTCCGGGGAAGTTGTAGCGGTTTTTACCTTATTTTTTAAAATTTTGTATGGCAACCATGTCAGGGGCTGGAGATAGAGAGTAAGTATGTTCCACAAAAATGTTTGGATGGAAAAAATAATTTGGGTCGGTCTTACATTTTACCTTTGTAGGAGAACCCTGGAAGCCGTAGGAGCGATTTTAAAAATGTTTAAATTAAGCTTTGTATGGCAACGCTGTTATATGTATGAACACTAATACTAATAAAATTTTTGTTTTGGGTGTGTTTCAATAATATCAACATGACTGATTCTGTTTTTTTCTTTTTTTGTTGTTTTTTTGTTGTTTTTTTATTATTACATGTAAAAGTATGTTCTTTGTTGTTGTTGTAGACTTAAAAAACCGAGGTAGTCGTGGTTTTTTGCTTATATCTCGGTCATTTATCGGGCGATTTTGCTGAATCAATACGATTTTCTCGCGACTATCTGTGACAGTTTGATACCCCATTCGGGTCTATGCAATATCGGGGGGCTTCAGAAAGTTGATTTCAACCATAACACGGACAGACATGCAGACGGACAGACGGACAGACGGACATCGCTAAATCGGTTTCCCTATCTATAAGGATCCAGAATATATATACTTTATGGGGTCCCAAATGAATAATAAAGGAATTACAAACGGAATGACAAACTTATATATACCCTTATCACTTATGTGAAGGGTATAAAAAAGGATAAGACTTCCAAAAACATACCACTTTTTAAGTGATTAATAGTAAGTAAGTACCCTGCCGTCAAATGAGTAGCTAACTACAAAAAAAACTAACTTTAAGTTAGCTTCTATAGACTAACTTAAAGCCAACTACTATGCAATGCAAAATTTGCATTAACCAAAATGTATACAAACACTGCGCAGTATTTTTTTTAAATAAGATTAGATTGCTTTAACAAATCAAGCAGAAGAAAACTTGTTCTTTCAATATATTATTTTACATTTAAAAACAAAGTGTCTCGGTGGCCTAGAGGTAACGCGCTTGTGCTGCAGTGCAGAAATCCCTGGTTCGAATTTCAGCGTCGGTAAATACAAAAAATGAAATTTTTAAATTGTAAATATTAATTATTAATAAAATATAAATAAAATACAAAGTTCTTCTTCTTTAATAAAGATTCCCATATGTCAAAAAAATGACATTTAGTTTTTAGCTACAAAACGTTAACTTTAAGTTAATTAAAAGTAATGCAGAATCGGACAATTGACTACTTCCTAGGACATCGCAATGTTAAAATAGTTAGTTAATTCCATATAAAAGTAATGCAAGTGTCAACCACCACTACTTGAGAAATAGTTAGCTTTAAGTTAATTTTAAGTTAACTGAATGTCCGACAAGGTAGGCACTGAAATATCAGAATTTCTGCTCACAATATACACCTGAAGACTATGACGGGTGTGCCCTTACAAATTTAAATATTACAGAATTTTGACTTTAAGATCGAGATGTGTGAAATGGTATTTAAAACGGGTTGAATATATTTGATTTTGACTATAGTTTGAAGTGTTTTCATTCATATTTAATTCATTAAACTCTTAACAGATAAAGTCGTGTTTTTTAAAGCTCTCGCTTAAATATTATATTTTATTTAATTTAAAGAAGTTTAAAATTTTGAAAGTAAAAAACCTTAAAAATTAACAGGCGCTGTGTTTGAAAATATTATTATTCGTAAAACCAGTGAAAAATTAATAAACTAAATTAAAAAACATTAAATTTACTAAAAGAAAATAAACAAAGCAAAACAAAAAATAACATATTCATGAAAAAAATATAAACAAAACAAAACAAACAATAAACATCAAATAAATAAAATAAAACAACTGTTCTGCTTTATTGGTTTAATATAAAGTGCTGCCCAACTTGCATCTATCTTGTGGCATTAATAAGTTTATAGTATTGCCATATCAATTAAGTCCGTTATTTTTGAACATTGGCTAACCCATCAAGCATTTTTAAGCTGAGTTGTAAATCTGATTTAATAAACATTTTTTTTCTTGAAAATTATTTTAATTTAACTATGGCATGTTCTAATAAAAACTGTTCTATTACTAATGATGAAGAAAGAATGATATCCTGCTGGCTGTGTCATGGCCTCTGTCACTTTAAGTGTAGTGGCTTATCCGTTCTTGTTGCTGAGTCACTATCGAGAAATAATGGACTTCATTGGTGCTGTACTACTTGTAGAAAAGTGAATGTGAGCTTTTACCGTTTCTTTCAAGGAACTCAGACACGTTTTCTTGAAATTCAAAACGAAGCAAGCAAACTTTCTGACTGCATTTCTGCATACGGGAAACTGTTTGAGGATTATAAATCCCTTGGTAACTTACAATCGCCTGTACAATCTTCACCGAAGCGGCGAAAATCATCTCGAAAGAATAACAGAGATAAAGATGTTCCTCCCGTCACAGCTAATGTTAATGCTGTACCCGTACCGGAAGGATCTGTAACTGCTGATTCCGAACCAAATACTGTTTCAGTTAATTCTAATGAGATCTCACCATATCTTGTTGAAAATATCATACCCCAATCTATCGTGGCTCATAAAAATCAACATTCATCTAACTTTGCTGAAATGCCAACGACTAGTGGTAACACTACAACGGTTACAAGAGATCTTCGAGTAATTCCTCCCAGAAAGCATATTTTTATTTCCCGTCTGGCATCGGATACAACCGTGGAAGAAATTGATTTTTATATTAAAACTAAACTTAACACGAACGCTGATATCGTTACAAAGAAATTCTCCTATTCTCAAGAAAGAAGCATAACTTCTTTCAAGGTTTCTGTTCCTTTTGACATTTTTAATCAAATATGTGATCATTCTTTCTGGCCGCATCATGTTTTAGTTCGTGAATATGTGTATAATCAACGCACATACAACATTGCCCGGATTCCTCCCTGTGAGCCTACAATTTCAAAAAACTAGTTAGTTCTTTGGATAATCAACTTTTTATTATTTATCAAAATGTACGTGGTATTAAAACTAAACTACCTAACTTATTTTTGCAAAGTTTTAATTTTAATCATCATGTTATTGTCCTGACTGAAACCTGGTTGAATAGTACCTATTTTAATGCTGAAATACTTTGCGATAACTTTAGAATTTTTCGTCGTGATAGAATTACAAATACAACTGGTGGTGGAGTATTAATAGCCATCTCTAAGCTTTATTCTATGGAAGAAATCAAAACAGACTTGCCACCTAATATTGAATTCATTGCAGTTGTTTTAAAAGTCAACCACAAAAACATCTATATCACCTGTTCCTACATTCCACCAAATTCTGATCTAATCATATATAATTATCATACTGAGGCAATTAAATTCGTCATTTCTCAAACTAATCCTGTTGATGCAATTTTTGTTTTTGGCGATTTTAACTTACCATACATCACTTGGGAATTTTTAACCGATTCTTATTATTATTTACCTACTTCAACGGACACCAATGCCGATGAAATTTTTAAAAATATTTCTGATTTAAACCTTAACCAAATAAATGGAATTCCGAATACTTTTGGGAAAATACTGGATTTAGTTTTTTCTAACGAGCCCAATGAATGTACTGTTTGCCGTGTTGAACCTGTTACTCTACCTGAGGACCGTTACCATCCTACTATCCAAATAAGCTTTAACTTACACGTAGATAATCACGTAAAAAACAAAATAAGTTACAATGAAGTTTATTGCTTCAACCGAGCTAATTACTCTGATCTAATTAATCTTCTTTGTAATACCAACTGGCTGGAACTGCTATCAACACCAAATGGTTCATCGCACTCTATTGATGACATGATCGATGTGTTTTACAAAATCCTGTTTGAATATATGGATGAATGCATCCCTAAATATATTCCGCGTATAAGGTCTGGCCCACCTTGGAACTGCAAGCAACTTTCAAGGTTAAAGAATTTAAAAAACAAACACTTTAGGAAATACAAAAGCTCTGGATCATCTTTTTATTACAGTAAATATTTAGTTCTTCGTGCAGAATATAATTTATTAAATTTACAAATGTACAATAACTATATTCAAAACATGAAACGGAATTTAATTCAAGACCCAAAGTGTTTCTTTAAGTTTGTAAACTCTAAACGCAAGTCGTCTGGGTTTCCAAAAGTCATGAAATATTTTGCAAATGAGTCAAGTCATGAGAATATAATTAGTGACATGTTTGCCGACTTCTTTGCTTCTACATACTCGAATGCAGTTTATAGCACTAGTACTGTCTATCCATACAGAATTATCAGTTATCAAAATATTTCTACGTCTACAATTTCCACCACTCAGATCCTTGACTGCTTAAAAAATTTCAAATCATCTTTTTTAAGTGGACCTGATGGCATTCCAAGTTGTGTTTTGTTGAATTGTGCTGCAGCTTTAGCTGTGCCTTTATCTATAATCTTTAATATTTCTTTAAAATATGGATATTTTCCCAAAATCTGGAAGGAATCATATATTATCCCGCTGTTTAAATCCGGAAACAAATCAGTTATATCTAACTACAGAGGTATAGCAAAACTTAGTGATATACCAAAACTGTTTGAAAAATGCTTAATCGATGGTCTTTTTCACCAAATTTCCTGTCTGCTGACACCACTTCAACATGGATTTCGAAAGGGATTAT
This sequence comes from Melanophora roralis, assembly GCA_963583895.1. Taxonomy (NCBI): domain Eukaryota; kingdom Metazoa; phylum Arthropoda; class Insecta; order Diptera; family Rhinophoridae; genus Melanophora; species Melanophora roralis. The sequence continues at coordinate 66,796,718 of OY757190.1, read as the reverse complement.
CTGCTATGACTAATGTTCTACATTTAACAACATTCGTGAATAATGCTTTTAATAATGGCCACCCCACTGACGCTGTTTACACGGATTTTAGTAAGGCGTTTGATAAAGTAAATCATACTCTTTTATTGGAAAAATTGAACTTAATGGGATTCAATAGCAATTTCTTAGGCTGGCTGAAATCTTATCTTTTATGTAGAACGCAATCTGTCAAATTTAATTCTTGCTTTTCAAGGAAATTTCTTGTAAACTCTGGTGTACCGCAAGGTAGTCACCTCGGCCCGTTATTGTTTTTACTATTTATTAATGATATGCCAGAGGCAATTAAACATTGTAATATATTGATGTATGCTGATGATGTCAAAATATTTCTGGATATTAAAGAACCGTCTGATCACATTCTTCTGCAGAAGGACTTAAATAATTTTAGTAATTGGTGTGAATTTAACCTTATGGAATTAAACCTTGGAAAATGTGAGCATATGCAATTCTCAAGAGTACGCATTACTCCTTATACCTACATACTTGATAATAATAACTTAAAGTCTGTTGATGTGATTATGGATTTGGGAATACTTCTAGACAGTAAACTAAGCTTTGTCAGACATATAACGTTAAGCGTTAATAAATCCCGGAGCACATTAGCTTTTATTAAGAGGTGGGCGAAAGAATTCAATGATCCCTGTATTACTTTGCGCTTATATACATCCCTGGTGAGACCCATTTTGGAGTTTGGCTCAATTATTTGGGACCCTCATTATAACTTACACAGCGATCGTATTGAATCCGTTCAAAAACAATTTCTTATTTTTTGTTTAAGGAATAATTATCGTAATTATACTGAGCTCCCTTCATACGCCATAAGATTAGCAGAGATCAATTTACCAACTTTAAAAAGCCGGAGAATCATGCTGAATATATCGTTCATGTTTAATCTTATTAATGGTAAGATCTGTTCGGAATTTCTGCTGGGTAACGTTACTTTCAATATTCCTCAACGCACATTACGGTCTTTTAACCCGCTGTATGTAAAAACATATCGTACTAACTTTGCCATGTCAGATCCGTTTCGAAGACTGTGCTGTTGCTTTAACGAAATGTACAACTTAATTGATTTCTCTTTAAGCATTGATGCCATTAAAAGAAACATTATTGTGTATTTAAATAATTTAAATAATTAATTTTCTTTACTAATTTGATCGTGATTGTATTTGTTTGTTTACTTTTTTTTACTATAATTACAAAATTATTAAGTCTGTAAGGAAATTATCCATAGACTCAAATAAATAAATAAATTATTTCTACAAAGTATTTACTTAACAAAAAAACCTCTTATAATATTTCGGTCATTTTATTTTATACGCAATTTCATCGAATTTTTAATAAAAAAAAGTTGACTTTTCTTTAATTTAGCTAAGAATTGAGCACTTACGAAAAAGAGAGAGTAAAAACTAAAATATTAATTTTCTCACTTGGAAAATAATGAGAATTTATTAAGTACTGAACTTGAGCGTAGTAGGTAAAAAATTAAGTTGTCTTAAAAAAAAAATCAACTATAAAATAAATAAAACACAAAAAAAATTTGTTAATTAAAAAACTAAATTTTGTTGTTAATTGCCTGTTTTCGCAATAAATAAACGAATTTGTGAGTAAGTATTTATATTTAAAACCAAAATTAATTTTCGTTTTTTGTTTTTGTTTCATATACATATGTATGTACATATACATATGCGCAATTTTTTCATTTTTTAATCAAATTTGGGTTTTTTCGACTCCACTGCACGATTAAAAAGGCAAAATATGCGCGCATTTTCTGAGTATAACAGACTCTTTTGTCGGGAGAAAAACGTAGCTTCCCGCGACTCTTCTTGATAAGTCTCTTATGAGTATTTTTCTATATTAGTTCAAAGTCATTTTCGACTCCTTTTTAAGTAGTATTTGAAGTGTTTTCTGATCATATATAAGTCTAATTTTAGTTCGTTTGTGACTCTCTTTTGAGTCGTCTTTTAGTCATAATTATAGTCGCTTTCGAGTCGTTTGTAAGTCCCCTTATTGTCATTTATCACACATATTTCTATTTATTATGGAGTTTTATTATTAATTTTATTATTTATTATTATTGTCATTTTCAAAATACATACATATGTGTATACTATAAAAAAAAAAAACAAAAATGAAGATAATTCAAATTGTTCCGTGTTCTTGTTTTCCCACATATGGCTGCTTAAGTTCTTCTTCCTCTTTCAAGTTCTCTACCTGTCTTTTGCAAATTTATGCTGCAACGTTTTTCCCCTTTCTTCCTTTGCATTTCACTGTTTGATACCAATATCTTACTTTAAGGATTTTCAGATACATAATTGCTTAATTTAATTACACGTTTTTTATTTCTTAAATTTCACTTTCACAGCAAAACAACTTTTATACCACGATGTTACTTTTTAAATGAACAAAAATTTAACTGTTTGACATTTACTTAACAAGCAGTGTTCAATCATCTATCTGCGCAAAATATGATTATAAATTACATATTTTAATCACTTCTTAAGCACCTGCATGATCTGTTTTTGATTTAGCATTTTTCAATCTTCTAGGTGAGTAGAAAATGATAATAAATGACGAAAAAAGTAGTCACATTTTAAACGTCTGGATGGTTAATTTGCGATTTCTATACAATTTGTTATTGTATTTAAAATCAAACTCATTTTACTCAGTAGCGCGAATCATTTTCTAGTCCTTTTTTGATCATGTAAGTGATTGATCAGTTTTTGATCACCAAAACTACTCTTAAAAGACTCATCAAGGTGATTTTTCAAAAATTAATCTTCCAAATGCTATCTGGGAAAACCAAGTAGTAAATAAACACCTGCTCCTCAAAACTTTTTTAAAAAGTTCTTGTGCCTACCTACATGAATATGAATATTTTTTTCTTTTAAAGGGTTAATATAAATAAAATCCAAATTTTGGCAACAAATTGTTTTATTAAAAATATCTAAATAACGAAGAAATTTTTAAAAACTGAATTAAAAAATTTACTTGAAAAACTGGTCACACAGGCTATTACGCACATGACTTTCGAATAAATCCACAAATAAATGGAAAATAATTCGCAAAGATACATACCTACATACACATTCAAACAAGTGGCAAATTTCAAGACAATCTATTTCTATTTGGAATTATTGTTGTGTTACGAATTGAACATATGTAATTGAAACAAAATTATATGTAGATGGGTTTTCTTTGGTAATGATTTTTCTTTCCTTTTTTATTACAACTTGCTTTTTACAGTGAACAGAAAACTAAAAATTTTAACTGCGCGTTAATGAAATTTTCTTTTGTTAAATACATACATACATACACACATACATACATACATACACACATACACACATACATACATACATACATACATACACACATACATGCTCACATGTGTACATATTGTACATATCGTAACCAAAAATCCAAAAGACCGTAACTGATCTTTTTATTGTTTTACAGAAGAAAACACTATAAATTTAAAACTATTTTTTTTAACTAAATTTCGGAATTAAGAAGAGAAAACAGATCGGGGTGCATTTTACAGGGTGTTTGGTGGTAGATTTATATTTTCAAACTTAAGTAAAAACCGTCATAATTGACACAAAGTTTTATTAAGAGCATTTGACGATTAAATGAAATAAAGGATTTGATTGTTTTTAAAGAACACACTTTAAAACAGAGCCTTGTGTTCTGCGCCACACGCTGCAGTAAACTTGGTTCAATTGAGCTGATTTCTCGACAAAGATTTTTCTTTAAAGCCAAAGAGGATTGCGGATTGTCATTATAAATCCTCTCTTTAAGGAAGCTCCATAAGAAAAATCCATGGGAGCTATTTCAAGCGTTATCGGTGGCCATTTAATGTCCCCAAAGCGATTGATCAGTTTTTAGCGGAAATGTTCCCAATGCAAATTCATCGGGGCTCTGGATGTGTGTGCAGTCTCTCCATCCTGTTGAAACTACGTGTGTGAAGATTACGAGGATTAATCATGCGTTAATAATTTTCACGGTTGACGTTCGTCGCCTATCTATAAAGACCAAGAAAATATATACTTTATGGGGTGCAGAGTTATATTAAAGAAATTACAAATGGAATGACGAATTTAAATATACACTCAAAAAATCATTTATGTAAAATCAACTGAAAATCTACTTAAAATAACTGGATATTTATTAAAAAACCCTCCAACAAAATAATTAATTAAGTTCACAAAATATTTCATTTAAATTCAGACATCAAAAAATTAACTTATAGTGTCTTCACACTGAATTTTAAAACATATTTTGGTTTTAACTTTAAACCCAATCATTAAAACCTGGTTTTACCATAAAAAAAAATTGTTTAAAACCTACTTAAAACCTGTTTTGATTTGGTTTTAAGTAGGCTTTATGAAATTCAACCTTGTTTTTGGTGTACTTAATTCAGTGCTACCAAGTTAAAAGATTAACAACAGCTGATAAAAATAAACAGCGCTCAACGACAGGGCTGTCAATAATGGCGATTTTACGCCAAATGTGGCTATTTTTTAGTGCTGTTGGCTGTTAAAATTTAGGTTTGACGCCATGACGATATTATTGGCGATTACTTTAACAAACGGCAAAGTTTTTAAACTGACTAAAAAATAATAAACATATTTAATACAAATAGGTACTATGTATGTTATCCAAAATGGCACAGATGAAGCTGAAGCTTATAGCTTACTAAATGCATCCTTTTTATTGCTTAAATTAAGTGTTATTTAAGCAAAAAAAGTTTCTAAAATTTTAATATATATGTACATACATACATACATATACGCCTATAAAAAACTATACTCAAGGTAATATCAACATAACTCGTAAATTACTCCTTTTTGTAAAAAAAAAACAACTTTATTTGGCACAGATTCTACACACAAAATTACTACAATACCAATGCTGCATTAAGTTCGTGTTTTAATCTAAGCAAAGTTTTTAATATTTAACAACATGTTACCTAACAAAGTAACTGTCATTCTACGTATGCTCTTGGTAAAACATATTTTTAATTCTTCCTTTGAATTTCTTAATGTACAAAAAAAATTAATTTTTACTTTGATTAAATAGTTATTTTTTTTTATTTAATTTGTTGAATAAAAACACATTAATATTTCATATTTTTATTTAAGTAAAATAATTTCGAGTTTTTTGGTCAAAAACAATAGATTTTTATTATGGCGAATTCTTTGACGACTTTTTTGTGTTTAAACTCAAAAAAATAATTTTTTTGGCGTTTTTTGGCTGTTTTTGATAACCGTTGTGGCGATGGACCCAGAAAAAAACTGACAACCCTGCTCTACAACAACAATTCTGCAATGTGTGTCTGTATGTAAAAGTAGCAAAGAACACATTAAATGCTTCGCTTAACGCTGCTTTTCACAAAGTCCGATTATAATTAAACAGGAACTTTAACCGTAAGTTAGGCAAAATTGCATTTCACAAAGTACGGTTAGCATTTAACAGGCAGAAATTAACCAAAAAGTCCCTGTTAAATTTAACTGAACAAAATCTTCCGGTTAAATGTTTTACTAAAACAAAAATAAAAAAGAAAATGGAAAGAAGAAATGAACATTTACATTTTTGTAATGTTTTCAATATTCTAAGCTTGAAAGCCAAAAAGAAAAAAAGTTTTTACACGACGGGAGCATTTCTTTTTACATGTATAATTTTTTTTTATTTTCCACAACGAATACATTTATATGCATGCACATTTAACAATTTATACTTATCAAGGAACTGTATATAAACTTTTTTAAGTAAAAAATTTATTTTATATAGGTATATATTTCTCTTGCATAAATAAATTGCTAATAATTTTTGTATAACCATGGTACAATTATCTTAAAGTAATTGTACCATATGTATAACTTTTATTGATTCTTTTCTTTCATTGCATGATTTTTCGTAAATAATAGAAACCAGTATTACCATACTTTTTCTATAATGTTAGTGTTAACTAACCGAAAGATGGTGAAACGCAAAACACTAACCGTATGTTAAAAAGTTCCGGTTAACGATATCGGCGGTTTGTTAATGTTCCTGTTAAATTAAAATAATCAGACTTTGTGAAAATCAGCGTAAGTATACTTACCAAAGTCCACACATTTCGTTTAGTTTTTCACAAGGTATGTATATTTAACAAGGTAGAAATAACTGATCAGCTGACTTCTATTTCCGCCATATGTTTTCTAACTTAGCTTGTACAATTGTTTGTGTTATATAAGGGTTTTGTATACTGTGTGTATGTGTGTTCGCAACATTTTCGACAACCAAGCTGGAATTAGCAACAACAAAATACATGCTGAAATTTTACAGGAAGTTGTTGTTTTAGGGACGATCCCACCTTCTTATTCCACCATGGTTTTTCACATAAACAAAAACAGCTGATGTAAAGTGTGTCAAATACATATTATAATAAAAACATAGAAAAATGCTGCAAGAAATACACTAATTTCTACGAGAAATTTATTTTATTGTCAATAAATTTATAAGACAAACTGTAAATAAAAACCTGCACCCCTATTCTCTAATTCTTTTACGCTGCGGCCAGACGTTCAAGTTTTCGCTTTCAAGTTGATCACATATACTGGTTGTCAAATTCATTCGAATGGATGATCGTGACGTATGCTGCACGCAGCTTGATAATCAACTTGATCATCAATTTTTCCAATCTAGCCGGACATTAAGCCAAAATTAAAATTTAAGAAATGTTCAAATTTAAGTATGCAGCTCGACAGATGACAAAATTCTGTATCGTATAGTGAATTTTCAAATCTTTTGCTTGCAAGTTGTCGTTTTGAGGCACTGTCAAAGTCAGGAAAGTTCGTTTTGTAGCTAAGCAAACAAAGATTTTACATTGAGTTTTTTTCCTGCAAAAGATCATAAAAGCAACTACCTTATTTAATTTTTTTTATTTATTTAAAGTTTTATTTAAAAAATATTCCTTCGAAATTAAAAAAAGAGGTTTTTTTGTTCACTTTTTGATAAAAAAAAATAAAACCAAAAGGTTTTTAAAAGTGATGGCAGTCATTATCCCAAAAATCTTTTTTATCACAATAAAATCTAAAATCTCTACTTTTACACGAAAAAAGAAAACTATGCGCGTTTTTGCGCCATTTTTTTTGGCGAATTTTTGAAAATTTCACTTTTTTCTGTTTTTTCCCATCTTGTTTGTTTACATATGAGTAAGAAACTTTTTTGTGGGTCAAAAAAGTGTCGATAATTAATTTTTTTTTTAATTTTTTTTATTTTAATTGTTACAGGTAAACTAAAATTGATTTTTAACAGGTTAAATTGGGTTTAACACTGACTTTGCATGTATAAAAAGGAATGTGCGACGCAGTAGTTTTTACCCGTCCCTAAACTGATAATGTATACCTGTGCGACAGCTTTCTTAATGACGCTATTTTATGCAACAAAATAAATGTATCTGTCTTTAAAACCTTTAAAAATTGTAAATATCAAATTATTCTTTAAAAAGAAACACATCTGTGCTTCAAGTACTCATTTTTTTGGTGAATATATATATTGTAGTCATTGCACGAAATTGTTTTCAGAACCCTTTTAAAACTACGAGAGTAAAATGGAAAAAGTTTATACAAGATTAGAGCCCTTACAAATAGTACAGGAATGTAAAGATAAATCTGTTGAAAAGAAATTGCGATTTTTAGATAGAAAATTATGTGAACTTTCAAAATATCATGGAGATGGCGACTTGTCAGCGGTGAAACAGTGTTTATAAAGTTTCAGAAAACTTTTTAATACACAATGCACAAGGTTTTAATACATGGACCAATTGCCTATTGGGCTGTTAACAAAAAATATTTTCGGATTTATAGGCAGAATTTAGCAAGAAAGTTTTAAAGAGTTCAGTGTAACGTAGATATTATTAATAGAATTTTGCTCAGTTCTGACCTACTGATGACTAGCATAAGACCAACTCCAAAAAAGAAGTCATTGCTCTTTACGAAAAAAGCAGTTTGTTTAATGCTTCCCCCTGTACTTGATTTTGAAGAGAATTCTGGTTCAGAAGAGGTATTTGAAGAAACAGACGAAAAAGAACAGTAGCACTCCTGTTTTTGTGCAAAAGGATATTTTTTAAGATTTTATTCAGGGGTTTCCTTAGACTGATGTTGGTCAAAAATATGTTTTAGATCTTAATAAAACAGTTTTTTAATTTTTAGGGTTTTTTGCTCGACGTTTCATTGGCTTTTTTCTAACTTCTTCAGGAGCGGGATCTTTATTGAAGTTATCTATTAAATAAGTTATAGTTTTTGTTATTTTCAAAATTAATAAATTAAAATATATGTATGTGTCTAATTTGTTTTTCACATACAGAGAACCAAGGCACATTCAACCAGCTAAACCCAAGGTGAATTCAAAAAATTCACCCTCTGCATTTTGTTTTTGTGTTTGAACTGTAGAATGTCAAAAATTGTATATAAAATTAAATTTTTTAACGTAAAAATGTCAAATTAATTTTAATCAGTTGGGCTCTTAATATTTCCTGGTTAAATTTTTCTGATATTCTACCGTTCAAACACAAAAAGAAAATGCAGAGGGTGAATTTTTTCAAATTCACCTTGGGCTTACCTTGTTGAATGTACCTTGCAAAAAACTGTTTTTATAATATTTAACACCAGTCTGTTTTTGCAGGACCTGTAGAAAGATTGTTTTCTTTAGCAGAATTTATATATTCTCCTGCAAGAGGCTGCTTATCTGATTAAACTTTTAAAAATCTAGTGTTCATGAAAGGAAACTCATGTTTTACCGATTGATTATAAATGTATTTTGTATTTTAAATAAAAGATACTAAAATACTGTATTCTGTATTTTGCATTTTAAATACTCGACTTGAAAGTATTTGGTATTTTGTATTTTAAATACAGCAAAGCATGTATTTTGCCCAACTCTGTATCAGTCTTAAAATGTGCCCATTCTATTTATATGTGTGTGAAGTTAGCTCCGCCAGTTAGCTTCGTTTTTCAACTTTACCTAAGCAAAAAGGTAAACTAACATTAGTCTTACTCATTGTCTGGATATTTAACAGAGAAGAACATTTTATAATGCAAATTACATGTTTTGCTGAAAAATTCATTATGTAAACTTAACAGTTAATTTCGTGAGCATAAATGTTAATAATAAACAAATATAAAGCAAAAAGAAATTTAATAAAGAAACTGTTTTTAGAAATTGTGCTCGAATTACGCCTATTGGGGACGAAAGGGATGGGTTCAGGGATTTATGCACTAAAGGTCCGATATTCAGAATGTGTACCAGAACTGAGATATAGGACTTTGAAAATTGGTATTTTTTATATGCATATGAGGTACATGGAAATTTGAAAAAAAACCGGAATTTTTAGAAATTGTGCTCGAATTACGCCTATTGGGGCCGAAAGAGATGGGTTCAGGGATTTATGCACTAAAGGTCCCATATTCAGAATGTGTACCCGAACTGAGATATAGGACTTTGAAAATTGGTATTTTTTCTATGGATATGAGGTACATGTAAATTTGAAAAAAATCGGAATTTTTAGAAATTGTGCTCGAATTACGCCTATTGGGGCCGAAAGGGATGGGTTCAGGGATTTATGCACTAAAGGTCCGATATTCAGAATGTGTACCAGAACTGAGATATATGACTTTGAAAATTGGTATTTTTTCTATGCATATGAGGTACATAGAAATTTGAAAAAAACCGGAATTTTTAGAAATTGTGCTCGAATTACGCCTATTGGGGCCGAAAGGGATGGGTTCAGGGATTTATGCACTAAAGGTCCGATATTCAGAATGTGTACCAGAACTGAGATATAGGACTTTGGAAATTGGTATTTTTTCTATGGATATGAGGTACATGTAAATTTGAAAAAACCGGAATTTTTAGAAATTGTGCTCGAATTACGCCTATTGGGGCCGAAAGGGATGGGTTCAGGGATTTATGCACTAAAGGTCCGATATTCAGAATGTGTACCAGATCTGAGATATAGGACTTTGAAAAATGATATTTTTTGCAATATAAACATATAAGGTAATTGAAAATTTGAAAAAAACGGTAATTTTTAAAAATTGTGCTCGAATTACGCCTATGGTGGCCGAAAGCCATGGGTGCAGAGATTTTTCCACGAGGGGTCTTATATTCAGAATGTGTATCAGATCTGAGATATACGACTTTGAAAATAGGAATTTTTTACAAAATATGCATATGGGGTACATACACTTTTGAAAAAAGCGGCCATTTTTAGAAATTGTGCTCGAATTACGCCTATTGGGGCCGAAAGGGATGTGTTCAGAGATTTATGCACTAAAGGTCCGATATTCAGAATGTGTACCAGAACTGAGATATATGACTTTGAAAATTGGTATTTTTTATATGCATATGAGGTACATGGAAATTTGAAAAAAACCGGAATTTTTAGAAATTGTGCTCGAATTACGCCTATTGGGGACGAAAGGGATGGGTTCAGGGATTTATGCACTAAAGGTCCGATATTCAGAATGTGTACCAGAACTGAGATATAGGACTTTGAAAATTGGTATTTTTTTCTATGCATATTAGGTACATGGAAATTTGAAAAAAACCGGAATTTTTAGAAATTGTGCTCGAATTACGCCTATTGGGGACGAAAGGGATGGGTTCAGGGATTTATGCACTAAAGGTCCGATATTCAGAATGTGTACCAGAACTGAGATATAGGACTTTGAAAATTGGTATTTTTTATATGCATATGAGGTACATGGAAATTTGAAAAAAACCGGAATTTTTAGAAATTGTGCTCGAATTACGCCTATTGGGGCCGAAAGGGATGGGTTCAGGGATTTATGCACTAAAGGTCCCATATTCAGAATGTGTACCCGAACTGAGATATAGGACTTTGAAAATTGGTATTTTTTCTATGGATATGAGGTACATGTAAATTTGAAAAAAATCGGAATTTTTAGAAATTGTGCTCGAATTACGCCTATTGGGGCCGAAAGGGATGGGTTTAGGGATTTATGCACTAAAGGTCCCATATTCAGAATGTGTACCCGAACTGAGATATAGGACTTTGAAAATTGGTATTTTTTCTATGGATATGAGGTACATGTAAATTTGAAAAAAATCGGAATTTTTAGAAATTGTGCTCGAATTACGCCTATTGGGCCGAAAGGGATGGGTTCAGGGATTTATGCACTAAAGGTCCGATATTCAGAATGTGTACCAGAACCGAGATATATGACTTTGAAAATTGGTATTTTTTCTATGCATATGAGGTACATAGAAATTTGAAAAAAACCGGAATTTTTAGAAATTGTGCTCGAATTACGCCTATTGGGGACGAAAGGGATGGGTTCAGGGATTTATGCACTAAAGGTCCGATATTCAGAATGTGTACCCGAACTGAGATATATGACTTTGAAAATTGGTATTTTTTATATGCATATGAGGTACATAGAAATTTGAAAAAAACCGGAATTTTTAGAAATTGTGCTCGAATTACGCCTATTGGGGCCGAAAGGGATGGGTTCAGGGATTTATGCACTAAAGGTCCCATATTCAGAATGTGTACCCGAACTGAGATATAGGACTTTGAAAATTGGTATTTTTTCTATGGATATGAGGTACATGTAAATTTGAAAAAAATCGGAATTTTTAGAAATTGTGCTCGAATTACGCCTATTGGGGACGAAAGGGATGGGTTCAGGGATTTATGCACTAAAGGTCCGATATTCAGAATGTGTACCAGAACTGAGATATAGGACTTTGAAAATTGGTATTTTTTATATGCATATGAGGTACATGTAAATTTGAAAAAAACCGGAATTTTTAGAAATTGTGCTCGAATTACGCCTATTGGGGCCGAAAGGGATGGGTTCAGGGATTTATGCACTAAAGGTCCGATATTCAGAATGTGTACCAGAACTGAGATATATGACTTTGAAAATTGGTATTTTTTATATGCATATGAGGTACATGGAAATTTGAAAAAAACCGGAATTTTTAGAAATTGTGCTCGAATTACGCCTATTGGGGCCGAAAGGGATGGGTTCAGGGATTTATGCACTAAAGGTCCGATATTCAGAATGTGTACCAGAACTGAGATATAGGACTTTGAAAATTGGTATTTTTTATATGCATATGAGGTACATGGAAATTTGAAAAAAATCGGAATTTTTAGAAATTGTGCTCGAATTATGCCTATTGGGGCCGAAAGGGATGGGTTCAGGGATTTATGCACTAAAGGTCCGATATTCAGAATGTGTACCAGAACTGAGATATAGGACTTTGAAAATTGGTATTTTTTATATGCATATGAGGTACATGTAAATTTGAAAAAAACCGGAATTTTTAGAAATTTTGCTCGAATTACGCCTATTGGGGCCGAAAGGGATGGGTTCAGGGATTTATGCACTAAAGGTCCCATATTCAGAATGTGTACCCGAACTGAGATATATGACTTTGAAAATTGGTATTTTTTCTATGCATATGAGGTACATGGAAATTTGAAAAAAACCGGAATTTTTAGAAATTGTGCTCGAATTACGCCTATTGGGGACGAAAGGGATGGGTTCAGGGATTTATGCACTAAAGGTCCGATATTCAGAATGTGTACCCGAACTGAGATATATGACTTTGAAAATTGGTATTTTTTATATGCATATGAGGTACATGGAAATTTGAAAAAAACCGGAATTTTTAGAAATTGTGCTCGAATTACGCCTATTGGGGACGAAAGGGATGGGTTCAGGGATTTATGCACTAAAGGTCCGATATTCAGAATGTGTACCAGAACTGAGATATAGGACTTTGAAAATTGGTATTTTTTCTATGGATATGAGGTACATGTAAATTTGAAAAAAACCGGAATTTTTAGAAATTGTGCTCGAATTACGCCTATTGGGGCCGAAAGGGATGGATTCAGGGATTTATGCACTAAAGGTCCGATATTCAGAATGTGTACCAGATCTGAGATATAGGACTTTGAAAAATGATATTTTTTGCAATATAAACATATAAGGTAATTGAAAATTTGAAAAAAACGGTAATTTTTAAAAATTGTGCTCGAATTACGCCTATGGGGGCCGAAAGCCATGGGTGCAGAGATTTTTCCACGAGGGGTCTTATATTCAGAATGTGTATCAGATCTGAGATATACGACTTTGAAAATAGAAATTTTTTACAAAATATGCATATGGGGTACATACACTTTTGAAAAAAGCGGCCATTTTTAGAAATTGTGCTCGAATTACGCCTATTGGGGCCGAAAGGGATGGGTTTAGGGATTTATGCACTAAAGGTCCCATATTCAGAATGTGTACCCGAACTGAGATATAGGACTTTGAAAATTGGTATTTTTTCTATGGATATGAGGTACATGTAAATTTGAAAAAAATCGGAATTTTTAGAAATTGTGCTGAATATAAGACCCCTCGTGGAAAAATCTCTGCACCCATGGCTTTCGGCCCCCATAGGCGTAATTCGAGCACAATTTTTAAAAATTACCGTTTTTTTCAAATTTTCAATTACCTTATATGTTTATATTGCAAAAAATATCATTTTTCAAAGTCCTATATCTCAGATCTGGTACACATTCTGAATATCGGACCTTTAGTGCATAAATCCCTGAATCCATCCCTTTCGGCCCCAATAGGCGTAATTCGAGCACAATTTCTAAAAATTCCGGTTTTTTTCAAATTTACATGTACCTCATATCCATAGAAAAAATACCAATTTTCAAAGTCCTATATCTCAGTTCTGGTACACATTCTGAATATCGGACCTTTAGTGCATAAATCCCTGAACCCATCCCTTTCGTCCCCAATAGGCGTAATTCGAGCACAATTTCTAAAAATTCCGGTTTTTTTCAAATTTCCATGTACCTCATATGCATATAAAAAATACCAATTTTCAAAGTCATATATCTCAGTTCGGGTACACATTCTGAATATCGGACCTTTAGTGCATAAATCCCTGAACCCATCCCTTTCGTCCCCAATAGGCGTAATTCGAGCACAATTTCTAAAAATTCCGGTTTTTTTCAAATTTCCATGTACCTCATATGCATAGAAAAAATACCAATTTTCAAAGTCATATATCTCAGTTCGGGTACACATTCTGAATATGGGACCTTTAGTGCATAAATCCCTGAACCCATCCCTTTCGGCCCCAATAGGCGTAATTCGAGCAAAATTTCTAAAAATTCCGGTTTTTTTCAAATTTACATGTACCTCATATGCATATAAAAAATACCAATTTTCAAAGTCCTATATCTCAGTTCTGGTACACATTCTGAATATCGGACCTTTAGTGCATAAATCCCTGAACCCATCCCTTTCGTCCCCAACAGGCGTAATTCGAGCACAATTTCTAAAAATTCCGGTTTTTTTCAAATTTCCATGTACCTCATATGCATAGAAAAAATACCAATTTTCAAAGTCCTATATCTCAGTTCTGGTACACATTCTGAATATCGGACCTTTAGTGCATAAATCCCTGAACCCATCCCTTTCGTCCCCAATAGGCGTAATTCGAGCACAATTTCTAAAAATTCCAGTTTTTTTCAAATTTCCATGTACCTCATATGCATATAAAAAATACCAATTTTCAAAGTCATATATCTCAGTTCGGGTACACATTCTGAATATCGGACCTTTAGTGCATAAATCCCTGAACCCATCCCTTTCGTCCCCAATAGGCGTAATTCGAGCACAATTTCTAAAAATTCCGGTTTTTTTCAAATTTCCATGTACCTCATATGCATAGAAAAAATACCAATTTTCAAAGTCATATATCTCAGTTCGGGTACACATTCTGAATATGGGACCTTTAGTGCATAAATCCCTGAACCCATCCCTTTCGTCCCCAATAGGCGTAATTCGAGCACAATTTCTAAAAATTCCGGTTTTTTTCAAATTTCCATGTACCTCATATGCATATAAAAAATACCAATTTTCAAAGTCATATATCTCAGTTCGGGTACACATTCTGAATATCGGACCTTTAGTGCATAAATCCCTGAACCCATCCCTTTCGTCCCCAATAGGCGTAATTCGAGCACAATTTCTAAAAATTCCGGTTTTTTTCAAATTTCCATGTACCTCATATGCATATAAAAAATACCAATTTTCAAAGCCATATATCTCAGTTCGGGTACACATTCTGAATATCGGACCTTTAGTGCATAAATCCCTGAACCCATCCCTTTCGTCCCCAATAGGCGTAATTCGAGCACAATTTCTAAAAATTCGGGTTTTTTTCAAATTTACATGTACCTCATATGCATAGAAAAAATACCAATTTTCAAAGTCCTATATCTCAGTTCTGGTACACATTCTGAATATCGGACCTTTAGTGAATAAATCCCTGAACCCATCCCTTTCGTCCCCAATAGGCGTAATTCGAGCACAATTTCTAAAAATTCCGGTTTTTTTCAAATTTCCATGTACCTCATATGCATATAAAAAATACCAATTTTCAAAGTCCTATATCTCAGTTCTGGTACACATTCTGAATATCGGACCTTTAGTGCATAAATCCCTGAACCCATCCCTTTCGTCCCCAATAGGCGTAATTCGAGCACAATTTCTAAAAATTCCGGTTTTTTTCAAATTTCCATGTACCTCATATGCATAGAAAAAATACCAATTTTCAAAGTCCTATATCTCAGTTCTGGTACACATTCTGAATATCGGACCTTTAGTGCATAAATCTCTGAACACATCCCTTTCGGCCCCAATAGGCGTAATTCGAGCACAATTTCTAAAAATGGCCGCTTTTTTCAAAAGTGTATGTACCCCATATGCATATTTTGTAAAAAATTTCTATTTTCAAAGTCGTATATCTCAGATCTGATACACATTCTGAATATAAGACCCCTCGTGGAAAAATCTCTGCACCCATGGCTTTCGGCCCCCATAGGCGTAATTCGAGCACAATTTTTAAAAATTACCGTTTTTTTCAAATTTTCAATTACCTTATATGTTTATATTGCAAAAAATATCATTTTTCAAAGTCCTATATCTCAGATCTGGTACACATTCTGAATATCGGACCTTTAGTGCATAAATCCCTGAACCCATCCCTTTCGGCCCCAATAGGCGTAACTCGAGCACAATTTCTAAAAATTCCGGTTTTTTTCAAATTTACATGTACCTCATATCCATAGAAAAAATACCAATTTTCAAAGTCCTATATCTCAGTTCTGGTACACATTCTGAATATCGGACCTTTAGTGCATAAATCCCTGAACCCATCCCTTTCGTCCCCAATAGGCGTAATTCGAGCACAATTTCTAAAAATTCCGGTTTTTTTCAAATTTCCATGTACCTCATATGCATATAAAAAATACCAATTTTCAAAGTCATATATCTCAGTTCGGGTACACATTCTGAATATCGGACCTTTAGTGCATAAATCCCTGAACCCATCCCTTTCGTCCCCAATAGGCGTAATTCGAGCACAATTTCTAAAAATTCCAATTTTCAAAGTCCTATATCTCAGTTCTGGTACACATTCTGAATATCGGACCTTTAGTGCATAAATCCCTGAACCCATCCCTTTCGTCCCCAATAGGCGTAATTCGAGCACAATTTCTAAAAATTCCGGTTTTTTTCAAATTTACATGTACCTCATATCCATAGAAAAAATACCAATTTTCAAAGTCCTATATCTCAGTTCTGGTACACATTCTGAATATCGGACCTTTAGTGCATAATTCTTTAAACCCATCCCTATCGGCCCCAATAGGCGTAATTCGAGCACAATTTCTAAAAACAGTTTTTTTTATTAAATTTCTTTTTGCTTTATATTTGTTTATTATTAACATTTATGCTCACGAAATTTACTGTTAAGTTTACATAATGAATTTTTCAGCAAAACATGTAATTTGCATTATAAAATGTTCTTCTCTGTTAAATATCCAGACAATGAGTAAGACTAATGTTAGTTTACCTTTTTGCTTAGGTAAACTTGAAAAACGAAGCTAACTGGCGGAGCTAACTTCACACACATTCTATTTATTTGGTAGAATTTTCTCACTTGAACATTTCCTTACACTCACAGTCAAACCTTTCCATTTCTCTTTGCTTTCTGCGGATTAGATGTTTCTTAACTTCCCTTTTCTTTAGATATTCTTCCTTTGCAACACGTATTGATATTGATTGCTGGATTTCCCTCTATGCCGCATTCTTCACTTCAGTAGCAGAACATCCCTGGTCATACGATGGTTTCCTTGGGGAAGACTGCTGATACACAAGTATGGATATTGCGGCTTCTTTGTGGGAGTGGGCGATACTTTTACATTGCCGGAACAAAGAGTTTTTAAGCAATGTGGTCAGTCGAGCAATGTGGTTCCATCTAATACAATATCAATTTGGTTCCTTGTTGTTTTTTTTTTTTTTTTTAAATTACCAGCACTCAGGGGATGGCCCCAACACATGAATTGCATTTTGGTATCAGGAAAATAGGTTATGGGAAGGAGGATAAAGGGAGTAGTGTTTGTGGACATTTGATTTAAATTTCTCGATATTTACTGTGGCAGAAAAGACATCAGTAGGAAGTTTATTCCACATACAAACTGTGCGACCGAAGTAGGAATTCTCCCTGTAATGATTGGTGCGATTCACTGGCCAGTTGACTACGTATGGGTGTGCTCTTCTAGAAAACGTGTATCAAACAAAAAGTTCCGGGTTTCGGGAACCAGTTCCCTGATATCCTTACAGCACATTCTATTATAGTATTGATAGAACAGCGAAACACACCCCACATCACGACGGTGTTCGAGTGAATCAAGACGGTTAGATACCACAACGTCGCCGATGAGTATCTTCGATCGTTCCTGTACGCGGTCAAGTAGCCCCAAAAAAGACTTTGAGGCACCAGCCCATACATGAGAGTTGTATTACATTTTTGGTCGGATGTAGGTGGTATAAATATTGAGAAGATCAGATGGTGTAAAGTAATTCCTACACCGTTTAAGGAAACCAAGACATTTCGATGCTTCTTTCGACACAAGAAAAATGTGTTCTGTCCAGCGGACATCGCACTGGATTCTCATGCTCAGAACATCAAGAGTCTCTGTCTTCTCAATACTTACATCATCCATTAATACAGGCGATGCAGCATCGTCTATTGTGCGTTTATGGGTCTTACGGGCATTAAAATCGACCCTATTCGTACGGCCCCATTTGGAGATTACCATCAGATCGCTGTTAATCGAAACATTCATACACTGTCTCCTAACTCCAATCTCTAGAGCTATACCTTTTGTCAAACGAGTATGAATGGCATATGCTGCTGTCGTCTGCAAGAGAATAAATAGGATTCGAAGTTTGACATAGAAGGTCATACAGAAAGATAAGAAAAAAAGTAGGAGAGAGGACGGAGCATTGCGGGACCCCTGAATCGATTCTGAACTCGTTGGAAGAGATCCCATCTATAACAACACGAATAGTGCGATCTCTGAGAAAACTCGATATAAATCGAGAAAATTTTTCACCGACACCAAAAGCAAAAAGTTTAGATAGAAGCGCATAGTGCCAGACACTATCAAACGCCTTAGATATGTCCAGAGCCACCACTTTACTTTCGCCAAAATGATGAATTTAGATACACCATTTTTCTGTCAGAAAATCCAGTATGTCCCACGTAGACCGTCCTCTATGAAAGCCATACTGGCTGTCTCTTAATAAACCGTTTATCTCCAGATAGTTAACCAGGCGGTGGTTAGCCATACTCTTCATAACCTTGGAGAACGCTGAACAAATTGCTATTGGTCGGTAATTTTCAGGGTTTTCAGCCTTTCCCTTTTTGGGGATCGGCGTAACATTAGCTACTTTCCAGCACATCGGAAATACTCCGGAATGATAAATACGGCTGAAAAGGTTAGCTAATGGACGCGACAGCGTCAAAGAACATTCTTTCAAAACCTGTGCTGGTATACAATCCGGCCCAGGAGACTTACTAGTGTTGAGATCCAAAAAAACCCTTTTAACTGCACGAAGTTTTCGGCAAATATGAGTTTGCCGCAAATATCTCAGCCAAATGGTTAGCCTTTTCAACCGGGTCGGTGACTAGTATGTCATTTTTTATTAGAGTAGGGATTGAAGAACCAGCGTTTTTCCTTACTCTCTTAACAAATCAAGACCTCTTGCACGCAGACGCTGTTCGAACAAAGCCCTTTCGCGCCTGAGTACTTTGGCACACAAAGATCTCGCCTGTTTGCGTAGCGAATCAGTATCGGCGTTCTTGTTAGCACGCCACATACTAATGCTTCCTCTCTGGACCTTACTGCAGCTTTGCAAGTCTGTTTAACCACGACTTCTGCCCATGTTTACTGGAGATCTTTTTTACCGCAATAAAGAATTTCATTCCCAGTAAAATAATACTTTCAACCCTTTTCGCCATGGCATTGACATTATTGTCCAATAAACATAGTTTCCAGTTAAACTGCCGAAAGAAATCGTTGACCTCTGCCCAACGAGACTTTTCGTAAATAAAAATCGAACGCTTCGGAGCTGCCGTCGAAGCGCTGTGAAGCCTGGAGAACGAAAAGGAGGCGGAAATGGTGCAATGGTCCGAGCTTTCGAAGGGTGCAAGAACATCTGCTTCGTGTTTTTCAGGGTGCGAAGTAAGAAAAAAGTTCTGGTTCTGGTGCATTTCAACACACGAAATGTTCGTTGGTTCGTTCACTAGTTGCGCAAGGTGATTGTGCGCGGCGAATAACTCAACATAGCATGTATTGCATATTCAAAGATGCTGTTGCTTTTGAAATAAAGTTTTTGAAGACACAAGAAAATTTTCGTCTTGAGGTGGCAAATCAAATACAAATATCTGCACTTCAACAAGAAATTGAAAATCGGGAACGTTTTTTGTAATTTTGCTCGGAAGGCCTAATATACATACCTATCCGTGGACATCGAGTTGATGGTCCTTTGTTATCTTCTGAAAATTCAAGCTCGGAAGGTATTTTTCGGTTACTTCTGCGATTTCGTATTGATGCTGGATAAAATTTTAGGCAACCATTTCCAAGTTTGCCCTTTAGATGCTTCATATATGTATGTATATCGAAAATAATTCAAAATAAATAAATAAAAGTTTCCATTATCTTGTTTTAAAAATTATACTAAAAAAATATATATGACGATAAATGCTATTCGATTATTTTTTGACGAAACCATTGATTTATCAGGAAAAATCCATATTTCTTTAGCTTTCAGCTTTTTTACGTTAACAAAAAGTTAATAAAAGAAGAATTCATTGGCTTTATTGACTGGCGATGACATCGAAGTGTCTATTAATGCGAACACATGTTGCGGAGTAAATTGGACAGCACGTATTTGACTGACTGCGGCAGAGCAAATAGCGCAATGACCCGAGCCAGCGGTATTATTTATGGGCGAACCCCAGGTTATTAAATGTCGAAAATTGAGGCAACGGTGGGCCAGGCCATAATAGTAAAACACAGGGAGGGTCTTGTCTTTTGTGGGATAGTAAAGCCACAACCATCCCCAAACTCTAGCAGAGAAACTCTATGAGAGAAAAGTTATTAGGAACTGAAAATGGATAGGTGAATCGGGAACGATACTTACCCAAACCTATTCCGTGAAATGTTGCCTATAAAAGGAAAAGAAATATTTAAATTGTAACTACTTACCATAAAGCATGGGCTAAAGGTAATATTTATTTTATGTATGCACTAGATTCACAGATTAAGATAAACAGAAAAAGTGAGTTGTCGGACACGGTTGTTAAAACGTAGATAATACGGTGGGTAAAATGGTAGTAAAATCAATAAATAAAAGTTTAAAATAGATTTTAGTGCAAACATTAAGTTTAAATATTAGACTCTAATGTTTAGATTCATGTCAAGAAAATTTAGAGTAAGATAGTTATAATAACAGCACTAAAAGAGGATGAACTAATAATTAAAAAGTTTCGTTGAGTGAAAAGTTAGAGCGCGGGAAATGGGAGTATTAAAGGTACAGTAGCATAGCCATTTTAGAAAATTTGTTAACTATTTGATGATGATCGCACGCAGTGTGTAACAGTGTACAAAATTAGCTAAATAAAATAAAATAGATTACCCAAAATTTGTGAGGTGCTAGCAAAATAGCGTTTTTTATAAACATAAAGAGAAAACCACAGGGAAGAAATGAAGAAAATATCAGGAAAAGTATAACTTGTTTAGTTATTTGAAATTAAAAGGTGAAGGGTAATCATTGTTTGTAAAGGAACGCGGAAAGTGGTGGAAACCCTACTGAAAAAAATTTTTGAGTAGAAGAAGGAAATCCTTGAAAGATCCTGGTTACGGTACTGGTCTCTGGCTAGAGCAAAGCTGGTCAGGAGTTTAAAAGGGACCAGTGGGACATAGTCATCCCGGCCATTAGAACAATTGGGTAAAAAGATAAGAAAATAAATTGCCGTAAGCCAGGTAACAAATTTTGTAAAATTATATTGACCTGTAAGAAGAAGCCATCACATAATTATAGAAAAGAGGGAAGGAGGGCTGTAAAGCCAGAAGTAGCCGCCATTTAATTGCGACCGCTATACTCAAGGCAAAAGGCGCGGGGTTTTTTTAACATACATATGGATTTTTTGTTGTGTTAAAGAGTAAATTCGATTCGATTTCCTTGTGCATGGTAAATATAATTATTAATTTTAAAAATTTTTCTTGTACTCCTTTAGTTTTTAATTTGGCGAATTTTGTTTTTTTTTTCATATAAGCGTTAATCTATTTTGTGATTGGTGTTATTTCATCGTACCTTTTTTTGCCTGTAGTTTGTTGCGTGCAGCAGAAAGACATCTGTGAACAAATCTTTTTTAAAATAGCTCTATAAGGCGGCGAATAAAGTTTTAAGTCAATAACCGGAAGTGAGGTTAAAAAAAAAGGTGAAAGAGGAAATACTCTTCAGTGTTTGAAATTGTTGAGTATATGTATACATTTGGTGTTTAAATTTTGTAAAATAGGCCAGTTATAAATAGATAGTGCATTAGAAATATGTAGGTAAGGTAAACAGTTATAAAATAAGTAAAGTTTAACAATATATATGAGTTGAAGAAAAATTTTGAATATGCATATGTAATTTGATAAAGAGGGCGGTTGGGAAAGTAAAACGGTGTGATGCGGAAAAACGGCTCATCAGGATATTAGCTGAGAGAGGAGAATATGATGACCAAGGAAGGGAAAGGGCGACTGTTGGTTTAACATCTAAGCACCTTGGTCAGACGTGTTTGTTTAAGTTTTGTAGTGTTTTTTTATTGTAACTGTCTGCGTTGAACAATGGGATGTTTTTCTACCCTACACCATGAGATGACGAAGCCTAGTAGGGAAAATAGATCGGTCCGTACCATATACTGTCATCAGTAGTTTTAAGAGCTTTGAAAAACGTTGGTTTTGATTTGTAAAATTGTGTAGGGATTAAAACGGATGGGTGTTTTACAGCATTTAAAACCAAGTTTATCAAAGAACGTCCTTTATTTGTTCAACATCCCTCAACTTCTGCCTCAGAATATTTCTACATTTACTGATTTAAAAATTTTATTTTCGCAACTTGCAGATGATATATTTAAATTTCCAAAAAAAAACTAAAAACCTGCTAATATCGAAACTAAAGGATGAAATTTTGCATTTGAAACAAAAATGGAGAACTTTTAAAGATTGCCCAGAATATATAGTAGATTTTTTAGCAAGGTGTGACTTCCAAAAAATATTCATCAGTTTTGTTTCAATGCCGGTCAGTAATGCTACGGCTGAAATGTCATTTTCCACCCTTCACTGTATTAAAACATGGCTGAGATCAACCATAAGAGAGAACAGGATTACCAATGTTGTAAATATATTCGCTATAAAGTTTAAATTCTCGAAAATGTGCCTAACAAATTTGCTTCAACAGGAAACTAAAATTTAATAAATCAGTTTTTTGCCTTTTATGTAATTATAATTATTCTAAATTAATAATTTTTTTTTGTTTTAATACACCGCTAAGAGCCTGCTTGAGCTGGATCCGTGCCCAGGCACATACTTTCTTTCATCCACTAAATACTTAAATGCCTGCAAAAATTTTAAAAGAAAATATACAAATAATGTAATGATTTGTTACTTGTTGATATTGTATTTCGTATATAGGCTACTTTCCATAATCTACTCAATGCTCATTATAATCGACACATACAAATGGCATATTTGCTCAAACAGCGTTATAATTCAAAAAATGCATTTTTTGAGTTAACGGTGCTAAATTGTTACATATGTATGTGAATTTCATATTTAAATTGTTTATACTTTTTACGTTCAAAGTGAAAATGTCACTTGGCCTTCCTAGTAAATATTGTTAGCGAATCGAAAACTTCAACAACGTTTTTCTCTAAGTACCTTTTTTGAAATTATAACGTTATTTGATATAATGAGCGATATATGTATACATATGTATGTTAAGTAAACAAAAATCGTTCCATTAGTGGCCCCTACTGAAAGTATGATATAATATGGTCATGCTTAACAAATTATGTATAAAGCAATTAGGGGATTCACAAGGTGTCCTATTATGTATGTCTTATTGTCATATTGTTATAAAATTTCACAATGGTTTTGTTGTCTTTTCTACAAAAAAAGTTCTTAAAACCTACTACGTCGTTTAATATGCGGATTAAATTGTCACAACAACTCCAAATACACCTGCGCCCAGTGTCCAGTAGTTGGTAAAGGTTTTTAAACCATTGTGGAAATTTTATGACAATATGACAATAGGACAAATAGAACACCTTGTGAATCCCCTAAATATATTTGAATAAATAATATTGTCAATTTTAAAATAATGATAAAAATATCTACATATACATATGTATGTATGTATGTATGTATGTATGTAAATATTCATGTTATTAAGTACAAAGATCTCAGTAGGGATTGCCTTTTAAATGTTTAATTAATTTAACTTCAACATAAAATTAAAAAACTTGATTTCCTAAAAAAAATAAGACGTTTAAAAAAAATTTAACTGTTTATAAAATTTTCTCGCTTGTCTTTAAATATTTATCTAATGAAATCAGTATTTAACCTGCTTAAACAAATGAACAAACAAAAAATATCATTCATACAATACAAACCAAATAATCAGACAAAAAAGGGGACGATAAAACAACCAAATTGTTGAATTTTGTGTAAAGCTTTTTTATTATTATTATTTATTTGTTTCCCCCTTAATAGCATTCAAATGTTACAGCAAAATACCGAACTAATAGAACATTAAATTAAGCGGGATTTTTCCATTACCCCATCCCCCTTCCATTTGTTTTTAACACAGACTAACCATCAAGTCAGCACAGGCATACACACACAAAAAAAAGTCACCGTAAAGTACTCATACACTACACTCAAACTGTTTGTTGCTGGTATTGTAAACGCATTCAGTTAAACATCCTTGCCGTCAAATGAGTAGCTAACTATAAAAAAAAACTAGCTTTAAGTTAGCTTCTATAGACTAACTTAAAGCCAACTACTACGCAATGCAAAATTTGCATTAACCAAAATGTATACAAACACTGCGCAGTATTTTTTAAATAAGATTGCTTTAACAAATCAAGCAGAAGAAAACTTGTTCTTTCAATTTATTATCTTATATATAAAAGAACAATTTTTTTTTTGTTAGCGACACCGCTTATAACTCAAGAACGGCTGGACCGATTTTAATGAAACTTGACAAAAGGTCATACCCGATATCTGGGAATGCGTTTTAGGCTTATTTGTTTTTGGAAATTCGGACTGGGCGTGGCACCTCCCATACAAATTGAACAGTTTTTTTCATATATCTCAATACCTATTATAGCTGAAGTCTCCAAATTTGGTACAACTAAATTATTTATTGATGTTCATAATTGAGTTGTGTATGGGCGAAAACAAATAAATGGGCGTGGCACCTCCCATACAACGAAAATAGTTTTTTGTATATATTTCAGCAACTGTAACAGCTGAAGTCTCCGAACTTCGTACGTATGTTTATTGTGCTAATATGCATAATTAAGTTTTTAATGGGAGGGAAAAAATAAATAGGCGTGGCACCTCCCATACAACGAAAATAGTTTTTTTGTATATATTTCAACAACTGTAACAGCTGAAGTCTCCGAACTTCGTACGTATGTTTATAGTGCTAATATGCATAATCAAGTTTTTTATGGGCGGGAAAAAATAAATAGGCGTGGCACCTCCCATACAACGAAAATAGTTTTTTGTATATATTTCAACAACTGTACTAGCTGAAGTCTCCGAAATTGGTACGTATGTAAATAGTGCTAATATGCATAATTAAGATTTTATGGGCGGGAAAAAATAAATAGGCGTGGCACCTGCCATACAACCAAAATAGTTTTTTGTATATATTTCAACAACTGTAACAGCTGAAGTCTCCGAACTTCGTACGTATGTTTATAGTGCTAATATGCATAATCAAGTTTTTTATGGGCGGGAAAAATAAATAGGCGTGGCACCTCCCATACAACGAAAATAGTTTTTTGTATATATTTCAACAACTGTACTAGCTGAAGTCTCCGAAATTGGTACGTATGTAAATAGTGCTAATATGCATAATTAAGTTTTTTATGGGCGGGAAAAAATAAATAGGCGTGGCACCTGCCATACAACGAAAATAGTTTTTTGTATATATCTCAACAACTGTAACAGCTAAAATCTCCGAACTTCGTACGTATGTTTATAGTGGTAATATGCATAATGGAGCTTTTTATGGGCGGGAAAAAATAAATAGGCGTGGCACCTCCCATACAACGAAAATAGTTTTTTGTATATATTTCAACAACTGTAACAGCTGAAGTCTCCAAACTTCGTACGGATGCTGTTAGTGCTAATATGCATAATTGAACTTTTTATGGGCGGGAAAAAATAAATAGGCGTGGCACCTCCCACACAACGAAAATAGTTTTTTGTATATATCTCAACAACTGTAACAGCTGAAGTCTCCGAACTTCGTACGTATGTTTATAGCGCTAATATGCATAATTGAGCTTTTTATGGGCGGGAAAAAATAAATAGGCGTGGCACCTCCCATACAGAGAAAATAGTTCTTTGTATATATTTCAACAACTGTAACAGCTTAAGTCTTCAAACTTCGTACGTATGTTTATTGTGCTAATATGCATAATTAAGTTTTTAATGGGAGGGAAAAAATAAATAGGCGTGGCACCTCCCATACAACGAAAATAGTTTTTTGTATATATTTCAACAACTGTAACAGCTGAAGTCTCCGAACTTCGTACGTATGTTTATAGTGCTAATATGCATAATCAAGTTTTTTATGGGCGGGAAAAAATAAATAGGCGTGGCACCTCCCATACAACGAAAATAGTTTTTTGTATATATTTCAACAACTGTACTAGCTGAAGTCTCCGAAATTGGTACGTATGTAAATAGTGCTAATATGCATAATTAAGTTTTTTATGGGCGGGAAAAAATAAATAGGCGTGGCACCTGCCATACAACGGAAATAGTTTTTTGTATATATCTCAACAACTGTAACAGCTAAAATCTCCGAACTTCGTACGTATGTTTATAGTGGTAGTATGCATAATGGAGCTTTTTATGGGCGGGAAAAAATAAATAGGCGTGGCACCTCCCATACAACGAAAATAGTTTTTTGTATATATTTCAACAACTGTAACAGCTGAAGTCTCCAAACTTCGTATGGATGCTTTTAGTGCTAATATGCATAATTGAACTTTTTATGGGCGGGAAAAAATAAATAGGCGTGGCACCTCCCACACAACGAAAATAGTTTTTTGTATATATCTCAACAACTGTAACAGCTGAAGTCTCCGAACTTCGTACGTATGTTTATAGCGCTAATATGCATAATTGAGCTTTTTATGGGCGGGAAAAAATAAATAGGCGTGGCACCTCCCATACAGAGAAAATAGTTCTTTGTATATATTTCAACAACTGTAACAGCTTAAGTCTTCAAACTTTGTACGGATGTTAATAGTGCTAACATGCATAATTGAGCTTTGTATGGGCGGGAAAAAATAAATAGGAGTGGTACCTCCTATACAACGAAAATAGTTTTTTGTATATATTTCTACAACAGTAACAGTTGAACTCTCAAAACTTTGTAAAGATGTTTATAATGGTAATATGCATAATTCAGCTTTGTAAGGTTAAAGTCTCAAAATTTTGTGCAGGTGCTTACAATGTTGATGCTTACAATTAAGCTGAGTTTGGGCGTAAAGATAACAATAGGGGTGGCACCCACCTCCTTTACTAGAAAGAATCTCTTACATATATATGTCAATAAATGTAACAGCTGAAATCTCCAAATTTAATATGGGTATTTATTATGCTTATATGCATAACTAAGATTAGTATAGGCAGTAAGTGAACTATGGGTGTGGAACCTCTAATAGCATGGAAATATTTATATGTGTATCTCATTAACTGTGACAGCTAAGGTCTCCAAACTTTTTGGTGTGGCACCTCCCGTACAATTTGATGTTTTTTACATGTTCTTCAATAATTCTTAAAGCTAGAGTCTCAAAATTGTCTATGGATGTTTATGTTTGCTAATATACATAATTGTGGTGAGTATACTTAAGAGGAAAGGGAATAATGGTCATGGCATCTCCCGTACAACAAAAATACTTTCTTATATAAGTCTCAATAACTGTAAAAAACTCCAAAAAACGTGTTCATATTTTTCTTAAACCAGTTGAACGCAATTTAAATTATTAGTTTAAAAGTAACAAAAATAACTTAAAAATTACCAATAAAATGTTTATTCCTTTTTACCCCTTAGGATCACAATTATCAAAATTTTATAATCATATTTTTTCAAGACCTGTCGAACGCAATATCAAAATATAATTTGAGCCCCTTTTTATCTTTTTCAGTTCCGAAGGTACAAAATGGATATAAGCAGTTTTTAAATATGGTTTTTACTCTGTGTTGCCCCTAATGGTCAAATATTTCAAAAAAAAGTACGAAAAATGCATTCATAACTTTGAAACCTCTCGAGCGTAAATAAAATTACAGTTCTATCTTTTTTTAGCTCAGAAGCTACAAGATTAACCAATACATATTTGAAGTCCTGCCCTTTGCATTTAGTTTATGCAATGATGAATCTGTCTGTCAGTTAGCGAATCATTAACACAATTTTTTTCTATACATTGTTTTGTAAGCACAACAAACATTTAATAAAATAAAAAAAAAATATTTACAAGTGGCGGATAAGGCCACAAAAAAATGAAGCCATTATAAACTGAACTGTTTGTGAAGTTTTTCTTGGTAATAGCTTCCCATCATGAAAGATGCGATAGGCTCAGCTATTCTATTCACGCTTTATCAGCAATTTTCAGTAATTATCAAAGAAGCAAACAAAACATGTTTATAACGTTATTGACGCGCTACTAAGGATAATATTTTGTGAATTGTGTGTGTTTAGGCAAAACATTCGTTTGCTGATTATATATATTGTTAGGCAATACGTGTTCGGAGATACTCAATGCTGGATATATATGCACACATTCTTATTTAGTTAGTTGAAAAATTTCGACCAGACCAGAAAGATGATATTAAAAGTGCTGAGATCCCTGATCCCGAAACAGATCAAGAACTACATGATGTTGTAATTACATATATGATTCATGGACCGTGTGGCCCCATCAACCCCCCATCTCCGTGCATGTTCGACGGCAAGTGTTCCAAACAATATCCACGAAAGTTGACGGCGGAAAATATCACTGGCAATGACGGTTATCCACTGTATCGGCGTTGATGGCCCAATGACAACGGTAAAACTATTACAAAGAAAGTAAAAGGAAACGATTTTGTGATTGACACCAGTTGGGCTCTGCCACTTCTTTCCAAATCATTTAAGACACATTGCAAATATGTCACGAAAGGCAGCGATATGGCTCTTTTTAGCATCCAATTGCAACGACGAAATTACGCGTTATCAAGTTGGGCGATATGTGAATTGCAATGAGGCGGTTTGGCGTATTTCTCATGTCCTATTCATCCCACTGTTGCACATTTAGCAGTGCATCTGGAGAATGGCCAACGAGTATATTTCACTGCGGCAAATATTGTTCAACGTGCTGAAATACCTCCAGCGACAACATTGAGAAGTTTCTTTGCTGTTTGTCAAAGCGATCCGTTTGTACGAACTTTACTTTACTCGGAGATGCCACGGTATTACACTTGGAACGCTTCTTCAAAAAATTTTAACGTCAAAAGAAAGGCACTATGGTTCCTGGGCATCCGGATTTGCGTTCAAGTGATGCTCTTGGTTGCATTTATACAGTTCATCCGAAGAATGATGAATGTTTTTATTTGCGGTTGTTGCTGGTAAATGTTCGTGGTCCAACATCATTTGCAGCATTTCGTAATGTTTATGGTATAGTCTGCCCAACATTTTGTGATGCATGTCAAGAACTCAATTTGTTTGAAAATGATACTCATTGGGATACGACAATCGCTGAGGCAATTATTTCCGCATATCCAAGCCAGATACGAACATTATTTGATTTCATCATTTCGACATGCTTCCCGTCAAATCCAAGTGACCTGCGAAACAAATACAAGGACAATATGTCAAAAGACATTTTACATCAATATCGTGTCTGCTCGAGAAATCCAAGTCTTGAAGTCAATGAAGACATGTGTTACCTTTTTTGCGGCAGTTTATTAGTCAGGTTAGGACTGCTAGCACCAGAACATGAAATGAATGAGCTACTAAATTGACAATTGAAGCGTGAACTTGAATACGATCGACATGAGTTGAGCCAATTAGTTCAAACCAATGTTTCCATTTTAAACCTCCAATAGAAGGAAGTCCATGATATAACTTCGAAGGCAATTAATGATGGAAATGATGTTTCTTTTTTTGGATGCCCCCGTTGGAACTGGGAAGACATTCGTCATGTCATTGATTTTAGCCACTGTTCGTGCGAGATCCAACATTGTTGCAGCGGAAGCTTCATCTGGAATAGCGGCCACATTGTAAGAAAAATGATGCACAGCTCACTCAGCGTTACAGTTGCCATTAAACCTTGAAAATATGGAGCAACCGACATGTAACATTGCGAAAAACTCCGCTATGTCCAAAGTTTTAGTAGCATGTAAAATCATCATCTGGGACGAATGCACAATGGCACACAAACTCGCAATAGAAGCTCTTAAAAGAACACACACTGCGCAGTGACTCAAGATGTTTTGGAGGTGCAATGATTTTACTGTCTGGTGATTTCCGCCAAACACTGCCAGTCGTTCCAAGATCGACGGCAGCTAATCAAAAAAATGTTTGCGTTAAATCCTCAAGTCTGTGGCGTTTTCCAAAGATACTGCAGATGACAGAAAACGTGAGAGTTATATTGCTCAACGATTTATCAGCTCAAGATTTCTCCAACCAATTGTTGACTATCGGTAATGGATGATTTAAACTATATAGTTCAGAATAAAATCGTTGGTACTCTGCATTCTTTTAAATCTATTGATTGTGTAACAAATGAAGATGAAGCCACCAACTATCCAACTAAAGTTTTAAACTCCTTGGATGTGCCTGGCTTACCACCGCACAACTTACAACTGAAGGTTGGCTCCGTAGTTATCGTGCTTCGAAATTCAAACCAACCAAAACTTTGCAATGGAACGCGTTTGGTAATAACAAAACTTATATGCCATGTTATTCACGCAATTATACTTAGAGGAAAATTTAAAGGGAAAGAAGTTCTCATACCGATAATTCCGATGATACCAACCGATATGCCTTTTGAGTTTAAGCAAATTTAATTTCTTATTCGTCTTACATTCGCAATGACGATTAACAAATCACAAGGACAATCCTTGAGTATTTGTGATCTTAGAAAACACATGTTTTTCTCATGGCCAAATATACGTTGCATTTTCACGTGTGGGCAAACCATCTGCTTTATTTGTACTTGCGCCTAATAACACAACCAAAAGTTTGGTGTATCACAAGGTACTGCACTGAAGGAAATTAACCTAAAAATATCCCATGCACGAAAATACATAGCTTTCTTAACAGCTTTTACCTAAAACGCCTTATTTTTGTTATCTTTTTGAACTTTTGTTTTCTATATGAATATATTCCAATGAACTTTTTGACTAAATAAACTTTATACGCTTTTAAAAAAATCCATATATTCAATAATTGTTAGGTGGTACGAAGTTCACCGGGTCAGCTAGTTTTACATTTAAAAACAAAGTGTCTCGGTGGCCTAGAGGTAACGCGCTTGTGCTGCAGTGCAGAAATCCCTGGTTCGAATTTCAGCGTCGGTAAATACAAAAAATGAAATTTTTAAATTGTAAATATTAATTATTAATTAAATATAAATAAAATATAAAGTTCTTCTTCTTTAATAAAGCAGCTCCATAAGTCAAAAAAAATGACATTTAGTTTTAGAAATAATCCCGTTTACGGCTTAAATCAATCTTTTTTGGCTTAAATCAAGTACGGTTCCGAACTTAAATCAATCCTTTTTTGGCTTAATTGTGGCTAAAAGTAAGAAATTCGTAACTTATAGTTAATTAAAAAAAAAACAACTTAAAGCTAACTTAAAGTAGTAAGTTTATAGCTAGCTACAAAAAGTTAACTTTAAGTTAACAGCTAGGTAACTAACTTCAAGTTAATTAAAAGTAATGCAGAATCGGACAATTGACTACTTCCTAGGACATCGCAATGTTAAAATAGTTAGTTAATTCCATATAAAAGTAATGCAAGTGTCAACCACCACTACTTGAGAAATAGTTAGCTTCAAGTTAATTTTAAGTTAACTGAATGTCCGAAAGGGATCAGCCAACAAAGAACTAACAGCCGAAAGTACGTATGTATACATAACAGCGTTGCTAGGAGAAGCTACGAAAAGTTACATATTTTCACACAAAGTGTTAAATTTTTTCATAAAAAGTTAGATTTACGAATTACATATAAACAAACAAATTTTTTAAAACTATTAATAACAAAAAAAAAAAAAATTGTAAATGTGCGTTAAATTGTAACAGGTATTTAAATTATATATATAAAAAAAATTATAAGGGCCTTATCACGCAAATCACAAACAATAAATATTTTATAATTTATTGGTACTTGGGCAATTCAACGTATAGCGATTTAATTTTTCTTAATTTTAACATTCCAAATTTATAAAAACACACCCGTGACAGTCTTTTAAAGGATATTTCAAAAGTCCTAATATCCCTAGGCATAATTGCATCTAAAACGAAATTGAAATGGTTGCTTCCGTTACAATGGGACTGTTATTTTCAGGAAACTTTATGTCATAAATTACTTGTACTTGAATTTCAAATATTGTTGTTAATCTTTGCAGGAACTAAAACACCTTTACTTCTTGAATCTTTAAAAATGATTGATTTTATTTTCTAATATTATCTCCTTATATACTACAATTAAAATCACTAAAACATTTTTTTGTAAAATGACCTGGGGAAAGACATCTGTGACACAGTTTAAAATTCCCCACTTTCTCTAATCTATCTTTAATAGATAGATTTCTAAATTTAGCGCATTTAAATAAATTATGATCTATAGAGCATCCCAAAACACATTTCGTATTAATTATCTTTGAAAATTTTGAAGAACGTTCCTCTCTTCGATCTTCTGGTCTTTTAGAATTATAAAATTCCCTTTGATTAATTGGACGAAAATTACTTGTACCATCCTCCCCTTTTGTGAATTGCTGACTTGCATCCAAAGAATATTGAACTTGTTGCAAGAACTCAATCAATTTCTCCACCTTTGGCATATCCTTAGATGAGCCCAAGTATTGCTCAAATTGGATTCTCATTTGATCATCCAATTTTCGTTGCAATATAAAACATATTAAGGATTGATACATTTCCGTGGGGTCAATTTTAACCACATTCAGTGCTTGTAGACTTTCGTTAACTACATCGCAAAAATTTCTAACACTTTTAGAAGTACATCTCACTGAAGGAGCATCAAGGATAGATCTAAAATAAATTGATGTCGTCGCTCTATTATTGGAATAGTACTTATTCAAAATATCCCACGCTATATCAAAATTTTCCTCCCTGGAGGGTAATGTAGCTATTTTCTTTATCGACTCTCCACCTAATTTTGATTTCAATATATACATCTTTTGTGTTTTCGAAATTGGTTGAGATAT
Organism: Melanophora roralis; assembly: GCA_963583895.1. Taxonomy (NCBI): domain Eukaryota; kingdom Metazoa; phylum Arthropoda; class Insecta; order Diptera; family Rhinophoridae; genus Melanophora; species Melanophora roralis. The sequence goes on along the minus strand of OY757190.1, from coordinate 66,763,520 downwards.
GATCAGTTGCTCAAACAATTCTCTAAATGTATTCCATTCCGTAACTTTTCCATCAAATTGTGGTATGTCAATTGATGGCACTGTAAATGGAAGGGTTTTCAAGTTTTTTCCAACATCTGGAATCTCCTGGTATGAATCACGTAGTGAGTAAAAAACCTCAGTCAACTCATCATCAGGAAATTCTCCAATATATTGAAAGAACACCTTTTCTGCGAGGCTAAATTTTTCTTTTACAACATCAATTGTTATATTTTTACATTTGAAATTGTCTATTTTAACTTCTACCTCATCTAAGATGTACTGAAATTGTCGTTTCAGTCCAAAATTTTGTTTACTTTCATACTCCACTTTCAATTCACCTTCCCCCTGAGGTTTAAAATTTTGGGTCTGCATTCTTGAGCCAGAAGTGGTTTGCTGCTGTGCTCCTTCTTGTATTATCCTGTTTTTAAATTGCTGATACATCCTTCAAAATTTTCTGAAGTTTCTTGTACCACAAAATCTGTTTTAAAATAAGTGTTTCGTTCTAACGTAGCGGAAGGTAGACGAAGCTCCTTGTCGTTTTTATTAAATTCTGCAACTGCCAATTTAAACGATTCTCTTAATTTGCTAACTTCATTTTTAAGTTCCTGCCCATTAACATTGCCTTGAAACAAAGCACTTAGGGAATTATAAAGGGTCGCAATTTTCTGCCCTAACTTCTCCTGACACTGGATAATTTCAACCGGATTCATTTTAAATTATCACCTACTAGCACTTTTTATACTTAAGTTAAAATTATTATTTTATTTTATACTTACGTTTGGCAATATTTGTTTGGTTTGAACAAATTTATTATTTTCACCACTCGTTCTTCAGATCACGTCGGGGTCACCAAAATGTTAATCTTTGCAGGAACTAAAACACCTTTACTTCTTGAATCTTTAAAAATGATTGATTTTATTTTCTAATATTATCTCCTTATATACTACAATTCTTATCACTAATCAATAATAATATATTTTCTAGAAACCTTATCACTAAAATTCAACATACTCAGTGATCCTTTGTCTAGACTAAACAAACAGATCTTTTTGTATTATCAGTATTTAATCCTGTTAATGACTGTTTTCCTAGTCCAGACAAACGTGTACACTACACTAATTTATTTATTTAGGCTATTGTTTGTTTATAAATTCTTAACAATTGTATATATCTTCTTATATATAAAAGAACAATTTTTTTTTGTTAGTGACACCGCTTATAACTCAAGAACGGCTGGACCGATTTGAATGAAACTTGAAAAAAAAACATACCCGATATCTGGGAATGCGTTTTAGGCTTATTTATTTTTTGAAATTCCGACTGGGCGTGGCACCTCCCATACAAATTGAACAGTTTTTTTCACATAGCTCAATACCTATTATAGCTGAAGTCTCCAAATTTGGTACAGCTAAATTATTTATTGATGTGCATAATTTAGCTTTTTATGGGCGGGAAGAAATAAATAGGCGTGGCACCTCCCATACAACGAAAATAGTTTTTTGTATATATCTCAACAACTGTAATAGATGAAGTCTCCTAACTTCGTACGGATGTTTATAGTGCTAATATGCATAATTAGACTTTGTATGGGCGGAAACAAATAAATGGGCGTGGCACCTCCCATACAACGAAAATAGTTTTTTGTATATATCTCAATAACTGTAATAGCTGAAGTCTCCAAAATTCGTACGGATGTTTATAGTGCTAATTTGCATAATTAAGCTTTGTATGGGCGGGAAAAAATAAATGGGCGTGGCACCTCCCATACAACGAAAATAGTATTTTGTATATATCTCAATAACTGTAATAGCTGAAGTCTCCAAACTTCGTACGAATGTTTATAGTGCCAATATGCATAATTGAGCTTTGTGTGGGCGGGAAAAAAATAATAGGCGTGGCACCTCCCATACAAGGGAAATAGTTTTTTGTATATATCTCAATAACTGAAGTAGCTGAAGTCTCCAAACTTCGTACGGATGTTAACTGTGCTAATATGCAAAACTGAGCTTTGTATGGGCGGGAAAAAATAAATAGGCGTGGCACCTCCCATACAACGAAAATAGTTTTTTGTATACATCTCAATAACTGTAATAGCTGAAGTCTCCAAACTTCATACGGATGTTAACAGTGCCAATATGCATAGTTGAGTTTTGTGTGGGCGGGAAAAAATAAATAGGCGTGGCACCTCCCATACAAGGAAAATAGTTTTTTGTATATATCTCAATAACTGTAATAGCTGAAGTCACCAAACTTCGTACGGATGTTTACAGTGCTAATTTGCATAATTAAGCTTTGTATGGGCGGGAAAAAACAAATGGGCGTGGCACTTCCCATACAACGAAAATAGTTTTTTGTATATATCTCAATAACTGTAATAGCTGAAGTCACCAAACTTCGTACGGATGTTTACAGTGCTAATATTCAAAATTGAGCTTTGTGTGGGCGGGAAAAAATAAATAGGCGTGGCACCTCCCATACAAGAAAATAGTTTTTTGTATATATCTCAATAACTGTAATAGCTGAAGTCTCCAAACTTCGTACGGAGGTTTATAGTGCTAATGTGCGTAATTAAGTTTTGTATGGGCGGAAAAAAATAATAAGGCGGGGCACCTCCCACACAACGAAAATAGTTTTTTGTATATATCTCAATAACTATAATAGCGGAAGTATTTAAACTTTGTACGGATGTTTATAGTGCTAATATGCATAATTGGGCTCTGTATGGGCGGGAAAAAAGAAATGGGCGTCGCATCTTCCATACAACGAAAATTGTTTTTTTATATATCTCAATAACTAACAGTTGAACTCTCAAAACTTTGTAAAGATGTTTATAATGGTAATAGGCATAATCCAGCTGTGTATGGGTTAAAGTCCCAACATTTTGTGTAGGTGTTTACAAAGTTGATGTTTACAATAAAGCTGAGCTTGGGCGTGAAGGTAATAATAGGCGTGCCACCTCCTTTACAAGAAAAAATCTTTTACATATATATGTCAGTAAATATAAAGCTGAAATCTCCAAATTTAATATGGGTATTTATTATGATAATATGCATAACTAGGACGAGTATTGTCAGGAAGTGAATTATGGGTGTGGAACCTCTAATAGCGTGGCAATATTTATATGTGTATCTCATTAACTGTGACAGCTAAGTTCTCCAAACTTTTTGGTATGTACTTCAATAATTCTTATAGCTAGAGTCTCAAAATTGTCTATGGATGTTTATGTTTGCTAATATACATAGTTGAGGTGAGTATACTTAGAAGAAAAGGGAATAATGGACTTGGCATCTCCCATACAACAAAAATACTTTCTTATACAAAGCTCAATAACTACAAAAAAAAAAAACTTTAAAAAACGTGTTCATATTTTCCTTAAACCAGTTGAACGCAATTAAAATTATTACTTTAAAAGTAACAAAAATAACCCAAAAAAACCAATAAAATGTTTATTCCTTTTTACCCCTTAGGATTAAAATTATCAAAATTTCATAATCATATTTTTTCGAGACCTGTCGAACGCAATTTCAAAATATAATTTGAGCGCCTTTTTATCTTTTTCGGTTCCGAAGGTACAAAATGGTTCAAAATATGTTTTTTTACCCTGTCTCGCCTCTAATGGTCTAATATTTCAAAAAAGGACGAAAAATGCATTCATAACTTTGAAACCTGTCGATCGTAAGTAAAATTATAATTCTATCGTGTTTTATCTCAGAAGCTACAAGATTAACCAATACATATTTGAAGTCTTGCCCTAAGCATTTAGGCTATGCAATGATGAATCTGTCCGTCAGCTAGCGAGTCATTAACGCACTTTTTTTCTATACATTGTTTTGTAAGCACAGCAATCATTTTAAAAAAATAAAAAAAAATGTTTACAAGTGGCGGATAGGGCTATAAAATAATGAAGCCATTATAAACTGTTTGTGTTTGTAAAATTTTTCTTGGTAAAAGCTTCCCATCATAAAAGATGCGATATGCTACAGCTTTTCTATTCACGCTTTATCAGCAGTTTTCAGTGATTATCAAAGAAACGAAAAAAAAAACATGTTTATAACGTTATTGACATGCTCTTAAGGATAATATTTTGTGAATTGTTAGGGTTTGGTCAAAAAATTCGTTTGCTAATTATATATATTGTTAGGCAATACGTGTTCGGAAATTCTCGATGCTGGATGTATTCAATAAGTGCCGAGATTCCTGATCCCGAAACAGATCAAGAACTACATGATGTTTTAATTACAAATATGATTCATGGACCGTCTGGCACCATCAACCACCAATCTCCTTGCATGGTCGACGGCAAGTGTTCCAAACATTATCCACGAAAATTGACGGCGAAAACTATCACTGGCAATGACGGTTATCCACTGTATCGGCGTTGATCGCCCAATGACAACGATCAAACAATTACAAAGAAAGTAAAAGGAAACGATTTTGTGATTGACAACAGTTAGACTGTGCCGTATTCGCCACTTCTTTCTAAATCATTAAAGACACATTGCAATGTTGAATATTCTAATTCAGTGAAGTCGATGAAGTACATCTGCAAATATGTCACGAAAGGCAGCGATATGGCTCTTTTTAGCATCCAAACCTCCAATGGCAACGGTGAAATAACGCGTTATCAAGTTGGACGATATGTGAACTGCAATGAGGTGGTTTGGCGTATTTTCTCATTCCCTATTCAAGAACGTCATCCCACTGTTGCTCATTTAGCAGTGCATCTGGCAAATATTGTTCAACGTGCTGAAATACCTCCAGCGACAACATTGACAAGTTTCTTTGCTGTTTGTCAAAGCGATCCGTTTGCACAAACTTTACTCGAAGATGCCACGGTATTATACTTGGAATGTCTGCCCAACATTTTGTGCTGCATTTAAAGACCTCAATTTGCTTGAAAATGATACTCATTGGGATACGACAATCACTGAGGCAATTATATCTGCATATCCAAGCCAGATACGAACATTATTTGCTGTTATCTTTTCGACATGCTTCCCGTTATATCCAAGTGTCCTGTGGAACAAATACAAGGACAATATGTCGAAAGACATTTTACATCAATATCGTGTCTGGTCGAGAAATCCAAATCTTGAAGTCAATGCGAAGATGCATAACCTTATTTACCTTAATATGAGAACTTAAATTTTGGTCTGGTACTGACTGGACTAATATCAATTACATAATTTTAAGATTTGAATACATATTGTTAGTTCGCACTAGCGAAGACTTAATAATAATAATATGGAGAAAAAAAGATGCATAACCGGGTCTTGCTCTTAATTGAAGACATGTGTTACCTTATTTGCGGCAGTTTGTTAGTCAGGTTAGGACTGCCAGCACCAGAACATGAAATGAATGAGCTACTAAATCAAGAATTGGAGGCTAAACGTGAATACGATCGACATGAGTTGAACCAATTAGTTCAAACCAATGTTTCTCTCTTAAACCTCCAACAGAAGGAAGTCTATGATATAATATTGAAGGCAATTGATTATGGAAATGGCGGTTTTTTTTCTTGGATGCCCCCGGTGGAACTGGGAAGACATTCGTCATGTCATTGATTTTAGCCACTGTTCGTGCGAGATCCAACATTTCTGTAGCGGTAGCTTCATCCGGAATAGCGGCAACATTGTAAGAAGGATGCCGCACAGCTCACTCAGCGTTAAAATTGCCATTAAACCTTCAAAATATAGAGCAACCGACATGTAACATTGCGAAAAACTCCGCCATGTCAAAAGTTTTAGTAGCGTGTAAAATCATTACCTGGGACGAATGCACAATGGTACACAAACGCGCAATAGAAGCTCTTAAAAGAACACTTAAATATCTGCGCAGTGACTCAAGATATTTTGGAGGTGCAATGATTTTACTGTCTGGTAATTTCCGCCAAACACTGCCAGTCATTCCAAGATCGACGGCGGCTGTTCAAAAAAATGCTTGCGTTAAATCCTCAAGTCTGTGGCGTTTTCCAAAGATACTGCAGGTGACAGAAAACGTGAGAGTTACATTGCTCAACGATTTATCAGCTCAAGATTTCTCCAACCAATTGTTGACTATCGGTAATGGCAGTATTCCTGTCGACTAATCAAATGGATTGATTTCGTTTTCTCAAAATTTTTGTAATTTTGTATCGTCAAAATAAGAGCTCATCTAGAAAGTATTTCCCAACATAATTGCTAATGGGAAAAATATAGATGTGGATGATTTAAACTATATAGTTCAAAATCAAATCATTGGTACTCTGCATTCTTTTAAATCTATTGATGGTGTAACAAACAAAGATGAAGCCACCAACTATCCAACTGAAGTTTTAAACTCCTTGGATGTGCCTGACTTACCACCGCACAACTTATAACAGAAGGTTGGCTCGGTAGTTATCGTGCTTCGAAATTTAAACCAACCAAAACTTTGCAATGGAACGCGTTTGGTAATAACAGAACTCATATTCCATGTTATTCACGCATTTATACTAGGAAGAAAATTCAAAGGTGAAGAAGTTCTAATACCGATAGTTTCGATGATACCAACCGATATGCCTTTTGAGTTTAAGCGAATTCAATTTCCTATTCGTCTTGCATTCGCAATGACGATTAACAGATCACAAGGACAATCCTTGAGTACATGTTTTTCTCATGACCAAATATACGTTGCATGTTCACGTTTGTGCAAACCATCTGCTTTATTTGTACTTGCGCCTAATAAAAACACGAAAAGTTTCGTATATCACAAGGTACTGCACTGAAGGGAATTAACCTAAACATAACCCATGCACGAAAATACATAGCTTTCGTAACAGCTTTTACCTGAAACGCCATATTTTTGTAATCTTTTTGAATTTTTGTTTTCTATATAAATATATTCCAATGAACTGTTTGACTAAATAAACTTTGTAATCTTTTTAAAAAATCCATATATTCAATAATTGGTAGGTGGTACGAAGTTCACCGGGTCAGCTAGTATATATATATATATTTATCATATTATGATGTATAAAACTCCCAGTTTGAGGTAATTAATAATATACATTTTAAGTACTTCAAAATATCTCCTTTACCAAATCATAAATGTTACATAGAGGGTCAAGAAGTTACATAAAATGTTACAAATGTAATCAACTGGCAACGCTGATCCACAAATTTTCCAAACACATACAGCCATACATACAGGAAAACCTGACAACTTGTTTTCGTTTTGCTTTATGTTGTTGCTTCTAAATATTACTGCACTCAAGGTATTTTTTTTAGAAAAATTATGTTTCTACATTCATACACACAGAAAAACAATTACAACTAACTTATTGTCATATTAATTATTATATTCATCAATGAAATTCACTTCTATCGCGAATAACCATTCCTTTGAAAAAATTCCCAAATTTTATGATTTTTGATCGTGTATGGTTCCCATAAAAAATTTTTTGGGGGTAAATTAAAAAAAAACATAAAATACTTGGCATCGCCAAAGTTTATTCAAACGAATTATTTTAAAAACAAATTCACAAGAACTGATATTGGAAATAAGAAGGAAACATGTAAGTTTAACTTCATATTTTAAGAAAAGACTATTGAACTAATTTTTTTCTTTAACTGAAGGAGCGTAAGTGTTTATAAAGAGCAACTAAATTGTCTAATGAAAGCGATGTGCGCGATTTCGCAATCTCCTTTTTTCGTAAAGCATTAGCCACACTATTCACAGAGCACACAAGACTCTTTTAAATATCGTTAGAACCTCTGCAAGCACTTTACTGAATGTGGATTGAGCCAGGCCGACATCAATTTGTCTGCCCACTCCCTTTTGGTAGCTGCCTTCCGCCAAAAATCGCAAAGTGGCAGCGAACGTTTTACCGGTTGGAGGCAAGTGTTCCTTCAGCACGCTCAAAAGATATCGGAATCCATCTTAATTAAGCCTAATATTCCTGAAATTTGTGATTTAAATAAAACTTTATTTGGAGACAAACGCACCAAGATATGCATGTATTTATTGTTCTTACTTTGTATTCGGTAACGAGAGTGGATCCGATTTCTCCCGTATGCATCTTCTTTGCAATCTCTCTATGGATTGCTTCTCCTCTTCTAGCACCAAAAATCGCAGATACACAACATTAATTTTTTGAATTATTATATACATTGTTTTTACAAAACAAAAAACTGACAAATAGTTCAAAATAAAAATAAAGGGTATTAAAATTCAATTTAAATAATTCACAAAAGAAACTACTACTCCCAAAATATTTGCAATACCGATTTGTTGGGGATGTGTATATGTGCTTTCTCCCAAACAACATATAACATTCGCGATAAAGGGCTATTAGACACACATACTTGTCTTAAGATATGTATGATGGCTACGGTGACCATATTTTTGAAAGAAAAAAAAGGATATTCAAAATAAAACAAAAAATGTTTGGTATTAAGTTTATTTAGTTTTTGATAGATATTATCAAATTTTGATTTTTAATCGCATATTTTTAAAAATTATACTTTTTTCCTTAAAAAACTCTTAGCATGACAACAAAATAAGGAACATTTCATTAACATGTGGAATACTGAATCCAGCTAAACAACTTAAAACCTTAAACATTCATTTTTCAGTATTGTCAGATAGTTAATGTTTGGTTGTTTACAATTTTCCATTTTGGGCTAACAAATCATTATTTTTGAAAATGAAGAAATATAGGACAAATCTATTTAAAAATGGACAATTCAGTTTAATAAAGGACGATTTATTTTTTTTTAATTTTAAAGAACAAGGTGTTAAAAAAAGGACTGTCACCTTAAAAAAAAGAACGGATGGTCACCGTAATGATGGCATACTTTGGGTTTAGCTATTACACTGTCGAACGCTGACGGCATACTTCAGTACACAGAAATTTTTGAAGCGAAAACATGGTTATGAAGCGAAAAGTTGTAGCGGCTATGGTTATCAACGAAATATTATTACAAGAGGTAGCAGCTCCGGTAGCAGCCACGTAAATTATTTATTTTTTTACCATGTCAATAGTTGCATTTTTTTCTATTTCACTTAATTTTTCTTTTAATGGATTGTATGCATTAATTTTCAATTGTTTGTTGTGGTACAGATCTGATTTTATTTGCCACAATTGTGAGAAGCTTTTATATTTCTCAATAAACTCTTCCCAGAAAATAATATTAGAAAGATATTTTTTGAAATTTGCGATGTGCACACAGCAGCGGCAAAAAGCTAACTGAATGTTTGTATGAAGTATGACGGACACGCTATTAGATGAGTATGTTGGTATGCGACAGGCATCAGAAGTTAAAAAATTTTTGAAAACCAGCACACATGTCTGACCTACTCGACATAGATGCTATTCCACAGTGAGTTTTGGTATGCCATCATACCTGTCTTAAGACAAGTATGCGTGTCTAATAGCCCTTATAGGGGTGATGACCTATTATAAAAAAGGTGTAACTTGAGAGACAATGCATACCTACGTATTTTTTTATTCCCATCTATATATATGTATAAGTTTAACAACGTTGCCAGTTTTCATTTGTTACATACATATGTATTTTGTATGGAGCTTTTGATTTTATTCTAAAAAAATGAGGCAATCGCAGTATTTTACCTATATCTAGGTCCGTGGTGAACCGATCTTGGCCATTTTAAATAGCTATCATTTTAGGAATATTTCTGATAGTTTGACACCAATACCTAGTTCATAGTGCTTAAATTGGCTCCGGGAACTTGATTTCAACAGACGAACAAAATGTCAGGCGGACATGGCTATATCTACTTCTCTATCTCTAAAAATCCAGAATATGTATGTACTTTATGGGGTCGCAAATGGATAATAAAGAAATTACAAACGGAATGACAAATTGATATTTTACTATCATTTTATGTAAAGGGTATAAAAACAATATTTTTTGGGTAAAAAAAAGTAGGATAAATTTAAAATTGGTTTGTCAGCTAGTCTGAAAAAAAATTATAAATATAAGACTTTTTTTAGATTATGCGATCGATTTGTAGGTACTATAACAAAATAATTGCATACAATTGTCCAATTCACAAGCTCATGTTATCGTCGTATGCGTCGTCTAATTATATGAATATACAATATCATATTTTTGTTGTTGGTAATTTTCATACAAAATAAATTTTACGATTGTTTTTCACGTGTTTTGAATATGTTGTATTTACATATTTCAGACCTGGAAATGTTTTACTTGTGTAATAATTTTGATAAAATCTTTTTAGAATGTGATAAGAAACACCACAAAATTATTTCTTTTTAATGATTAATATATTCTTAATTAAATTCAAACTAGGTTTTTTAGTATATTATTTGAAATTCTTTATTATTTTATATTTATAATCAATTCACCACATATTAAAACTCCCACTCCCGGTTTGGTGTAATGCTACCAAATTACAAGGATGCCAACTTTAGTTGAAGAAGAACATATAAAAGTAAAAAGCTTAAAAGTCTATTTATATTTTAAATAATATCAAATTGAAACAAATTCTTTAAACGTGAAAGATTTTTAGTTTTTTTTTTATTTTTTACGCTCGAAAATATTTATATACGTTTACGTTACTAAAAAGTTTTCTCAGAGTGAATTGAGCACATTAAACTGACGTTCTCCGTTCTGCATTTGCCATACCATAAAATAACAATACAATAGATTTCTCTACTCACAAGTGAGTTTACTAAAATCGTATTTTTTTAAACGATAAGCCATACGACAAAGCTTGTGAATTGGCCAAATATATGTATATAAATTATATCTATACATAATTATAAATTAGCAAAGAAAAACCCCATTTTAAACTAATTTTTAATATACATACATACTAAACTCTTGCAAAGTTATATCTTTAAACACCAGTTTGTGTGTTTTTCAGCTTTTAGTGCGTATTGTTAAGTAGCTTTGTGTTTTTGTTATAAGTGTGTATTGGTGTTTTCTCTAATTAAATATGGTGTGGTTTGGTAAAATGAGAGCAAGAGTAACAAATTTGTTTTTCTATGTTTCGTTGAAACAGATACATACAAATAATGATGTTTAACTATAAGTACTTTCGATGTGTTTTCTTTTCTCTGGCTACATGAGAAAGTTTTTCTACTTTTTAAATTTTATTTAAATAAATTAAACAAATTTATAATTATTTAACAGTTTTTGTGTGTCGACCTTTGTGTTGTAATTATGAAAAAACTTTATTCAAGCTTGAGGTCTTTAAATATAAGGACAATATTTACACACAATGTAAAGGACTTCCAATGGGTTTTCCAGCCTCACCCATAGTGGCTGACATTGTAATGGAGAAACTCCTAAAAACGAGCCTGTAAAAACTTGAAACAAAACCGAAACTTTTTACAAAATACGTAAACGACCACTCTAGAACAAGAAGAGAACGGACGTTTGCCATATTTAGACACGATGTTAATAAGAATGGGTAATAAGGTTACAGTGGATTGGTACCAGAAACCCTCATCATCTGGAAGGATAATTAATTATTTTTCATGCCAACCAAAACGGGTTTTTATGAACACTGCCCAAAGTTAAATCAATAGAGTCTTAACAATCAGTGATGAACAATTCCACAACAGAAATAAAATGAAAATTATCAATATATTAAAGAGAAATTTATTTCCGGACAAAATCATAATGAGCCTATTAAATACGAACAAGAAGAAGAATGCAGAACAAAACCAGGCACCTCCTACTAAATGCAAATCAATGACAGGAATTTACAACAAAGAAAAATTTAAGTTAGCTTCGACATCAAAAAATACTTTACCGACACTTTTCACCAACACCAAGAGCTAGGTAGACAAAATGGAAAGATCTAACGTGGTATACAAAATTAGTTGCTTAGGAAACAACAACAACAACAAGTGTAATGAGTTTTACGTTGGCACAACCAAGAACAAACTTAAAACAAGGACGGCAGGTCATTGATCGTACATTAAAAACAGAAATAAAAATTTGACACAAAAAACAGCCTTATCAGCCCACTGTGCAGAAAATAATTATACACCAAACTTTGACAATGTGGAGATATTACAAAGAGAAGAGAAGCACAATAAACGGTACACACTGAAAATGCTACATATAATTAATGGTGTTTTCCTTTCTGGAAAAAATGTTACATTAATGCTACCATTCGAGCGGGTTTATGTTCCATTCTAAAAATACATGCAAGAGTGAAAACAGTTATCGTTTTCCTTTTTGAACATGTTGCACAAATAACTGGCAAGAGTGTAACATATCTTACCCCCAATTATATTTCAGTGTAACAAAGTACCACTTTTTACAGCTGTGTTATGTAAGTAAATACTTTTTTATGCAAACGAGTTTTTAACACAGAGTGCAGTTTTTATTAAAATCAAGACATTTTTCTGTTCCATTGAGACAAAAAAATGGACAACTTTATAAGTGTGTGTGTAAACTGATAAAAATATTACACATACTTATTGTAACATTTTTTTTAGAATGGAAAACACCATCAGTTTTTGTATGTAAGTATATCGTCAAGAACATGCAAAATGCCTTAGCTTACATGCTAAAACTTTTACAGGAGAAGCAAAAAACTTGTTTAAATAAAAAATATGTTGAGAATAAATACAAAATTTTTTAATATAAATTAACCAGAATTAACAAATTAGTTTTTGCTGGAAAAAAAAATTTTGCGAGATGATGTACATATTTTGACTTTACGGATCAAACTTAATAAAAAAAGCAAATTTTATATGTTATTTTAGATAAGGCGTTTCGCATTTTCTGTGACGATATATTCTTTGGCAATATTTACACACGTACATACACCTACAAATTGTTTTGCTGAGAGCTTATTTTCTTTTTGTTATTTCTATCGCCATTTATATTAACTCTCTCTCTCTCTTTCAATAAATCCCAAATATGATAAATCCCACATCAATTTAGCAGTCATAAAACAGTGTATGGAAGTGCAACTTCTTTATAAATACATATATAGTCTTTGGTCTAACTATGGATAAAAAAAAATATGGCGTAGAAAAATAAACATTTCAAACTCTTTCATATCATCTTCGCATACTGAAATGCTTAAATTATGTAATTAAAACTATTAATTTGGGGCTGCTAAAGTCTGAGTCTGACATAGTGGATGCAAAATTATTTAAAGCTTTTGACATTCAGTTTCGATTGACTAGATTTGACTATTTGGTTGTCATAACATAGGAAGATATATATGCTAAGAACAGCAACAAAATTATGTTCACGCGAGGAATAATAAAATAAACTTTCAGTTTATTTCCACAAGATTTAAAAAATTAGTTTTTCTGCTCCAATAATACTGGCTCTTTTTTACTTCAATTATCAAATTACAATTCAAAAAACTAATTTTTTTACATATTTGGGTTATTTTCTTTAACACCTACTTTTACTCCTATAATAAAGTAATTTCTTCTCCTAAATAAATTAACTTAAGGTGTGGGTATTGTGTGTTTGTGGAGATGTTTCTAATACCCAAAAACAATAGTTTATCACCAATCTTAAAATCCTCCGATCAACTCAAAGTATAGGTCTCATTTTTTATGATATTAATTAAAGTATTTGCAAATATAAGATTTTTGACATAAAATGGGTTAAAAACTCTTATTTATTGGTATGGTCGGCTTATTTTAGGATATATGTACATAGGTCAAATACAAATTTCCTTCCAAAATAAACATTTTCGCCTTTAACTGGCTCCAGCATTACTTTATCTCCACAAAATTTTACATATATTTATCACATTATGCCACTTATTGGTTAATATTATCCTGTAATGAAAAATTCAAAATTTACCAAAAATTCCATATAGGTTTTACTTCCGGAAATAACATTTAACCTTATAATTTTCTAATATATAAAGCCATTGATTATATAAAACTTGAGTCTTTTTTAAAAAGAAATAAGCTAACCAAAAATTGTTGAATCGAAGATCAAGTTAACTCCAAGCAGGAAAATCACCTTAATCGGCGTGTTTTTTGTACATACGGTGGTACTGAGTAAACATAAAATAAATTAATTGAATTATTAAATTACAAAACTACCTTAAAAATAACTAAAGTTAATTTTTTTTTACCGCTTAGGGTAAAACTTTCAAAAAAACACCACAAATGCCTTTTTAGTTTTTCAAAATCAGTCGAATGCTATTTAAGTTCCATTATGTCTATCGGTTTAAAAGTACCAAAATATATTTTCTCTATTTCGCTTATTTTTGTCCATATAGAGCCCGGATTTTTCCAAATCCCATGTTAGTGGATCAATTCATCGGAGAAGATACGGTACAGAGGTGCCTAGTTGCCTTTAAAAGCAAGTAGGAGCGCTTTTTTGGCTATGCCGAATCTTATATACCCTTCACATCGGTCTTTTTGTTTACCCAGTCACCTGATCTTGGCAACTTGTTTTTCAACCGTAAATATTATAATTTTTGTGGTGGGCTTAAAGTGCATAACTGTCATAGTTTTCGAAACAGAAAATTCACAATATTTTAACAATTGTATCGACTTCCCTATTTTAAAGGGTCGCAAATGGATATTAAAAAAATTACAAACGAAATTACAAACTAATATATATACCCATATTACTATTTAAAGCAGTGTTGCTGTTTGATTACATTTGTTACATTTAATGTAACTTTTTGACGCTCTATGTAAATGTATAATATTTACAGTTTTGATATAATTTTTGTAACTTTTTGTACTTTTTGTATAATTTTTGGTGTAGCAGATATTATTTAGCACTTTAAGTGTGGATTATTGATTATTAGAACATTACACACAAGTAGTTTTTACGCAAAGAAACCTGAAATGGGGAGTTTCATTATGATGGACGTGACCATTTTATTCACTTTTTTGGTTATAAATCACAAAATTTTAATTCTAAATCATATAAAAGGCAATAGTTCCTTAGGGTGGTAGAAAATCCCGAACGGGGAAACTTTTTAAATGAAAAATTTATATTATATTCGATGAGTTTAAACTTCCTTTTGTATCGAATATTTGTCATTTTAAATAGAAATTGCTTGAAGGGTAAACATACATGCATACATGTGTACATACATATATATGTGTGTAAATACCGTAAAATGCGGTTGTATTTAGCAAATCAATCCTTTTTCTGGCTTAACCGTGGCTAAAAGTAAGAATGGCTAGAAAAATCGCACTTCGCTTAAAAGTTTCGTACTCGGTTCAAAAAAATCCGTACTTACCGTACTTTTAACACCGCTACGAATTGATTTAAGTAAAAGTTTATTTTTTGTGTGTGGGAATATTAATTTTATCTGGATATTACAAATTGCCACAAGAGCCGATGTATTGGTCTTTTGGTAAAGACATTGGAGTACGATTAGTGTCAAAAGCTTTATCGAGGAATAAGTTTCAAGATATAAAGAGAAACCTCTTAGACAACAACATATCTACAGTGACTAATGATAACATTTTTAAGGTCAGACCATTTGTATATTTGCTTATGCAAAAATGTTTTCTGAGAGCATTTCTGTAGACGAGTCAATAGTGAAATGTTATGGCTACCATCCCTCAAAATAATTTATTCGTGGCAAACCAGTCCGTTTTGGATATAAAAATGGGGTAGAAGCTAGTTCTACAGGATACTGCTACACATTTGATTTTTATGCTGGAAAACCACAAATGGCTAACTCTGATCCATTGGGTTCCCGAGTGGTAAAAGATTTAATAGGAAAACTTAATTGTGCTCCTTTAACACTATTAAACCGCTAAAACCTGTAAGCGATGGTGTTTGATAAAGAAGGAAAAGACGAAAGTGGCAATTGCCCATTTGTTTTAAAATTATAACAAAAGCAGCATGGAGGGGTGGATAAACTCGATCAGCCAATGTTCTTATAAAGGGTTGCTGTTTATGGTAAAAAGTGGTAGTAGGTATTATTTACGTGCATGCTAGATATGACTTTTGTTTCGCCGTCATATTGCACGATATGACCTACGCCAAGGAGAACAAAAAAAAAATTGCGACAGTCTGCGTCAGTGGCAGAGGGCATGCCTAAAGATGGAGTTGGACACAATGCAAACAATTTCCATTTTGTGTCGAGAAAGCCTGCTTCAAAAATTATGATACACAAGTGGCCAGTGTACTTATTATTTAAGTACACCCCAATATCTCGCTTATATATATTTTTCTCCAATTTTTTTTTTCATTTAATATTTTAACATATAAATAAAGATGAATTAAAAAAACGTTCAGTACTTTTTATTTGACCTTTAATTGGTTTATATGTATTAATAAAAATAATGTAAATAATAAAAATAAATAAAAATGCAATAAAGATATATATAAAATAATTTTTGTGTTTTGTTTAACAAGTATACTGCCGCAAAGCAAGTATTTTAAGTTTCTTTCTTGACGACGGCATCTTAAGAAATACAGTTGATCATCAAGTTGCGTTCAGCATACGTCACAAAAGGTAATTCGAACGAATTTTGTAAACAATGTGTGTGATCAACTTGAAAGAGAAAACTTGAACGTGTGTGGCTGCAGCGTAAGTGAAGTCATATTGTTGCAAATATACATACTTATACAAAACCGTGATTAAAAACAAATTGTATTAATATAAAGTTTAATTAATATTTGTATTGCAAAACTTTAAACAAATAACTGACATGTGCCGCTTGTTTTTATTTACGTAATCATACAAAAATTTATTGCGTTGTAATACCCTACAACACTAAGGTGTAAAAATTATTAAAAGATTATGCTGATTATTGCACCCATAATATATAATGTCTAACATTTACGTTTAATTTTGCTGAGAGAGCCAGATACGCCTTCAGAGTTCATAAACCTTGTGACCAAAGTTCAGATATTAAGCATATTAAGCCGTCAATCTCTGTATCTAAATTTACTGCAGGCTGTCAATAGTTAAAGCCACTATATTAATAAGTCCTTCTTTCGATATAACTTAAAACCGCATAAACTGTATGTTGGTATCAAGATGTAATAAAAAAATTTGCTTAAAAATTTTAGAATATGTATTAAAAAATATTTGGTGAATTCACAAGGTCTTGTGAAATCATATATTGTAAAATAATAGAACCAAAAAATATGACTGTTGTGAACACCTCCTCATATATATGTGTTGTATCACACATTTTTAGCTGATTATTTTTTTCTTTACTGTTTTTAATCAAGCTAATGTCAAAAATTGTTTTTGTTAATGTTTTTTTTCTTGTTTACGAGCCATATTTTTTAGTTTTCTTAAAAAGGTTTCAAAAACGTTCGTAAAGAACCTAACGATAAATCAACAATTATACAAATTTGCTTCAATAATGAGTGAGAAAAGTAAAATAATAGATGGTTTTTTGCGCAAAGTATATTTTGGAAGTGGTTATGGCAAACTCAAACTATGATTTTGTATTTTTAAGATTTAAATTTAACTTTTTCTAGGCGACGAAGATGAGGAAGAAGAAACTACTAATGTGTGATGAATATTGCTAGTTAGTTAAGTAACCGAAGAAGTGTTCATTTTTTAGTTCCAAAATCAGAAAAGTACAGCAAAACATCCTTAAGAAATTTGACGATAATCGATTCATGTTCGTCCCGAGGAGTTTTTATATATATTGGACTTAATTAAAGATAATGATATTTTTACGGCAAGTAAAGCACAGCATCCAGTCGAAATGCAACTGAAAATTGTACTTTACCGTTTAGGCTCCTTTGGCGATGGGCTTTCAATTCGTGTGGGTGATGGTGGTACTATCCAAAATATCACAAAACGCGTTTTCAAACCAATTTTAAACATAAAAAAAAATTGTGTTCTGGCCAAATAAAAGAGCTTGCTTGATGTCTGCAACAAGAGGCAAAATGCCTGGGTGCATAGGATATATTGACGGGTCAGAAATAAAGTTAGCGGAAGCACCTATCAAAAATCATGAACTTTTCTTTTCACGAAAACGCCAATATGCAATTAAAGTAAAAGTCGTGTGTGACTACAAATTACGGATACGACAACTAACAGTAGGTTATTCAGGTAGTGTGCAAGACGCAAAAATGTTTTTAAACTGTCAACTAGCGAAGCATCCTGAAAGGTTTTTTACACCACCTCAATGGATTGCCGGAGATAGCGCTTATCCACTAAAGTCGTTCTTATTAACGCCATTTAGAGGAAATAGCATTGTACGTACTAAAGAAGGTAAAGGGAGCTTTTCAACAAACACATTTCTAAACATAGAGTCCGTATTAAGAATTCTTTTGGCATTCTAAAAGAAAATTTCGGCAGTTTAAAAGAACTTAAATTTAGAATCAAAACTGACTAAAATAAAATGGAATGCAATATATAGATTGTTGTTTGTTTAATTTTTTATAACATTTTAGTAGAATTTAACGACAAAAATTAAAATTCAACTAATATAGTTGAACCTGATATTGACTTACCTTCAGAAAGTAACACTGGAGCTGATTTGCTTCCATTTATTCAAAACCTACATTTGTATTCAATAATATGTAATACAAAAGTGTAGGTTTAATAAAATGTATAAAAATATATTTGTTTTTCTAAAATTATTGAATAAAAACAAAATAAACAACAACGAAAATTCCTATTATGAATTTATCTTACACTTAGGTACATTTCTTATTTAGCTGACTAAAAATGTAAACCTGCTAATTTAATTCACTTCGTTTTACAGCAAATACGAAAAAACTGTTGGGCCTTTTCTATACGCGCTATAAAACTTGCACAGTTTTACATTTTAATCCGACGACATACACATACATATATACATTCATGCATACATACATACTTAAAAATAAATTTGTACACAGAACGAAAAACGGCTTTCTAAAATCAAGAATTTTATTCTTGATTTTATCCAAAATCTTTCTTGAAATTTTCAAGTACGATCCTTACTTACATTTTCTTAAATCAAGCCTATTCGGATTGCTTCAACAAATCAAGCAGAAAAAAACTTTTTGTTTTAATATATTATTTTACATTTGAAAACAAAGTGTCTCGGTGGCCTAGAGGTAACGCGCTTGTACTGCAGTGCAGAAATCCCTGGTTCGAATCGCAGCTTCGGTAAATACAAAAAATTAATTTTTCAAATTATAAATTTTATGTATCTGTAAAATAAAAATAAAATAAACTATAAAATTAAATTCTTTTTCCATAAGTCAAAAAAATGACATTTCATTTTCGAATTAATCCCGTTTATGGCTTAAATCAATTTTTTTTTTGGCTTACATCAAGTACGGTCCGAACTTAAATCAATCCTCTTTTGGCTTAATTGTGGCTAAAAGTAAGAAATTCGTACTTGAAAAATTTGACTTTGAGTAAGAAATTTCGTACTTGATTTAAGAAAAACCGTACTCACCGGATTGCTTCAACAAATCAAGCAGAAAAAAGCTTGTTGTTTAAATATATTATTTTACATTTCAAAACAAAGTGTCTCGGTGGCCTAGAGGTAACGCGCTTGTGCTGTAGTGCAGAAATCCCTGGTTCGAATCTCAGCTTCGGTAAGTACAAAAATGAAATTTTTAAATTATAAATTAATTATAAATTAATTATAAAATAAAAATAAAATATAAAGTTCTTCTTCTTTAATAAAGCTCCCATAAGTCAAAAAAATGACATTTCATTTTCGAATTAATCCCGTTTATGGCTTAAATCAATCTTTTTTTGGCTTACATCAAGTACGGTTCCGAACTTAAATCAATCCTATTTAGGCTTAATTGTGGCTAAAAGTAAGAAATTCGTACTTAAAAAATTTTACTTGGAGTAAGAAATTTCGTACTTGATTTAAGAAAAACCGTACTTACCGTACTTTTGACACCGCTATGGCTTGATTTAAGTAATGTTTTCTTAGATAATTTTTTGTGTGTACTTCATTTCACAAAAAAAAAGTAAGGCACTTATAAAACAAAGAATTAAATTTTTACATTAGGGGTTGGTTTTTAAACTAAAAAAAATAATTCACAGCATTGTTATAGGCACATTTGTATTTGTTTTATATATATTTAAGCTTAAGCTCTTCCATGGCAATCCTCTCCTTTATTTCTAGCTCCATTATTTTCAGTCTTTCGTTGTTTTTCAGCTCCTTTTCTTTTAGTTCTATTTCTTTTAATGCAAGCTCCTTTTGTTTTAGCTTCAATTCTTGGTCACCTTTTTCCTTTTTATATTTTAGCAAATCGGAATGCATTTGCAAAATATCGGATAAGCCAGTTTGGGAATAAATTCCCTTGCGGCTAGAGGAAGCTTCGTTTTCAAAATTTTGCGTCGGTGACAAATTTTCCCCTTCCTCGAGCTCTATGCAGTTTATTATTTCGAAGCAAGTCTCATCTGCCGTGTCTTGAACAGTGGCAGCTTCAACAAGCCTACCACCAAAAATGTCATTAGCTCGTAATAAAAAGTGCACATTTCTAATAAAGTTACTAAAAAAAATACAAAAATATTTTGTTACGAATGGGTTAAAGCTAAGGACATTTTTTAACATTGTTGACCTAGTGCCAGCAAGACTGCACTGAACGATTGAAATTGGCTTAAAGAAATCAAATGTTTTAGCTTTATTATAGATTAATCTGATATTTTACACTTTTGACCTCGCCAGCTTTCAGTCTACCTCTACTTGCATTGCTTGTAATAAGCCTGCGCAGTTGGCCTCTGCAAGTAATACTTTAAGTTTATTTATTTTTTTTATTTAATTTTACAAATTCATACCTCAAATTATCTATTCGCAATCAAAAATTCTATTGGCGCCTTTTCTTCAGCTAAAGACCATTTTTTGACGGCGTTGGTGCAAATACGTTTTGCTTTTGGCTTAAATTAATACAAATACGTATTTTGTATTTTTATTTGAAATACCACCTTCTAATGTATTTTGTATTTGAAATACCCAACGCTGAAGTATTTTGTATTTCAAATACTTATGATGGCAAAACACATTTTTGCAAAATACATTTTTTTGTTATACAAAAAGTTGTCA
Source organism: Melanophora roralis (assembly GCA_963583895.1). NCBI lineage: Eukaryota > Metazoa > Arthropoda > Insecta > Diptera > Rhinophoridae > Melanophora > Melanophora roralis. The sequence goes on along the minus strand of OY757190.1, from coordinate 66,742,552 downwards.
TTAGAAAATAGTTACAATTAAAAAAAAAATAAAGGAGAATGAAAACTTTGTCTTTATATTCATTCACGTCTTCGCCTTAGCAAGGCACGTTCTTTTACTGGTCTTACTCATTCAGGTAATATCAAGAGCTAAGGGGATATTTGGAAATGTGAATGTCAAAAAAGTTAAATTTTGTATAAAAATTAATATTTTTTTGACATTTACACTTTAAAACACAACAAGTAAGATCGCTTTATTTGGCTGTGCCGAATCTTATATACCCTTCACATTGCTCTTTTAATATATCCAGCCGAGTTATTTTGTACTGCAAATAATATAATAAAAAACCTTGTGTGAGTTTTAAAGTCCATAGAAAACTTTACAAAATTTTAACGTTCGTATGGATAATAGAAATAGATGAAGAAAATTTGAGGTCGAGAGTTATAAAAGTTTTCGACATTATTCATATTAAAAGGTTAATAAAAGTTGTTAATTTTTATGGGATCTTCTAGTCCCCCTGCTCTTCTTCAACCTTTTTTTCCAAAATATAGGTCTTATCATCGAATTACTTTTTGTAGAACACTAGAAGTCGATAGCTGTTATAGTTTCCAAGATATAGCGTATCGAAAATTTCATAAAAATTGTTCATTTGTATGGAAGCTACCCCTTCTTCACCCCAAACCCAAAAATTTTTTTCTTTAAAGCGTAGGTCTTGTTGTCGAAATACTCTTTGTAGAACATTTGCTGTCGGCAGCTGTTATAGTTTCCGAGACATAGCGTATCGAAAATGTCATAAAAAGTGCTTATTTGTATGGGAGCTAACCCTTCCCCTGCCCCTACCCAATAAATACTTTTTTTTCAAAGTGTAGGCCTTATCATACAATTACTTTTTGTAGAACACTAGAAGTCGATAGCTGTTATAGTTTCCAAAATATAGCGTATCGAAAATTTCATAAAAATTGTTAATTTGTATGGGAGCTACACTTTCTCCTGCCCCCACTCAAACAATTTTTTCTCCAAAGTGTAGATCGATAGCTGTTTTAATTTCTAAGATTTAGCGCATGAAATGTTTCACAAAATTTGTGCAATGGCAGAGAAAAAACCACTTCCCTTGATCGTATCTGAAAAAAACTTTTTTCCTTTTGAGGTCCCTATTTTCAGAGTATCCGTGCCAAGTTTTGTGGCAAAAATGACTGTATTCACTGAGATATATAGGGATGTATGCACAGATTTTGTCCTAAAAAATGGGTTATTTTGATTTTTCGTTTATATCTCGGACGATAGTCAACCGATTTTGCTAATTTTAAATAGCGATTGTCTCCAGGATATTTACAAAAGTTTGACACCAATAACTGGTCCGTATTACTTTATTTGACTCCGGCAACTTGATTTAAACAGACTCACAGACGGACATGGTTATATCAACTTCCGTATCTATAAGGATCCAGAATATTAGTACTTTATGGGGTCGCAAATGGAAAATAAAGAAATTTCAAACGGAATGACAGACTGATATATACCCTTATCACTATGGGAAGGGTATACAAAAGAAATGCAGTTGGCGAATTTTTGAATTCGCCTTGATATTACTTTACTTTTAATTTAATTTGTTTTCACATACAAGAACCAAGGCACATTTAACCAGGTAATATTAAGGGCCCAGCTGATTAAAATCAATTTGACATTTTCACGTTATAAAAATTTAATTTTGTATGAAATTTTTCGTTTTTCTGACATTCTACCGTTCAAACACAAAAAGGAAATGCAGAGGGCAAATTTTTTGAATTCGCCTTGGGTTTGAATGTGCCTTGCAGAGAACTGTTTTCATAAAATTTAACACCAGCCTGTTTTCATCAGGACCTGTAGAAAAATAGTTTCTTTTTAGCAGGATTTGTATATTCTTCAACAAGAGGCTGCTTATCTGATTAAACTTTTAAAAATCTTGTGTTCATGATTAATGGTTATAAACGTATTTTTTATTTTGTATTTTGTATTTCAAATAAAAGATACTAAAATACTGTATTTTGTATTTGAAATACTCGACTTGAAAGTATTTGGTATTTTGTATTTGAAATACAAGCGGAAGAAGTATTTTATATTTTGTATTTCAAATACAGCAAAGCATGTATTTTGCCCAACTCTGCATGTAGACACAAAGTTATCTACATATTGTTGTGATACTAATTCGGTTTAAAGGTTTTTGAACAATTTATTGAAACTAAAAAAAAACCAACTCCAAAAGGAAAAATTATTGACAGTAAAAAACTGTTTAAACAAAACTAAGTTGATTTAAATTATAAATATATACAACGTGTTTTAATTACAAGTGTTTGTAAAAATTACGTAAATGTTTTCTTCAACACCCTTCCTCAAAGACTTGTATGCCAGCCTTGTTTCTATGGTATTCTAGTTTTGTTGAATTTAATGGCTTCGTGAGCATATCTGCTAACATATTTTCGCTAGGACAATATACGCATTTAATTTGATGGTTATCAATATGTTCTTTAATAAAATATTTTCTCGTATCAATGTGTTTAGTTCTGCAGCTAAATCGGCCTTCTTCAACTAAGCGTAAGCAACTTTGGTTGTCTTCAAATATGACTGTAGGTTCCGTTTGTTTTATATTCATATCTTCTAAAAGAGTGCGCAACCATATAGCTTCCTTGCAAGATTCAGAAAGTGATATAAACTCAGATTCTGCAGAGGATAAAGCCACACAGGATTGTTTTTTACAACACCAACTTATGCTGCCATTGTTAATCTGAAAAATAAATCCAGTTTTAGATTTACGATCAGTATTATTCTCAGCCCAGTTTGCATCTGCATAGCCTACTAGACTATTACAATTTGTTTTGTCATCACTTAATTTCAAATATAGTTCTGCAGTACCTTTTAAATATCTCAAAACACGTTTTATCTCATTCCAATCTTCTTTATTAGGACAACAAACCTTTTGTGATAAAATTGAAATACTGGACGCAATATCTGGTCGAGTGTTGACACTTATATACAATAGTGAACCAACTAATTTTCTATATTCGTTATTACTAACTTAATTTTCGGAAAATGTCTTTCCATAACCAGGATCAAGAGGAAATTTTGATATTTTCGCATTTTCCATCTGAAATTCCTTAATAATATTTTTTATGTAATTGTTTTGTCGAATATAAAAATTATGATCTTTATCTTTCATAACTTCAAGACCAAGAAAGTGGTGAATTTCTCCTAAGTTATTTCGAAATTACCTTTTAAAAACTTTCGAATGTTATCAATCGTTTCTTTATTTTTAGCTGCTATCAAAATATCATCGACGTAAACAAGTATGTATATACTCCCTTCCTCGACGAGATATTTCGTATACAGACAAGTATCTGCCGAATTTTGTTTAAATCCGCCTTTTAGTAACACATTATGAAGTGTTTTGTGCCACACATTAGCCGCTTGTTTTAAGCCGTACAAGCTCTTGTTCAACTTACAAACGTGTTGCGAATTTTTTTCCTCAAAACCAGGTGGCTGTTTCATATATATATCATTTTCTAGTTTCCCATTCAAAAATGCTGACTTAACATCAATATGTACAACTGTCATTTTATTAACTCCAGCAACTGATAACATTATTCTAAAAGTAGCCTGCTTAACTACAGAAGCAAATATTTCGTTATAATCAGTTCCATATTTCTGACTAAACCCTTTCGCCACTAAACGTGCTTTATATTGCTTTATATTATTACTAGCATCCCGTTTAATTTTAAAAATCCATTTACAACTAACTATATTTGCATTGGGGGGCGGAGTTATTAAGTCCCATGTACCAGCCTTTTTAAGCATTTGAATCTCATCTTCCATAGCATGTACCCATTTATCCTTCAGTTTAGACTGAATTGCTTCATTATATGTCCTTGGCTCTAAAACTTTATTACTCACTGCCTGTAGAGTTAAAATATTTGGTTTTTTCCCTTTAGTACTCCTAGCAGACCTTCTCAAATTGTTTTCCAATTCTCTGTTTTCGACAACTGCATTATTTTCCACAGGATGTTCAGAATGTGATTTGTCATTAACCAGCTCAGAGCTTTCAACATAATCATCCAAACTACAAAAAGAATTATCATTTGAGACAGCGCCTTCACTATTGTTCTCGTTATCTTCAATTTGTATTCCCTTATCATTAACTGCAAGATCATCTTTCTTTTTAACACGAATCGTTTCCACTAATATTTCAGAGTTATTTTCCTTCGTCTCACATTTACATTCCTTTATATAAGTATTTTCAGAGTTCTCAATAAACTTAACATCTCTGCTAATTTCAACTTTATTTGTTGCCAAATCAAGCAGTCGATAACCCTTAGAGTTATTATCGTATCCCACAAATACATACTCTTTGCTTCGGCTATCTAACTTTCTCAATTTTTCTTTTGGAATTAAGGCATAAGCTTTCAACCCAAAAATTTTTAAATTATCTATGTTAGGTTTTCTATTTTCCCAGAATTCATAAGGAGTATTTGAAATAGAACTGGATATTAAACGATTTTGTAAATAATTTGCTGTCATAAGAGCTTCACCCCATAAATAGTTTAGAAGCTTTGAATCATTTAACAAACACCTGACCATTTCCATCAAATACCTATTCTTCCTTTCCGCAACACCATTTTGTTGTGGATTGTAGGGAACTGTGAATTGGTGAAGTACTCCTAGACTTTCTAAATAATTTTTTAGCTTATTTGAAATATATTCGCCTCCATTATCTGACCTTATTATGTTTGGATATTTGTTAAATTTATTTTTCACCATTTCTAAGTATATTTTAGTCTTTTCAAAAACTTCTGCTTTATTATGAAGTAAGTAGACTATTGTATACCGACTAAAATCATCGATAAATGTAAGAAAATAACGAAACCCGCTACATGTAGAAGTTTGCATCGGACCGCAAACGTCAGTATGAACTAAATCCATAACCTTATTAGTTACAGTACTTGAACTTCCAAACGAATTTTTAACCATTTTACTTTGAATGCAAATTTCACAAGCCTTCCGTACACCACAGTCAATTATATCAAAATTGCTTACCATGTTTTCATTTTTCATTTTTCTTACATCCTCAATATTTCGATGACCAAAAATTCTGTGCCAATATTGTTGACATTTTTCTTCTTTGCATCTAACAACCATTGCTTTCTCCTTGCGAGATGTGCGTATGATAAATAAATTATCCTTATTGTCTGCAATCGCAATTTCCTTTCCAGAGCTGTCTTGAATACTGCATAACGATTTGTGGAAAACTACCTGAAATCCATTTTTCAATATTTTATTAACTGACAGAAGGTTACCATAAAAACTTGGAATGAATAACACATCTTTAACATTAATAACCCGCTTTTCATTTCTGCTGTTAACCATTTCAATTCTGCACATACCTTTACCACTTGATTTTATTTTTTCACCACTTGCCACTGTTACAGTCTCTTGAATTGATTTATTTATAAAAACAAAATCCGAATTTTGGTTGCTTATATGACACGTTGCCCCGGAATCCAAAATCCAGCTGTTATAACTATTTGTTAAACCGAAACACATATGATTCTCATTTGATTCAATTACCATCGTCTTTTGTGTATTCTCCGCTTTAGATTTCTTTAACTTCCAACAATTTTTCATAATGTGCCCTTTTAGTTTGCAATGATGACACACCTTTTGTTTATTTCTATTTTCCGAAATAGACTTCAACGCCGTGTTTGATTTTAAATCATTAGTCTGGCGCTGATATTCTTCAATCAAGCTAGTCTCAACCACTTTAAGGGTCAATTCTTCTAACTTACGTGCTTCCAAGGCTGTTACCAACGTATCAAATGAAGAAGGTAAACTGCTTAACAGCATTGCCACCAGCCATCGTTCAGTAAATTGATCACCCAAAACCTCTAGTTTTTCAAATAAAACTTTAATTTCCATTATATGTTCGGAAATATCACGCTCCATGGAAAACCGCAATCCACATAGCTTGCGCATCAACCGAACACTGGATCCTAATGTATCCTTTTCATGATGATATTTTAATGTTAACCAAGCTTCATAAGCTGATTTTGCTTTCTTAATTAAAAACAATTGGGGATCTTCTACTGACAAGCCAATGATTGCTGTAGCCTCGTCATTTTGCTTTACCCAATCAGCCGTTGCTGGTGCTGGAGGAATTTCACTAACACACTGCCATAGCTTTTCACGTTTTAAAATTAGCTCCAACTTATATTTCCACAAACTGTAATTATCGCCATTTAGTTTGGAAAAAGATGCCTTCAAAATATCCATTATCCTATATTTAGGTGACTGGGCCTATAACCTGTTGTGATACTAATTCGGTTTAAAGGTTTTTGAACAATTTATTCAAACTAAAAAAAAACCAACTCCAAAAGGAAAAATTATTGACAGTAAAAAACTGTTTAAACAAAACTAAGTTGATTTAAATTATAAATATATACAACGTGTTTTAATTACAAGTGTTTGTAAAAATTACGTAAATGTTTTCTTCAACACATATGTATGTATATCTTACCTGGCTACTATCTCTAATATCCATTAAAATAAGCAACTGCTTCTGAAACACACTTTAAATTAAAAAAATCACAAAAATTTTGTTATTTTTTACATTAACAAAAAACAGCTGACGGTCAGAGACGGAGGCGTCTTAAGGAATTTTATTCGGCGGGTTTGCCTAAGTGTCTAGTATTAGACATTTTTAAAGGATGCAAGTGCTAGCGGCTTCCAAAAATTTAATAAAAAAAACTCGTCGTTTCGTTTTTGGCACTTGGCGCAGGACTTTTTATATAATATGACATCATAATAAACATAGCAAACAAAGTTATATTATTTCACAACAGGTTTTGTATGAAAGGCAACAACAAATTTGTTATGCCATTGTGAAATTATATGAGAATAATACAATTTGCTCTCATATTGTACCTTGTGAATCCACCAAGTATTAAATGTAAGTATTCTACATTTCTGACACCCCTAATTAAATAGGAAATTATAACAGAAAAAAAACTCTAAATTATTTTTTCTTTTGTGTTTGGCTTAAAAAAGTTCTAAGAATTGCGTAACTAATTATCTTAAAATTTTTTCATTCGGGCAACGAAATTACAGCGACAGTGAGAGCCTAAGCTTTTCTTATTATACCCTTTACATAAGTGGTAATTTTGTCATTCCGTTTGTAATTTTTCTAATATCCATTTGCAACCCTATAAAGTATATACTTTTTTGATCTTTAGATAGGAAAGTTGATTTAGCGATGTCTGTCTGTCAGTCTGTCCGTTAATCTGTTGATACCAAGTTTCTAAAGTCCCTTGATACTTCTCGGACCTGTTTGTAGTATCAAAACATCAGGGGCCAAATTACGGCATCCGTGATCGAGTAAAATTGTTCGTAATATTTGCTTTTGAGATTACCGCATTCGTTATCGAGTAAGAGCTATCGTAATTTCTGATGATAGCATTCGTTAACGAGTACGCTATAGAGTGCTAGCTAACGAAAAGTTGTTCGTGAGGTAAACAGCATTCGAAATTTATTTTATGTGCCACAAATAGACAGTGAAGGTAGACAAAATGTAAATTTTTATACAAATAATAGTTGAAGCTATAAATAAATAAATAAAATAAACATTTTAGGACCAATATTAACAAAATAAATGGAAAGCAAAAGGATATAATAGCTCAATTTATGGTTGATCATCCTAACTTAGCCAAAAATAAATACCAAACATATGTTAATTTTGAGATGGTTTTTGCAACCCAAAATTAGTGCCGTCTATACAACCAATCACTAAGAAATAAAGGAAATGTTACATAAAGCTAGCATTATGTTGCGATTTTATATTTACCGCCAGGGAGTTTAAATTTCTGCATGAACGCTTCCGAGCATAAAGCAAACTGTTCTGGTAAAAATTTAATAAATTTTGCACACAGCTTATTATCTATTTCTTTCATCATTTTGTTAACCGTTTTGCAAACTCCGCTCTGACTTATTCCAATTAAATAGTTATTTCCAGTGGTATGTTGAAAAGATCCACTGGCTAAAACTGATAATGTTACGGCCAGCTGCAGCTTTGGTGGTAAGGCAGTAGACATATGTCATTCAAAATTTAGCTCACAAAGAATAAAATGAAATGCCTCTTTTGAAACTCTAAAACGCTTAACAAACTTTAAATGATAAAGTTTTAAACGAAATTCAGTAGCTGACAATGACAGTGGATCACTTTTAACCCGTATTTGTCTTCTTCTACGCATAGTATTACATTCATCCTCTGAGTCAGAAGATAAACACAACAAAACTAATGTAGTCATTTTTATTTTGCTTTTTTTTATTAATTACTTAAAAACAATATAACAGCAAAATTTTGTGTTTCCTTTTTTAACAAAGTTGTAATTTTTTACTAAAACTTGTTTTCATTCAATTACAATGCAAAAAAAATCTATTACATTCTATTTTAATTTCGATACGTGAGCTATCGAATGCGGTAATCCATTCATTCGATACGTGACAAAATTTCATTTGATACGAAAGTCTACTCGTTCACGAGTGCCGTAATTTGGCCCCAGGTATACTTGCTATTGAAATTCTTCAAAATGGCTCGATAACTGATAGAAATATAAGCAGGGTAGGAAAAAATTCCGCTCGCGAGCGTAATTTTTATTATAATTCTCGTTTTTGGAATTGTTATCGCGAGATTTAAATTAAAGTTGCGAGTGGAATTTTTATTTTAAGATCTTTGTTTTTTTCTCCTCCCGCGAGTCGAGATTTATTTATAAATTTCGTTTTAAAAATTGTTTTCACCAGTTTTAAATTAAAGTTGTGAAGGGATTTCTATTTTAAGATCGTGAAGTTGAAAATTCAAATCGCGATGCGAACGTAATTTTTGTAAAAATTGTTTTCGTGAAGCTAAAAATAAAACGCCAAAAAAATGTACAGATACATATGTATGTGTGTATGCGTTGTTATTGGTTTTGTTAATTTAGACCAGGGATCAGCGTTGTCAACTATTTAAAATGCAAGCGCGCCGTCCACCTGATCAAAACGCGCTAAAAAGCGCTAAAATTAAAATTCCCAAAAAATTTGATACGAAAACGCGCCGATAAAAACGCGCTGGTCATTTATATAAATAAAAGTAAAATGTTGAGTGTTGCTAGGCGCATCACTTCTGAACAGCAGACCCGATTTCGCTCATTTTATATGTGAAATCATGAAGATTTTCCGGGGGATAAAATTTAAAAAATTTTTCCGGAATATTAAAAAGGTTGAAAAAATCATCAGTTGTGATTTTCTATACAAAAGTTTGTCGGGTGGGGTCTAGCAAGGCGGGACAGGTTTATCTGGTACTTAAATAAATAACACTAAATTCAGGGTATCCGCCGGCAAGTTATACTACTTTGTTTTGCCGCCATTTTGGCAAACATAAGTCTTGACAGTTCATATTTGGCAGTCGTGAAGTAGAGACGTGTAAAATTTATTATGGAAAAATATTCGGCAAGCCAACGTGTTTTAATCGTTAAAACATTTTATCAAAATCAATCATTGATTTTCATGAAAAAATCATAACGAGTGACAAGGCACAGTTTCATTTAAATGGATATGTAAATAAACAGAATAGTCGGTTCTGGGCAATGAAAAACCCTCAAATTATTCATCAGTCACTTTTGCATCCATTAAAAGTGGCAATCTGGTGTACAATTTGGTAAGAAGAAATTATTAGACCTTGCTTTTTTGAAACTGAAAACGGCGTAACGGTAACTGTCAATGGGAAGCGATATCGTGATATGATTTTAAACTTTTAAATGCCACAACTACATGCATTGGGCTTGGTTAACATGTGGTATCAACAAGACGGTGCGACAGCGCATACAGGCAGGATTACAATGGAATTACTGCGAGACCTCTTTCCACAACAAGTTATTTCAAGAAATGGTGATGCTCATTGGCCTCCACGGTCGCCTGATTTGACTGCTACGGAATTCTTTTTGTGCAATATTTAAAAAGCAAGGTTTATGCAAACTAACCAGAAACGCTGAAGCAACTTAAACAAAATATTCGTGATGAAACTAATGAAATACCGCGTGAAATGTGTGAGAATATAACGAAAAATGTGCTAAAAATGGCTCGCATATTTGAGGATAACAGAGGCGGACATTTATCTGATATTGTATTTCATACACAATTGCCCACATTAAATACGAGAAAAATATTTAAAAATTCAGGTACAATCACACATTGTTATTTTGCTGTTTAAATTTAATGTAATTTGTACTTAAATTGAATGACGAATATGTATTTTTAAACACAAACATATGTATTTAGGTATGCACACATAGATATCTATAAATTAAAAATATATCTAAACAGATAATAAAAGATGATCTGAAATTATTTTTTATCGGTCTTAAATTTCATATATATTTTAAATACATATTTCATATTTCTTGTAACAGGTTTTTGCTTTGCTATACCCAAGCTAAGTTTTCATATTTTTTTAAGCTAATAAGCATTAAAAATTCTCTAGGAATTTTCAGTGACATAAAAGATATTATTTTAAATACGTGACTGTTTTTTTTACAAAAATAAAACTTTCAAAGTATTCTAAATCGATTTCTGTTTAATGATGAAAAGTATAATATTTTTATAAAGTATTAATAGTTTGCGTTAAAACGCGCCAATTTAGAGCGTTTTTAAAAAAACGCGCTAGGCAGAAAAAATGCGCCTTTTGGGTAGTTAAAAAGCGCTAAATCTAGCGCGAAACGCGCTAAATTGGCATCGCTGGCAGGGATGCGCAAAAATAAAAATGTATTTGTATTGGTGAGAAAAATTGAATTTACTGCACAATAGGTAATTTTAATGAAAAGGAAGAAGGAATATTGCAAATTTATACTGGCATAATGTTTGTTGTTAAAAAAAAATGTTTTAATACCTATTAAAGATAAAACGAGATAAGTAAAAAATTATTAATTAAGAGTTGTGAAAGAAATTTATTCAAATATTTTGTAAAATTTTATATTTTTTCAATCAAAAAAACATTTTTATTTTTTTGGCAAGAATTAAAACAAATGTTTTTACTTTTTAAATGGTATAAAATATTTGGCTAAAGAGAAATTTATTAAAAAATTTAATATCTAAAATTTTAACAGTAATATGGCCCAGTGTGCAAAAATAAATAACAAAGCAAAAGCGCGTACACCCATGCACATGTTTATTAGTCGCCTTCTCATTGACGACTAATGCATTAAACACATTCAAGCAACAAGAACACAGGAACACACGAACACAAAAGTTTCTTGCTAAATTTGTGTCCGACTGGCTGCTACTGAAATATTTACTAGACTACCACTACAAAATAAACATATAAGCAATATGACTTTCTGTGGTGCCACCTAAAGTCTTTTTGTACTGTTTAAGCTATATTTTTTGGATCTTACCATATTGGCAGCACTAATCTGTTATCTGTCGCGTATAAAAATAGAAATTAGTTTAATTTCGAACACGCCAAAAAAATTAGCATTGACAGCAACCCGTAGTTGTGTTGCATTGTAGCAATTAAAAAATTATTCTCATAAGCACACGTGTATTCTATTTTTGGCTGGTTGTGTTCGGTAGCCTGTAGCGAGGAATGTATTTAATGCTTAAATGAAAAGATCATAAAGGCTGGATTAGCCGAGCGCAACCGTACTGTAATGTATCAGCTGTTGGCTTTTGGCTTATGAGAAGCAATGCAAAAGCTTAGCGAAAAAAAACGTACTGTAACCGCAACGTACCATTCTGTATAAAATAGAATTTCCTTACGTTGTTGCGTGACATTTGTATGCCAGTGATGGGCTACTTGTTTGTTTTATAATTTGAGGGTATTTTTGCTCTTTTTCATGGTACTTTTTTTATATGCGAAAGAAAGATAAAATAACCATTAGTACTTTGCGTGCTTCTTTTTTTTATTTTATTTCACGAATTTTTGAAATGTTGTTTTGTGAACTATGAAGATTTAGGTATTTTCTTTGTACACTTGATAATATTGTCTATTATTTAACTTTATATAATGCTTTTTTCAGTATTGTTTTTGTCTTTTTTCGCTATACTTGCTTTACAGATAATTACCACTATAATTATTATTTTCGCTTGAAAAAAATGCGCAACTGGAGACTTTTAAGTGTCTTGCGCATACGTTTAGTACATATATTGTGGATAATAAATGTAAAATATATAAGGATTTAAATTGTATAGAAATCTATTATTGGGTATACACATATACTAAATAAACTATAACTTGGTTATTATATTTAAATTGTAGATGCTAAATAATAAATAAAACATATTTATAGACATACATAAAAATAGACACAAAATATTCTCTAATGTCATTAGGTACTTTCTCTTCATAACGAAAACCCATTTGAAAAATTTTAATTCCCATCACTGTCTTTCAAACAGCTGTTTATTTTTCATACCAAAATCAAAAAAAAACTAGTCAAATTTAAATAAGTTTTTAATTAATTTATAAATTTAAAGTTTTCGTGCAAATTAAAATAAAAATGGACGACGAAAATCTAATTTTACTTGTTCAGGCAAACGAGTGCCTGTATAACAATACCTTTACTAATGCTATTTTGTTTATGAATGCAAAAACATATGTCACGTTTTTAAATATTCTATAACTGCACCAACGTGCTTACAGTACGTAACATTACAGTACGGTTGCAGCAACGCTCGGCTAACTAAGGCTTAAGAATACGTGTATTTTTATTTTCCACAATTGTGGTATGGGCTGCGCATCACTAATTTAGACTGTGCAAAAGAATTGTAAGCAGGTATGTGTTATAGTTTATTAGGGTGTTTTTTTGGGTTTTTGTTATTGCCCTGTCGGACATCCAGTTAACTTAAAATTAACTTGAAGCTAACTATTTCTCAAGTAGTGGTGGTTGACACTTGCATTACTTTTATATGGAATTAACTAACTATTTTAACATTGCGATGTCCTAGGAAGTAGTCAATTGTCCGATTCTTTTAATTAGCTTGAAGTTAGTTACCTAGCTGTTAACTTAAAGTTAACTTTTTGTAGCTAGCTATAAACTTACAACTTTATGTTAGCTTTAAGTTGGTTTTTTTTAATTAACTATAAGTTACGAATTTCTTACTTTTAGCCACAATTAAGCCAAAAAAGGATCGATTTAAGTTCGGAACCGTACTTGATTTAAGCCAAAAAAGATTAATTTAAGCCGTAAACGGGATTATTTCTAAAACTAAATGTCATTTTTTTTGACATATGGGGAGCTTTGTTAAAGAAGAAAACTTTTATATTTTAATAATAATTAATATTTACAATTTAAAAATTTCATTTTTTGTATTTACCGACGCTGATATTCGAACCAGGGATTTCTGCACTGCAGCACAAGCGCGTTACCTCTAGGCCACCGAGACACTTTGTTTTTAAATGTAAAATAATATATTGAAAGAACAAGTTTTCTTCTGCTTGATGCATTAAACACATTCAAGATACAAGAACACACGAACACAAAAGTTACTTGCTAAATTTGTATCCGACTGGCTGCTACTGAAATATTTACTAGACTACCACTACAAAATAAACATATAAGCAATATGACTTTCTGTGGTGTCACCTAAAGTCTTTTTGTACTGTTTAAGCTATATTATTTGCATCTAAACGTCTTGGCAGCACTAATCGGTTAACTGTCGCGTATAAAAATAGAAATTAGTTTGATTTCGACCACGCCACAAAATTAGCATTGACAGCAACCCGTAGTCGTGTTGCATTGTAGCCATTTAAAAGATTATTCTCATAAGCACACGTGTATTCTATTTTTAACTGGTTGTGTTCGGTAGCCTGTAGCGAGGAATGTATTTAATGCTTGATTTGTTAAAGCAATCTTATTTAAAAAAAAATACTGCGCAGTGTTTGTATACATTTTGGTTAATGCAAATTTTGCATTGTGTAGTAGTTGGCTTTAAGTTAGCCTACAGAAGCTAACTTTTTTGTAGTTAGCTACTCATTTGACGGCAGGGTGTTGATATGTATGTAAATGTAACAAAAAATATAAAAACACTTATTTATTATTCGTTTGATTGTTTGAGCAATTAATAATTGATAATAAAGTCAGTGATGAATAAAATTTTATTTAATTTTAAATTAAATAATTTTAAAATAAGTCATTATTACAAATTTTCGATTTTTAGTTTGGCTTTAGTTCATATAATTTCTTTTTTATTAGAAGAAATTATTATTTTCCGTTAATGTTGAAAGAAACTTTCAATTTCAACATTAACGGAAAATAATAATTTCTTCTAATAAAAAAGAAATTATATGAACTAAAGCCAAACTAAAAATCGAAAATTTGTATTAAAAACAATTAGTTCAACAATAGATAAAAATTAACATATAACTCACACATGGCACGGTGCAAAAATGATCTTTAATAATTTCTATCAATTTGTCGTTGACAATAAAAGAAATTAAAAAGTGATTACCCCTATTGTATGATATACAATAATAAAAAGCGTTTCGTTCCATCTGAGAGATGGACAAATGCTTGTCCGTTAGTCAAGTGTTGCCAAAGAGACTTTTAATGGAAAAAAGCATAGTTTATATGAAAAATAAACTTCGTCCTAACTTACAAAATAAAAACAGAAGGAAAACACTGATACCGTATACTTTTCTCTGTTACATGTAAGTTAAATAGGTGATGTTTACAACCATATACACTACTACCGTTCAAAGAGTACTGATGATGAAATTGCGTAGCTGCTTTCGAAAATGCATTCTACTCGGCTAGTAGCGGTAGAAAAATCTGCTTTTTTCAAATTGAAAGTTTCTTTCAACATTAACGGAAAATAATAATTTCTTCTAATAAAAAAGAAATTATATGAACTAAAGCCAAACTAAAAATCGAAAATTTGTATTAAAAACAATTAGTTCAACAATAGATAAAAATTAACATATAACTCACACATGGCACGGTGCAAAAATGATCTTTAATAATTTCTATCAATTTGTCGTTGACAATAAAAGAAATTAAAAAGTGATTACCCCTATTGTATGATATACAATAATAAAAAGCGTTTCGTTCCATCTGAGAGATGGACAAATGCTTGTCCGTTAGTCAAGTGTTGCCAAAGAGACTTTTAATGGAAAAAAGCATAGTTTATATGAAAAATAAACTTCGTCCTAACTTACAAAATAAAAACAGAAGGAAAACACTGATACCGTATACTTTTCTCTGTTACATGTAAGTTAAATAGGTGATGTTTACAACCATATACACTACTACCGTTCAAAGAGTACTGATGATGAAATTGCGTAGCTGCTTTCGAAAATGCATTCTACTCGGCTAGTAGCGGTAGAAAAATCTGCTTTTTTCAAATTGAAAGTTTCTTTCAACATTAACGGAAAATAATAATTTCTTCTAATAAAAAAGAAATTATATGAACTAAAGCCAAACTAAAAATCGAAAATTTGTATTAAAAACAATTAGTTCAACAATAGATAAAAATTAACATATAAGTCATTATTTTTAAAATATGTGTTACTAAATTTCTTCAATATTTCTTTAATAAATACGTAAATAATAATTAAAGTACACAAGCATATTAACGTATGTTTTAAATTGTTAGCTAAACCTTCATTTTAATACAATTTTCTTAGTACTTTTGGCTCAAGTTATTTTATCCAAATTTGTTAACTACGATTAAATTAATTTCATACAACTGTGCCTCGTTTCTGTAACTTGCGAGAAGTTTTCGCATCGAGAAATTTTTTAACATTATAGAAGTGTTCCAGTTTTTAACAGGGCGAGTCATATAATTTTAATATATTACAAGTTAACATATAAAATTTATAATAGTTTTTCTTTGATTCATTCTGTCCTTGACAGGGCGACTATAAATTTCTCGACTAAAAAACTTCTCACATACCTTACAGAAACGAGGCACTGCTTATTAAAATCCCTTATAATATTATTTCTAATGTGACAGATATAAACGTACACGCAATCATATAAGCATTACAGAAAAAAAATCTTAATAACCAAAAACAAGCATCAACGTACCAATACACATGTACATACATGCACAAGAACATAAGTAAACCCAGCATACCATATGCGCTCTAAATGAGCTCATAAAGACTCTTTTGTCGGAACGCTGACGCTCATAAAGAGTTCATAAAATAATCATAAACAGTCATAAAGCGCTCATTTTTGAGTGGCTTTTTCCACTAAACTGGTCACTCATGAAAGAGCTCTAAATTTTATGCATAAAAGAGTATTTTATGACTCTTTTTTTAAAACGCATTTTGAGCTCTAATTCCAGTTTTCGTTTACACTCTCTCTTTCTAAAATACGTTCACTCTCACTATTTTCTTCAACAACACTATTGTTTTTAATACTACATGCTGGATTTTCTTTTCTTAATTTGTTTGAACGAAGTTCACTTATTATTAATTATCTTTTTTTTTTAGTTTGCTCTTTTCATTATTTCAATTATGTATTATTTTTGTATTTATTATAAGATAACTCACAATTTTGTCTTTACTCTTCCAAAGATATTCACTAATGAATCAATTTGAGCAACTTCTTTCTTCTGCTTAGCTGGAATTTACCGTTATCTGTCAGAGTGCAGAAATTACTCATAAAAAGCACATAAAATCGATCGTTTATGAGCTCAGAAATATGCACGCAGGAAACACTCACAGAGGCTCATAAAATCGCTCATATATGAGCTCATATATATGAGCGCTCCGATAATGGTATGCTGGGAAGCATTCGAATCGTTCTTGTTGGGATCGCAAAAAGATTTTAATTTTTGCTTCTGTTGCGAGTTTAATTTATTAAACTCGCGAATTCAATTATAAATCTCGCCAGTTCAATTATAAATCTCGCGAGTTTAATTATAAATCTCACAACCAAGATTAAAATCTTCAAGCAGTATCAAACATTTAAATCTCTCGAATTAATAGGCCTGTCTGCGTACACATATTTTGCATCATTTTATGCAAAATGTTACAAAATGTTGCAAAATTTTGTCTGCGTACTCCAAATCTCTTGCAGCGAGAGAACCAAAAAGAGTATTTTTTGACAGTTGGAAGTTAGAGAACTTGCAAAATGTTACTGGAGAAATTTTTTCTTGCAAGATTTTGCAACTAGTTTGAACATCTGTTTTTATTTACTTATTAAATGAAATAATTTTTGTGAAATGAAAATAAAAATGGAAATTTAACAATAGTTAGAATTGTGATGATTTTTAACGTTTATAAAAAATTATAATAAACATAACATTTTACTTCATGCTAGAAACGTCCAAATATACAAATAATTTACCGCCTACACATATGCTAAAATTCTTTTGCTTTGTAATTTGAATTGTTTACACAACGATAAGCTGTTTTCTTGCAAGATTTTACTGGGTTCTGTCTGCGTACTTTTTGATATATTTTTAGCCGACAGAGTAAAACTGGTCTTACTCTCCCAAAAAAATTTACTGAGTACTTGCTACCGGAAAAGTACGCAGACAGACCTAATATCGCTCAAAAAAAAATCTTATTTATAACTTTGCGAGCTCAAATATAAATCTCGCTTACAAGATTAAAATCTTTGAACATAATAAAACATTTAAATCTCTCGAATTAATATCTCTCGCGAGCGAGTTTTATTTGAGCGCTCTTCCTACCCTGGATATAAGGCAGCAACCATTACTACCTTTGCTTGTTTCTCTAAAATATTTAAATAAAAACCGAAGTTGCCCCTATGCGGGTGCAATGTAAGCCCGACTCCCATTAGTTTTTCCCTACGAACATTTTTGTGCAACATTCTTACACCATATCTCCCCCTTCTAACAGGGTCGCCACACAAAGTTTAAAAATTTAAAAAAATTCTTAAATCGATTCCACAGCTTCTACAAAGGTCAAATATAAGACCGACCCCAATTAATATTTCTTCCAAAACATTTTTGTGAATCATACCGTCTATCTCCAGCCCCTAATATGGTTGGCGTAAAAGCACCCATAACTTCCCCAGAGTCGGCCTTAGAGTTTCCCTTTCTTAACATATTCCTAGAACATACTAACACCATATCTCCATCGCCTAAGGGGTCTCCCATACAAAATTTGGGAATTTTTAATAAATTCCTGCTACAGCTTTCAGGGTGCCCGTGGATAGGTCAAATCTAGGACTGACCTTAACTCATTTTTCGTTGCAAACATTTTCTCCCATTATTCTTATCCCCTTTCTCCGCCACCTAAGAGGGTTTCCACACAAAGTCAAAGAATAATTAGGGTAAAAGCCCCTACACGTTTTGAAAGAATATAAGATCCGACACAGCCGAATATAGCACTCTTGCTCTATATAAGAAATTTAAAAGAAATTGTAGATAAATAAGTCTGCATTTGGATTTTTTTGTTATAAATTATTTAAAAAGTGTATATGAATAAAAATTATAATATGTGTTAGCAGAAAGGAGATAACAAAAACTTATGTATGAGCTAACATACACATATAAATTTATCTCTCAGATGCCTTAGAAGCATAGATGCCAGATTTTACGTCATTTTGACGTTTTTTGGGCACAAAAAATGGCTTTCGACGATTGGACGATCGCTGCAAAGAAAAATTTTTTTGGGTGGGGGCAAAAAAAAGGGTAGCTCCCATACAAATTAATGATTTGTATGAAATTTTCGATACGCTATATTTCGGAAACTATAACAGGTATCGAAATGAAATGTTCTACATAAAGTAATTGGGCAATAAGAACTACGTCTTAAAGAAAAAATTTTTTGGGTGGGGGCGAAAAAAGGGGTAGCTCCCATACAAATTAACGATTTTTATGCAATATTCGATACGCTTTATCTCGGAAACTATAACAGATATCGAAATCAAATGTTCTACAAAAAGTAATTGGGCAATAAGGGCTACGCTTTGAAGTAAAAATTTTTTTGGGGGGGGTGAATATGGGGTAGCTCCCATACAAGTTCACAATTTTTGTAAAATTTTCGATACGCTATATCTAGGAAACTATAACAGATATCGAAATCAAATGTTCAACAGCAAGTAATTGGGCAACAAGGGCTACGCTTTAAAGAAAAAATTTTTTGAGTGGGGGCAGAAAGAGGGGTAGCTCCCATACAAATTAACGATTTGTATGAAATTTTCGATACGCTATATCTCGGAAACTATAGCAGGTATCGAAAACAAATGTTCTACAAAAAGCAATTGGACAACAAGGCCTACGCTTCCAAGAAAAACAATTTTTTTGGTGGGGGGTGAAGAAGGGATAGCTCCCATACAAATAAACAATTTTTATAAAATTTTCGATACGCTACTTCTGGAAAACTATTACAGCTATCGACTTCGAATATTCTACAAAAAGTAATAATCAAATAATTCATACATTTTGGAGAAAAAGTTGGAGAAGAGCAGGGGGACTAGAACATCCCATAACATTTAACAAGTTTTATTAACCTTTAAATATGAATAATGTCGAAAACTTTTAAAACTCTCGACCTCAAACCTTATTCATCTATTTCTATTATTCATACGAACGTTAAAATTTTGTATAGTTTTCTATGGACTTTAAAACTCACACAAGGTTTTTTATTATATTATTTGCAGTACAAAATTACTCGGCTGGGTATATTTAAAGACCAATGTGAAGGCTATATAAGATTCGGCACAGCCGAATATAGCGCTCTTACTTGTTTAATTTTTATTAGCTAAAAAAGTAATTAAAATCATACATTTTAGTGTTGACGATTCTCTGACAATTTCCAAAGCTTGTTTTGACGATTTTTTCCCTAAGATTTCACGAGATTGGACAAAAACTTATCTGGCAACTATGCTCAGAAGTTCATTAACACCTAAACATACATAAATAAACTTGAAGGCCAATAATGTTTTCTTGAGATAAAAATTTGCAAAAAAATATTTTTATTATTTTATATCATTATTTTATTAGAAAAGCAAAGCAAATTAACGTACAAGTGTGAGTATGTACATATGTATATATGTATTACTTACTACGCGCTTACCTTATTTGGTATTTGTATGAATTATACGTTAGAAAACCCACTGAACACGAATATGTTTAACAAATCAAAATGTTTACAAATAAAGTTATATGCAGTGTTGCCATATTAGCTTTTTTAGAGCTAAATTTAGCTTTATTTTTCTTCATTTAGCCGGAAATATTTACATTTAGCCTTTAGCATTTTTTTAGCTTTTTTTGAAATTGAATTTAGCTTTTTTAGTAGTTTTTGGAGCTAGATAAAAGGTTAAAATTTGTCGTTTTATATTTTTTGGTATGTATCTTAATTATACTGAAAGGTATTAAGCTCCAAATTTTCTTCGAATTTACAACATTACAGTTTCCGAACCATTGGTTTGCTTAATAATTTACTACTAGCGACATTTAAAAAACGTGAAACATCACAAAACTTCAATAAAATGAAGATAGAAGGAAGGTATGGTATTACAAGAAAACGTAAGAATTTGTTTTCCAAAACAAATACTTTTAAATGCGGCAATTTTAAAGAAAAAAAATCCAAATGCGACACAAACATTTTTTTTCGTTTTTTAGTTAAATTATAAAATCTTTTAATATATTGCTCAAAAACACTTATGTCTTTCATAGAAACAAATTATTATATTAATATTTTTATTTAATAAGAACTTCAAAGTGTATTTTTGTCAAAAAATCAAATCAAACAGGACCGAAATAATTTTTCTAGAAAAAAGCAGGCACAATGAAACATCGTAGGGTGAAGTAAAGCTCACCATTTTGATAGTATTAAACTATATTTATTGAAAATCATGCTCTTTATAAATTTTGTTTTTAGCAAGATGGTAATTTTTTTTATTTTAATTGAAAACGGTTAATAACGATATTTATTATTTTTATAGATAGGTTTAAAAAAATAATATTTTTAATTTTTTGATTTTTTCATTTTTACAGTCATTGGTTTTAAATACTTATTGAGGCACACATCTAAAAATAAAAATACTTTTAAAAATGCTTTCCTACAATGTAACTTTTTACATTAAAGATTATCTTTTTTTTTCTTAAACAAAATTTACATGAAGGCATTTTTCATGATATATGTATGTACTTATGTAACTTAAATGAAAATTTTCGATTTTTGACAAACTGTAGAAAAGTAGTCTCTTTATACTCGTTTTGTCAACAAACAAAAATTTCATTGAAGGAATATTAAAAAAATTGCATCGTGTAAATTTAATTTTATAATTTCGATTTTTATTGTTTTCATGTGTTTGTATTTATTAAAAAAGATTGTTAATAAATTACTAAATTTTACGTGTTTTTGTAAACAAATGAACGAATTGTGTGTATTTATATTTAAAACAAAAACAAATTTTCGTTTTTTTTACCAAAACAGGCGCAAATTAACACCTGCTTCTAAAAACTTTTTAAAAAGCTTTTGTAATATATTAACACATATTATTTTTCTTCTTACTTAAGGTATGGGGGTCTACCAAGTTTTTGTAAATAAAATCAAAATTTTTAAAACAAATTTTCTTTTTAAATATTTTTAGCACACAAACGTTTCGTCCATATTATGAAAAATATCTTAATAACGAAGAAACTTTTTAAAAAACGAATTAAAAAATTTAGCTTTATTTTTTGGCTTTAACTTTTTGTTTTTAGCTCTTTTTAGCTTTTAAACGTGATTTAGCTTTAACTTTACTTGAAAATCTGGCCACACTGGTTATATGTATGTATGTATCCCTCTGACCAAACACTATATACATATAAAGATATTGCACTTCCATACACTGTTTTATGACTGCTAAATTGATGTGGATTTATTATGGGGATTTATTAAAATAGAGAGAGAGAGTTAATAAAAATGGCGATAGAAATAACAAAAAGAAAATAAGCTCTCAGCAAAACAATTTGTCGGTGTATGTATGTGTGTAAATATTGCCAAAGAATGTATCGTCACAGAAAATGCGAAACGCCTTATCTAAAATAACATATAAAATTTACTTTTTTTATTAAGTTTGGTCCGTGAAGTCAAAATACATATGTACATCATCTCGCAAAATTATTTTTTCCAGCAGATATTAATTTGTTAATTCTGGTTAACTTATATTAAAAAATTTTGTGTTTATTCTCAAAACATTTTTTATTTAAACAAGTTTTTTGCTTCTCTTGTGACGCTATACTTACATACAAAAACTGATGCAAAAGAGAAGACGAAAAGTAAAGGCGAAAAAATGGCCATCAAATTTTAAGAATTGAAACCAAAACATATTAATACAAGGTGCAAGAACAAAAATAAGAAAGTCGTTCTTTTAATCTTTATTTGTTTTATATGGAGCTTGACACTAATATTGAAAAATAATTTCAATTTTAGTTTCAAACTCCATATAAAAAATAAAGAGAACGACTCCCTTATTTTTTTTGCGGCCACCTTGTATCGATATGCCTTGAATAAAAAAAAAACATAAGAACATCGTACACGTTCATACAAACATTAATACATTTTGGTGTACAAATACACATTGTTATTCTTTTTGTTTGTTTTTATATATGAATTAAGGCAAAATAAGTTATGTTTCAATACAGTTTTTGTGCAAAAAGCCGTGATAGTAGCGAATAAATTTCAATGCGTAGTTATAGGGCAACAATGCGTATTTTGTTGTTGTATAAATGAAACCAAGTCGATTCGCAACGAATAAAAATTCCATTATTATCAAAATGAAAATAACTGAAGCAAGAAATAGTTTTTCTGAAAACTTTAAATTCATTTGTTTAAGTAGAGAGTAGTAAAATACCGCCCTATAATTATTGTTCGTGTACTTTAATTTATTGAATTTATTGAATTTAAAAACAAAAAATCTTTAAGGATAATTTTACTTATATAAAGTTTTTAGTTTAAATTTTTGATTCTACATTTATACTCGTATAGAAAAAATATTACTTTGTTAAATTTTCATTACAGTTTATCAGGCGAATTGCTTTAATTTTATTGTGATAAGATTTTTATTGAAAAACTAATTTTTTTAATTAAAATTTTTTGTTTGTTTTATTTGGGCAGAATATCTTTTGTTTTCAGATCGTTTTATTTTATTACATATATGTGCAGGTACATATTTGCAATTTTATTGTGACAGGTGTGGCTATTTAACTCACATTGTGTTTATTTCAGTGCAAACATCAAGTTCTAAGTTAAAAAAACTGTAATTTTAAATGTAACCTTACAAATTTTAGTTTTTGAAAATTTTTCTTTAAAAAAACAAACTTTTTTTATTAGAACGTTTGTACTATGTATAATAGAAATACCATGTAAAAGATTTAAGGTCGAGAGTTTTAACAGCATATTTTGTATTAAAAGCAGAACATTTGAAGTTTTCTAGATATAGCGTATCGAAAATTTTACAAAAACTGCAAATTTGTATGAGGGCTACCCCTTCCCCTGCTCCGCTCCCAATATTTTTTTCATTATTGTAAAATTACTTTTTATAAAACATTTTAATTCTATTGCTATTCTGTTACTCAGATTTAGCGCTTTAAATATTGCAATTTAAAGGGGAAATATAACTTCCTCTGCTCCTATCTGAAAAATGATTTCCCCTAATTTAGGTCCCTATCTTTAAAGTACCCGTGCTTAGTTTTGTGGCAAGAGTGGCTGCATTTATTGAGATATATACATTATTTTGCCCTAAAAATGGATTTGGGGTTTCGACTAAATCTCGATCATAAGACCGAATATGCTGACTTAGATAGCGATTGACACAGGGATATTTCTGATTGTTTGATGCCAAACGTTTTATGTGCGCCACTATTTGGATCCGGAAACATGATTTTAACAGTCACACTGATGATTTTTTTTAACTGAAGACAAAAGTTATTTTGCCAAAAAAAATTATAAAAATTAAAGTTTAAAAAAATAAATAATTTGAGGTTTTATGTATGCAATTAATAATTTAAAACTTTTAAGAAATGTTAGAAGGCGCTTTATTTGTATAGCTCTCTACATATCAAAATAAGGGTATTTTAATCCAACTCGAATCGACATGATTTCATTTCTACAGCAATAAAATATGTACGTATTTGTACCCTACAACTAGATTATCAACAACTTTCGCTACCGCGTTTGTTTTTGAACATGAACTGCTTTAAAAAAACTTCTTTGGCAAATTTTAAACAAAACCATCAATTTGCTTAAAAGAAGGTGTCTTTTTTTTTTGAATATACATAGAGGCATACATATGCACGTATGAATGAACGTAAAATCAAAAAGCAGCAAAATAAAAAAAAAATAAACATGGAAAACAATGTTTATATTGTATGTATGTACATACATCCATATGTATATGTTGGTATGTATGTATGTACATGCACCATTAATATTTTTTTGACTGTTATTGTTCTTAAAATTTGGCGTCAATTTTTTGTGATCTTTTTTTTTATTTTCTGTCTTCTCTCAAATTAAGAGAGTGATTTTCCTTTCCCTTTGCCTTTACCGTAACTACCCATTGCAAACTCAAGATTTCTGTTTATGAAATTTGTTCCAAGTGAACCATCTTTCTAGTCTATAGTCTTTGCTCTGACACTTGTTTACATCAGGGTTGTCAGTTTTTTTTCAGGGTCCATCGCCAGAACGGTTATCAGAAATCGCCAAAAATCGCCAAAAAATAGTTTTTTGAGTTTAAAAACTAAAAAAGTCGCCAAAAAATTCGCCATATTAAAAATCTATTGTTTTAGACGAAAATAAAAAACTCAAAATTTATTTTACTTACATAAACCGATGATATATTAATGTTTTTTTATTAAATAAATTAAATAAAAAGAAAAAACTATTTAACTTAAGTAAAAATTAAATTTTTTTTTAAACTAAGAAATTTAAAGGAAGAATAGAAAATATGTAAAACCAAGAGCATACGTAGAATGACAATAACTTTGTTAAGTAACATGTTGTTAAACATTAAAAAATTGATTAGGATAAAACACGAACCTAATGCAGCATTGGTATTGTAGTAATTTTGTATGTAACATCGTTTAAAGCAAATCTGTGGCAAACAAAGTTATTTTTATACAAAAAGAAGTAGTTTACGACTTATGTTAATAGGTATTACCTTGAGTATAGTTTTTGAATGTGTGTATGTATATATACAAAGTTAAAAAAACGTTTTTGTTTTTTTTGCTTATATAGCACTTAATTTAAGATGGATTTAGTTAGCTATAAACTTCAGCTTCATCTGTATCATCTGTGTCATTTTGGGTAACATACTTAGTATTATTTTTCATTTATTAAGTTAGTTCAAAAACTTTGCCGTTTTTTAAAAAAAATCGCCAAAAACATCGCCATGGCGTCAAACCAAAATTTTAATAGCCAAGAGCACTAAAAAATCGCCACATTTGGCGTAAAATCGCCATAACTGACAGCCCTGGTTTACATGACTTTGGGACTGACTCTTCTACTGACTGGTTGGCGTTTTCTCTGTTTTAAAATATTAATGTTTGTATATATGTATGTATGTACATACATATTACATTGTTCTTTCATACGTATGTATGTACGCAGTTATAAATTACGTTTGTAACTATGTATTTTGTACATATGTAAAAGGGCCGAATTTTTTCTAGTTAAAAATGCCTTGAAAAACAATCGAATTGGCAACCGTTTTTTCGAACATACATACACTTAATTCTCTACTCTATTATATACATATCTAAATTTGTTTGCTGGTAATGGATGAATGAATGCTACTCTATTACAGGTGTGTACCAGAGAATGACATTGAGTACTCTAAAATAAGATAACTCGAATATTTACTTATTTTTTTCGGCTATTAAGTATAACTATACATGCACCGCACACAATATCCACTTATACATGCATAAGCTGGTACGGTTACATGTATACGCAATACATTTTTTTAAAAATACCTTAAACACATACCTTACAATCGAATATACATGTGCTAACACGCAATATCTATAAGTATTGAAAAGTAGCTACTGTATAAACTGTATACAGTAGCTAGTTTTAAAAAGACATTAAGTATAATGTAATGTAATGGTATACAGAAAAATATCAAAAACATGTAAAGTGATTTACTCTGCTCTTTCATGTTTTGTAGAAAAACTAGCACTGATCAGGAATGGGAATATTTTCTTTTTCGCTTTTATATTAATATTTTTTTATTCTGTAAGCAAGCATATGTAATAAATACGTATAAATTTAAATAAAAATAGTTGGAATTTGAATGGCTTATCAAATATAAAAACTAACGTACTCTTTATAGAGCACGAAATGCGAGACGTCTTGGACATTTTGTATATGGGGGATTTCATGTCAAGTGACCCAACTTTTAAAACCGATTGGAAAGAAATTTGGACCAAAGTAAGTTCTTGCAGAGAGTAGCATAGACACAATTTTTTAACACGATCGGTCAAGAACTCTCTGAGCTAGAGGGGTTCAAAATTTGACGTTTTCGGCAAATAGGTGTTTTTTCTCATACATGTAGTTTGTTACCTTTTGCTTTTAACAAAATTCGTCCCAAATACTTTCGACAGCTTTTTCTTCAATCTTCCAGAAAAAAATATTTTTAAAATTAAAAAAATTTTTTTTTTATTTTTTTTTATAAAATAATTTTTTTTTTTTTGCTTAAAAGAAAGCTTAGGTCTTTTGCTTGAAGAACTTGGAGGTCGCTTAGTGGGATGCGAGTGGGATATCTATAAAAATAAATGTTTTGTAACTCAAGGCAGAGGTTTGCCAATTTTCGCGTATATTCTATTTTAATTTTTTTTCCTATTTATGTAAAATTATCTCTTCAGCAAAATAAAATTATTTTATGCTAAGAAACAAAATAATTTAACCTTTCCGACGGTATGCAAGTACCAAATAATGTCTTATACACTCAAAACTGCATTACCAACAAAATAGTAGGCCTCTGGAATAAAATCACTTTTATATGCCAATGTCTGAACACATTTTGTTAATATTTTCAATGCATACCGTCGGAAAGGTTAAATTATTTTGTTTCTTAGCATAAAATAATTTTTTTTTTCTGAAGAGATAATTTTACATAAATAGGAAAAAAAATTAAAATAGAATATACGCGAAAATTGGCAAACCTCTGCCTTGAGTTACAAAACATTTATTTTTATAGATATCCCACTCGCATCCCACTAAGCGACCTCCAAGTTCTTCAAGCAAAAGACCTAAGCTTTCTTTTAAGCAAAAAAAAAAAAAAATTATTTTATAAAAAAAAAATAAAAAAAAAATTTTTTTAATTTTAAAAATATTTTTTTCTGGAAGATCGAAGAAAAAGCTGTCGAAAGTATTTGGGACGAATTTTGTTAAAAGCAAAAGGTAACAAACTACATGTATGAGAAAAAACACCTATTTGCCGAAAACGTCAAATTTTGAACCCCTCTAGCTCAGAGAGTTCTTGACCGATCGTGTTAAAAAATTGTGTCTATGCTACTCTCTGCAAGAACTTACTTTGGTCCAAATTTCTTTCCAATCGAAGAAAAAAGTTGGGTCACTTGACATGAAATCCCCCATATATTTGTATGTTATTGTAAAAAAAATTAATACAAAACGTTCAAGATGTTCGACTTTCGTGTTCTATAAATAGCACATATGTTGAGTACAAGAGCATTAGAACAAAAAACTTTTAGCTTAGTTGGGAAAAGCAATAGAAATATATAAACGTTGACCAAGTTGTTATATAGTATGTAAAGCTGGGATCCCATGATCGGTGCAAATGACCTGATATACATAAACGATTTTTATTTTGCGGCATTGGCATACATTTCAAAAATTGGAGCATTTTTTGGAGAGGTCACATTATTAGCGCATGTTGTGACAAAATTTTCAGCGCACATCGATCGGTAGCAGGTAAATTCGTAAATAATAATTTTTTGTAAAAAATGTTTGATGGATTTTGTGCTTGTGGTTTCCAGCAATTAAAATGTCTACCTGCTTGCTATCTGTTTAGGTTCTGTGTACACATACATATGTACGTACTTATTCATAAATTACTGCATGAGTTTTCGGTGTTATTTCATATGCATATTTTTATATATATTATTGTTCTTTATTACAAAAAGTAATTATGAGACATATTGAAAACTTTATATATGCATGTTTCAAAAAGAAAACGGAAGAAAATAAATAAATACAAAAAGGACAGCTATACGCTTAATACAATATTTATAAAAGTAAGACACGAAACATTCTATGCAAAATAAAGAAACCCCTTGTAGTTTGTATGCCTTTAACTATCAAATAATTCAAAATAATTATGTGCGCTTTACACAACGCTCTTAAAGCCAAAATTTAATTAAACTTGAATTTGTAAGACCATACCCACCACAGTCTATATTAACCTATCCAGCCCTGCCTTTTATTAATAAAAATCTACTTCTCATCTCGAAGTGAGAGAATTGTAAATACATGTAGATGATCATGATACAAAGAACCAGATAGTTCCGTCGGCCTAGCTGATTAGTGCCGAAATGTCAAAATTAATGCTCTCCCTGTAAAAATAAAACAACAAAAATTATTACTAATCGTTTTTTTTCTATGAGCTTTTGTTTGTCAACTTGGTACTAATTTGTAGTTGTTGCAGGGACGAGATTACCTGATTAGTTGTATCATGTAGATGATATACAGGAACAGCGTTGTCAACCTTAGGTTTCAAAAATCGCCAAAATTGAGAAAATTACGTAGTTTTTAAATTTTGTCATTAAAATTATAACCTTTTATTAAATTTTATAAAAAATTATTTATTTGAGCTTTTGTTTTGCTTCCTTTTTCGATAATTAAATTAAATTATCAATTAAGCAAAAAAAAAAAAAAAAAACAAAAAATTTTTCAATAACCATTATATAAAAAATTATATTTTTTCAAATATACTAGTAAATTTTACTTCACAGTTGCCAATGTAATCCCAACTTTCTAAAAATGCACATCTTTAAATGTCCAGTTGATCTTTAGAATATTCTATTGTATTTTAAAGCTGACAGCGAAACTCATGTTCGGTTGGTAAATATGTCATATCACACAACAGCACCAGTAAAAATTATAAATTTACCTCATTTACCATAAATACCAATCTTACTAGGAACTTTATCAACAAGAATGAAAACCGCTTATAACTGTTGAATTTTATATTATGATGCTATTAATATGAAAATTAGTATCTATGAATACGTATTCTTTATCAGGGGCCAATTGTAAACCGAAAAGGTTTTGCATATGAAAAATTACGTTAAATACTTTAGTGTATTTTTTACTAATTTCAAAGCGCCTGATCAATTTGGAGCCTTGTTTACCTTTCAAAATCCCGTAACATTACAATTTTATAATAATTAGAAGTACTATAACATATAAAATCCAATAATAACTGTTTTTTAACGGTTGTTGAAATTCATACGTTTTTTATATGTATGTATTAACTTATATACATTTTTTAGTTTAAAAATAAAAACAGTTTTTTATTAGTACAACCTGTAAACTTTATTTAAATAGCGGGAGTCCCGGGAAATTAATTTTTGATTTCCCGTTTCCCGAAAAGCAAAAAAGTCCGGGGAAAACCCCTAGAAATAAGTATATATTTTTCAACGGTTTGAACTAAAACCTTTTTTATTTACGTTATTTTTTTTACAAAAGTTAAAATACAAATAATTTAACAAAATTTTTTACAAAAATTAAATAAAGGATTTAAAACAACAAATATTTCGGTCAAAACAAGTTAAGTTTTGCTTTTAACAAATATGGTTTTTATATAAAAATTTTTAAAAGTTTTGTACAGAATTTATAAAATTAAAAGAAATTTTTTCTAGTACTAATTAATACAAAGAAGTTTATTTTTTATTTTCTGTTAATTTTTTTCCAATATGCCTGAACTGTAAAGAACGGATTTACTGTTTAATTTTTAATACAAAAATGTTATACTTTCTGTGTGAAATTCAGCCAATAGACATTTTTAATAAAAAAAAAGTAAATTCTAAATTTTCTGCGTTTTTATATGTCGCGTTTTTTCTACATTTTGGTGTGTTTTGAAATTTCAAAGTTGACAACGCTGGAAATATTATAAGAATATTTTCTCTCTGCACAATTATATGGTAACCAGGGATGCCACTATCATCAATTTAAAACAAGTTTTGTAAATTTTTTACATCTTTAAGACTTCTGCTTTTAAAGCCTGGGACTTGCTTTCTTAAACCTAAGTACCGGCCTTAAACTTGAAACAGGAAATTGTAATTTATAAATTTTGATGCGAATTAATAATATTTATATGACATAGTAAATAATAAAATAAATTAATAAATTAGCAGCATTATGGCATACGCTTCGACTAAGTGACACGTTTCTTTAAGTACTTATGCCATCAAAAATGTATTTGAGAAACATATAAAAACTATTAAAAATTCAATACAAATTAATACATAAAAACATTTATTTAAATTAATAAATTACAAAACTTTATTAATATTATTAGAAAAATTGTTGTAAAAAGTGGTTTTGTAAATTTTTGTCCGTTTTTGAGACAATTTGCCAGAAATATCATTTTTGTTGTGGCATCCCTGCTGGTAAGTATAATTTTGCCTGCTGATGACTCATCGAAACATATATACATACACAAATAAATGCATGCGGCCTAAACACAAGAAATAAATATGTATCTTACAAACAATTTGTATGTGTATGTATGTCTCGTTATACATTGGCTGTTTTTGTAACACAAGCATTATAATTGAGTTAAAATTGTGCATTGCTAATATATCAAAACAAATGAAAAATTGAAGCTCTCGATTGAATTATAAAACGGCTACTTTTTTTTATGTTTTTTAAGGGGTGTACATGATTATACATACGTACTTAATTCCAATTAGATATACACTGTACAGTATTGGGTATTTTCGCGAAAATACTTTGATTTCGGTTACTTGTGTATACTTAAGCCGAAAGTGAAACGAATGTATTATGGAGAGTGTATTTTTTTAGCTGTAACCGTACGCACTTATGCATGTTTTTTCAATAATACTCTATGAGCATCCGAAGTAACATCCGTTGTCAGTCTCTGGTGTGTACCAAGCAGCTTTGGGCATGTTTGTGCATATGAGTAAAAACGGAATTAACTTTCTCCAACTATTTAACCAAGGCGAATTCACACAAGGTGGACGCAGGCGAAAAATTCGTACCTAAAATGTCAAACACAAATATGGCATCATTGAAAAAAAAACACAAATTATTTGTATATGGCATCATTAAAAAAAAAACACAAATTATTTGCAGAAGAAAAACGGGAATAAAATTAATTTTACACTGCTTTTTTTTGCACAAAGCACAAGAACGCATCATTTGGTTTTACTGTTTATTAATTAAAAATACTTTTTTAAATTTTTAGTGCAAAAATCTAACCGACGCGTAATTTTTTTGAAATCAAGAAGAAGCACATATACAAACTTTTGACACATTACGAGGAAAATAGCACGAGCAAAAAATAGTCAGCTGATCTGTCAAGACCACCTTCTCATGAATTCGCCTTGCTATTTAACTTACCCAAATCATTGCTGTTGATGTTGCTTTTTTTTTAATTTTAAACTTAATTCGGCGATTTAAGTCGCTGAAAGTCATAACCAAAACTGTGTATCACTGGTAATAACATATGGTGAATGAACTAAATACAAAATATTTTTGGCTGTACAAATTTATTATAGAAACACAACACAAGTACATACTTACTTTTTCAAATAATTTTAAAGAATTTTTTATTACTTTTCCTTAAAAAAATAAATTTTTAGCACTTTTTTCAATTTTTCTGAATCAAAATTTTTATGAATGTAAATAAAAAACAGCTGATAATAATTTTTATGCACAAACTTACCCATAGAAAAAGTTTGTGTAATTTTGTGCATGAAGAGAACTGATATTACTCTCCCATGATCGCTCTCTCATGCACAATTATTGTTATCTATAACCAGCGCTACCGTTAGAGCCACTAAAGTGGCGATTTGCCTCTTTTTTAAATGCTTGGATGTTATTGTGCCAGTTTTACAAAATGCCCCCAAATGTGATACTTTTTATAAATCGTCCCACTTTTTCGATACTTTTTATAAAATAAAGTGATACTTTTTTGTGCTTTTTAATAATTTTAGACTATTAAAACGCATAACATTTTAAAAACACGACAATAGCATTATTGGCAATAGCGGAAAAAAGTAATTAAAAATCTGTTGAAGCATATTTTTATAATAAAGGAAGAAAATATTTATGAATTAACACTTTTTAAAATATTATTTAGGATTTAATCTCAATTTTCTTGTTTATTTATAGGGATTATTGTTGGTTAAGTTTGTCTATATGCATTTCATTGGTTCTTACACCAAATCAACAGTAGACTTCAACCTAAATACTTAAAAAACCTCATGAATATTTTCTCTCTTTATATAATAACCTTAATAAACAAAATGAGAATTACTATAAGCAAACCAAAACGTTCAAGTTTTTTTAAGTATCCAACAAACCAATATTCGCTATTCGCTTGTTTTGATTTTCTTTTTCCCCCTTACATTTGAATAAAAATTGGTTATTACTAAATGTATTATAAGGGCTACCGAAAACAAAACCTTGTTGTTTAACAACACTTTTTAAAAATTGGGATTAAATCCTTTAAGATAGTATTAACGCTGAAGATTGGGTTCCAAGTAAGAAACTTATACAAAAGTATAGAAGTCGTTTTAAAAATAATTTATTAAAAAAAATTAATATAACTAAATAATTTATCTTAAATTTTTATACATATATACACGTATTAATACAGATAAAATAACTAGTATGTGTAACAGATATAAAGGCCTTACTATATTGTTCTTAAACAAACTTAAGCTAATGTCAAATATCAACGAAAAGCCTGTCAAATGCTTAAACAACTTATTGAAGACTTTTGAGTGGCGTTATTGTACTTTTTGAACTTAAATACTTACAGAACTCAGTTGCAAAAATTTTTATTTTTGTAAAAAGTGTTTTATTTTTATATTCTAAATATATAGTTTTTTTTTCAAAAAATGTTATTTAACTAACATCTACAATTTATAAATATTAAACCATTAGGAAATAAATAATTAAATTATATTATAAAAGTTAATAAATACAAAAAATTTTCACAGAAATAAAAGTGTACTTAAAAGTGCAACAGTGCGCGCAACTCAAGTATACACAACTGATGCATTAAGCGAAGTACAATCAGGTTCGCTATTTGCTTAAACAAATGTAACTTGACGAAACTTTTTTTTTCATATTTTTATTATTGAATCTTCGCCTTTGGCGAACTAACAATAAGTATTCAAATCTTAAAACTATTTATTTTTTATTAGACCAGCCAGTGCCAGACTAAAATTTAAGTTCTCATGATAAAATTAATTAATTCAGTACTTTCATCTAAGTGCAATAGTATCCCTTCTTTTCAGACAAGTGTGTCCGCTATGTTGCAAAATGTTTCGAGCGAGCGGATTTGGATGTGTTTCCAGCTTGTTTAAATACTGTCCGCATAGTTCAGGATTTCGCATTTAATGTACCAAGGGGCACCAGTTATCATTCTTAGGATTTTATTTTGACGGCGTTGAATTTTTTCAATGTTGGAGGCGGAAGCAGTGCCCCATAATTGTATCCCGTAGCACCAAATTGGTTTCAAAACTGAGTTGTAAAGTAAAAGTTTGCAATCAAGACGTAGCACAGAGTTTCTACCGATTAGCCAGTGGATTTGGGCCGTTTTAAGTTTCATCTGTGTCAACTTTGCATCTATATGTGACTTCCATGTGAGGCGGCGATCCAGGTGAATGCCAAGATATTTCGTTTCAATTCGTTGAGGCACCGCATGGTTGTTAATAAGAATTGGGGGGGTACGTTTCCTTGCGTAACGTAAAAGTAACGTGGGTGCATTTTTGTTCATTTATTTTTATCCACACAACTTTGCCCATTTTTCTACTTGGGATACGTGGCGTTGAAGTTGTTTTGAGGCCTCTTTAGGGTCTTTATGAATACTGAGAAAGGCGGTATCATCAGCAAATGCCGACGTATAAGTAAGATTGTTTGTGGGCATATCTGTTGTGTAAAGCAAGTACAGAATTGGACCTAGTATACTCCCTTGAGGTACACCAGCCCCTATTGGTTGAGAAGAACTTATTTGATTTCCCTCTTTAATCATAAATTGTCGGCCGGTTATGTATTTTTCCAAAAGGTTGAAGATATTAGATGGAAGGTTGAGCTTTAATTTGTTTAACAGGCCTTCATGCCATACTTTGTCGAACGCTGGAGAGACATCTATAAAGAGCGCGGAGCAGTATTTCTTTTTCTCAAAGGCTTTTCTTATAACCTGTACCAATCTGTGGGTTTGTTCGATGGTACTATGTTGATTTCTAAATCCAAATTGGTGACCTGGAGTGCAGTTGTTTTCATTCAGGATCGGAGTCAGCTTGTTTTTAAGCAATTTCTCAAACAATTTGGACATAGTTGGTAACAGACTTTTAGGCCTGTAAGACTCCACCTTCGAAAGGATCTTTTCCCGGCTTAGGAATCATCTTTACCAAGGCAACTTTCCATACTGGCGGGAAATGTTCGAGCCGTAATATGGCGTTAAAAATATAAAGAATTATTCTTTTTGCTGTGCAAGGCATCTCCAAAAGCATTTTGTTGCTGATTTCATCAATGCCAGGAGCTTTTTTAGCATTTAAATTATTGATAGCCTCTACGACATCTGACAACTGAAAACGTATTACCATAGGACATCTAGCAACAACAGGCGGTAATTAACTCATGTCAGTGCATGTATTTGGAGTGAAGACATTTGTTAAATGACTTGCGAGCAGATTACATTTTTCTTCATCACTTCTTGCCCAGGATCCTCTCATATTACGTAGTGGTGGTTTCGCGATAACGGGTCTTTTAAGATATTTCTGTGATCGCCATAGTGAATATTTCGTCTGAGGAGTCGAGTGTAGACCTTCGAGGTGTTCTTTAAGAGATGCCAATCGGTGAACTTCTAGCAAACTTGGCTTTAAGTTGGGGTGATCTGTGCTTTTGCCATTCTCTTCGGGCTCTTCTTTTTTCAGATAAAAGCTGTTGCACATCGGCTAAAAAAATTTTGTTGTATTTTGTCTGACGATAGTAAGAAGTAGCATGATCAACGGCTTTTTTATGTTCTCATTAAGGCTGCTCAGACAATTATCGATGTCTTCGGGAGTTTTTAGCGGTTGGTTTTCCGAGCAGTGGGTGCTGACAAATTTTTTGTATTTTAACCAATTAACTCTTTTAAATGAAAAAATATCACCAGTTGGTATTTGATGAGGACTAAAAATAGTGATTGTAGTGGGAGAGTGGTGTGAAGATAAATCCAACGAGGCTTGAGCTTCGGTTAGTTCCGGGGATATACCTTTTGTTACGCCAAAATCGATAACGTCTGGAATTTTTTTGTGATCATTTGGCCAATATGTCGGTTGTCCAGATGAAATAACGTTAAGTCCCATTTCAGATACGGAATCAAACAAAACACGACCCCTGGGACTTATTAGGCGAGATCCCCTGTACGTATGCTTAGCGTTATAGTCTCCAGCAGCTATGAAATAGCCTCTAGTTTTGAAATTACTTCAAGATGCCATATGCGTCTCAGAAATCAACATGACATCAATTTTTTGGTTTATTAAAAAAATATTCGAGTTCGTTTTTGTGTTGGCGGATGCCGTTAGCGTTCCAAAAACTAACCCTGAGGCAGTTCATGGTCTTTTAAGCATGGCCTGCAGAAGAGCAGACTGCATTTTTTGCATTTCTTGCATCATGCCAGCCATTTGCGCCATGATCTGCGTAAATTGTTTAACCATATTGTCAATTACGGCTTCGAGGCGGCTAAAATTGGACCCGGTTGGTTCATTTGTTGGCACTTCTTGTTGTGTTGTAGGCTGGGTAAGTTTACGTCCATGGGTCTGGTTAGACTTTAATGTGTTGGCGTAGGAAATTTGACTTGTAGTTGGTTGTGCTAATGGAGGCATTTTTGTAGTTGGTATATTTAAAGGCTAAGGAGGGGCAGGAACCACTTTCGGCTTAGATAAGCGCTTAACTGAATCAAAAACGGGACAACCTCTATAGTTGGCCGTGTGGTTTCCTCCGCAATTGCTGCATTTCTTTACCCGAGGATCATTTTTTGGTTTGTCTCACTTGGTCGTTGCATGCAGGTCACCACACACAACACAAACAGAAGGCAACTTGCAATAAGCCTTGGTGTGGTCATATTCCTGGCAGTTCAAGCACTGTACGGGCCCAGATCGCTTATGTGGCGCTTCAACTACAACTCTACGGTGCAAAATATATTTTAGGTTATAAATAGGGTGAGTCTCATTTTTTTTTAAATTTACATCACCAGGCTCAAGCTCCACTCGGAATATTGGTTGGGGATACCTTTCTCTGTTTCTAATGTTTGATACAAACTTGGCTTTAAAGCCTTTGTTGCACAAACTGGCCTTAATCTCTTCTGGGTCAACATTTGAATCAATACCTTTGATAACAACCTGGAGACCTTTTGCGTTCTTAAGTTGGTAGGTGTAGAAGCTTTTTTTATGTTTTTCAAGTTCGGAAACCGTAGTGCGGTAAGCGTTTTCGTGAATCACTTGAATTTTAGTTTCATAAATGCTACCACGCTTTATTTTCGAAACATAAAAGTTGTTTTCGCCTATTAATTCAACTAAAAACTTTATGAGGTCATTCGAGTTTTTCTCTCTCAAATATATTGGGGGAGGCTTAAATGACTTCCTTTCGGATAATGGGGCATCATTTTCCTCCTGCAAAATGGAAACGATTTTGCGATGAGGTCGACTTTTCTTCATCTTTCAAAAATTTTGCTGGGTTTGTAACCTCTGCCGATTAGGGGCTTCTTCCCCTTTTAAGAACTGTTATATAACGGTCCATTCCTACCTGGACCTTTGGAGCTTGTGAAGAAAATGGACTGTGACCGTCTTTAGCAACTGTAGGTTCAATTTCTAAATTCAATAAGGAAGACCACGATGAGGATGGTACCTCGGTATTTTTTTTTTTATAATTTTTAAAAAGAGATTAGGCTAAATTTGTCCCTTCTTCAAAACACTTATTTAAATTTGGTGCACTTGCACTTAAATTGTTTGTATATATTTTTGGTTTCTCACTCAAATAGTTTTTATTGTATTCAGGGTCTCTAATGTTTTCATTGCTCACGCTTATGGAGCTTAACACAATATATGTAAGCATTTCTGCTATTAGGCCCACTGTCACGACGATTACTGTAACTCATTTACCGTTTGCTTTTTTTTTATTAAGTTTGTTTTGGTTTTTTTTCACTTATGTATACAATATGTATGTACATATATTATAAAAATTGTTTGCCACCTATTACAAATATTCGCTCTTATTAACACTCGCGTAACACGTCCGCACACAACGAGTTTAAGATCACGAATTGACGAAACTTAACGCAAAGTTGCTTAAGAACATTATATTTATACACATTTGAAAATGTGTATTCGTACTTTTGCTTAAGTTAGCTAAAGCACATTATAGTTAGACGTTAAAGGGCTAACTATATTGTGCTTAAACAAACTCATGCTAATGTCAAATATCAACGAAAAGCCTGTTAAATGCTTAAGCTATTTATTGGAGACTTTTGAGTGGCTTTTTTGTACTTTTTGAACTTAAATACTTGCAGAATTAAGTTGCAAATATTTGTACTTTTGCAAAAACTGTTTTACTTTTATATTCCAAATATATGGATTTTTTTTCGCAAAATGTTATTTAAGTAACATCTACAATTTAAAAATATTAAACCATTAGCAAATAAATAATAAAATTATATTATAAAAGTTTATAAATAAATTTTTTTTTTCATAAATAAAAGTGTACTTAAAAGTGCAACTGTGCCCCAACTCACGTATACACAGCTGATCCATTAATCAAAGTACAACCAGGTTCGCAATTTGCTTAATCAAATGTGTCTTGACTAAACTTAACTAAAAGTTGCTTAAGAACATTATAGTTATACACATTTAAACATGTGTGTGTATTCGCACTTTTGCTTATGTAAGCTAAAGCACATTATAGTCAGCCCTTAACTGTCCACTTCAAACTAGTTGCATATCTGACCTTTTTCTCTATATCGAACTATCGATTTTAACATAAGGTTGTCATAGGAGCCCAACTTGATCAGTTCCAGCTACGAAGCTTTTTATCTGTATTTTAATTTTTATTGCACTTATTATTCAGCGCAGTCGATGTTTAAAATATTTTTTTTTAATTTTGCTCTTCTTTGACTTGCACAAACTATTGCATAACTATTCCAAATCGTTACTTGTTTCAACTTTAGCTGCAGAGAAATAAAATGAAATGGATATATTCATTACAGGCATATTTATATACCTATGTATGTATGTATCTCTCATTTACTGGAACAATGTATTGAATTTTTTTTTATTTTATAACTTTAATTTAATATTTTTGTTAGCTTTTTATATAACTTTTAAAATGTTGTTTTGAATTTAAAATAAACTTCACAAAATACATTTAAAAAAATTTGTGTTGGTATGCTTATGCTGATTTTTAAAGAAGTGCCCTTTTTTTTATAAAAAAATCACCTTTTTGTTTTCACTTTTTTGCATAAATCCCCTTTTTTGATACTTTTCAAAAATATCTCACGGTTACGCTGTCTGTAACGCTTTATGAGTAACTTTGCTCAACTTTGGGTAAGTTTGTGCATGTTTGTGCATCATCTGGAACATACTTTTTATAAAGGTACCTTCATACTATAATACTTAAAATATAGATATATTCACAAAGTGTGTGCTAACCTTAAAATGTGGCAAATCCATAAAAATAAGAGTAAGATTAACATCATTTTTGGACTATAAAATTATCAACCTAATGATAATTTAATTTACTCACAAAAATAAATTTTAAACTTGTCAAACAATTTTTGAGTATTAAAATTAAGACGTCACAATACTGAGAAATATTTAAATACGATAGCACTTAATTTAAGAAATTAAAAAGATGCATTTAGTAAGCTATAAACTTCAGCTTCATCTATTTCATCTGCGCCATTTTGGGTAACATACATAGTATTTGTATTAAATATGTTTATCATTTCTTAAGTTAGTTCAAAAACTTTGCCGTTTGTTAAAATAATCGTCAACAATATCGCCATTGCGTCAAACCTAAATTTTTATAGCCAAGAGCACTTAAAGTCCATGGTACAAATACCTTACAAGGTATTATCGCTACGGCAACAACTACAACAACTTCAATACCAAATTTATGAAGTTGTTGTAAAAGCATCCTCGTTTATGTCAAAAACGTACTGTTTGACAGATTTAACGAGTGGAAAAAAACTCGAGCAAAAAATAGTCAGCTGTTGAATCGATACTACCTTGTAAGGTAATTGTACCATGATAAAGTCTAAACACTTTGTATTACCATGTAAACCGAGCTTTAAGAACAACGAAAACTTAAGGGCTAACTATAATGTGCTTTAGCTTACTTAAGCAAGCAAAAGTGCGAATACACATGTTTAAATGTATATAACTATAATGTTCTTAAGCAACTTTTCGTACAGTTTAGTCAAGACACATTTGATTAAGCAAATAGCGAACCTGTGCCTGTGTTCTGTAACTTTAGTGAGAACTTCTCCCATCGAAAAGTTTATAATCGCCTTGTAAAAGACAGGATGAACACGATAAACCTAATTATTTTAACTTCTAACGTTTATAATAAGAGTTTATGTATTATCTAAGTCACACTGTTAATAAACGGAAGACTATGATGATAAAAAAAATTTTCTCGCTGCGAAAACTTCTCGCAAGTTACAGAACAGGGGGCTGGTCGTACTCTGATTAATGGATCAGCTGTAAATACGTGAGTTGGGCGCACAGTTGCACTTTTAAGTACACTTTTATTTATGAAAAAAAAATTTTTATTTTTTAACTTTTTTAATATAATTTTATTATTTATTTGCTAATGGTTTAATATTTTCAAATTGTAGATGTTGCTTTAATAACATTTTGCGAAAAAAGATCCATATATTTGGAATATAAAAGTAAAACAGTTTTTTGCAAAAGTACAAATATTTGCAACTGAGTTCTGTAAGAATTTAAGTTCAAAAAGTACAATATAGCCACTCAAAAGTCTCCAATAAATTGCTTAAGCATTTGACAGGCTTTTCGTTGATATTTGACATTAGCATAAGTTTGTTTAAGCACGATATAGTTAGCCCTTTAGTTTCTTACAGATTCGTAAACATATGCATTTGCACATATAATTTCTGTCTGGTGTATTACAAGAATCGAAATTACTTAAAGTAAAAAATTTATGTAGAACTTAAAAGTAAAAATTTTAATTTCTGGTTCTATTTTTTCTCAATAATTTTATTATTCTTCTTTAAAGTTGTTTCACGCTTTTAAATAAATACTGTTTTTGTCAAAATTTATTTTATTTATTACTGTGGGCCGGGATACCGGGAATTTTAAAAAATTTTCCAGTTTTCCCGGGAAGTCAAAAAACGCGAGAATAAAAAACCCTAATTAAGATACATATGTATGTATGTTTGTATGTACATACACACAAACATGCACAAGTAAGAGCGCTATATTCGGCTGTGCCGAATCGTATATGCCCTTCACATTGGTCTTTTAATATACCCAGCGAGTTTTAAAGTCCGTAGAAAACTTTACAAAATTTTAACGTTCGTATGGATAATAGAAATAGTGAGGAACGTTTAAGGTCGACAGTTAAAAAAGTTTTCGACATTATTCATATTAAAAGATTAATAAAAGTTGTTAATTTTAATGGGATGTTCTAGTCCCCCTGCTCCTCACTAACTTTTTTTTCAAAATAATGGAATTATTAGATTATTACTTTTTGTAGAATATTCGAAGTCGATATCTGTTATAGTTTCCGAGATATAGCGTATCGAAAACTCAAAAAAATTGTTAATTTGTATGGAAGCTACCCCTTCTTCTGTCCCCACCCAAAAAAGTTTTTTCTTTAAAGCATAAGTATTGATGTCGAATTACTTTTTGTGGAACATTTGAAGCCGATAGCTGTTATAGTTTCCGAGATATAGCGCATAAAATGTTTCAACAAATTAGTGCAATTGTGGAAAAAAATCCACTTCCCCTGATTCTATCTGAAAAAGACTTTTCCATTATTAAGGTCCCTACTTTAAGAGTATCCGTGCCAAGTTTTGTGGCAAGAGTGACTATATTTACTGAGATATATAGGGATATATGCACGGATTTTGTCCTAAAAAAATGGGTTATTGTGGGTTTTCGCTTATATCTCGGTCAATAATGAACCGATTTTACTGATTTTAAATAGCGATTGTCTCCAGGATATTTCTAATAGTTTGACACCAATAAAAGCTCCGTATCTTTTTATTTGACTTCGGAAACTTGATTTCAACAGACGGGCAATGCTATATTAACTTTCCTATCTATAAGGATTCAGAATATGGATAATAAAGAAATTACAAAAGGAATGACATGCTGATATATACCCTTATCACTATTTGAATTGTATAAAAATATTTTTATAATATTTGCAGTACGAAGTAACTCGGCTGGATCAGATGATGACTGGGCATTTAAAAGGATCAATGTGAAGGGTATTTAAGAGTCGGCACAGTGGAATATAGCGCTCTTACTTGTTTTTATTAAACGAATACCTACATACACTATTATAAAATGTTGTAGTATTCGAAAAAATTAAAATAAAAAAAGTGCAAATAATAAATTAGTGATTTTAAAACATGAATTAATTGTAACCGAGATCTTATTATGAAACTAATAATTTGTGTCGAGCAAAAAACAAAGAATAGAAAATATTTATAGTTTGAGTATTAATCACACACTAAATCATACACCCTTACAAATCAACATTTATTATAACCATTTTTGCTTTCTTAAACCAGTTCCCAGATTAAAATAAACACTAAAATTCTGTTTGCTCTATAATAAACTTCATTCTAAGACAATTAATTCTTTTACTGTTGACCTTAATTTGGTTATCCAATTTGAACTTTGTTTTTTAAAGCAGAAAAGAAGCCTTTTACGTAAAAAACGTTATTTTGGGTTGTGAAATATTTACATATCGCACACTTATATGTACATATGTATCTATTTGATATGAGAAACTTTAGACTAAAGAATAAACATATATTTTAAACACTTTAAAAACATTACACCTTGAGTTTAAATTCTTATCTATTATAAAAACAATTAACATAAAAAAATTTGGTTCAAGGTTAAAATTTGAAAACCTAAGGCGAGCTTAATAAATTCAATTGCCTATTAATTAAGCGCTGCCTAAAACAAATAAATGATTATATTAACTACTAGCTGACCCGGTGAACTTCGTACCACCTAACAATTATTGAATATATGGATTTTTTTAAAAGCGTATAAAGTTTATTTAGTCAAAAAGTTCATTGGAATATATTCATATAGAAAACAAAAGTTCAAAAAGATAACAAAAATAAGGCGTTTTAGGTAAAAGCTGTTAAGAAAGCTATGTATTTTCGTGCATGGGATATTTTTAGGTTAATTTCCTTCAGTGCAGTACCTTGTGATACACCAAACTTTTGGTTGTGTTATTAGGCGCAAGTACAAATAAAGCAGATGGTTTGCCCACACGTGAAAATGCAACGTATATTTGGCCATGAGAAAAAAATGTGTTTTCTAAGATCACAAATACTCAAGGATTGTCCTTGTGATTTGTTAATCGTCATTGCGAATGTAAGACGAATAAGAAATTAAATTTGCTTAAACTCAAAAGGCATATCGGTTGGTATCATCGGAATTATCGGTATGAGAACTTCTTTCCCTTTAAATTTTCCTCTAAGTATAATTGCGTGAATAACATGGCATATAAGTTTTGTTATTACCAAACGCGTTCCATTGCAAAGTTTTGGTTGGTTTGAATTTCGAAGCACGATAACTACGGAGCCAACCTTCAGTTGTAAGTTGTGCGGTGGTAAGCCAGGCACATCCAAGGAGTTTAAAACTTTAGTTGGATAGTTGGTGGCTTCATCTTCATTTGTTACACAATCAATAGATTTAAAAGAATGCAGAGTACCAACGATTTTATTCTGAACTATATAGTTTAAATCATCCATTACCGATAGTCAACAATTGGTTGGAGAAATCTTGAGCTGATAAATCGTTGAGCAATATAACTCTCACGTTTTCTGTCATCTGCAGTATCTTTGGAAAACGCCACAGACTTGAGGATTTAACGCAAACATTTTTTTGATTAGCTGCCGTCGATCTTGGAACGACTGGCAGTGTTTGGCGGAAATCACCAGACAGTAAAATCATTGCACCTCCAAAACATCTTGAGTCACTGCGCAGTGTGTGTTCTTTTAAGAGCTTCTATTGCGAGTTTGTGTGCCATTGTGCATTCGTCCCAGATGATGATTTTACATGCTACTAAAACTTTGGACATAGCGGAGTTTTTCGCAATGTTACATGTCGGTTGCTCCATATTTTCAAGGTTTAATGGCAACTGTAACGCTGAGTGAGCTGTGCATCATTTTTCTTACAATGTGGCCGCTATTCCAGATGAAGCCTCCGCTGCAACAATGTTGGATCTCGCACGAACAGTGGCTAAAATCAATGACATGACGAATGTCTTCCCAGTTCCAACGGGGACATCCAAAAAAAGAAACATCATTTCCATCATTAATTGCCTTCGAAGTTATATCATGGACTTCCTTCTATTGGAGGTTTAAAATGGAAACATTGGTTTGAACTAATTGGCTCAACTCATGTCGATCGTATTCAAGTTCACGCTTCAATTGTCAATTTAGTAGCTCATTCATTTCATGTTCTGGTGCTAGCAGTCCTAACCTGACTAATAAACTGCCGCAAAAAAGGTAACACATGTCTTCATTGACTTCAAGACTTGGATTTCTCGAGCAGACACGATATTGATGTAAAATGTCTTTTGACATATTGTCCTTGTATTTGTTTCGCAGGTCACTTGGATTTGACGGGAAGCATGTCGAAATGATGAAATCAAATAATGTTCGTATCTGGCTTGGATATGCGGAAATAATTGCCTCAGCGATTGTCGTATCCCAATGAGTATCATTTTCAAACAAATTGAGTTCTTGACATGCA
Organism: Melanophora roralis; assembly: GCA_963583895.1. Lineage (NCBI taxonomy): Eukaryota > Metazoa > Arthropoda > Insecta > Diptera > Rhinophoridae > Melanophora > Melanophora roralis. Next base: position 66,698,383 of record OY757190.1, on the reverse strand, counting down.
TCACAAAATGTTGGGCAGACTATACCATAAACATTACGAAATGCTGCAAAGGATGTTGGACCACGAACATTTACCAGCAATAACCGCAAATAAAAACATTCATCATTCTTCGGATGAACTGTATAAATGCAACCAAGAGCATCACTTGAACGCAAATCCGGATGCCCAGGAACCATAGTGCCTTTCTTTTGACGTTAAAATTTTTTGAAGAAGCGTTCCAAGTGTAATACCGTGGCATCTCCGAGTAAAGTAAAGTTCGTACAAACGGATCGCTTTGACAAACAGCAAAGAAACTTCTCAATGTTGTCGCTGGAGGTATTTCAGCACGTTGAACAATATTTGCCGCAGTGAAATATACTCGTTGGCCATTCTCCAGATGCACTGCTAAATGTGCAACAGTGGGATGAATAGGACATGAGAAATACGCCAAACCGCCTCATTGCAATTCACATATCGCCCAACTTGATAACGCGTAATTTCGTCGTTGCAATTGGATGCTAAAAAGAGCCATATCGCTGCCTTTCGTGACATATTTGCAATGTGTCTTAAATGATTTGGAAAGAAGTGGCAGAGCCCAACTGGTGTCAATCACAAAATCGTTTCCTTTTACTTTCTTTGTAATAGTTTTACCGTTGTCATTGGGCCATCAACGCCGATACAGTGGATAACCGTCATTGCCAGTGATATTTTCCGCCGTCAACTTTCGTGGATATTGTTTGGAACACTTGCCGTCGAACATGCACGGAGATGGGGGGTTGATGGGGCCACACGGTCCATGAATCATATATGTAATTACAACATCATGTAGTTCTTGATCTGTTTCGGGATCAGGGATCTCAGCACTTTTAATATCATCTTTCTGGTCTGGTCGAAATTTTTCAACTAACTAAATAAGAATGTGTGCATATATATCCAGCATTGAGTATCTCCGAACACGTATTGCCTAACAATATATATAATCAGCAAACGAATGTTTTGCCTAAACACACACAATTCACAAAATATTATCCTTAGTAGCGCGTCAATAACGTTATAAACATGTTTTGTTTGCTTCTTTGATAATTACTGAAAATTGCTGATAAAGCGTGAATAGAATAGCTGAGCCTATCGCATCTTTCATGATGGGAAGCTATTACCAAGAAAAACTTCACAAACAGTTCAGTTTATAATGGCTTCATTTTTTGTGGCCTTATCCGCCACTTGTAAATATTTTTTTTTTATTTTATTAAATGTTTGTTGTGCTTACAAAACAATGTATAGAAAAAAATTGTGTTAATGATTCGCTAACTGACAGACAGATTCATCATTGCATAAACTAAATGCAAAGGGCAGGACTTCAAATATGTATTGGTTAATCTTGTAGCTTCTGAGCTAAAAAAAGATAGAACTGTAATTTTATTTACGCTCGAGAGGTTTCAAAGTTATGAATGCATTTTTCGTACTTTTTTTTGAAATATTTGACCATTAGGGGCAACACAGAGTAAAAACCATATTTAAAAACTGCTTATATCCATTTTGTACCTTCGGAACTGAAAAAGATAAAAAGGGGCTCAAATTATATTTTGATATTGCGTTCGACAGGTCTTGAAAAAATATGATTATAAAATTTTGATAATTTTGATCCTAAGGGGTAAAAAGGAATAAACATTTTATTGGTAATTTTTAAGTTATTTTTGTTACTATTAAACTAATAATTTAAATTGCGTTCAACTGGTTTAAGAAAAATATGAACACGTTTTTTGGAGTTTTTTACAGTTATTGAGACTTATATAAGAAAGTATTTTTGTTGTACGGGAGATGCCATGACCATTATTCCCTTTCCTCTTAAGTATACTCACCACAATTATGTATATTAGCAAACATAAACATCCATAGACAATTTTGAGACTCTAGCTTTAAGAATTATTGAAGAACATGTAAAAAACATCAAATTGTACGGGAGGTGCCACACCAAAAAGTTTGGAGACCTTACCTGTCACAGTTAATGAGATACACATATAAATATTTCCATGCTATTAGAGGTTCCACACCCATAGTTCACTTACTGCCTATACTAATCTTAGTTATGCATATAAGCATAATAAATACCCATATTAAATTTGGAGATTTCAGCTGTTACATTTATTGACATATATATGTAAGAGATTCTTTCTAGTAAAGGAGGTGGGTGCCACCCCTATTGTTATCTTTACGCCCAAACTCAGCTTAATTGTAAGCATCAACATTGTAAGCACCTGCACAAAATTTTGAGACTTTAACCTTACAAAGCTGAATTATGCATATTACCATTATAAACATCTTTACAAAGTTTTGAGAGTTCAACTGTTACTGTTGTAGAAATATATACAAAAAACTATTTTCGTTGTATAGGAGGTACCACTCCTATTTATTTTTTCCCGCCCATACAAAGCTCAATTATGCATATTAGCACTTTTAACATCCGTACAAAGTTTGAAGACTTAAGCTGTTACAGTTGTTGAAATATATACAAAGAACTATTTTCTCTGTATGGGAGGTGCCACGCCTATTTAGTTTTTCCCGCCCATAAAAAGCTCAATTATGCATATTAGCGCTATAAACATACGTACGAAGTTCGGAGACTTCAGCTGTTACAGTTGTTGAGATATATACAAAAAACTATTTTCGTTGTGTGGGAGGTGCCACGCCTATTTATTTTTTCCCGCCCATAAAAAGTTCAATTATGCATATTAGCACTAAAAGCATCCGTACGAAGTTTGGAGACTTCAGCTGTTACAGTTGTTGAAATATATACAAAAAACTATTTTCGTTGTATGGGAGGTGCCACGCCTATTTATTTTTTCCCGCCCATAAAAAGCTCCATTATGCATACTACCACTATAAACATACGTACGAAGTTCGGAGATTTTAGCTGTTACAGTTGTTGAGATATATATAAAAAACTATTTCCGTTGTATGGCAGGTGCCACGCCTATTTATTTTTTCCCGCCCATAAAAAACTTAATTATGCATATTAGCACTATTTACATACGTACCAATTTCGGAGACTTCAGCTAGTACAGTTGTTGAAATATATACAAAAAACTATTTTCGTTGTATGGGAGGTGCCACGCCTATTTATTTTTTCCCGCCCATAAAAAACTTGATTATGCATATTAGCACTATAAACATACGTACGAAGTTCGGAGACTTCAGCTGTTACAGTTGTTGAAATATATACAAAAAACTATTTTCGTTGTATGGGAGGTGCCACGCCTATTTATTTTTTCCCTCCCATTAAAAACTTAATTATGCATATTAGCACAATAAACATACGTACGAAGTTTGAAGACTTAAGCTGTTACAGTTGTTGAAATATATACAAAGAACTATTTTCTCTGTATGGGAGGTGCCACGCCTATTTATTTTTTCCCGCCCATAAAAAGCTCAATTATGCATATTAGCGCTATAAACATACGTACGAAGTTCGGAGACTTCAGCTGTTACAGTTGTTGAGATATATACAAAAAACTATTTTCGTTGTGTGGGAGGTGCCACGCATATTTATTTTTTCCCGCCCATAAAAAGTTCAATTATGCATATTAGCACTAAAAGCATCCGTACGAAGTTTGGAGACTTCAGCTGTTACAGTTGTTGAAATATATACAAAAAACTATTTTCGTTGTATGGGAGGTGCCACGCCTATTTATTTTTTCCCGCCCATAAAAAGCTCCATTATGCATATTACCACTATAAACATACGTACGAAGTTCGGAGATTTTAGCTGTTACAGTTGTTGAGATATATACAAAAAACTATTTTCGTTGTATGGCAGGTGCCACGCCTATTTATTTTTTCCCGCCCATAAAAAACTTAATTATGCATATTAGCACTATTTACATACGTACCAATTTCGGAGACTTCAGCTAGTATAGTTGTTGAAATATATACAAAAAACTATTTTCGTTGTATGGGAGGTGCCACGCCTATTTATTTTTTCCCGCCCATAAAAAACTTGATTATGCATATTAGCACTATAAACATACGTACGAAGTTCGGAGACTTCAGCTGTTACAGTTGTTGAAATATATACAAAAAACTATTTTCGTTGTATGGGAGGTGCCACGCCTATTTATTTTTTCCCTCCCATTAAAAACTTAATTATGCATATTAGCACAATAAACATACGTACGAAGTTCGGAGACTTCAGCTGTTACAGTTGTTGAAATATATACAAAAAACTATTTTCGTTGTATGGGAGGTGCCACGCCTATTTATTTTTTTCCGCCCATAAAAAGCTCAATTATGCATATTAGCACTATTAACATACGTACGAAGTTCGGAGACTTCAGCTGTTACAGTTGTTGAAATATATACAAAAAACTATTTTGGTTGTATGGGAGGTGCCACGCCTATTTGTTTTTTCCCGCCCATAAAAAGCTCAATTATGCATATTAGCACTAAAAGCACCCGTACGAAGTTTGAAGACTTCAGCTGTTACAGTTGCTGAAATATATACAAAAAACTATTTTCGTTGTATGGGAGGTGCCACGCCCATTTATTTGTTTTCGCCCATACACAACTCAATTATGAACATCAATAAATAATTTAGTTGTACCAAATTTGGAGACTTCAGCTATAATAGGTATTGAGATATATGAAAAAAACTGTTCAATTTGTATGGGAGGTGCCACGCCCAGTCCGAATTTCCAAAAACAATCGGTCCAGCCGTTCTTGAGTTATAAGCGGTGTCACTAACAAAAAAAAAATTGTTCTTTTATATATAAGATAGTTAAAAATTTTCCTTTTTTTTGTTCACTTTTATTGATTACACCAATGTAAAACAAGTAAGAGCACTATCAAAATTTTTGTAAATTTTGTATGGCAGCCCCCTTAGGGCGTGGAGTTGGGGGGTAAGTATACTCTAGGAATACGTTTGGGAGGAAAAACTAATAGGAGAACCCTGAAAGCCGTTGGAGGGAATTAAAAAAAATGTTTAAATTGAACTTTGTAAGGCAACCCTGTTATATGTATTAATAAAATTTTCGCTTTGGGTGTGGTTTTATATTATAAAATTTATAATATCAACGTGACTGATTCTGTTTTGTTGTTGTTTTTTTATCATTACATACATAACTATGTTCTTTGTTGTTGTTTTGGACTAAAAAAAGGAGGAACTCTTGGTTTTTTGCTTATATATCGGTCATTTATCGGGCGATTTCGCTGAATTTCAATACCGATTTTCTCGCGACTAGTTTGATACCACTTACGGGTCTATGCGGCATCGGGGGGCTTCAGAAAGTTGATTTCAACCATAACACGGACAGACGGACATCGCTAAATCGGCTTCGCTATCTAAAAGGATCCAAGAGATACATATATATGTATATACTTTATGGGGCCCCAAATGGATAATAAAGAAATTACAAACGAAATGACAAACTTAAATAGGTATACCCTTATCATTTATGTGAAGGGTATAATGAAGCAAGTATGTATAAATATTGCTTAAACATTTCATAAAATTATTTTTCTGTTTTGATTTTCTTTTATAAGTTTTGTTTTTAATAATTATTATTATTTCATTAGTTTTATTTTTAATATTATTAAAAAATTTTGGATTTGTATTTTACATTTTTGTAGGCCACTCAAGTAAAAATTAGTTTAAAAGCTACAAAAAACAGAAATAACAGGAACATTAACAAACCGCCGATATCGTTAACCGGAACTATTTAACATACGGTTAGTGTTTTGCGTTTCTCCATCTTTCGGTTAGTTAACATTAACATTATAGAAAAAGTATGGTAATACTGGTTTTTATTATTTACGAAAAATCGTGCAATGAAAGAAAAGAATCAAAAAAAGTTAGCTTTTTTTTATGCAAGAGAAATATATATTTAAAATAAATTTTTTACTTAAAATAGTTTATATACAGTTCCATGGTAAGTATAAATTGTTGAATGTGCATGCATATAAATGTATTCGCTGTGGAAAATAAAAAAACATTTTATACATGTAAAGAGAAATGCTCCCGTCGTGTAAAAACTTTTTTTCTTGGAATATTGAAAACATTACAAAAATGTAAATGTTCATTTCTTCTTTCCCTTTTCTTTTATATTTTTGTTTTGGTAAAACATTTAACCGGAAGATTTTGTTCAGTTAAATTTAACAGGGACTTTTTAGTTAATTTCTGCCTGTTAAATGCTAACCGTACTTTGTGAAATGCAATTTTGCCTAACTTACGGTTAAACTTCATGTTAAATTATAATCGGACTTTGTGAAAAGCAGCGTTAAAGAAAATAATAAACATACAAATCTACTTGCTATGCGAATATGCAATACAACGGTAAAAGAAAGCAACAATAATAAAAAAGCGTTAACTTTCGCTTTTGCTACTAAATAAATATGTACATACATATGTATATACAAACATGCGGACATATAATAGACATAAAGATTAACAAAAAAAGGCAGGAATCTTTGCAAAATAGTAATAAAAAAGTAAAAATATTAGTTATGTTTGAAGCTAGCTCTGTATTAATTTTTTTTATTTTCTTATCATTAAAGAACTGACTCAACACCTGAATCGGCCAGAGACAATATTTTTTACCCTTACAACAACAACAGCTCTGTAATTGTAAATTGCAACCAACAACCTGCCAATACAACTTCCAGCGATTCCGACTATTTGGCATCAGAGAAAAACAATAACAACGGTCACAATAATAGTCAACAACAATGCATTGATGATGTCAATCCTAAAACAGTCACTCCCACCCGAAAACGTCGTCCAATGTCCAGCAACATTGATAAAGATCTGGAAATCTTGGATCGTGAATTAAATGCTATTAATTCGCCCATGCTTTTAATAGATCCTGAAATTACACAAGGTGCCGAGCAGTTAGAAAAGGCTATATCGTCTCGCAAACGCCAACGAAGTGAAGATGAAAGTGATCGCTTAGTAAGAGAGGCTTTATCACAATTTTATATACCACCACAATGTCTTATATCGGCCATCGATGACTGTCCTTTGGACATAGTCAACTGTGGATATAGTCAATCACCTAAAAGGCCAAAAATGCATAACAATGAAAACTTGGAATTGGATTTCGATTTGGAGCAAAGCCAAAAAGAATTTGAGGTTATTATGGATGCTTTGTGTTTAGGCTCAACCACGCCTCCGCCAAATGGGGTCAATGATTCATGTGGCCAGGCAGCATTATTAAGTGAATCGCCCAATATTTTTCATAATTTAGTTGTGACCTCTTTGGAAACATGAAAGTTCCAGTAATTTTAAACCTTTTTAAACAGTCTAAGATTACCGGTTTAATATTTACAACAAATACATTTTCCAAACTTTACTAGTTAATTTTCAAAGCAACAGATTAAAAAAAATAAATAATTTCTAGTTTTTAAATACATATATGATATGAAAAAAATTTAGTTTTTAATGAATTAATTTTCCTAAAAATCAATATGTTTTTTAATTTAAATATGTATATTAGAACAAAATATGTTTTATAATTACATGTATAATTATACATACATATGTACATACCTAAAAAGACAAAAAATTATCTTCAAACATATTTATGTGATTGTAGCAATGCTTGAAATTTTATATACTTAAATGCTTCTATGTAAATTTGTATGTACATTTATAGTTAAAAAAATTAATTATTTTACAAATTCACAAGTATAAATCAATATGTATGTATATGTATACTTACATACATACACGTTTATAACTATAAGTTTTGAAAATTGGGTTATACCTACAATATGCTTAATACCGATACAAATTTGCAAATTAAAGCATAATTATTAAGAAGAAAAAATTTCCTTTAAATCGAAAATGATACTTTCATACATACCTATTTGCTTGTAATCAAAGAATACATAGTCAAAACAAAAAACAATATCAAAAAAATTAAACGTTATAAAATAAACAAATAAATTAATACTCGTACGGAACTGGCTTAACCAAATTCTTCTATTTTTTTTAACCACCAGTTTCCTAGTCATCTTAACAAACCCTTAGCCGAAAATTGTTTATTAAAAAAATTTAAGAAAACACATAAAAAAGTTTTACTTTTTTAAGCATTTGAAAACACTGTGCACAACGCCGTAGTCGCTTAATTAACGGTAAAGAAACAGTAATGTAAACGCAGTGTCTTATTACATATTTTGTGATTTCATTTTACTACTTTCATGCAAACTAATTACATATGTACCAATGTACATGTGAGCAGTATCTTTTTGAAACAAAATATGTATTTTTGTTTTTGAAAAAAGTGCAATTAGTATTTAATAAAGTTTTTTCAAAAACCAGCTACAAGTAACAATTAAAAACAGCAAATATTTATTTTGCTAAATAAAATAGTATGAAATTTATAAATGAAGACTACAAAACTTAAAATAACTTTAAAAGAAGTATGTACATACATAGTAATCAATTAAGAATTTATAATTTGTTTATTTAAAAAAATGGCTGTGATAATAAGTTTAAGTTAAATTATTTGTAAGTATGTATAAAAAAAATAAACAAAAAAGTGTACATATGAATAAAAGCATAAGTGTCGATGTTATGTATGTATGTATATATGTATGTATGTTCATACTTACCCTGCAGGAAATGTCAATAGTGAATCACTAGAAATTCACTATTGACACTGTCACCAGTATCACTGACAAGCTTTACCCCATGTAATGCTTTTTGTTATAGACATTTAACATTTGCGTGTCATTGAAAATCCACTACTGACATTGGAACTATTAAGAAGGTAGTTTTTTCAATGATTAACTAGCACCTTTTAGCAATTTTAGTCTACAGTTCTACTGACTAGCTATATCACTGGCAATGTGTTTTTACAATAGACATTTAACATGCGTCTGTTATTAAAAATAGTTATGAGTTGCGAATATAAATTACTTTTTAAGCACAACTAAAAAAATTTACAATTAATAAAGACCATTATGTCGCTAATACACTTTCGCGTTTGACGGCGACCTGAAGCTTTAATTTTTCACTGACAGTTGTTTTCTTCTTATCAGTGCTAAATGTAAAACTGTAAGCATGTTGTTGAAAATGTCGTTAAAAAAAGTACCATAATTGTCGACAAAACTGTTGACATGGGGACACTTGTCCCCAGGTTTCCTTCAGGGTATTTATTGCACACCAAATCAAACAGTCACAAGTCAGAATCATTTTTTTAGTGACAGTATTATTCTCTGCTTTCAAACACATAATTGTATACACCAAAAAATAATTATAATTTTTTGATTTTAATTTGTTTTTTTGCAGGATAATTATTATTTTTAAGTTTATATACAAATTAATTGTAATAATAATATTTAGGGTTCGTTATAGGTTAAGTTTGTCTATATGCATTTCATTGCATCATCAGTAGACTTTAAACAAAATTCTTAGAAAACCTCATGAATATTTTCTGCCTTTATATAATACTTTTATAAACTTATTGAGAATTACTAAAAACAAACCAAAACGTACAAGAGTTTTTTTAAGAACCCAACAAACCATTATTCGCCATGAGCCGTTTTGATTTACTTTTTCCCGTTTACCTACAACAAACCCTATATATGAATAAACAAAGAAAATCGGGATCAATTTTTGGAAATTGTTATAATAATAATAATTATCACATTTTTTATTTTCATTAAAAATATAAGACATATTTTTACAAACATATAAAAATCAAAAAAATTTGTGTTTGTCAAAACAATAAAAATCTAAAATTCATTCCTATTTATTGAGAAAAAAAATCAAACCATTTTTTTTTCTTTAAAAAATCAAAAAATATATATATGTAGGTATTATTTGCAGTCTCTGGTATATACAAAGAAAGTTAAAAAAAATACTCGTCATGTAATAAAAATTATTAAAAATGCTACTGATATGTTCGTGTTCCATACAGATTGGGCTTTGAAACGGGCTTAAGAAAAAAGACGTGGTTCTCATAAATTTTGAGTTGTGATTATTTTTGACTAAGTGTGATATAGGTATAATAGTACATACAAGAAACATAAGTATGTACATGTATACATATGTACATATGTATGTATGTACGCCACAATTATATAAAAAATTAAAAATACTTTGAACATAGATATGTACATTGAATAATACAAATATTAAAAAGGTAAAATATGTACATTAATATAATTTTTAGAGTTCGTACCATTTATAATGCTTTAAATATGGCTGTTTTCGTAAACGCAGTATGTTTTGCATTAGGAAATTTCAACTTCTTCCATTTCACACAATTTACTGCTTTACCAAATTTCTATGTTTCCAAATGAGTGTTTATTTGGGAGCAGAAGATTTTATCAAAACCTTCAGCTTTGCTGTCAGAAAGAATTTGAAATTTTGTGATGCAAGGCATACTGCGTTTAGGAAAACAGCCTATTTGTACTTGCATACACACTGAAACATACATAGTAGGGACTGGTAAATCGATTTCTATTATAGTCGAAAATCGATTTTTACCTCAAAAAAATCGATTTTTTGTAATTGGCTTTTTGTTTAAGAATTTATACTGAAATCGATTATCGAGCCCAAAAAATCGATTTTTCCTAAAAAAATTTAAAATGCTATAAATTTTAAGAATTATTCTATTAACACAATTTTTTTCACACTGTCTGCACCGAAATATTAATGTGTTAGTGTTAGTGTATTATTTTAAAACTTGTAATATTTGACGCCGAAGTTTTAAAATATTAAAGAAGAAAAAATTGTTCAGTACACAGTACACTTAAAATAACTTGTCGTCCTTGAAAATTAAATATGTATGTATGTACATATATCTGTTTTGTGTCTGAATTTGTTTATGACCTGTAATCATTAAATAGGTACATACGTGTACACCTTTTTCAATAATACTTCTCTTTGGGAAAAGTTCAATTTGCTTACTTAAGTATACCTAATTTTTAAGAGTATCTATTCATTTTGATATAGCATCAAAACAAAAGTCGACTTTGAATTATAATCGATTATGAGCTTCGATTAATCGACTTCGAAAATCGAGATTAAAATAGTTGATCGTAAAATCGAAAATCGATTTTCGGCTTTGCTTACCATTCCCTAATACATAGTACATATATTCACGAAATTTGTAAAATATTTAAAATAAAACTGTTACACTGCTTAATTTTTAAGAAAAATTTTTTTATTCAAAAAGTTTTTTTTTTGTTTTAAGGATTTATTTTATCTTTAAAGGTCATTTTAAAATTTTTTTTATAAAGAAAACAAAACCACATAATACATACTTACAATAAGTAGATAAGTAAAAACAAAAGCAAATACAAAATATTATTTGTAAATGAACACTGCTTATAGTAAGATATTTTTTTTTGTAATTACATATTTAAATTTTGCATAACAAATTGAGTTTTATTAAAATAATATTTTTACATGTACATGTGTATATACATACATACATACATACATACATACATACATACATACATACATACATACATACATACATACATACATACATACATACATACATACATATTCTTGTACATACATATGTATGTATGTATGTACGCGCTTATGTTAAGATAAATACATATGTATTTATACATTAATAGCCTAATAGTTTTTAGTGCAACACAATTATTAATTAATTATTAATTTTTATCATAATTATTATACAACAAAAAGTATAGAGAAACACAAAAAAATAATATTTACATACAAAAAATTCTGCTTAAGAATTTAAAAACAAAAAAAAAATATTAATAAAAGTATTACATATAGGTATTTCAAAAGAAATTATGGAGTTTAATTGTTTTCAATAACGACGTTTGTACAGTAGACAGACGCTCGTAAATTAAAACTCGGAGGAATATGGAATTTTCAGAAATAGCAATCAATTTTTTGATACATTGCACACTGTCCCAAATCAAATTTTTTTTTGACAAATTAAAAATATCAAATGTTAAAAAATGCAATTTTGTGTTTTTTTAACAAAAAAATTTTGCATATTTTAGGGATAAAGTGTTTCTTTATAAAAATTCGCCCTTATTTAAGGCAATATATATTGCATTTCTTTTACCGTAAAAATTAACACTGTTGTAAGTGTCCTGAAAAACATCTGATAGTTTTATTGTTTATATATGTACATATTATTATAAAGAAGGAAAAATTGGGCATTTTTTAAAAACATTACAATATGTGTTTTTTTTTAACGAAAAAGGGCATACATTGAAACAGGGTGAGTTAAACATATAAAATGCTTTCCCTTTAAAAGTAAGGAAAACACAATAACAACATTTCAGTGAGTAACGGCCATTTTCACAAACTATGATTATTTTAATTTAACAGGAACATTAACAAACCGTCGATATCGTTAACCAAAACTATTTAACATACGGTTAGTGTTTTGCGTTTCACCATCTTTCGGTTAGTTAACACTAACATTATAGAAAAAGTATGGTAATACTGGTTTTTATTATTTACGAAAAATCATGCAATGAAAGAAAAGAATCAAAAAAAAAGTTATACACATGGTACATTACTTTAACCCTTAATATCCTGATATTTTTTTTTGCTCTGAAAAAAATATATGAAAGAAAATTCGTAATTCTAATTCATTTTTGTTCTACAACTTTGTTCCTAAGTAATATTTACCCTTTCTAGGTTCAAAATTCTCGGTTGGTTCCTAATGGAACCACTAGGATCTCTACGATAAAGTAAAGACGGTATAAAGAATATTATTTGTTAATTAAAAGTAACGAAATTTTAGTTAAAAAATATTTTTTATTTTAATTCAAAAACAAATTTTATTTGTTAAATTAAATATGCTTGTCGTTTAGTTCTGATGAAACTCAGCGAAACAATTTTTGTCACTTGAAAAACATAAACTAACTCCACATTTTTGGCATCGAACCTTGGTACGCGATGTGCATTGCGGATTCTTACAGCGTGGCTTTCCTTCTTTTACAAATTCTGGTAAATGGCCAATGTTATCTAAACGAACGTCACGTGGTGGAAGAGGAGCAGTCGATGGCTGACTGGGTTTCGCTGCAATTTGGTTTTCAATATTATTTTTTCGCCCTTTTCTTACTCGCATTTCACAGCCAGACTTTGTTAAACAATGTGCAACTTCAGTCACAAATTCATGCAACTTTAACTTCGGTTCCAAACGATTAGTTTCACTGTAATGCCTTTTGTACAAAATCCATGCATTGATTATCGCCACATCGCACATGTGGTAGAACAAACGACTTGTCCACTTACGTGATTTAATTCGGATACGGCAACGGCCAAGAGAGGAATCGAGAAGGTCAACGCCGCCCATGTATTTGTTGTATTGGTGAACTATATTTGGGCATTGAATAGTCTCCATTACCTTCTTCTTTTTATTAAATCTTTCGATGGTTGGAGCATTCTCTGGCGTTTCCCCATGTGCCAAAATAAAAGGCTTTACTCCAACCATTGTAGATGACATATTAACAACTTTATTGTCATTCCATGCTACTGTTGTGACGTCGATTCCATGAAACGTTCCGAGATATTCTTCGCAATCACCTCGATTGGCAAATTTTTGTGGCAGTTTGCATAACGGAAGACGAGAACGGCGTACAGTTCCAAGCGAATAAATACCTTGTGTTCGCAAATACACCATCAATGGAATTGATGTGTAGTAGTTATCAAAAAATATAACATGATTTTTAAACCGCGGAACAGAGCGAGCCAAACGAACCACAACATTCGCAGACGCACCTAAATTTGGTTTATTTTCCTCACAATGGTCATTATCACCTGAATTTTTCCCTAAATCGGTTTCTTCCAATTCGTCTACCTGGTTTTCATCTTTTATATTTTCATCGCGAAGAGCACTTTCAAAATCAAAATCCGGATCACATTCAAAATCGTCAGAAGAGAAATCTCCATCGTCTTCACTTTCATCCCAAGCCATCGAATTAACATATTCAGAAAGCTCTTGCTCCGTTCTAAAACATTGAATTCTGCGAGTCATTTCAAAAAATCAACTAGAAAAGACCGTTACAATAATGTTGCTATATAATTTCATATATAAATAATATCATCTAAGAGCGCCTGGTGGTTCCTCAAGGGACCACCCAGGAATATACAGAAAAAATATTGAAAATAAAACCACACTAACTTTTTAATATTTACATACGTTTCTGTACACTATAATTATAACGGAAATATTTTTTTTCTCAACACATTTAATGTAAATTGTACGAAAATAATTTGTTGTTTTTAAGCAAAAGCACAAAATTTCATTGTTGCGAGGAAGAACCACTTTAACAAACACACAAGCTTTAAATGACGTTGTTTTCAAATACCGATCAACGCAAACCGTAGCATGTGTATCAGTGAACAGTTTGTTAAGCATTACAACAATATTTTATAATAATCGTTGAATGATTTTTCAATTGTTGTTGGTTGGTTCCTAAAGGAACCACTAGGCTATTAAGGGTTAAGATAATTGTACTATGGTTATACAAAAATTACATATTAGCTTTTTTTTATGCAAGAGAAATATATATTTAAAATAAATTTTTTACTTAAAATAGTTTATATACAGTTCCTTGGTAAATATAAATTGTTAAATGTGCATGCATATAAATGTATTCGTTGTGGAAAATAAAAAAACATTTTATACATGTAAAGAGAAATGCTCCCGTCGTGTAAAAACTTTTTTTCTTTATGGCTTTCAAGCTTGGAATATTGAAAACATTACAAAAATGTAAATGTTCATTTTTTCTTTCCATTTTCTTTTTTATTTTTGTTTTAGTAAAACATTTAACCGCAAGATTTTGTTCAGTTAAATTTAACAGGGACTTTTTGGTTAATTTCTGCCTGTTAAATGCTAACCGTACTTCGTGAAATGCAATTTTGCCTAACTTGCGGTTAAAGTTTCTGTTAAATTATAATCAGACTTTGTGAAAAGCAGCGTAAGGCTTTCAAACCTGGCGGTTAAAAACGTGTTTATAAACAGCAATTACAAAGTGCACATTCAAAATTAAAAAAAAACCCATAATACATATGTATGTATGTATATTTAAAAGAAAATGCAATGGAAATACAATCTGAGCCTAAGTTGTTTAAAATTATCTTTTCAAACTTTAATTTGTTGTGCACTTGTTGCAATTTATGAGTGCCGAAATTATGTAGTTGAAAATTATATATAATATATATATTTAGGGGATTCACAAGGTGTTCTGTTATGTCCTATTGTCATATATTTCACAATGGTTTTGTTGCCTTTTATACAAACCCAGTTCTTAAAAAATACTACGTCGTGTAATATGCTTAATAAATTGCCGCAACAACCCCACATACACCTGCTCCGAGTGTCCAATAGTTGGTAAAGGCTTTTAAATCATTGTGAAATTTTACGACAATAGGACATAATAGAACACCTTGTGAATCCCCTTATTATATTTGATGAAAAAGTTATATAGTGAGGCACTAGTTGTGTTCAATAACTTTCCAGTAATTACTAGCAACGAGAGAGTAAAAAGAAATATTTTCAAAATTGCTCTTAAAAATATTTAAAAGTAAATAAACACTTTCACAGTCAAAACTTGCAAGCAAATGTAATTTGTTATTGTAAACTTATAAAAATTTAAAACTTAAATTTTTTTTCAAAGCATAATGACAGAAAGACTGTTTGAATAATTTCTGATAGTAAAATTTTTACTAGCAGAAATTAGGTGTGTTCATTTACAGAAAATTATCACTTATTTTCGATAATTATTACTAGTAAGTGTTCACGTACACAAAAAATTAGCAGCTAGAGAGTCAAAAAAGAGCGTAAAATGTTTAGAAACAAAAATGTTTCTGATAATTTCTGCTAGTAAAAATTTTACTATCAGAAATTATTCAAACAGTCTTTCTGTCATTATGCTTTGAAAAAAAATTTAAGTTTTAAATTTTTATAAGTTTACAATAACAAAATACATTTGCTTGCAAGTTTTGACTGTAAAAGTGTTCATTTACTTTTAAATATTTTTGAGAGCAATTTTGAAAATATTTCGTTTTACTCTCTCGTTGGTAGTAATAACTGGAAAGTTATTGAACACAACTATTATCAGAAACATTTTTGTTTCTAAACATATTACGCTCATTTTTGGCTCTCTAGCTGCTAATTTTTTGTGTACGTGAACACTTACTAGTAATAATTACCGAAAATTAGTGATAATTTTCTGTAAATGAACACACCTACTAACTTGATGAAAGTAAATTTTAAAAGTCTGAATTCAAGTGTCTGTTAGTTGCCACTAGTTTTAATTTGTCAGCATTTTTGGGCAACCTTTTAATATTACTTCTTGTTTCTTTTGTAAGAAAATGCTTTTGTTTTGGAAAGCAAACCAACGAAAAGATACAATTTTACTTAAATTATTTTCCAAAATATGACAACAAAGTCGGAAGCATGATTTTCAAATAATAACTTAATAATGCCAAAAGCATAGATCGCCCCAATTTAAAACTAAGCTGAAAGATGGTGCAAACCGATTAAAATAACATGCTGGAGGTATACAGAATGACTTCAATTAGAGAACAGTTGGAAGGTCTAGACGCGACTCCTCAAACAAATTTTTCTCTATGGCGATCAGCCAGGCGTCTTAAAAGACCCGTTATCGCAAAACCACCACTGCATAATCTGAGAGGATCCTGGGCTAGAAATGACAAAAAAATGCGATCTACTTGCAAGCTATTTGAGGAGCGTGTTCACTCCCAATACATGCACGTGAGGGAATTACCGCCGGTTGTTGCTAGGGGTCCTGAGGAAATTCGTTTTTATCTTTTGGATGTTGTAGAGGCTATCGTTAGTTTTCATGCTAGAAAAGCTCCTGGCTTTGATGAAATCAGCAACAAAATGCTTTTAGAACTGCCTTTTACAACAAAATGAGTAGAGTTTTTATTTTTAACGCTATATTACGGCCCGAGCATTTCCTGTTAGCACGGAAAATTGCCTTGATAAAGATAATTGCTAAAAAAGATCCTTCGAAGGTGGAGTTCAACAGACCTATAAGCTTGTTACCAACTATGGAGAAATTGTTTGAAAAACTTCCTAAAATCGAGCTGACCCCAATCTTGAACGACGACAGCTGCATTCAAAATCTCCAATTTGGCTTTAGAAGTCAACATAGCACCATCGAACAAACCCACAGATTGGTACAGGTTATAGGAAAACTTTTGAGGAAAAGAAGCAGTGCTCCGCGCTTTTTATTTATGTCTCTCAAACCTTTAAAAAAGTTTGGCTGAACTTTCCGGTAAATATCTTCAACCTTTTGAATAGTTACATAACTGGCCGACAATTTTTATTAATAACCATACGGTGCCTCAACGAATTGAGGCGAAATAACTTGGCATCCACTTGGATCGCCGCCTCACGTGGAAGTCACATATATATGTATGCGAAGTTCATACAAATGAAACTTAAAACAGCCTAAATCCACCGGTTAATTGAAGGAAATTCTGTCCTGATTGTAAACTTCTTATCTTCAACTCATTTTTAAAACCAGTTCGGTCCTACGAGATACAATTATGGGTAACTGCTTCCGCCTCCAACGTAGAAAAAATTCAACACCGTCAAAATAAAATTCTAAGAATGATAACTGATATGTTAAAAACTGCAACATATACAAGGATCTGCAGGTTCCATTAATAATAAACTGTGTGGACAAGTATTTAAATAAGCTCGAAACTCATCCAAATCAGCTTGCTTGAAGCACCTTAAAACATAGTGTACACACCCGTCTAAAAAGGAGGGATACTATCGCGCTTAAATAAAGTTAATTAATTCTATTGTGAGAACTTAAAGTTTAGTCTTAGTTTTAAGATTTGAATACTTATTGTTATTTTGCCAAAGGCGAAAATTCAATAATAAAAAATAGTATATATTCGGATGTGCCGAAACTTATAAACCTGATCTAGGCAAGTTGTTTTCGAACCGTGAATACATAATTTTTGTGTTGGGCTTAAAGAACATAGCTATCATAGTTTTTGAAATAGAAAACTCACAATATTTAAACAATTGTATCGACTTTCCTTTTTTTAACCCTTCATTGCATGGCATTGCACATATTCAATATTACTTTCCCGTCCATCTGGCAAATATCCTGTTTCTCAATTTACCGTTATTTTGTTTTTAGCTGACTCTTTTAAGTCAACACATTTGATTAGTTGTGAATATTATCTCGTAACATTTATAATATACGCAAAAAATTAAAAAAATCAAACTGCTTTCAACTAGTGAAAAAGTTGTGGTATGTTTTTTTTTAATTTTAATTAATATAAAAAAAGTTTTATGAAATGTTAGTATGTTTTTAGAAAATATGCGTCATGTTGATTGGTTTCTAATAAGATTTTTTTATGTGTATTATATTTTATCTTGTGCTATGGCCTATTATATCAAATATGCAACTTTATGCGTTTTCGCCGATTTGAACCCTCATTGCACATATGATGTTATGTTGCACATACGTATGCAATATTATGCATTCAAATCAATTAAAACGCACTAACAGATAAAGAAATTGAAAATATAATAGAAAATTGGGAAGAAAGTGAGGATGAATATTTCGACAATGATGATGAATATATTAATACTGGTTTTAGCTTTAATCGGCATCAAAATATTGAAGAGACATCAATTGTAGAGGATAATACAACAGAAGTAATAAATGATGACAGGCTAGTCATTTTCGGTATTCTAAAGAAAGATTTGAAAAAATTATTTGGAAGCAAAAAGATTTTGATATTGATCAAAACACGATTTTTAAGGGTGAAGATTTGCCAGAAAGTTTCTTAGATTTAAGCGGAACTTGTAGTTATTTTTTTTCTGATAATCTTGCGAAGTCTAATGTTTACCAATCAAACTTGTATGGTTGATGATAAAGTTATGATAAACAGGCCACGGGGAGAATCCTGGGAATACGTTGCAATGGTTAAAACTAACATATGCGTTGTTTCTTGGAGAGATAACAAAATTGTCAACTTAATGTCGCACTATTGTGGCAAGAATCCTGAACGACTAGTTGAAAGATTTGAGAAAAAGTTAGAAAGAAAAACAACCATTGCTTGCCCAAACATTGTTTCAGAATATAACAAATTTATTGGTGGGGTTGATTTATTGGATTCATTTATAGCACGTTACAAAATAAAAATTCAAACAAAAAAATGGTATTTGCGCCTTTTTTAACACTTAATCGATACAACCTTGGTCAACGCTTTGCTCTTATATAAACGCACTGAAGCAAAAAAGGCAATGTGAAAAGTGTGATACTAGCTTGTGCTTTAACAAGTCAAGAAACTGTTAAAAAAATTTCATTTAGAATAATATTCCGAATATATACTTGCTTTTTCCTAAAACTTAATTCGGTTTATGATATGAAAATATTTAACAAAAGTAAAATTAGTACTTTTTAATAAATAAATTTAAAATTTTCCCCAAAAATATGTATTAAAATGAATTAAATACGTTTTTTTAATTAAATCAATTTTTTCAAATAAAAAGAAACTGTTATTGTTTTATGGATTTGCTGCATGAAATTGCATATATGCAATGTTTCCTAACTTTTTCTGAAAATTTCAGAATCGGCCAACATTTAATTTAAGAAACTTACGTCCCTTTTCACAATCTCCGATTATTTTAATTTAACAGGAACATTAACAAACCGTCGATATCGTTAACCGGAACTATTTAACATACGGTTAGTGTTTTGCGTTTCACCATCTTTCGGTTAGTTAACACTAACATTATAGAAAAAGTATAGTAATACTGGTTTTTATTATTTACGTAAAATCGTGCAATGAAAGAAAAGAATCAAAAAAATTATACACATGGTACAATTACCTTAAGATAATTGTACCATGGTTATACAAAAATGATTAAGCCCTTATGACACTTGCTTTTTTTTGCATTTTATAAACTTTGAAGAACAGTACCTACTTATAATATAGGAAAATTACACTAAGTGTGAAGAGTTAAGCTATATAAAGAAAAATACCAAAACGTCAAAAGCTCCCCAAATGCAATTGATAAAAAAGCAGAAGCTGTCAAAAAAAATGTAAAAATTTTTAACTTAAACTTGACGTTTTAAGATTAAAACTCTAAACATGTTGTCAATTTGATCAGTTTATAGTTAAAAAAGCGTTTTTTTGCGCGTTTATTAAATTTTATTTCAGATTTTCCGCTCTGCAACAAAATATCAAGTGGGCAACATTGTTTCGTTTGTTTACTTTTTATCATAATACATATATATTTTGTTCTATCTAACATTTGCTATTTCTTTCTTTCAATCCAAAAGCAATCAATTAAGAAAAAAGCAAGTGTCATAAGGGCTTTAGCAATTTTTTGATGCAAGACAAATATATATATATATATGTAAAATAAATTTTTTACTTAAAATAGTTCATATACAGTTCCTTGGTAAGTATAAATTGTTAAATGTGCGTGCATATAAATGTATTCATTGTGGAAGATAAAAAAACATTTTATATGTACATGTAAAGAGAAATGCTCCCGTCATGTAAAAACTTTTTTCTTTTTAGTTTTAAAGCTTGGAATATTGAAAGCATTACAAAAATGTAAATGTTGATTTCTTCTTTACATTTTTATTTAAGTAAAACATTTAACCGGAAGATTTTGTTCAGTTAAATTTAACAGGGACTTTTTGATTAATTTTTGCCGGTTAATTGCTAACCGTACTCTGTGAAATGCAATTTTGCCTAACTTACGGTTAAACTTCCTGTTAAGTTATAATCGGACTTTGGGAAAAGGGACGTTAACATATAACAAGAATAACATGCCAAAAAATGTTTATCCCTAAGGATATTAAAACATGCAACGAAGGGTTAAGGATCGCGAATGAATAATAAAAAAATACAAACGAAATGACAAACTGATATACATATATATACCCAAGGCGAATTCATACAAGGTGGACGCAGGCGAAAAATTCGTACCTAAAATGTCAGACACAAATATGGCATCATTGAAAAAAAAACAAAAATTATTTGTATATGGCATCTTTAAAAAAAAAACACAAATTATTTGCAGAAGAAAAACGTGAATAAAATTAATTTTACAGTGTTTTTTTTGCACAAAGCACAAGATCGCATCATTTGGTTTTACTATTTGTTAATTAAGAACACTCTTTTAAATTTTTAGTTTAATAATCTAACCGACGCGTATTTTTTTTTGAATCAAGAAGAAGCACATAGACAACCTTTTAACACATTGTGAGGAAAATTGCACGCATGGCGCAATTATGAGTATCAGGTGGTGTCGATTCTACAACAACAAAATTTGGTGAATATAATTTCCGTTTTTGTTGTAGTTTTCGTTGGCTCTGTTGTCAAAAAAAGATATGTAAAAGTAAACAACTTTGACTACCCAGCCTCGATTTATGCATGAAAAAAGTAGATCAGCTGTGCTTGTAACACCACCTGGTACGATTATTTCACCATGATTGCACGAGCAAAAAATAGTCAGCTGATCTGTCGAGACCACCTTCTCTATGAATTCGCCTTGATATATACCATTATTACTATGTTAAGCAGTGTTGCCGTTTGCTTACATTTGTTACTTTAACGGCCCTTTTCGCAAAGTGCGAATTTAACAAGAACTTTAACCGTTAGTTAGGCAAAATTGCATTTCACAAAGTACGGTTAGCATTAAGCCGGCAGAAATTATTAAAAAAGTCTCTTAAATTTTACTGAACAAAATCTTCCGGTTAAATGCTTTTACCAAAAAAAGAAATTAAAATATACAATATAAAATAATAATAATATATATTACATATAATAATATTATATAATACAATATATAATAATAATATTGACGTAGATATTTGTGTTGAATTAAACTAAGACTTCCTAAATTTTTAAACAGTATTATAAAAGTTATCAAGATTTTACTAAAGAAGGAAGAAATTGTTTGTGCTCTATGTGGTCCATTTAACAATAAAATTAGATATTTTTTGGAATTGCAAAAAGGGTGTTTTGGTTTTATTAAAACAAAATCTTTGTTTTTTTCGTTAATTTACGCTGTATAGCTTATTTTTTTATTGTGTTTTCGTATTAATTAGAGTAGTTTAATTGTAAATATTATAAGAAATAAAATGAAGAAAATAACTCCTCATCAGCTCTTCTTATTGGTGGTTCTAGAGTTTTATATGGAACTAGCACGTGACCCACTACTTCGTAAGCGCAGTTTTAGAAATTTATTAAGTGAAGATGCTGTTTTGTGCCTTTATTTCTTAAACTATTACCAAATAAGCAGTACACAGAAAAAGCTCAAGAAATTTTTTTAAAACAAATACTTTTTTAAAATAATAGTTTTCTTCAGTAAATATTTTATTAGATTCTAATGATATTGCTATTTGATTTTTATGTCAAACAAAATAAACACAAAACCATTATATATTTTTTACTCCTTTTTTTCTACCTCTTAAGGAACAATATTTTAAAAAAGTACCAAAAATATATTTTTAATTTTTCGAGACCTGCAAAACGCAATTTAAATGAAGTTTCTACCTTTGTTGGTTAAGATATTACAAAAAGTACCTAAAAAGTACCAAAATGTAATTTTTACCCTTTCTTCTTGCCCTTAGGGTCTTAAGCTTTTGAAAAGTATAAAAATATATTCATATTGTTTCAAGACTTGTCGAACGCAGTTTGAAATATGGTTCTATCTTTACTGGTTCAGATGCTACAAAAAGTACGTAAAAAGTACCACTTTAAAAATTTGTACTCTTTCGTCTGCCCTTTAGGGTCTAGATTTTTCAAAAAGTTTAAAAAATATATTCATATTTTGTCCTGACCTGTCGAACGCAAATTAAACTATGTTTTTACCTTTATTAGTTGAGAAGTTACAAAAAGTACCTAAAAATTACAAATATGTAATTTGTACCCTTTTTTGTGCCTAATAGTCCAAAATTTTTAAAAAGTATCGAAAATGTATTCTTATTTTGTCGATACCAGTCGAATGCAATTTATATTACGCATTTATCTCTATTGGTTCAAAAGTTACAAAATATACCAATATAGAATTTTTACCCATTTGAACCCCTCAACGTCCAAATTTCAAAAAAGTGGCAAAAGTGTATTCATATTTTTTAGTATCTGTCGATTGCATTTTGAACTATGTCTGTACCTTTACTCGTTTAGAAGTTACAAAGTAGACCTAGGCACTATCAAAATTTAGTTTTTATCCTTAAGGGTCTAAAATTTTGAAAAAATGCCAGACACGGCCCTTCGGATCCGAATTTCCCGAAATCCTGTCTTAGTGGATCTAAACACAAGGAAAGGTACCCACAGTCCAAATTTTTAGGTCTCTAGCTCTCCGCGTTTGGGCTGTGCGATGATGAATCAGTCAGTCAGTCAGTAACGTTATTCCTTTATATATATAGATTACGTAAGGTAATTGTACCATGTTTTATATCAAATTCATATTCTTGCATGATACAAAGAACCAGGTAGTCTTGTCGGCCCAGCAGATTAGTGCCAAAATGTCAAAATTATGCTCTCCCTGTGAAAATAAAACATCAAATATTATTACTCATCGTTTTTTTTTCTATGAGCTTTTGTTTGACAAATTGGTACTAATTTGTAGTTGTTGCAGGGACAAGATTACCTCATTAGTTATATCATGATACTCTTGTTTTATAAACGAAAACTTAAACATCTGGCCCAAGGGGCATGTATATCAGGTGACCTAAGTTAGTCAGCTGAGATAACGGTAATTCATTAATTATAAGTAAAATTTTTAAATGTTTATGAATTTTTTCTTTTCTACAAATAAAACCTACTACAGAAAAGCTAAAAAAAGAGAAGAAGGAATATGTGAGTTTTTTTATCAGTCTGACATTGGAATGAATATTGTTGCGGGAGCAAATTTCCCTGTCAACGATGCCACAGGCCCGAGGAAAATTTTGGCGTGGACGCAGGGCAGAATTTGCTTTCTGGAGGAGGCAAAAATATGCAGCAGCCTCAATACTCCCTCATATTTAATAAAAAGGAGGGGCCATTAGGAATTTGGAGGAACCACTCTCCAGCCCAACTCCTAGTTCAAGTTTTTGTTTAATTTTTTTTGTTTTGTTTAGTTGTTTTTCGTTTTCTTAATTTTAGTTTTCTTTTGTTTCTTTTTGTTAGTTTTTTTTTCAGTTTTTTTTTTTTTGTTAATTTTTTCGTTGTTTTTTATTGTAAGTATTTTGGTCCACCTGGGTTACGCGGATGGCCTGCCGCAGTGGAACCAAGATGAGGCACATTTATGATGGCTAAAGTTGGCGGCTGAGCAAAACCGCAAATTACCCATTAAGCTCATTTTTGGTATTTTAGGATCTTCACCTGAAAAGAGAAAATAAATTAATATAAAAGAAAATATTGTATAAGGGAACAATTCTTTACCCTTTTACCAAATTATTTTAGTTGAAAAAAAGCCTGAAAATAAAATAAAAAGAAAGTTTAGTAGAAAATATATCAAAAGCACTTACATACCTCGTGTGTCTTGTTTATCATTTGTTTCTTTATTCTTGTACATATTTTTCGTTCTTGCACAGGGTACACTTAACAGGTAGGAGCGGTTCTACAAAAACAACTAAAACCGTCATAAGAATGTCAGAGACAAATAACAAAAACTCACAAAATTTTTCTTCTTCCTTTTGAGCTTTTCTTACGATACTACAGTTGTTGTTTGTATAAAAGGAAGAAAATGCACACACATAAACAAAATTTGACATTAATATAACGAAATACCGTTACTCAGCTGTTTATCTGAGGCTACCTGATAAGTGTACCCTGTTCTTGCACTTTAGTCAGCGTTGTATGTGTATGTACGGTTGTATTGTTGAGTATGTTATGAATGAAAGGTACTTAAAACTCATGTTGGCAATGCCATAATTTTGCGTAAAGTACAGGGCGTTGTTTTTGTTTTCCGTTGCTTGTAAAATAAATAAAGTACGTGTATTTTGAAAATAGTATTGAATGAAATAGAACTGTACTAATTTTTATGAGCGCCTGGTAAAAGATTTGGACATGGTTTAAGAATATTCTGGACAAGATTAAAGGGCAAAGTTAGTACAGCATCAGATTTTTAAAAAAATATAGTGGATTTGGAAGTTATGAAAAAAATGGAGAATAAACGGATTTTTAAGTACATTTCTAGAAAAAGTGAGGGCATTGGCAAAATAAAATAAGTTGTAGTAGTAGTTGCAATATAAAAAGCCTAGAGAAAAGAAAAATCGAGATAGTTGGTTTTGAAAAGTTTTTGAGATAGTGCGTGAGGAAGTACAGTTTTTTTGATATTGAGAAATCAAGAAAGTTTGTAAAACTCTATTTGATGGCAAAGTTACCAAGCCATAAACACTAATTTATAAAAAGCAAATATTGTGCGTAATTTTGAATTTGGAACAATTTGGTGAATTGTGCAAGAAAAATGAAAAAAAAACAGTGGTGCTTGATATAAGCAATATTTAATTGTAGAAATACATGCATTATACGAAAATTTAAGGAAAAATATAGACAGAAATTAGAAAGAGAAATTGTAGAAATGAAACTGTAGGCTTGTAACAAGTCAGTTAAAAATAAAACAAAAAGGAAAAATAAACAGAATAATAATAGAAAAAAACAGTGCACGCACAAACCAAGAAAACTTTAAACAAAAAAATAGCGTCGGAAAAAAAAGACAAAAATTTATTAAAAAAAAAAACAAAAAGGTACAAAGATTAAATATTAACAAATACAATACGAATAAACTATTATAACGAAAGAAAACATAAGTAGATATGTATTTTGCTGGCGAAAGATTTGTCCGTGAAGAAGTGAAGGTGTGAGCCAAGAAATCATCCTGCCAGGGACGAAGATAGCCGGTGAAGAAGTAAAGAAGAGATCAGCAGCAGCGGAGAAGAACCTGAAAAAAAGAAAAAAAGATAAGAAATTATATTTTGTATTTTATTTAGTTAAACAATTTATTTTATTTTTACTTTATAAATGAAGTTGCTTATTTAGGGGCTCAAGGTCAACTGTCCTTCAATAAAACAATTTGCTTTATTAAAAAGGTATTTGTTTTGATGTTTATTTCAATATTTCGAGCGCCATCGGTGCTCTTCTTCAGGAAAACTATATATACAAAAACAAAGTGTACAAATGAACAAAAATTAAAATACATTAACAATTAAACATTTAAACATTTAGTTTAAAAAAACTAATTTAATTAATTATTTGTATTTAAAAATAATAACTTCAAAACAAATATTTTGGCTTACATTTGAGTAAAACCGTCGTCTGTTTACAAACACTTAAAGTTTACTAAAAGCTTTATTTTGTTTATCTTAATTTGTTATGATCAACAAAAGCTTTTTTGTTTATATTTATTTATTATGTGTCTGTATGTATGTGCACAATTTTCTGTATCTGTTTTGTAATTAATTCTTCTGTTGGCGGGAGTATTGATTATGTGTAGCATCTCTATTGTAAATCTCTTCTTGTAATTGTTTTCTTGTTGCAGTATTGTTGTATTTTCTATGTTCGGAGAGTGTCCAGTCGCTGCACAGTGGGCTGCTAACGCTGTTTTTTGACATGTTGTACCTTTTCGTGTTTTAAAGTCCGA
This sequence comes from Melanophora roralis, assembly GCA_963583895.1. NCBI lineage: Eukaryota > Metazoa > Arthropoda > Insecta > Diptera > Rhinophoridae > Melanophora > Melanophora roralis. The sequence continues at coordinate 66,671,807 of OY757190.1, read as the reverse complement.
TTTGTGTGAAGCTAATCTTGTTCGCAACTTTGATTTTGTTGTTCCAACATATAGTTTATTACATGTGTTAGAACCATCTCCGTTACACGGTATTCTATAAATGACATTAGATTTGTCTAAGGAATTTACCTTTGCCTTGGTGTTAGAAAAAAGGGTGTTCAGTGTTCTCTCAGTTTTTAGTGCAATATTAATCTTTTGTTTGTCCAATATATCGGAGTGCGTTATTCTTTCGGAGAAACCCGGAACATACGTCATGGTCTTATATATCTTCTCAGGTTTCATTGTCGGCTCTTTGTTGAGATTAGTTCTTACTTTATTTATTAGATTTGTCTGCAAATGGTACGGGAAACTATTTTTCTTTAACAATTTTCTTATTTTCTTAATATTAGTTTTGTGGTATATTGGATCACTTATTTGAAGTACCCTTTTTATAAAATTAGTTGCCGTATTTAGTTTTACGTGTTTAGGGTGGTTAGAATAAAAATTAATAATACGTCCTGACGCGGTTGGTTTTTGATACCAGTCCATTTTAATTATGTTATTTTCTCGTATTATGAGTGCGTCTAAATATGGTAGTTTTCCGTTTATTTCAAGTTCCTTGGTGAATTGTATGTTTCTGTGAAAGGCGTTAAAAGCCTTCAGTGTTTCTTCCACTTTATTTCTGTATGTCACACAAAATAAGTCGTCAACATATTTACTTACAATACTAGGTTTATGATCCAAAAAATTAAGTGCAGAATCTAATAACTCCTCCATTACTATATCACCAATTACTGGTGATGCAGGTGAACCCATAGGCATTCCCTTTAATTGTTCGTAAAATTTGCCGTTATAGTTAAAATACCTATTCTCCTTAATACAAAAATTCAAGAGGTCAACAAACAAGTCTTTTGGTATATCTGTATACGTTGAAATGTATTGCCACTTTCCCATTATTATGTTTATTGCTAAATTTACAGGGATACTGGGAAATAACGATATTACGTCAAGGGATATTAAAACTTCATCATCGGATATTGTAACATTTTTCAACTTTTCTTTAAGTTCCACAGCATCCTTTACGTTGTATTTAGAGTCTTTTGTTAGATTTTTTAAAATGTCAACCATGTATCTGCATAGCTCATAAGATGGAGAGTTAATAGACGAACAAATCGGTCTCAGCGGAGTACCTTCTTTGTGAACTTTGGGAAGTCCATAAAATCTAGGCGCAGTTGCCACGTTGGTAATCAATTTATGTTTTCTGGTCACATCTATTATGTTGAGTCTAAACAATTTTTCCACTAAGGTATTATTACGTGTTTGTAGCTTAGTAGTTGGATCAATCTTCAGTCGTTTATAAGTGACCATGTCCTGAACTATATTTCGCATTTTAGTGTCATATTCGTCTTTTTCCATTGCCACCGTAGTATTTCCTTTGTCAGCTTTCAATATTAAGATATTTTTATTTTTATTCAAAAATTGTTTGGTTGTGCCCACTGTGCTGATTATTTCTCTTTCCCTTGACGTAAGTGATTTTTTATTAAGGTAATTGTCCATTGTTATTACAAACTTAGTTCTTGCAGTTTCTTGTTTTTCTTTCTCGGCGTAAGTTTGAACAATATCCTCTCCGTCCGCAATGCTTTTAAACAAGGGAAATTGTTGTTTTTCCAAGGGCAGAGCAAACTTAGGACCTAACGATAATAGTTTACGAGCTTTTGTTGGAATTTCGGTATTAGTTCTGTTTATAAACCACTCTTTGTTATATTGTATGTGATGTTTTTTATTTTGTAATTTTTCCAACTCACATAGTTTTCTCCTTTTTGTCTCTACTTTCTTCTTTGTGAAACTTTTATAAAGTGTGTTCTCACTTTCTAATAAAAGCTCATAATCTTTCTCTTCCATGTTCAGTTTTATTTCTGTCCCGCTCTTTTCTAAATCCTTTAGATTCTGTTTAATTTCCTGATGTGTAAGTCTTATTATTATATTTAAAATTTTTAACTGAAAATTGTCAATATGTTTTCCCACCAACTTTTTTATTTCATGTACTGTGTTTCTTTGCAAATTACTATTAAAATTAAATAATTGTTCAACATTCTTTGTACAGTTGGTAATGAACTTGGGCATTAGTCCTAGTTTTCTGCACTCAATTAGAAAAGTTAATGTAGTTTTAAGTTTGGCTTTGGATTTATTTGCTTTTGCATATTTGCGAATGTCACTTCGAACATTGCTGTCATATTTGTGACGTATATTTCTATACAGCGTCATAGTGATGCTTACGGCGTGCCCTCCGTTTAATATATAATTGTATATGTAATATTATACCGACCTTACAATTTGTAAATGAAGTTGCTTATTTATGGGCTCAAGGTCAACTGTCCTTCAATAAAACAATTTGCTTTATTAAAAAGGTATTTGTTTTGATGTTTATTTCAATATTTCGAGCGCCATCGGTGCTCTTCTTCAGGAAAACTATATATACAAAAACAAAGTGTACAAATGAACAAAAATTAAAATACATTAACAATTAAACATTTAAACATTTAGTTTAAAAAAAGTAATTTAATTAATTATTTGTATTTAAAAATAATAACTTCAAAACAAATATTTTGGCTTACATTTGAGTAAAACCGTCGTCTGTTTACAAACACTTAAAGTTTACTAAAAGCTTTATTTTGTTTATCTTAATTTGTTATGATCAACAAAAGCTTTTTTGTTTATATTTATTTATTATGTGTCTGTATGTATGTGCACAATTTTCTGTATCTGTTTTGTAATTAATTCTTCTGTTGGCGGGAGTATTGATTATGTGTAGCATCTCTATTGTAAATCTCTTCTTGTAATTGTTTTCTTGTTGCAGTATTGTTGTATTTTCTATGTTCGGAGAGTGTCCAGTCGCTGCACAGTGGGCTGCTAACGCTGTTTTTTGACATGTTGTACCTTTTCGTGTTTTAAAGTCCGATTTGTGTGAAGCTAATCTTGTTCGCAACTTTGATTTTGTTGTTCCAACATATAGTTTATTACATGTGTTAGAACCATCTCCGTTACACGGTATTCTATAAATGACATTAGATTTGTCTAAGGAATTTACCTTTGCCTTGGTGTTAGAAAAAAGGGTGTTCAGTGTTCTCTCAGTTTTTAGTGCAATATTAATCTTTTGTTTGTCCAATATATCGGAGTGCGTTATTCTTTCGGAGAAACCCGGAACATACGTCATGGTCTTATATATCTTCTCAGGTTTCATTGTCGGCTCTTTGTTGAGATTAGTTCTTACTTTATTTATTAGATTTGTCTGCAAATGGTACGGGAAACTATTTTTCTTTAACAATTTTCTTATTTTCTTAATATTAGTTTTGTGGTATATTGGATCACTTATTTGAAGTACCCTTTTTATAAAATTAGCAGCCCACTGTGCAGCGACTGGACACTCTCCGAACATAGAAAATACAACAATACTGCAACAAGAAAACAATTACAAGAAGAGATTTACAATAGAGATGCTACACATAATCAATACTCCCGCCAACAGAAGAATTAATTACAAAACAGATACAGAAAATTGTGCACATACATACAGACACATAATAAATAAATATAAACAAAAAAGCTTTTGTTGATCATAACAAATTAAGATAAACAAAATAAAGCTTTTAGTAAACTTTAAGTGTTTGTAAACAGACGACGGTTTTACTCAAATGTAAGCCAAAATATTTGTTTTGAAGTTATTATTTTTAAATACAAATAATTAATTAAATTAGTTTTTTTAAACTAAATGTTTAAATGTTTAATTGTTAATGTATTTTAATTTTTGTTCATTTGTACACTTTGTTTTTGTATATATAGTTTTCCTGAAGAAGAGCACCGATGGCGCTCGAAATATTGAAATAAACATCAAAACAAATACCTTTTTAATAAAGCAAATTGTTTTATTGAAGGACAGTTGACCTTGAGCCCATAAATAAGCAACTTCATTTACAAATTGTAAGGTCGGTATAATATTACATATACAATTATATATTAAACGGAGGGCACGCCGTAAGCATCACTATGACGCTGTATAGAAATATACGTCACAAATATGACAGCAATGTTCGAAGTGACATTCGCAAATATGCAAAAGCAAATAAATCCAAAGCCAAACTTAAAACTACATTAACTTTTCTAATTGAGTGCAGAAAACTAGGACTAATGCCCAAGTTCATTACCAACTGTACAAAGAATGTTGAACAATTATTTAATTTTAATAGTAATTTGCAAAGAAACACAGTACATGAAATAAAAAAGTTGGTGGGAAAACATATTGACAATTTTCAGTTAAAAATTTTAAAAAAATTTTAAATATAATAATAAGACTTACACATCAGGAAATTAAACAGAATCTAAAGGATTTAGAAAAGAGCGGGACAGAAATAAAACTGAACATGGAAGAGAAAGATTATGAGCTTTTATTAGAAAGTGAGAACACACTTTATAAAAGTTTCACAAAGAAGAAAGTAGAGACAAAAAGGAGAAAACTATGTGAGTTGGAAAAATTACAAAATAAAAAACATCACATACAATATAACAAAGAGTGGTTTATAAACAGAACTAATACCGAAATTCCAACAAAAGCTCGTAAACTATTATCGTTAGGTCCTAAGTTTGCTCTGCCCTTGGAAAAACAACAATTTCCCTTGTTTAAAAGCATTGCGGACGGAGAGGATATTGTTCAAACTTACGCCGAGAAAGAAAAACAAGAAACTGCAAGAACTAAGTTTGTAATAACAATGGACAATTACCTTAATAAAAAATCACTTACGTCAAGGGAAAGAGAAATAATCAGCACAGTGGGCACAACCAAACAATTTTTGAATAAAAATAAAAATATCTTAATATTGAAAGCTGACAAAGGAAATACTACGGTGGCAATGGAAAAAGACGAATATGACACTAAAATGCGAAATATAGTTCAGGACATGGTCACTTATAAACGACTGAAGATTGATCCAACTACTAAGCTACAAACACGTAATAATACCTTAGTGGAAAAATTGTTTAGACTCAACATAATAGATGTGACCAGAAAACATAAATTGATTACCAACGTGGCAACTGCGCCTAGATTTTATGGACTTCCCAAAGTTCACAAAGAAGGTACTCCGCTGAGACCGATTTGTTCGTCTATTAACTCTCCATCTTATGAGCTATGCAGATACATGGTTGACATTTTAAAAAATCTAACAAAAGACTCTAAATACAACGTAAAGGATGCTGTGGAACTTAAAGAAAAGTTGAAAAATGTTACAATATCCGATGATGAAGTTTTAATATCCCTTGACGTAATATCGTTATTTCCCAGTATCCCTGTAAATTTAGCAATAAACATAATAATGGGAAAGTGGCAATACATTTCAACGTATACAGATATACCAAAAGACTTGTTTGTTGACCTCTTGAATTTTTGTATTAAGGAGAATAGGTATTTTAACTATAACGGCAAATTTTACGAACAATTAAAGGGAATGCCTATGGGTTCACCTGCATCACCAGTAATTGGTGATATAGTAATGGAGGAGTTATTAGATTCTGCACTTAATTTTTTGGATCATAAACCTAGTATTGTAAGTAAATATGTTGACGACTTATTTTGTGTGACATACAGAAATAAAGTGGAAGAAACACTGAAGGCTTTTAACGCCTTTCACAGAAACATACAATTCACCAAGGAACTTGAAATAAACGGAAAACTACCATATTTAGACGCACTCATAATACGAGAAAATAACATAATTAAAATGGACTGGTATCAAAAACCAACCGCGTCAGGACGTATTATTAATTTTTATTCTAACCACCCTAAACACGTAAAACTAAATACGGCAACTAATTTTATAAAAAGGGTACTTCAAATAAGTGATCCAATATACCACAAAACTAATATTAAGAAAATAAGAAAATTGTTAAAGAAAAATAGTTTCCCGTACCATTTGCAGACAAATCTAATAAATAAAGTAAGAACTAATCTCAACAAAGAGCCGACAATGAAACCTGAGAAGATATATAAGACCATGACGTATGTTCCGGGTTTCTCCGAAAGAATAACGCACTCCGATATATTGGACAAACAAAAGATTAATATTGCACTAAAAACTGAGAGAACACTGAACACCCTTTTTTCTAACACCAAGGCAAAGGTAAATTCCTTAGACAAATCTAATGTCATTTATAGAATACCGTGTAACGGAGATGGTTCTAACACATGTAATAAACTATATGTTGGAACAACAAAATCAAAGTTGCGAACAAGATTAGCTTCACACAAATCGGACTTTAAAACACGAAAAGGTACAACATGTCAAAAAACAGCGTTAGCAGCCCACTGTGCAGCGACTGGACACTCTCCGAACATAGAAAATACAACAATACTGCAACAAGAAAACAATTACAAGAAGAGATTTACAATAGAGATGCTACACATAATCAATACTCCCGCCAACAGAAGAATTAATTACAAAACAGATACAGAAAATTGTGCACATACATACAGACACATAATAAATAAATATAAACAAAAAAGCTTTTGTTGATCATAACAAATTAAGATAAACAAAATAAAGCTTTTAGTAAACTTTAAGTGTTTGTAAACAGACGACGGTTTTACTCAAATGTAAGCCAAAATATTTGTTTTGAAGTTATTATTTTTAAATACAAATAATTAATTAAATTAGTTTTTTTTAAACTAAATGTTTAAATGTTTAATTGTTAATGTATTTTAATTTTTGTTCATTTGTACACTTTGTTTTTGTATATATAGTTTTCCTGAAGAAGAGCACCGATGGCGCTCGAAATATTGAAATAAACATCAAAACAAATACCTTTTTAATAAAGCAAATTGTTTTATTGAAGGACAGTTGACCTTGAGCCCATAAATAAGCAACTTCATTTACAAATTGTAAGGTCGGTATAATATTACATATACAATTATTTTTACTTTATAATACATACATATAAATATATTAAGGAAATAAGTTTTTATATCGGAAATTATTGATTTTTAAATTTTTTAAAGTGGCAAGTGATAGTGTGAAAAAAAATGTGTGATTTTGTGAGTGTAGTGTAGAATTTTTTTTGTGTGTTCATAGTTATAAGTTAATATTGGTATAAAAATTCGGAAAAAGTAAAATAAAACCATTAGGGGCTCAATTTGAGTATTGCGAGTGTTTCGGTTTGTGTTGAGAACGTTTCTTTGTCGTGTTTTCGGTCATTTCGTGATTAGGGAGCTCCTTCATACGTAGGACAGGAAATAGGTTTTTGTTGAGTATATATCCGTTGAGAAGATAAATTTGAGCTCTTAATAATAAATGAAAAAGAGAAGAGAGGAAATAGATTATATATTTGTATCGAGTTAAGAATTAATTTGTTTTGTTTGTATTATTGAGAGAAAAGAATTGTTAAAATAATAAATTTTTGGTTGTTTAGTTTTAAGAGAAATTAGTAATAAAATTATAATGTATAAGTGAAAAATTTTAAAAAGAATGATGGCTTAAGTTTTTAATCTATGGCAATGAGGGATAGGTAAGTGAGCAGGAAGTGTTGAGCGGTATAAAGTTGTAGAAAATTGTGTACAGGAACTAATCTTCAACAAGGCAGGGAGGGCAAAATAAGGAGACGAACATCCATCTCCCTATTCATGTGTTTAGTGTCGTGTAAGTCGTTTTGTATAGTAGTTATTTTGTAAGAAGTTACTTAAATTTTTTCTTATTGTTCTGCCGCCTGACACAGGGCTGAGAACCACCCCGCGATAGCTCTCCGAGTTGGCTGGTGGCATCGTCAGGCATAGGGTACGTAACAATAAGAAATGGCGCCCAAACAAAAAATGCAGATAGAGGAATTTGCGCCATTAAGAAATGGCGCCCAATCAAAAAAATGCAGATAGAGGAATCTGCGCCATTAAGAAATGGCGCCCAATCAAAAAAATGCAGATAGAGGAATGTGCGCCATTAAGAAATGGCGGCCCAAACTAAAAGTCCAGGTAGAAGAATCTGTGCAATTATAAATGGCGCTCGAATTCAAATTCCAATATGGGAATTTGCACCATTAAAATGGCGCACACAGTAAGATAAATGGCGGGTTTTTTTTGCGCCAGCGAAACAGCGCTCAGCCGGAATGAAGCGGGATTTTTTTGCCATTAAAGTGAAACTCTATCTGAAATGAAACATGCATTAATATCCAGGCATAGGGTACGTAACAATATTAGGTGTTTTTGTAGAACTGATCCCACCTGATATTTTGAGCTGATTGCACTATCTTGCACCAGTGTGACCGCTGGAATTTTAAAAAAGTGGCACAAATAGTCGTTTTAGGAAAAAAAGTCACATAAAAAAGTCGCTTTTGGAAAAAAAAGTTGCACTCTTTTTTAAAGCCCTTTTTCAACTTTTTGTTAGTGTTTTTACAACTAATAAAAACAACAACACAAAAAAACTTGATCAAAATAAATTAAAAATAAGAAATGTATCAAAAAGAAAACATTCATTAAAACCGAATTTTTGTACGAAGACATTAAAAGTAATAAATTTGAAATTGCAAAAAAAAAAAAATAATTTTTATGTAGTTTTAATATTATAAAAAATCGAATGCACTGTTCTTTAAATATCGTAATATCGTTTTTTAAATTTGGTTGAAACAAGGACAGACAGACAATTAGGCTAGGTAAAAAAACATATAGCTCATTTAAACTATCCACTGGTGTTTTATCTCTAGGGATGTAATGTAATAATACACAGGTTTATATTTTCAATATTTTTCATATTACTTAAAAATTCGTTTCTGTACTTGTATTTTAGTCCATCACCTGGAATCCAGTCTTCTAGTTCAGTTTTTAATAAATGTAAAGCTGACAGCCTTGAATTACAGGTCTTAACTTTTAATTTGTTTGCAAATTTATTTTTTTCAGCCCTGACTTAGGAAAAATTCTTTCAGCACATGCGCTGCTGTGGGGTAATGAAAAAATATACGCAATTATTTTATATAAAATTGGTCACAATGGCTTATTTAAATCATTTTTAAAACAACACACTGTATGCCAAAAGCTTTCAGCATGTTTAATTTTAAAAAAACTATGGACTGCGATATTTGGGAATAACACAAGTGTCCACATATGCAAGGTATGTGTTTATGTATGCACTTATGCTGGAATTTGTTTAACTTTCGTAACAAAAAAGGAGCAAAAGTTGCAAAAATTTTAAAAAAGTGGCAAAATAGTGTCATCATAAAAAAGTCGCACAAAAAGTCGCAGACCCTTGAAAAGGTTGCAAAATGCAACTTTAGTTGACTAGCGATCACTCTGTCTTGCACAGCTGCGCGAATGTCATATTAAAGCAAAAAAAAAATGAATAAAGAACACGTAAGTTGATTGAATTGTTGGCACAGTTTTTTTTCATCATCGCAACTTCGAATTCTAGAAATTTTAATCAAGTAAGTACGTAAATTAATATAATTTATTTTAATTTCTTACTACAATTTAAATGGTTATTCCTTTGCGAAATACACCGTATGTTTAATTCATGGCGTTTGATAAATAAACAGTCGTTGATAAAACAACCGGCCAAATAACCAAAAATATAAATAAGTATAAACTGATTAAAAAATTGTGTGCATGAAAATTTGGTGAAAAAAATTAATTCCATTGTTATCATTTAATTTTCAATTAGTAAGTCGCTATTTAAGGATGATGCTGCAAAAGAACACGTCATGGTGTTTTTTAATGGCAATAACCTGTCTTCTCTTGCTGACGATATCGACACTACGTGGGGTTCAGTCGGCTGCAGTCATGTCCGTAGATTTGGGTTCTGAATGGATGAAAGTTGGCATTGTCTCACCCGGAGTGCCAATGGAAATCGCTTTAAATCGTGAATCTAAGCGTAAGACTCCTGTTACTTTAGCATTTCGCGAAGGAGTTAGAACATTTGGCGAAGATGCCATGGCTGTTGGAATCAAAGATCCAAAGGCAGCTTATAGTTATTTGTTAGATTTGTTGGGAAAAACCATCGATAATCCGATTGTTTATTTATACAGGTATGTATTTCTTTTAAGGACGTTATTCTCTGCAACGCTTATATTCATACGTGTACATAATCAGTGAACATAAAGAACACATACATAAGTAGCCTGACTTCCAAAATGTAAACTGCTTTTTATTTTACATAAGAATAGTGCTTTAAAAATCCCCTGCAAAAATTTTAAAATGTGTTTTATTTTAAATCGTCGCCAATAATTATTTTAAACAGCAAATAAGCAATCTTCATTGATTTTTTAATAGTTGATTCTTTGAAAATTGCTTTGCAATATGTACTACATACTAGGGAATGGTAAACAAAGCCAAAAATCGATTTTACGATCAACTATTTTAATCTCGATTATCAAAGTCAGCTAATCGGAGCACATAAACAATTATGATTTATAGTCTATTATTTAGGTAGCATCAAAAAAATATTGAAATGAATAGATATCCTCAAAAATGGTTTAAAAAAAGTTAATTAAACTTCGTCACTATAAAAAAAAGTATTGCTGGAAAAAATGTACTTGTCAATAATTTCAATTAAAAAAAGGCTCTTGATAAACCGTTTTAAATGTTTATTCTCTAAAATAAATAACGCTATACATTTTGTTGCAAAACAATTCTAAATATCTTACAATTGTTTTTGCCTTCTTTTTAATTTAACAATATTTCAAAAAATAAAATATTATAATTTCTAAACATTTAAAATTATTTAGAACAAGTAAAAATTAACAATTTCCTTTCCTCGTGAATTGAGATACGAAAATTCACAACTCAGCATTGAAATCAAGAAGTGCAAGCTTTGACGCAAGTCTCTTAAAAACTCCATTAGCGGTTTTAATATCAGCTGCTCGTAATATGCCATCAGTGCCACAATATGTTTTTATTACCCGACCGCGGCTCCATTTAGATCTTGGGATGTTAAAGTCACAGACAAGTATTATATCTCCAACTTCTAATGATCTTGAAGGTAAGCACTACTTTACACGACGAGTTAGATCAGGTAGATATTCCCTTATCTAACGTTCCCAGAATCCGTTTTTTAAGTTTTGAAGTATTCGCCATTGTTTTTTCGTATTTATTAGTCTTATATCAAAATCAGTTGGAGTTTGAGTAGAATTAGTTGTCCCTACTAAAAAATGGTTCGGGGTCTTGGGGAGTAAGTGGAATACGAGTTAGCGGCCTTGAATTAATTATATTTTCTGCTTCAATTAATAAACTGTGAAAAACATCTAGCTTTGGTGAAACTTATTTTATTAGAACCAGCAAAGTTTTTTTTTAATGGATTGCACCAGTCGTTCCCATACTCCACCAAAACTCGGGTCTAGAGGGGTATTGAATTTCCCTTTAATTCCTAACAGTGTTAATAAACGCGTCACTTCATCATGATCCAAAAAATTCGCTTCATTCCTTAACTCCTTTCTTAGCCCAACAAAGTTCCGTCCATTATCACTACGTGTTTGAACTGGAACACCCCGTCGATCAATAAAATTTCTTAGAGAGAGCACAAATGAATCCGATGATAAACTGTTTACCACTTCTAAGTGAACTGCTCTTACTGTTAGACAAGTAAACAATGGTACCCATCGTTTTTCAGTACTTCTTCGTATTTTAACATCAAACGGACCAAACAAATTCACTCCTGTATATGAAAACGGTCTGACGTAAGGTGTTACTCTATCTTTAGGTAATAAACCCATCTGGGGTTGCATTGGCTTTGCTTTCATTAATTTACATACGGGGCATCCTGATTAAACACTATTTAAAATTCTCCGAATCGACGGTATCCAAAATTTCTCTCGTACGTCACATATGACCTTCGACGAGTTTTGATGACAGTTTGTTTGGTGATAATGCTCTATAATTATCCGAGAAAAACGGTGAGATTTTGGAAGTACAATAGGCCTTCTTGTATATTCAGGAAGAAATGCTGCATTATCTAGTCGGCCACCAACTCGTATAATACCCATACTATCAATATACGGACTTAGTGATAAAAGCTCACTTGATTTTGGAATTAATTTTGATGATTTTAAACAAGAATATTCTTTCGAGAAACATCGTTTTTGAATATAACAACAAATAACTAACTCAGCAATCGTTTCTTCTTCGATGGATAGTTCACAACTTCTTTTGCATTGTTTTTGACGAATGTTGTGTAGAAATCTAAGAATCCATGACAACTGTCTACGAATTTTTAGATGTTTTGAATAATGATTTATTAAATTTTCAATTATTTCGGAAGAGTTATACACGGTCATGACAAAATACTTCGCTTTAAATTCATTATCCGATTCATCTTCTTTTCTTAATTCACCACGATCAACTAGCCACTTCTCTTCACTATCTAAAAGAAATTCAGGTCCTTTCTTCCACGAACCTTCCGGATTGTATACAATAGGAAATGAATATTTAGTTCCTTTATCTGCTGGATTATCTGTTGTGGAGCACCAACGCCACTGGGACTCGGCTGAACTTTCTAATATTTCAGAAACTCTGTTTGCTACATATTATTTTTATTTCCGATTTTTTAAACATATCCAACGAATTACTGTGTACGAATCGGTCAAAAAAATATCTTATTTACACATATTTCATGATGGCTAATAATTTTATCTTTTAAACGAACTGCCATTACTGCAGCCTGTAATTCTAACCTTGGTATTGTATGAAAGCGTAGAGGAGCACAGGATGTTTTGCCTATTATAAAACAAGTTTTTATGCCATTTGGATATATAATTCTCCAGTATGCAACAGCCGCCATTGCTTCTTTACTTGCATCACAAAATACGTGTAATTCTGTATTGTGTTCATTGCAACCTTCAAAATAAAATCTTGAAATTTTAAATTTTTTAATCTTTTCTAAGTTAACTAACCAATTCATAAATTTTTTATATATTGTATCAGGTAATTTTTGATCCCAATTAATTTTACATCTCCAGGGCTTCTTGCATTAATATTTTTATAAAAATCATAAAATCTGCTAAAATCCAAAAGGAGTCAAATACCGACATTGCTATACACAGTAGTTCTCGTTTTGTGGGAACTCTTTTCATTTCCAAAACATCATTTGCGACTTTATAAAAATTTAAAACAAATATAAATGTATCCGAAATTGGCACCCAGTGCATGCCCAAAATCCATTATCTTTTTCTATATTTAGTTCTTTGGCTACCAACTTCGAATTTGTCAGCATATTATGCATTTCAAAGCCCCCCAATTTATGAATTTCTTTAATAGTCCGAACAATTTCTATGGCTTCTTCAGTATCAAAACAGTCTACATAATCATCAACATAATGTTTTTCAATTATCCCTTTCACAGCGCGTGGGCTTTTTGTAATATATTCTCAGGCATTTTTATTTTTAACATATTGTGATATAGTTAATGAGCAGGTAGCGCCGAAAGTAAGTCTTTGCATGACATAAGTTTTAATTGGCTTTGAGGGATCTCCATCTCTCCATAGGAAACGTTGTGCATCTTGGTCTTCCTTTATAACTGTTATTTGATGAAACATTTTTTTTAAATCAACACAAACAGCCACTCTTGACTGTCTAAATTTGAATAATACGGCTAAAAGCGGTTGATTAATACCAGGACCAGGTAATAGAGCTTTATTTAAGGAAATTTTGTCACTTTCCGGCGCTGCATCGAAAACTATTCTAAACTTTTTCTTGTTAGGATTCTTAACTCCAAAATGTGGCAGATAATATGTTTTATTTATGTAAATACTTGCCTCCTCTTCCTGCACAATTCTTGCATACCCTTTTCTTACGTATTCATTTATTTTATTACAATATTCTTCTGCAAAACTGTTATCCCTGGCCATCTTTCTTTCTACAATACTTAAACGTGCAGCAGCCACTTGATACGAATCAGGAAACGCCACAAAATTTTCTCGCTACAGCAGTCCACATTCAAATCTTTCACCGCATCGTTTTGTAGTTCTATTTAAAATTTCTAAAGATCTTTGATCTTCTTTAAATATTAACTGCTTTTTAGGAATTCGTACACCAAAACTTTCCAACCCAAAATAACCTTTCTGTTGGAACGTGCGAAGTATTTAAAAATGATGGCAACACTGATTTACGTATTTTCTATTGTGACATTTATTATTGTTTTCTTATTGTATGTTTTTTGAAATTAACTCTTTTTTTTTTTTTTCTGTAACTGATCTTTGTGTTTTAGTCTTAACTTGAATTCTGCCAAATAAAGCACGCGTTATTGAATAAGAAACGTAGGAGTTGTCGTATTTATTTCAACAGGTTATGGGCCCAGAAGAGCCCTGCGTGAACAAAAAATCCATATAAACAATTATATAGAAAGGAAAGTAAAAATGTCGGGTGCCGTTTTTCGTATACAGCAATTGAATGCTGAAAATTATGATTCTTGGAAGCTTCAGATGAAAGCTATCCTGATAAAGAATGACCTGTGGGCATACGTGAATGGCACGATAACTATTCCTCCAGCAAATGATGCTGAAAATCGTTTGAAATGGCAAGAATTTGACCAAAAGGCAAGTGCCGACATAACTTTGTCAGTGACGCCATCAGAGTTGGGGCTCATTTCTGACTGTGAAACATCATTAGAAATGTGGCAGAAATTGGAGTCTACATTTCAATCAAAAGGGCCAGCCCGGAAAGCCACCCTTTTGAAAAAAGTAGCATTAGCCCGTATGAAGGAAGGGGAAAATGTCAGAGAGCATTTAAATAATTTTTTTGATGCTGTTTCAAAGCTCAAAGAAATTAATGTAATCGTAGGTGACGACCTGTTGGCTATTTTGTTGCTGTACAGCTTGCCGGAATCGTATGAAACCTTTCGTTGTGCCCTAGAAACAAGGGATGAGCTGCCAAATCCCAGTATTCTACGAGTAAAAATCTTAGAAGAGGATCAGGCAAGAAAGGCAAAAGATGATAGAGCAGAACAAAATGCATTATACGTGAAACATAAAAAGCAGAATAAAAACAACGCTGACGTTACAAATACACACACAACTGAAAAGAAAAAATTGACTTGCTATAATTGCGGCAAAGTCGGCCATTTTGCAAGAAACTGCAAAACGAAACACACAAAGCAGGCGAGTGCATGTCACGTTGGCGAAAGAGCAATGCATAACACAACTGAGGCTACAATGTTCTCTTCATGTGAAAATGATTATTGGTGTCTTGATAGCGGCAGCACTGCTCATATGAGCGCCGACAAAAACAATTTTTGTGATTTCCAGGAATTGGACAAGACGCTAAATTTAGCTAATAAAAATTCAACAAAAATAACTGGCATTGGCAACGTAAAATTGAGTTTGAACGAGAAAGGCCATGAAGAGCGCATAAGCTTACATCAAGTTTTCTACGTTGAGGATTTAAGAGCAAATCTACTGTCAATTTCAAAAATAACGGACAAAGGCTATGATGTTTGCTTTTACAAAGAAAAAGCACATATAATGGAGAAAGGCAAAATTTTATATACGGCCAATCGCATTGGTAATTTATACTATCTGAAAAAGTGTACAAATTTCGCAGGAGCTGCAAACAATACAAGTAACCTTAATACTTGGCATTTGAAAATGGGTCATTTGAACGAACGCGATTTGAAAAATATGGCGAAAGAAAATTTAGTGCACGGGATGCAAATCAATCAAAATGAAAAGTTGTCGCCATGTGAAATTTGTTTAAGCGAAAAACAAGTTTGTCAACCATTTCCAAAAACCAGTGGTCAACGTACTAAGGACTTATTGGAGATTGTGCACAGTGATGTTTGCGGTCCAATGAGGATCCCCTCCCATTCCAATGCTAGGTATTTTGTAACATTCACGGATGACTATTCAAGATATTGCGAAATTTTTCTACTCCAACATAAGTCCGATACACTAGACGCTTTCAAAAAATTTAAGAATGCAGCAGAAACATTCACCGGAAGAAAAATTAAAATGTTACAATCGGACAATGGCCGTGAATATTGCAATCGTGAATTCGACAAATATTTAGAACAGAGCGGTATTCGTAGACGTTTGAGTGCTCCCCATACACCACAACAGAACGGCGTTTCTGAACGCAAAAACCGAACGCTCGTCGAGATGGGTAGATGCATGTTGAAACATGCAGGTGCTCCACCAAAATTTTGGGCTGAGGCAATTAATACTGCCTGTTATATTAGGAACCGATGTCCTACAAAATCATTGAACGGTGAGATACCTTACAAATTATGGTCTGGAAAAACACCTTCAATTAAACACATGAATGTTTTTGGTGCTAAAGCACACGTCTTAATAAAAGGCAACTCAAAGGGTAAGCTAAGTTCAAAATCTGAAGTATGTGTCTTAGTAGGTTACTCAAATGAAGCTAAAGCCTACCGTCTGTGGTCCCCCCGAAAACGTAATATTGTGATAAGCCGCGACGTTAAGATATTGGATGAAATGTACTTCAAATGTGAATACGAAGATATTTATGAGAACGAAAATAATGTCGAAAATGTAGGTGTTGAAGTAGAGTTGTTAGATGAGAACAAACCATCTTTTTCAATGGATAATGAACTGAGTGATGACGACGTCGACTTCGAAGGCTTCGAAGAATGCAACCTAGTTACTTCTGAAAATCCTTCCACAATTGCTGAAATAATGCAAAGCGGTGACGAGTCGTGGCTTAAAGCCGTCGAGAATGAATATGTTGCTCAACTGCTAAACAATACATGGGAAATAGTTGAACGCCCAGATAATCGAAAAATAATCGGCAACCGTTTTGTTTTTCGAACAAAGGATAATAAGAAAAAAGTTCGACTAGTTGCCAAGGGCTGCTCACAGCGCCCAGGGGAGGATTTCTGTGATACGTACTCCCCAGTAGTACGGTCTACCTCAGTGAGATTGTTATCTGCATTATCTGCAAAATACAATCTGGAAATCCATCAAATGGACGTTGTCACTGCCTACCTTAATGGTGAACTGAATAAAGAAGTTTTTATGGAGATACCTGAATATTTAATTAAGATCTTAGAAAAATTCAAATCGAATGAGTTGGTTGGCTCTTGTGGGGAAAAATCTAACCAAGCCAAAGATGTTGCGAAAAAATGGATGGACGCATATAAATCATGTAAGTACCCAGTATGTAAGATTAGAAAGGCACTTTACGGTCTGAAACAGTCTGGGTTACAATGGTACCATAAGTTAACGTCTAAACTTGAAGAACTTAATCTTAAACCGTCTAAACAGGATCCATGCTTATTCGTATTAAGAAAGCACGAAAAAATCGTACTCGTTACCGTATACGTGGACGATTTGCTAATAGCCTCGAACAGCAAAGTTTTGTTGAACAAAATTAAATCATCACTAGCTGAATCTTTTGAGATGAAAGACCTTGGAGCCGTTAAGTTATGTCTTGGAATTGAATTCGAACAAAATGTGAACGAACAAAAAGTATTTTTAAACCAACGTAAATATATTGAGAATATATTAAGAAAATATAACATGAGTGACTGTAAACCCACACGCACTCCCATGATTTCAAATTGTAAACTGGAGAAACCTGAAAATCCAAATGAGAACGTGATGAAGAAATTTCCTTACCAAAATCTTATTGGTGCGTTAATGTACTTAGCTGTTAATACTCGTCCGGACATTGCATACACCATCAATTTTTTGAGCCAATTTAATACCAACTTTAATGAAGAGCATTGGCAAGCCGCCAAGCGTGTTTTGCGATACCTAAAGGGCACAATAGATAGTGGCCTATTGTACCAACGTAACAACGATCAGCTCTATGGTGTGGTTGATGCTGATTGGGGTGCAAACATAACGGACCGACGATCATACTCTGGTTACGCATTTATGTTATCAGGTGCAGCTATAAGCTGGGAAGCACGCAAGCAAAGAACGGTGTCTCTATCCAGCACCGAGTCAGAATATTTAGCAATATCGGAAGCGACTAAAGAGGCTCTATACTTGAAGAAACTTCTCCATGAAATTGGTTTGGAAAATGAAACTGTACCACTCTATAATGACAGCCAAAGTGCTCAGAAGCTGGCCGCCAGTTTTGGTTTCCACTCTCGTACGAAACACATAGATGTAAGACATCATTTTATACGGCAAACGCAAGAAAATGGCGACATCAGTCTTAAATATATTCCTACTGAGGACATGCCTGCAGATGTGTTGACGAAAGGCTTGTGTGCGGAGAAACATGCGAAGTTTATTGCAGCCTTAGGTGTTACCAGTCTGGAGAACCATTAGGATCATTATTAACTATACTTCGAGGGGAGGTGTTGGAACGTGCGAAGTATTTAAAAATGATGGCAACACTGATTTACGTATTTTCTATTGTGACATTTATTATTGTTTTCTTATTGTATGTTTTTTGAAATTAACTCTTTTTTTTTTCTTTTCTGTAACTGATCTTTGTGTTTTAGTCTTAACTTGAATTCTGCCAAATAAAGCACGCGTTATTGAATAAGAAACGTAGGAGTTGTCGTATTTATTTCAACACTTTCATTAGGTTTTCTATTTCTGTAAACGACTCATTATCAGAATTAAATACATGACATGACACAAATTTTTGATTAGGTTGTTTCAGCGTTCCATATATAATCGATCCTAATCTGGTTTTTGTTACAATAGGGCCTGTGGGCAATAACATTCTAGGTAACTCAATACCAACAGTCAAAAATGCTAAACTAATTATCATTTTCGGTTTAACATTATCATAATTTAAAAAAGAAATTTCCGATAAAATTGATTCGTTACAGCCCGAAGGAATCATAGACCGATTGGAACTTTGTTGAGGTAAATCCAGTTTGGACGTTACATAAACATTTTGCATATTATATTTTTTCGAACCGTCATGTTACCACTAACAGTGATATTCACAATTTTTGTCTGTTCACGAGTCACTTGATTATTTATCCATCTCAATTCTAAACATTCATTTTTCAAAGTAACTCCTAAGTTATCAGCTACTTCATTATCAATCATAGAAACATTTGCACCATCATCAGTGGTAGATCAGTGGTAAGTGCACGAGTCTGCCAGTCTGGGGTTGTGGGTTCGATTCCCACCTGAGACCCTGGTAAGTTTGCTTCATTCTCTTTTCTTTCTTTCTTCCTTATCCTTCTCTTAATATCTTCTTTCCTTCCATCTCAACCTATTCTAACTGCCTCTCCAGGTAACACAAAGGGACCGAATTAAGCGGACCCAAGTGAGCTGTATCCTTTCCTTCAACGGCTGCTTGTTCTACCTAACCAACCTATCATCAACAAAGGCATAAATAATAATACTATTCTTAGGTCCATACAATCTTACAGGAACAACTTAAAATAGGACTACGTTATTTTTTGTATTTAGATCTGCTAAACAATTACGAGCTTGAACATTTGTATCTGTCAACAGACTATTCTGTTGATTATTTTCAGATGAATACGTCCCATATAATGGAATAGGTCGATCTTTATGCAAAAGTTTGTGATGGAAACTGAAACAGGAATTTTTGTTACATTGTTTCTTTAGAAAACATTTTGCTGCTTGATGACCTTCCTTAAGACAGCTAAAAAAAACCTTAAAATTTTTTACTATGTCCCATCTTCTTTCTAAAGGAAGTTTGCAAAATTCTTCACAGTTCGCTAACGACTTACATTTATTTTTACAGAGCTTACATTTTTTAACTTCTATGGATACACAAGCATAGTGAGTTTTGTCATTAGATAGAGGGGCTGAATCTGTTACCATATTCACTATTTTCCTAAGCTCTCCAAGCCAGCTTGAAAAATCAACCATAGTGGGCATTCGCCCCAAGCTCAAACATTTATCAGCCCATTGTAGACGTCTTGAAATAGGCAACTTTATAACTAATTCACTAAGCAACATTGGGTCAACTAAGTGATGGCTACTTCCAACTGATTCGAAAATTTTCTTTTGGCGATTTTGGATAATTGTGGGTACTGGACATAAAGTGTTAAAGGGCAAAGTTTGTGGTATAATTTGCGGACCGGAATAAGAGATTGCATTCAGTATATTTCCGTTTAACTCTGTATTTGTTATAGGGTTAAAAATGAAACAGGGGAGTGGTGCTGTTTGCTGAAAATTACTAACGTTGCTAGATGATGCACACGTTGTACTATTCGAAGCCAACGGTTGAGAATATAATGGAGGATTTGTTATAGAAACGTGTTGGTCATTACTTTTTTTATAGCAATATTTTTTATTTCGTTAGAAAGAGAGGAGATAGACTTTTGTGTTTCAATGTTATTTGATAATACCATTGATTGAATTGCGCAAATTTGACGCTGAATTGCTTCTAAACTTTTTGTAAAGCTAAAATTTACCTGATCGAAATTCTCGTGTTCAATATATGGTTGGTTTGCTCGCGGAATCTCTAAAGGGGCATCCTCAATAATATTTCTATCTTCCAATAAAATTTCTTCATGGTGAACATCCGCGGGTTCAGGGTTATTTTTTTTTTTGTTCATATATTTTATTATTGAATCTTCGCTTAAGCGAACTAACAATAAGTATTCAAATCTTAAAACTAAGTAGTTAATACGGTACCGTGAAATAACTCCCAAATGAAATAACTCCCAATGAAAAAATTAAATAACTCCCAATTTTTTTCCATACAAATTGGGAGTTATTTCATAATGAAATAACTCCCAAATGAAATAACCCCCAATGAAATTTTGTTGGGAGTTATTTCATTTTTTCAAAGTGTTGGGAGTTATTTCATTTTTGTTGGGAGTTATTTCATTTTCTTTCATTGGGAGTTATTTCATTTTTATTGGGAGTTATTTCATTTTTATTGGGAGCTATTTCATTTTTGTTGGGAGTTATTTCATTTTATTGGGAGTTATTTCATTTTACTAAAAGCAAGTGTATATACCAGAGCATTTAAAAA
Source organism: Melanophora roralis (assembly GCA_963583895.1). Classification (NCBI taxonomy): domain Eukaryota; kingdom Metazoa; phylum Arthropoda; class Insecta; order Diptera; family Rhinophoridae; genus Melanophora; species Melanophora roralis. The sequence continues at coordinate 66,650,927 of OY757190.1, read as the reverse complement.
AATTTAATCACGCTAGTATACAAGGTGACATTTATTTAAAAGTTTTGGGGTTTTAAAACCGTGGGTATATAGCCGGCCTTCGGCCGGGCGCAAGGATAAAAACTAGTGGATTCGATCCGCCGGCTTCGCAGTAGCCTTCGGCCGGGGAATATACTTTAAACTGTAGTACATCGGAAGTATTTGCAGCTTCATAACTAAAGTGTCATAAAATTCATGTTTTATTTGGCGAAGCTTTATATGGAAAGCAGTATAGCTTAAAGTCCATTGCCCGGCCGAAGGCTACTGCGAAGCCGGCGGATGCACTGGAGTTTTTTTCCTTGCGCCCGGCCGAAGGCCGGCTATCTAAATAACTCTTTTTTTTATTAAAAAATTATGTATTTTAATTGGGAGTTATTTCGTTTTCGTTGGGAGTTATTTCATTTTCGTTGGGAGTTATTTCATTATTGTTGGGAGTTATTTCATTTCCGTTGGGACTTATTTCATAAAACAATTATTTTTTTTTGTAATTGGGGGTTATTTCATTTGGGAGTTATTTCACTTTTTTGTGACTTTTATGAAATAACTCCCAAACATTGGGAGTTATTTCATTTTTACCGTTGGGAGTTATTTAATTTTTTTCGATTGGGAGTTATTTCATTTTCGTTGGGAGTTATTTCAGTTGGGAGTTATTTCATTTGGGAGTTATTTCATTTTTTCCATTGGGAGTTATTTCATTTGGGAGTTATTTCACGGTACCGTTAATACTAGTCCAGTCAGTACCAGACTAAAATTTAAGTTCTCACAATAAAATTAACTAATTTCAAAGGTTTCATCTAAGATCAATTGTATCCCTTCTTTTTAGGCGGGTGTGCCCACTATGTTGCAGGATGCTTCGAGCGAGCGGATTTGGATGTGATTCCAGCTTATTTAAATACTTGTCCACATATTTCAGGATTTCGCATTTTACAAGTGGAACTTCTAGATCCTTGTGGATGTTGCTGTTTTTGATATACCAAGGAGCACCAGTTATCATTCTTAGAATTTTGTTTTGACGGTGTTGGATTTTTTCGATGTTAGAGGCGGAGGCAGTACCCCATAATTGTATACCGTAGCACCAAATTGGTTTTAAAATCGAGTTGTAGAGTAGAAGCTTACAATCAAGACGTAGCACAGAGTTTCTACCAATTAGCCAGTGGGTTTGAGCAGCTTTAAGTTTCATATGCGTCAGCTTAGCATCTATATGAGGCTTCCATGTAAGGCGGCGATCTAGGTGAATACCAAGATATTTTGTCTCAGATCGTTGATGCACATTATGGTTGTTGATAGTGATTGGAGGGCACGTTTTTGTTCATTTATCTTTATTCCCCATAACTTTGCCCATTTCTCAACTTGGGTTACGTGTTGTTGCAGCTGGTTCGAAGCCTCTTTGGGGTCTTTGTGAATACTAAGAAAAGCAGTGTCGTCAGCAAATGTCGACGTGTGTGTGAAACTTTTGGTTGGCATATCTGCCGTGTAAAGCAAGTACAAAATTGGACCTAGTACACTTCCTTGAGGGACACCAGCCTCTATTGGTTGGGAACAACTTATTTGGTTTCCCTTTTTGATCATAAATTGTCGGCCTGTTATGTATTTTTCTAAAAGGTTGAAAATATAAGCTGAAAGGTTGAGCTTAAGTTTGTTTAGAAGGCCTTCATGCCATACTTTGTCGAAAGCTTGCGAGACATCGATAAAAAGCCCCGAGCAGTACTTCTTTTCCTCAAAGGCTTTTCTTATAACCTGTACCAACCTGTGAGTTTGTTCGATGGTACTATGTTGACTTCTAAAGCCGAATTGGTGATTTGGAATGCAGTTGTTGTCATTCAGGATCGGATTTAGCTTGTTTTTTTAACAGTTTTTCGAACAATTTTGACATTGTGGGCAACAAACTTATGGGCCTATAAGATTCTACCTTCGAGGGATCTTTGCCAGGCTTAGGAATCATCTTTACTAAGGCAACTTTCCATATAGGCGGAAAATGTTCAATCCGAATTATCGCGTTAAAAATAAAAAGAATGATTCTTTTAGCAGTAAGAGGCAGCTCTATGAGCATTTTGTTGCTTATTTTGTCAACGCCAGGAGCTTTTTTACCATTAAGGTTAGCGATAGCCTCTACAACATCTGCAATTCGGAAACGTATTTCCAAAGGACGTCTCGAAACAACAGGCGGTAATTCCCTCACGTCAGTGCATGTATTGGGAGTGAATACGTTTTTGAAGTGATTTGTGAACAGATCAGGGTTATTTGTTTGATCTATATTCTGTCGTTGAGGTGAGCGAGTCAATGGCATTTTTGAAATATATCGATTTCTTAACTGCATTCGGTTTCTTTATCTGAGCTCCAATAAAGTATTTCAACTATTAAGATCTGGGCAGGATACTTAACCAGTCAATGTACGTATATATATCTATTTTAAAATCAATGTATAAGTCAAATTTTTAACACGCACACACAACAGATATACATGTTTGATTTAAAATGACGATTAGTTGTTTTCACTGTACTGTGTACTGAATTATTTTTTTTTTCTTTTTAATATTTCTAAATTTGACTAGATGGCATTTTTAATTCATTTTCGCCATTGAATATTACTAATTCAAAAACAGTACACTAACGCTACTTGTTGACACTTGAGTTTTTGGTGCAGATAGCTTAAAATAAATTTAAAAAAAATTCTTAAAATTTCTAGCATTTTGATATTTTTTATTAAAATCGATTTTTTGGTATCAATGATCGATTGCAATATGAAATCTTTAACAAAGGACCGATTAAAAACAATCGATTTTTCGAGAGTCAAAATCGATCGACTATAATCGAAGGTGATTTACCAGTCTCTATTACATACTTTAAATTCCGTGACGGAACTGCATACAAACTTTGCATAAGTATATTTTGGAAGTCAGCCGTATTTACATTTTGAGGGTTTACAACAGCAACCTCTTGTTTATATATAAATTTTTTTTATATATGAAAATAATCATACTTACCTTGTGTTTAACGATTGTATACTGATAGTATTATGTTTCTACATTTACGTCATCATTACTTCCAACTGTATTATTACTTATTAATCATAAATGACCCAATGGGGTCTATATATATGTATATAATATATATATATATATATATATATATGAAATAAAATGAAATTTAACTTTTAATATTGACTATCTGTAGACTTAAATAGTATTAACTACACCATTTCAATAGAAATAAAAATAAGCATTTTTCATTTGCGTTATGATCATTTTCTAAAATGGCAAATTCACAATGTATGCTATTATGTCTTCGTGTTATATTGTCTAATTTTTCTAAAAACGCTTTAAAAAATTTTCTAACATATTAAGGCTAAAAAAATATTTTTTAACAGGTCAATATGACAGATAGCATACCTATAAACTTATATAATACCTAAATTTTCATTTGTGCGCCAAAAGTTTCTAAATGGATTTTAGAGTTTTAAAAATTTTTTGCTGTATTTAAATAAAAAACATACATACATACATATATTTTACTGTACATATGTATGTATGTATGTTATATGATTGTATGTATGTATGTTATATGTATGTATGTATGTATGTACATATGTATTTATACTCGCGCTCACATGAATTCTTAAAAACATCAAATTTAAGTTGAGTGCCGCATGAGTTAAGTAATTTAAACAACAAGAAGTCTAATATTTTTATTTGCAGAAAACGTTTTCCTTACTACGATATCATTGGTGATCCTGAACGTAATACAGTCGTTTTCAAGAAGAGTGACACTGAACAATTTTCTGTAGAAGAACTGATTGCACAAATTCTTGTTAAAGCTAAGGAGTTTGCCCAGGAGGCCACTAATCAAGTTGTCACTGAAGCCGTACTAACAGTCCCTGGTTACTTTGGACAAGCAGAGCGTGAAGCTTTGCTGACTGCCGCCCAGTTGGCAAATTTAAAAGTATTAGAATTAATTAACGATTATACAGCCGTCGCTCTGAACTATGGTGTTTTTCATCCATCCGGATTCAATGAAACGAGCCAGTATTACATATTCTATGACATGGGTGCCAGTCACACTTCCAGTGCAATGGTAAGCTATCAAATGGTAAAAGATAAGCATACTAAAGAAACCAATCCGGTAGTGCAAGTTTTGGGCGTGGGTTATGATCGCACTCTGGGTGGTTTAGAGGTACAGTTGAGATTAAGAGATTATTTGGCAGCTGAATTTAATGCAATGAAAAAGACAAGCACTGACGTAACCAAATCACCCAGGGCTTTAGCAAAGTTGTTTAAGGAAGCAGGTCGTTTGAAGAATGTATTGTCGGCAAATAACGACCACTATGCTCAAATTGAAAACCTGTTAGAGGATCATGATTTTAAATTGCAAGTCACTCGTGAGAAATTGGAAGAAATTTGTTCGGATTTGTGGCCTCGAGTAATTAAGCCTTTGGAACAAGCCTTAACCAGCTCAGGTCTTACGTTAGATGTTGTTACTCAGGTAGTAATGTTTGGTGGTGGCACCCGTGTTCCTAAAGTGCAGGAGACAGTTAAACAATACATTAAACAAGATTTAGGAAAAAATATAAATGCTGACGAAGCTGCTGCTATTGGTGCGGTTTATAAAGCAGCCGATTTAGCCACCGGATTTAAAGTAAAGAAATTTCTTATTAAAGATGCTGTAGTATTTCCAATTCAAGTGACCTTTAACCGTGATCCAGGAGAGGGAGCTGAAATCCGGCAAGTCAAACGTGTACTATTCGGCTTAATGAATGCTTATCCTCAAAAAAAAGTTATAACATTTAACAAACACACTGAAGACTTTGATTTCTATGTACACTATGGCGACTTGAACCATCTGTCAGCCGAGGAACAATTATACATTGGCAATCTAAATATTTCTCTTGTAAAGTTGCAGAACATAAAACAACTTTTAGAGAATACGAGCAATGAATCTGTCGATTCAAAAGGCATTAAAGCCTTTTTTACTCTTGATGGCTCTGGTATCTTTCGTTGCACTTCTGTTGAGTATGTGTATGATAAGCAGAAAATTAAAACTGAAGAAGATGAAGGCACTTTAGCTAAATTGGGTAGCACCATAAGCAAGCTTTTCTCTAAGGATAACGAAGACAAAAAGGAGGAGCAACAGGAGAGCGGCAGTAGTTCAACTCAAGAACACGATAAAACAAAAGGTGAAGAAAAACACATTGAATTTAATAAGGAGTCTGAAAAGAAAGATACCGATCAACCCAAAACCGATGAACAAAAAGAAACTGCAATAAAGAACGAAACGATTAAAATAATTACAGTTAAAGAACCCGTAGATCATACAATAACTCTGCAATTCTCACCTCCTATATCTGGCAGTCCATATCAACAGTCTTTGAAAAAATTGGATGCCATTAACGAAGCTGAGGATTTTAGAAATCGCTTGGAATCTTCTTTTAATGCATTGGAAACCCATATCATTGATATGCAGCAAAAGTTGCAGGAAGATGAATACGCTAGTTGTTTGACTGAAAGTGAAAAAGATAAAATTTTAACTCAGTGCTCGGAAATTTCCGAATGGTTGTACGAAGACATTGATAATCCAACGCCTGATATTTACGAGCAAAAGCTAAATGATTTAAAGAAATCTACAAACATTTTTATGTCCCGTCACTGGGAACACGATGAGAGACCAGAAGCTTTGAAGGCTTTAGATAATATGATTGATGGAGCCCAAAAGTTTCTCGAAACCGCCAAAAATTTAACTAAAGACACCAGCCCCGAAAAGGACGTATTTACTCAAGTTGAAATAGATGGCCTTACAAAGGTCATTTTTGAAACAATCGAATGGAGGAAAGTTGAGACCGAAAAACAAAATAAACTTAAACGCTATGAAGACGTAAAATTAACCGTCAAGGATATAACTGGCAAAATGAGCCTGCTCGATCGCGAGGTCAAGTATTTGATTAACAAAATTAAAATTTGGAAGCCAAAATCAAAGCCAGCTAAAAATGTCAAAGCAAAGAATGCGAATGAAGAAGGTGATGAAAAGAACAAAAAAGAGGACGATAAACATTCAGAATCGAGCAATAATAATGTCACTAAAAACGCAGGAGATCAAACTGAAATTCCTGCAACTGTAAAAGTTGAGAAAGATGAAGTGTCAGAAGAAACCCCTTCGTCCGCTGAAGATCCCACCCCTCGTACAGACCTTTAAAAAATGGATTACATAAAGTAAAACAAGAAAATAAATTACAATTATTAAAAGACTGTTTTATTTAAAATTACAACAAATATTACTATAAATTATAAATTTCAATGTGCAACACAATTCTTCACATCTTCTCGCATAAACATCAACTGTTGAAAAAACTGCAAAGAAAAAAGTAATATAAACCAACAACAGCAACTCATCAAAGAGGATTATTTGTCTTAGGTTTTGTATGTACATATATTTTTCAGTTTTAAGAAAAATCTTGTATTGGGCATGCCCTTTGTTGTTAAGCAATTTGCTTATACTTGAAAGCAAATTATTATTTTTTAATTTATATGTTCACATTTTACTTTGCAATAACTGCAGACGTGTCTTTATAAGTCTATAAACCATTCCGTTGTTTTTTTACTAAACATTTTTTATTTCTGTTGCATTTGCCCTGTTTTTTGCATAAGAATTTTTCTATATTTAAGATTTTTAATTTTGTAGTTTAATATAAAAAACTACCTGCCTCAGATCAGATTGTTTTTATATTAAACTTAATAAAATGTACATATGTATGTATGTACATATTTTGGATTCTTAAATTAAGGCTTTAAAATATTTGTCATAATTTTTTATGTGCTTTTATATAAATTTAGCAAATATTTTTTATTTATAACAAGCTTACTAATTAGTAAAAAAGGTCATAATGACAAGAATAAAACTTTTAAAAAAATAAAGAATTTAAATTGAATTAATAATAGAATCAAGAAAGAAGAGAAGTATGTTTCGTATACATATGGGGGATTTCATGTCAAGTGACCCAACTTTTAAAACCGATGTCTTTCGATTGGAAAGAAATTTGGACCAAAGTAAGTTCTTGCAGAGATTTGTTTAGACACAATTTTTTAACACGATCGGTCAAGAACTCTCTGAGCTAGAGGTCGCTTAGTGGGATGCGAGTGAGATATTTATAAAAAATAATGTTTTGTAACTCAAGGCAGAGGTTTTCCAATTTTCGCGTATATTCTATTTTGATTTTTTTGCTATTTATGTAAAATTATCTCTTAAGCAAAAAAAAATATTTTATGCTAAAAAAACAAAATAATTTAACCTTTCCGACGGTATGCAATTACCAAATAAAGTCTCATACACTCGACACTGTATTACCAACAAAATGTTAGGCCTCTGGAATAAAATCACTTTTATATGGCAATGTCTGAACACATTTTTTTAATATTTTCAATGCATACCGTCGGAAAGGTTAAATTATTTTGTTTCTTAGCATAAAATATTTTTTTTTGCCTAAGAGATAATTTTACATAAATAGGAAAAAAAATCAAAATAGAATATACGCGAAAATTGGAAAACCTCTGCCTTGAGTTACAAAACATTATTTTTTATAGATATCCCACTAAGCGACTTATAAGCTCTTCAAAGAAAAGACCTAAGCTTTCTTTTATGCAAAAAATGGGCATATTTGGAAAAAAAAAAATATTTTTCTAATTATGTATTTTATACAAAAAAATAAAAAAATTTAAATACACAAAACTTTAATAAAACCGTTTTAATGAAATTCAGCAAAATCGCCCGATAAATGGCCGAAATATAAGCAGAAAACCAAGATTACCTCCTTTTTTTAGTCCAAAACAAGGCACATTCAACAAGGTAAACTCAAGGCGAATTGAAAAAATTCGCCCTCTGCATTTCCTTTTTGTGTTTGAACGGTAGAATGTCAGAAAAATTAAAAATTCCATATAAAATTAATTTTTAATTCGTATAAATGTCAAATTGATTTTAATCAGCTGGGCTCTTAATATAACCTGGTTGAATGAGCCTTGGTCCAAAACAACAACAAAGAACATACTTATGTGTGTACAAAAAAAAACATCAAAAAAAGAAAAAACAGAATCAGTCATGTTGATATTACTGAACCACACTTAAAACGAAAATTTTGTTAGTATGTATTAGTATTCATATATGTATATAACAGGGTTGTCATACAAAGCTTAATTTAAAAATTTTTTTAAATCGCTCCTACGGCTTTCAGGGTTGTCCTACAAACCCACATAGTTTATTCACCCAAACATTTTCTATCTTCAGCCCCTAACATGCTTGCCATACAAAATTTTAAAAATAAGGAGTCGCCTCTAGAGAAATAAAATGTATCACTGAACCCCCATTAGTTTTCCCACCCAAACATATTCCTAGAATATACTTACGCCCTATCTCTACCCTCTAAGGGGGTTGCCACACAAAATTTGTAAAAATTAGGATAAAACCCCTACAACTTCCCCGTAGTCACCCGTGGAGCGTTAAAAAATGACACCGACCCCTATTTAAAAATAACAAATATTTCAAAAGTAAAAAAATGGATAAAAATAAAAAAAAGTTTGGAGTTTCGAAAGGCCAATGTGAAGCGTATATAAGATTCGGCACAGCCGAATATAGCGCTCTTGCTTGTTTTTATTTTCATTTATTTATATAAATATACGAGGATTGCACTTTATTGTTTTTCAAAATACTTCCCATGAAGATCTATACACTTTTGCATGCGTTTGAATCAATTGTCGAAGCACTTTTGCCACTCTGAGGTATCTCCAAAACATGCATTCTGAATAGAGCAACCGCTTTTAAAGGTGTCGAAAAACGTTGACCTTTTAGTTTGTTTTTTGTGAACCGGAATAAAAAGGAGTCATTCGTTGCCAAGTCAGGACTATACGGCGGATGACTTATCAAATCGATGTTTTGGGTGCTTAAAAATGCAGTTGTTTGAGCCGATGTGTAAGAGCTCGAATTGTTGTGATGAAGAGTGATCTATTTTCGGCTGTTGGTTTTCCATACATATACATATGTATATACGAGGGTTGCCTTTTATGTTTCGGGACTTGGCAACACTAGCAATCTGACAACTGACAGCTCTATCGTAAAGTTTGACATTTTCTAAGCTATACGTACTCAGAACGTTTTGACATACGAGCGCTATTTGTGTTGTTTACCAGAGTACAAATTTTCTCAAGAGTGAACGATAAAAAACACCGTTCGCCGAAAATGTAGCGAACACACATACACACAGTATACACTAGACCTCTGCATGACTACACATAAATGCCGTTTAAATACATTCGTTTGTTTTTCAACAACATAGTGTTTTTCATTCAATGTTAAACAAACTAAATGAATGAAACCACAAGAGAAAGCAAATAAAAAACAACACCAACCCGAAAACAAAATACTATTCATTCATTCATATAAGCAAATACTGAATAGAATGTGTAAATATTGTTGTATAATTGGTGAAAAAAATTATTATTGAGCGCATTCATTTGTGTTTGCAAATTTGTTGTTATTGTTATTACGATTCTCTTTTCTTTGTGTATGCATATGTACGTTTTTATTATAACGTTAACCTATTTTATTTTACTAAATAAAGAAATATGTATAGTTTTTATTATTTTATTAAAACAAAAGGCAGAAATAAATTTGTTGATTCTTTTTAACTAACATACATATGTATATGGCAAAAATTTGTGTTAATTGTAAATATATTTTTCATTTACACAAAAATGCTTGCTCCATCTAAAAAATGTTTAAATGTTAGATAGGGCGTTTTGCATATATGTATGTATATAAATATAAATACATATTTTTTTTAATATATGTATATATGTGTATAAGTATATATATTTTTTTTTATGTAAATTATTATTATCAAAAAATGTACTTGTGTAAAGTTTACCTAAAATTTTTAAGAAAAAATAGTAAAATTTTGAATATGTAAAACGTACTTACTAACCGATAAAATGCTAAACATATATACACTTAGTATTATATATATATGTATACATATAATATATATATACTGGGTGGCCCAGAAAGACCGAAGTGGTGTGAATTCCTTATAACTTTTTTATTATAATTTTTTTCTTCTTTTCTTTTCAGTATTTTGTAAAGAAGACTTGGATAATTTATAATGGAGCAATACACAATTGAACAACGTGCCCAAATTGTTGAAATTTACTTTTCAAATCAACGGTCCATTGTGTTGACTCAGCGTGCATACCGTCGTCAATTTAATGTGCGGGTTGCACCCTCTCAGTCAACAATAAACCGTCTGGTTGCAAATTTTCGAGAACAAGGAGCAGTAAGGAACCTTCCTGGTCCCGGCAGACACCGAACTGTCCACACGGCTGACAATATTCAAGTGGTACAGGAGAGTATTCGGGAGGATCCAGAAACATCAACCAGGAGACGTTCGTCACAACTGGGCCTCTCAAGAACTTCGCTGCAGCGAATTTTGCACACCATAGGATTGTTTCCATACAAAATTCAACTTGTTCAAGAATTGAAACCAACAGATTACCAGCAACGACTTGACTATGCAATTTATTTCCAGCAAAAAGCACAAGAGAATCCAAATTTTATTCATAACTTAATAATGAGTGACGAAGCCCATTTTCAATTAAATGGGTTCGTTAACAAGCAAAACTGTAGGATATGGGCTACGGAAAACCCGAGAGTACTTCATCAACGACAATTGCACCCAGTTAAGTGTACCGTTTGGTGCGGTGTTTCTTCAGAAAGGATCATTGGCCCATATTTTTTTGAAAATGAACAAGGTGTCGCCATTTCCGTCAATGGTGATCGATATCGGGCCATGTTGCAAAATTTTGTAAGGCCAGCCGTGGAAAACCATCCGCAAATATGGTTCCAACAGGATGGAGCCACAGCGCACACTGCGAGGGCCACAATGACTCTTTTACGCGACATCTTTGGTGAAAGAATAATTTCTCGTAACAGCAATTTTAATTGGCCTCCGCGTTCCCCGGATTTAACCGCTCCAGACTGTTTTCTTTGGGGCTATTTAAAAGGAAAAGTTTATGTTAATAAGCCTAGGAGTATTGAGGAGTTAAAAACCAATATTCGAGAAGAAATTAACAACATACCACCGGAAGTTTTGCGAAAGGTCATGGAAAATGTGTTGGAAAGAGCACATTTGTGCGAAGCAGAATATGGCCACCACTTGCGGGATATCATTTTTAATAACTAATCCAAAAATATTCCCCATAAATTTAATGTATTTAAAAAAAAAAAAATTAAAAAAATATCTCTTAAATAAAAAGTTATAAGCAATTCACACCACTTCGGTCTTTCTGGGCCACCCTGTATATATATATATATATGTCATATATACATATATATATTAGTACGTTTTACATTTTCAAAATTTTACAATTTTTTCTTAAAAATTTTAAGTAAACTTTACACAATTAAATTTTTTGATAATTTCCTATTAATATGTAGTATATTTATTACATATTTTATTCTATACTTAGTATTATAAATATATATATAATACTAAGTATAGAATAAAATATGTAATAAATATACTAGGAAATTACAAAACATACCTTAAAAATTACACTTTTTTAAATTAATTTTTTCCTAAGCAAAACGCGCAGTCACAAAAATACTAGATCTCACTTAAATGTCAAAACATTCATTAATTCGAAAAAACACCTGAATGTTTTTATAAAAACTCTAACTGTAATGAGACTTTGCTATGTTTTTGTATTTTCAAGTGAGTTTTATACACACACAAAACGAAAACTGTAAAATAAATGTGTTATTCTTGTATCATTGAGTGTAACACACAATACATTCTCTCTTGTGTTTTTACTGGCTTAACTTTATTTATCTCCCATAGAATGAAAAATGTTTGAATGAATATTGTTTTTGTTGTGTATAGACAATTAAATGAATGTATTCATGCAGAAGTCTAGTATACACAACCATTGTATAACGTAAACAAATGTCCAAGCTAAGTTAGATATCATATGGCAAACTTATAAAGATGATTGCATTATACTTGCAGTTTCTTTTTTCAGCAATATTTCGTCTTGTAACTTTGTAAACAAAAAGCTTGGTGTTAGCTTTATCAGGTACACAAGTTAGTGTAGAAAGATTATTTTCGGCGATAAAATATACAGTCAAATCCCGTTAATTCGTACCCCGATAAATCGTAATTCCCGATAATTCGTAATAAACTGTCGGTCCCTTGAAAAAATCTCGTTAATTCGCAAAATTTCCATACATTTTGGTCCCCTCGCTAATTCGTAATTTTTTTTGAAAATAAAATCTTCTTTACCTCTTATAAATCGTAATTGTTTGCTAACTACCACTTATAATTCGTAATAGAAACATGAAAAGAATGATTTTTTGTTTACCGCTATTTTTTTGCGTAGGTTTTTACTTTTGCTTGCGTGTGTGTTTATTTTCTTAAGATCAGTTTGTTACATCAGTGCAAAGAAAAATGTCAAAGCGCACTCAATTGTTTTGTATGTTTTTTTATCGTTTTATTAAATAAATTGAAAAACCCCGTTAATTCGTATTTATTTTATTTTAATCCCGTTAAATGGAAATCCCGCTAAATCGAAAACCCCTATAATTCGTAAGAAATGGTCGGTCCCTTGCGATTACGAATTATCGGGATTTGACTGTATATTGAATCCTAGCCGCAATAGGTTAGATGAGGATAGCTTAAATCATGGTACAATTACCTTACAGTGCAGTATCGATTCAACAGCTGACTATTTTCTGCTTTTTAAATATCCCAATCAGTAAACTTATATGTATTTTTCAAGGATATAAATTATTAATTAAATTTTAATTTAAATTTAAAACAAAAATTATTGGAGTCGTCCTGTTAATTCTGTCTTTGTTATGCAATTGTTCGTTATTATAGTTTCTCGTATTTATATTATATGTACATACACTATACCCGCCTTTATAATAATTTGTATCACTTCCATTTTGTATGTTGTAATAAAAGCATCAATTTATATATAACATAACCTTACTCTGCTATAGGCTATGGGCCCAGAAATATAAAAAGTTAAATTAATGTTAAATTAAAAAAATTTTGTTTAGACGGCAAAAAAAGTAAAACGAAAAAGTGAACATGTCGAAGCCTGAAAATAATTCTGGTGGTATGACAATAGATAGGCTGGAAAATTGCTGCACAGGATTATCTGGACATCCTTTGTACCACCACAATAGATTATGAAGTCGATGAATTGGGCAACCCAAAGACTCCTATTAAGCCAGATCAAGACAGAAGAACCAAAAGTAAGTTAACACTAATGTATAATTGACCCGTTGTGCTATATTCATATTCAAAGTGCAAAAACAGCTAAAGAGTTGTGGCAACAGCTAGCAAATGCCTACGAAGACAGTGGTCTCAAACGTCGGGTAGCACTTCTGCGTAAGCTGATAACAACTACGCTTTCAAATTGTAATTCTATGGACATATACGTAAAAGAAATTGTAACGACAGCCCAAGCAATAAATGGCATAGGTTTTTCGATAAGTGAGGAATGGGTTGGATCTTTGTTGTTGGCTGGACTACCAGAAAACTATCGTCTAATAATAATGGCCCTTGAAAATTCAGGAATAAGCATCAGTGCTCATAGCATTAAAATAAAATTGCTTCAAGAGACACCAAGTGCATGCGAAAATTCCGCTTTTCACACAAATCAACAAGCTGCCCCCAAAACAAACAAAAAAGGCCCAAAGTGTAGAAAATGTAATAACTTCGGGCACATTGCAAAATACTGTCGTACAAAAATTCACCAGGCAGACAACTATAAGGGAAAAAGTTATTTTCAGCAGTTGCTCTATCAACATTAGGGAATACAAATGCCTGTGATTGGTATTTTGATTCAGGCGCCACAACACATATGACGCTAAACTCAAACGCAAATAAAGGTATCATGCAAATAAAGGCATCTGGCAATACCGCATTTCAACCAGACTGTAACAACACAAAAATTAAAATAGAAAAAGTTCAATACGTATCTGAACTATCAACAAATTTAAAGTCAAATTGTTTAAGCCCTTATGACACTTGCTTTTTTCTTAATTGATTGCTTTTGGATTGAAAGAAAGAAATAACAAATGTTAGATAGAACAAAATATATATGTATTATGATAAAAAGTAAACAAACGAAACAATGTTGCCCACTTGATATTTTGTTGCAGAGCGGAAAATCTGAAATAAAATTTAATAAACGCGCGAAAAATCGCTTTTTTAACTATAAACTGATCAAATTGACAACATTTTTTTTTTTTTTTTTTTTTTTTTTCATATATTTTATTATTGGATCTTCGCTTAAGCGAACTAACAATAAGTATTCAAATCTTAAGACTAAGTAATTAATATTAGCCCAGCCAGTGCCAGACTAAAATTTAAGTTCTCATAATAAAATAGTTATCTTCATCTAAGCGCAATAGTATCCCTCTTTTTCAGTCGGGAGTGTCTACTATGTTGCAAGATACTTCGAGCGAGCGGATTTGGATGCGTTTCCAGCTTATTTAAATACTTGTCCACATATTTCAGGATTTCGCTTTTAACTAGTGGAACTTCTAGATCCTTATGGATGTTGCTGTTTTTCACATACCACGGAGCACCAGTTATCATTCTTAGGATTTTATTTTGACGGCGTTGTATTTTTTCGATGTTAGAGGCGGAAGCAGTGCCCCATAATTGTATACCGTAGCACCAAATTGGTTTTAAAATCGAGTTGTAGATTAGAAGCTTACAATCAAGACGTAGCACAGAGTTTCTACCTATAAGCCAGTGGATTTGTGCAGCTTTAAGTTTCATTTGCGTCAGCTTTGCATCTATATGAGGCTTCCATGTGAGGCGGCGATCCAGGTGAATACCAAGATATTTTGTCTCAGATCGTTGAGGCACATTATGGTTGTTGATAGTGATTGGAGGGCACGTTTCTTTGCGCAAAGTAAAAGTTACGTGGGTACATTTTTGTTCATTTATCTTTATTCCCCATAACTTTGCCCATTTCTCGACTTGGGTTACGTGTTGTTGCAGCTGGTTCGAAGCCTCTTTAGGGTCTTTGTGAATACTAAGAAAAGCAGTGTCGTCAGCAAATGTCGACGTGTGTGTGAAACTATTGGTTGGCATATCTGCCGTGTAAAGCAAGTACAAAATTGGACCTAGTATACTTCCTTGAGGGACACCAGCCTCTATTGGTTGGGAACAACTTATTTGGTTTCCCTCTTTGATCATAAATTGTCGGCCTGTTATGTATTTTTCTAAAAGGTTGAAAATATTAGCTGGAAGGTTGAGCTTTAGTTTGTTTAGAAGGCCTTCATGCCATACTTTGTCGAAAGCTTGTGAGACATCGATAAAAAGCCCGGAGCAGTACTTCTTTTCCTCAAAGGCTTTTCTTATAACCTGTACCAACCTGTGAGTTTGTTCGATGGTACTATGTTGACTTCTAAAGCCGAATTGGTGATTTGGAATGCAGTTGTTGTCATTCAGGATCGGATTTAGCTTGTTTTTTAACAGTTTTTCGAACAATTTTGACATTGTGGGTAACAAACTTATGGGCCTATAAGATTCTACCTTCGAGGGATCTTTGCCAGGCTTAGGAATCATCTTTACTAAGGCAACTTTCCATATAGGCGGAAAATGTTCAAGCCGAATTATCGCGTTAAAAATAAAAAGAATGATTCTTTTAGCAGTAAGAGGCAGTTCTATGAGCATTTTGTTGCTTATTTTGTCAACGCCAGGAGCTTTTTTACCGTTAAGGTTAGCGATAGCCTCTACAACATCTGCAAATCGGAAACGTATTTCTAGAGGACGTCTTGCAACAACAGGCGGTAATTCCCTCACGTCAGTGCATGAATTGGGAGCGAATACGTTTTTGAAGTGATTTGCGAACAGATCGCATTTTTCTTCATCATTTCTAGCCCAGGATCCTCTCAGATTGCGCAGTGGTGGTTTTGCGATAACAGGTCTTTTAAGACGTCTGGCTGATCGCCATAAGGAATAATTTGTCTGAGGAGTCGCGTCTAGACCTTCCAGGTACTCTTTCAGTGATGCCATTCTGTGAGCCTCCAACAAGCTTTTTAGTTGGGTTGTACATTCTTTCAGCTTAGTTTTAAGTTGGGGCGATCTATGTTTTTGCCATTCCCTGCGGGCTTTTCTTTTTTCAGATACGAGCTTTTCCACATCTTCAGAGAAAATTTTGTTGTACCTAGCCTGGCGGTAGGTAGAAGACGCATGTTCAACGGCTTTTTTAATGTTTTCATTTAGGACGCTCAGACAATCATCTATGTCACCGGGAGTTTTTAGCGATTGGTTCTCCGCGCAGTGCGTACTAATATATTTTTTATATTTCAACCAATTAATTCTTTTTGATAAGAAAAACTCACTAGCTGCTATTTGGTGAGGACTGCAAATAGTGATTATTGTGGGTGAGTGGTCAGAAGATAAATCCAAGGAGGCTTGAGCCTCAATGAGCTCCAAGGAAATACCTTTTGCTACGCCAAAATCAATTACGTCTGGAATTTTATTGTGGTCTGTTGGCCAGTAGGTTGGTTGTCCAGTTGAAATAACGAAAAGTCCCATTTCCGACACGGAGTCATACAAGACACGACCTCTGGGACTAATTAGGCGGGAGCCCCAGTACGTGTGCTTAGCGTTATAGTCTCCAGCAGCTATGAAGCGGGGACCTAATGATTTGTAGAAATTGTTGTACTGATCCTTCGTTATGGAGAATCTGGGTGGACAGTAAACTGATGAAATAACAAGGTTATGGAAAAATTCATAAATGCAGACGTTTGTTGCTTGCATATAACATTCAGATAGGCCACCCAACCATTGGTGCTTAATTCTTGATTTGATTAAAATAGCAGAGCCACCACAGGATCTATCCCTGGGATCTTTTGAATCATAAAAATTGTATCCACTAATTTTAAAAGTGCTTCTAGATGTCATATGAGTTTCGGAAATCAACATGACATCGATTTTTTGGTTTGTTAAAAAGTAGTCGAGCTCGTTTTTGTGTTGGCGGATGCCGTTTGCGTTCCAGAAACAACAACATGTTTAGAGTTTTAATCTTAAAACGTCAAGTTTAAGTTAAAAATTTTTACATTTTTTTTTGACAGCTTCTGCTTTTTATCAATTGCATTTGGGGAGCTTTTGACGTTTTGGTATTTTTCTTTATATAGCTTAACTCTTCACACTTAGTGTAATTTTCCTATATTATAAGTAGGTACTGTTCTTCAAAGTTTATAAAATGCAAAAAAAAGCAAGTGTCATAAGGGCTTTAGAAAGGTCATAAAGTTATTTTTACAAATAGTGGTGTTGAAGTCGTTAACCCTAGCGGGAAAATAATATCTACCGGGTCCCATTTAAATGGTTTGTTTAAATTAAATTGTTGTCCGGATACCCAAAACAAAACGTTTGCACGTAGTTCTGTGGCCAAATTAGAACTCTGGCACAGAAGGATGGGTTACCTTAATTTTAAAAGTTTGCAAAAACTACATAATGGTTTGGCAACTGGTATACAGTTTGCATCAACGACTACAGCTGACTAAAATTTGTCCAATTGGTAAACAAACACGGCTACTATTTAATAAAAATGCTACACGAGCCTCTAATATTCTTGAGTTAGTGCACTCTGGTGTTTGTGGTCCCATGGAAGAAGAGTCACTTGGTGGGAAACGTTATTTTTTAACTTTAATAGATGATAAAACGCGAAAAATCTTTGTTTATGTTTTAAAAACAAAAGGTGAGGTAGAAGTATCCGAAATTTTTTAAAATTTTCTGCGTTTTGCTGAAAACCAAAGTGGGCAAAATTAAAAACTCTTCGTACAGATAATGGAAAAGAATATATGAGCAAAACTTTTCAGCAAATTATTCGTGAAAATGGGATCAACCACCAAACTACCAACGTGCACACACCTGAACAGAACGGAGTCGCCGAACGAAATAACCAGTCTATTGCTGAAAAGGCAAGATTTATGCTCTATGAAACCAATTTACCAAAAGTTTTTTGGGCTGAAGCAGTAGCTTACTCTGTATAATTACTTAATCGTTGTCCTTCAAAAGGAACTGGCATAACCCCTTGGAGTGCAAGAAAGCAAGACTTGTCACATATAAGAGTTTTTGGAACTGTGGCTATGGCACATATACCGAAGGCTAATCGAAAAAAGTGGGATGCGAAAGCTCACGAGTGTATAATGGCGGGCTTTGATAATCACACAAAAAAAGGCTATCGTCTTTATGACGTTCATGAGAAAGTAATATTTAAAAGCCGAAATGTTCCGTTTATTGATGAAAACAAAAACGTTTTAGAGTGCCCCACTAAATCCCTACTTAAAAATGCGCATAACAAAATAAGCATGGGCATAAATGTCATCGATGATCCGTATATCGATGAACATATTCCAATACAGCCAAATATATGCCAAACAAATACGACAAACCTGCCAGTTAGTACAAAGGAATCATCCAAAAAAACAACAAACTCATCAAATTTGCCAACAGTACGACGCAGCGAAAGAATTCGTCAAAAACCTACTACTTTAAGTAATTACGTAACCGATGCTGAAAACTTATCAATATTGGATGAGCGCAAATCAAACAATCTAGCAACGACTCGTTTGACTCAATATCAAATGAAAATTCATCATCGGATTTTCTGGACTCGTAGCGCCTCTATCGCATCAAAATAGGCCGAATGGTTCAAGTCAGCAAGTGCCAAAACTCGGCGTTGAGGGGCGCAGTTTAACAGGCAAGTATCCTTGTAATTTCATTTTAAATTAGTCAAATACTGCATCAAAAATATTTCAGTCCTATCAACAAGACCCAGAAACGCTAAAAAAAACATTATCATGACCAGATTCGGATAAATGGAAGCTGGCGATAAAAGTGGACAATCAATTGTTAATAGAAAATCAAACCTGGTCACTTCAAGATTTACCACCAAATCGTGAGTAAGTGAAAAACTAGCTACAAATGATTGTGCAACAATAATTGAAGATGCTGAAAATATGCAGAAGATTCCGTACCATGAAGCAATAGGTTGTCTTATGTACCTGTCTCAATGCAAAAGACCAGATATTTGTTTCGCAGTAAACAAGCTTAGTCGCTGCAATGCAAAACCTGGTCTACGACATTGGTCAGCAGTAAAACATCTTTTCCGATATTTACGCGCAACTTCAAAATTAAAATTATATTACAAGTCAATTAAAGACAATAATAAATGCAGCATAATTGGCTATACAGATGCGGATTGGGCATCAAATGTTGACGACCAAAAGTCAACAACAGGCTACGTTTTTATAGCTCAAGGAGGATCCATATTATGGTGTTCCAAAAAGCAACAAACCGTTGCACTCTCATCCTGTGAAGCCGAATACATGGCCCTCTCAGGAACCATACAAGAAGCACTATGGTGGAACGGAATACGATCATACTTTTTTCAAAATCTTGAACAACTAAACGTGTAGTGTAAGTAGCTAAAAAAATGTTTTTGATATAATATTTTTTAAATATTTTACCATCAAAAAGTACAAAGTATTTACCAGGGTACACTAGTACAGGTGAATTCAAAAATTTGCCCTCTGCATTTCTTTTTTGTGTTTGAAAAAGTAAATGTCAAAAAATTTAAAACTTAATACAAAATTAATTAATTTATTATTCACTTTCTAAAATATTTATAGTCAGCTAGGCTCTTGATATAACCTGTATAAGTGTACCATGGTATTTATATATTTTTATCAATGCTGATTTTTTATTTATTTAAAAATTTTTTTTTTACTATACAAATGTTTGATGTTTGAAATTCTATTTTATGTTCCTGTTAGTTTTTAAAAAAGTTTTTAAACAATGTACCTACTTCTACAAGTCAGCAATTAATTATTTTTTATTAGCCTAATAAAAAAGAGAACATAAAAATAAAAACTGAACTATGTTTTTAAATTGAATTAAGATTTTTTTTATTATACCCTTCACATAAGTGATAAGGGTATATATAAGTTTGTCATTCCGTTTGTAATTCCTTTATTATCCATTTGGGACCCCATAAAGTATATATATTCTGGATCCTTATAGATAGGGAAGCCGATTTAGCGATGTCCGTCTGTCCGTGATATGGTTAAAATCAACTTTCTGAAGCCCCCCGATATCGCATAGACCCGAATGTGGTATCCAACTGTCACAGATAGTCGCGAGAAAATCGGTATTTAAATTCAGCAAAATCGCCCGCTAAATGAGTCTACAACAACAACAAAGAACATACTTTTACATGTAATAATAAAAAAACAACAAAAACAAGTAAGAACGCTATATTCGGCTGTGCCGAATCTTATATACCCTTCACATTGACCTTTCGCAATCCCAAACTTTTTTTATTTTTAACCATTTTTTTACTTATGAAATATTTCTAATTTTTAAATAGGCTCTAAGGCCAACTCTAAAGAAGTTGTGGGCATTTTCATATCATTTTTGTAAATTTTGTATGGCAACCCCCTTAGGGCGTGAAGATAGGGGGTAAGTACGTTCTAGGAATATGTTTGGGAGGGCAAACTAATAGGGGTCGGTCGTACACTTTATTGCTTTAAGGTCAACTCTGAAGAAGTTGTGGGCATTTTATCATTTTTGTAAATTTTATATGGCAACCCCATTAGGGCGTGGAGATAGGGGGTAAGTATGTTCTAAAAATATGTTTGGGAGGGCAAACTAATAGGGGTCGGTCGTATACTTTATTGCTCTAAGGCCAACTCTGAAGAAGTTGTGGGCATTTTATCATTTTTGTAAATTTTGTATGGCAACCCCATTAGGGCGTGGAGATAGGGGGTAAGTATGTTCTAGGAAAATGTTTGGGAGGGTAAACTAATGGGGGTCGGTCCTACACTTTATTACTCTAAGGCCAACTCTGAAGAAGTTGTGGGCATTTTATCATTTTTGTAAATTGTGTATGGCAACCCCATTAGGGCGTGGAGATAGGGGGTAAGTACGTTCTAGGAATATGTTTGGGAGGGCAAACTAATAGGGGTCGGTCGTACACTTTATTGCTCTAAGGCCAACTCTAAAGAAGTTGTGGGCATTTATACATAATTTTTGTAAATTTTGTATGCCAACCCCCTTAGGGCGTGAAGATAGGGGGTAAGTATGTTCCAGGAATATGTTTGGGAGGGAAAACTAATGGGGGTCGCTCGTACACTTTATTGCTCTAAGGCCAACTCTGAAGAAGTTGTGGGCATTTTATCATTTTTGTAAATTTTGTATGGCAACCCCATTAGAGCGTGGAGATAGGGGGTAAGTATGTTATAGGAATATGTTTGGGAGGGCAAACTAATGGGGGTCGGTCGTACACTTTATTGCTCTAAGGCCAACTCCTAAGAAGTTGTGGGCATTTTATCATTTTTGTAAATTTTGTATGGCAACCCCCTTAGGGCGTGGAGATAGGGGGTAAGTATGTTCTAGGAATATGTTTTGGAGGGCAAACTAATGGGGTCGGTCGTACACTTCATTGCTGTAAGGCCAACTCTGAAGAAGTTGTGGGCATTTTATCATTTTTGTAAATTTTGTATGGCAACCCCATTAGAGCGTGGAGATAGGGGGTAAGTATGTTCTAGGAATATGTTTGGGAAGGCAAACTAATGGGGTCGGTCGTACACTTTATTGCTCTAAGGCCAACTCTGAAGAAGTTGTGGGCATTTTATAATTTTTGTAAATTTTGTATGGCAACCCCATTAGGGCGTGGAGATAGGGGGTAAGTATGTTATAGGAATATGTTTGGGAGGGCAAACTAATGGGGGTCGGTCGTACACTTTATTGCTCTAAGGCCAACTCTGAAGAAGTGGGCATTTTATCATTTTTGTAAATTTTGTATGGCAACCCCATTAGGGCGTGGAGATAGGAGGTAAGTATGTTCTAGGAATATGTTTTGGAGGGCAAACTGATGGGGTCGGTCGTACATTTTATTGCTCTAAGGCCAACTCTGAAGAAGTTGTGGGCATTTTATCATTTTTGTAAATTTTGTATGGCAACCCCATTAGAGCGTGGAGATAGGGGGTAAGTATGTTCTAGGAATATGTTTGGGAAGGCAAACTAATGGGGTCGGTCGTACACTTTATTGCTCTAAGGCCAACTCTGAAGAAGTTGTGGGCATTTTATAATTTTTGTAAATTTTGTATGGCAACCCCACTAGGGCGTGGAGATAGGGGGTAAGTATGTTCTAGGAATATGTTTGGGAGGGCAAACTAATGGGGGTCGGTCGTACACTTTATTGCTCTAAGGCCAACTCTAAAGAAGTTGTGGGCATTTTATAATTTTTGTAAATTTTGTATGGCAACCCCATTAGGGCGTGGAGATAGGGGGTAAGTATGTTCTAGGAATATGTTTGGGAGAAGAAACTTATAGGGGGCGGTCGTACCTTTTATTGCTCTAAGGCCAACTCTGAAGAAGTTGTGGGCATTTTTACATAATTTTTGTAAATTTTGTATGGCAACCCCCTTAGGGCGTGGAGATAGGGGGTAAGTATGTTTTAGGAATATGTTTGGGAGGGCAAACTAATGGGGGTCGGTCGTACACTTTATTGCTCTAAGGCCAACTCTGAAGAAGTTGTGGGCATTTTATAATTTTTATAAATTTTGTATGGCAACCCCATTAGGGCGTGGAGATAGGGGGTAAGTATGTTTTAGGAATATGTTTGGGAGAAGAAACTTATAGGGGGAGGTCGTACCTTTTATTGCTCTAAGGCCAACTCTGAAGAAGTTGTGGGCATTTTTACATAATTTTTGTAAATTTTGTATGGCAACCCCCTTAGGGCGTGGAGATAGGGGGTAAGTATGTTTTAGGAATATGTTTGGGAGGGCAAACTAATGGGGGTCGGTCGTACACGTTATTGCTCTAAGGCCAACTCTGAAGAAGTTGTGGGCATTTTATCATTTTTGTAAATTTTGTATGGCAACCCCATTAGGGCGTGGAGATAGGGGGTAAGTATGTTCTAGGAATATGTTTGGGAGGGCAAACTGATAGGGGTCGGTCGTACACTTTATTGCTCTAAGGCCAACTCTGAAGAAGTTGTGGGCATTTTCATATCATTTTTGTAAATTTTGTATGGCAACCCCCTCAGGGCGTGGAGATAGGGGGTAAGTATATTCTAGGAATATGTTTGGGAGTAGAAATTAATGGGGGTCTGTGATACTTTTTTTCCTCTACGGGCAAGTCCGGGGAAGTTATAGCGGTTTTTACCTTATTTTTTAAAATTTTGTATGGCAACCATGTCAGGGGCTAGAGATAAAGGGTAGGTATGTTCCACAAAAATGTTTGGATGGAAAAAATAATTCGGGTCGGTCTTACATTTTACCTTTGTAGGAGAACCCTGGAAGCCGTAGGAGCGATTTTAAAAATGTTTAAATTAAGCTTTGTATGGCAACACTAATACTAATAAAATTTTTGTTTTGGGTGTGTTTCAATAATATAGACATGACTGATTCTGTTTTTATACCCTTCACATAAGTGATCAGGGTATATATAAGTTTGTCATTCCGTTTGTAATTCCTTTATTATCCATTTGGGACCGCATAAAGTATATATATTCTGGATCCTTATAGATAGGGAAACCGATTTAGCGATGTCCGTCTGACCGTCTGTCCGTGTTATGGTTGAAATCAACTTTCTGAAGCCCCCCGATATCGCATAGACCCGAATGTGGTATCAAACTGTCACAGATAGTCGCGAGAAAATCGGTATTGAAATTCAGCAAAATCGCCCGATAAATAACCGAGATATAAGCAAAAAACCACGACTACCTCGGTTTTTTGAGTCTACAACAACAACAAAGAACATACTTTTACATGTAATAATAAAACAAGTAAGAGCGCTATATTCGGCTGTGCCGAATCTTATATACCCTTCACATTGACCTTTCGCAATCCCAAACTTTTTTTATTTTTAACCATTTTTTTACTTATGAAATATTTCTAATTTTTAAATAGGCTCTAAGGCCAACTCTAAAGAAGTTGTGGGCATTTTTACATCATTTTTGCAAATTTTGTATGGCAACCCCCTTAGGGCGTGGAGATAGGTGGTAAGTACGTTTTAGGAATATGTTTGGGAGAAGAAATTAATGGGGGTCGGTGGTACACTTTATTGCTCTAATGCCAACTCTGAAGAAGTTGTGGGCATTTTTACATAATTTTTGTAAATTTTGTATGGCAACCCCCTCAGTACGTGGAGATAGGGGGTAAGTATATTCTAGGATTATGTTAATGAGATGAAACTAATAGGGTCGGTCGTAGACTTTATTGCTCTAAGGCCAACTCTGAAGAAGTTGTGGGCATTTTATCATTTTTGTAAATTTTGTATGGCAACCCCATTAGGGCGTGGAGATAGGGGGCAAGTATGTTCTAGGAATATGTTTGGGAGGTTAAAATAATAGGGGTCGGTCGTACACTTTATTGCTCTAAGGCCAACTCTGAAGAAGTTGTGGGCATTTTCATATCATTTTTGTAAATTTTGTATGGCAATACCCTCAGGGCGTGGAGATAAGGGGTAAGTATGTTCTACGAATATGTTTGGGAGAAGAAACTAATAGGGGTCGGTCGTCCCTAAGGCAAACTCTGAAGAAGTTGTGGGCATTTTATCATTTTTGTAAATTTTGTGTGGCAACCCCATTAGGGCGTGGAGATAAGGGGTACGTATGTTCTACGAATATGTTTGGGAGGGCAAACTAATGGGGGTCTGTCATACACTTTATTGCTCTAAGGCCAACTCTTAAGAAGTTGTTGGCATTTTATCATTTTTGTAAATTTTGTATGGCAACCCCATTATGGCGTGGAGACAGGTGGTAAGTATGTTTTAGGAATATGTTTAGGAGAAGAAACTAATAGGGGTCGGTCGTACACTTTATTGCTCTAAGGCCAACTCTGAAGAAGTTGCGGGCATTTTCATATCATTTTTGTAAATTTTGTATGGCAATACCCTCAGGGCGTGGAGATAAGGGGTAAGTATGTTCTACGAATATGTTTGGGAGAAGAAACTAATAGGGGTCGGTCGTCCCTAAGGCCAACTCTGAAGAAGTTGTGGGCATTTTATCATTTATGTAAATTTTGTGTGGCAACCCCATTAGGGCGTGGAGATAAGGGGTAAGTATGTTCTACGAATATGTTTGGGAGAAGAAACTAATAGGGGTCGGTCGTCCCTAAGGCCAACTCTGAAGAAGTTGTGGGCATTTTATCATTTTTGTAAATTTTGTATGGCAACCCCATTAGGGCGTGGAGATAAGGGGTAAGTATGTTCTACGAATATGTTTGGGAGAAGAAACTAATAGGGGTCGGTCGTCCCTAAGGCCAACTCTGAAGAAGTTGTGGGCATTTTATCATTTTTGTAAATTTTGTGTGGCAACCCCATTAGGGCGTGGAGATAGGGGGTAAGTATGTTCTAGGAATATGTTTGGGAGGGCAAACTAATAGGGGTCGGTCGTACACTTTATTGCTCTAAGGCCAACTCTGAAGAAGTTGTGGGCATTTTATCATTTTTGTAAATTTTGTATGGCAACCCCATAAGGGCGTGGAGATAGGTGGTAAGTATGTTCTAGGAATATGTTTGGGAGAAGAAACTAATAGGGGTCGGTCGTACACTTTATTGCTCTAAGGCCAACTCTGAAGAAGTTGTGGGCATTTTTACATCATTTTTGTAAATTTTGTATGGCAACCCCCTTAGGGCGTGGAGATAGGTGGTAAGTATGTTCTAGGAATATGTTTGGGAGAAGAAACTAATAGGGGTCGGTCGTACACTTTATTGCTCTAAGGCCAACTCTGAAGAAGTTGTGGGCATTTTCATATAATTTTTGTAAATTTTGTATGGCAACCCCCTCAGGGCGTGGAGATAGGGGGTAAGTATGTTCTAGGAATATGTTTGGGAGGGCAAACTAATGGGGGTCGGTTGTACACTTTATTGGTCTAAGGTCAACTCTGAAGAAGTTGTGGGCATTTTATCATTTTTGTAAATTTTTATGGCAACCCCATTAGGGCGTGGAGATAGGGGGTAAGTATATTCTAGGAATATGTAAATTTTGTAAATTTTGTATGGCGACCCCCTCAGGGCGTGGAGATAGGGGGTAAGTATATTCTAGAAATATGTTTGGGAGTAGAAATTAATGGGGGTCTGGATACATTTTTTTCCTCTACGGGCAAGTCCGGGGAAGTTATAGCGGTTTTTACCTTATTTTTTTAAATTTTGTATGGCAACCATGTCAGGGGCTAGAGATAGAGGGTAAGTATGTTCCACAAAAATATTGGGATGGAAAAAGTAATTCGGGTCGGTCCTACATTTTACCTTTGTAGGAGAACCCTGGAAGCCGTAGGAGCGATTTTAAAAATGTTTAAATTAAGCTTTGTATGGCAACGCTGTTATATGTATGAACACTAATACTAATAAAATTTTTGTTTTGGGGTTGCCATACAAAATTTACAAAAATGATAAAATGCCCACAACTTCTTCAGAGTTGGCCTTAGAGCAATAAAGTGTACGACCGACCCCTATTAGTTTGCCCTCCCAAATATATTCCTAGAACATACTTACTCCCTATCTCCACGCCCTAATGGGGTTGCCATACAAAATTAACAAAAATGATAAAATGCCCACAACTTCTTCAGAGTTGGCCTTAGAGCAATGAAGTGTACGACCGACCCCCATTAGTTTGCCCTCCCAAACATATTCCTAGAACATACTTACCCCCTATCTCTACGCCCTAAGGGGGTTGCTATACAAAATTTACCAAAATTATGTTAAAATGCCCACAACTTCAGAGTTGGCCTTAGAGCAATAAAGTGTACGACCGACCCCTATTAGTTTCTTCTTCCAAACATATTCCTAGAACATACTTACCCCCTATCTCCACGCCCTAATGGGGTTGCCTTACAAAAATTATAAAATGCCCACAACTTCTTCAGAGTTGGTCTTAGCGCAATAAAGTGTACAACCGACCCCCATTAGTTTGCCCTCCCAAACATATTTTTAGAACATACTTACCCCCTATCTCCACGCCCTAAAGGGGTTGCCATACAAAATTTACAAAAATTATGTAAAAATGCCCACAACTTCTTTAGAGTTGGCCTTAGAGCAATAAAGTGTCAAACCGACCCCTATTAGTTTGCCCTCCCAAAAATATTCCTAGAATATACTTACCCTCTATCTCCACGTCCTAATGGGGTTGCCATACAAAATTTACAAAAATGATAAAATGCCCACAACTTCTTCAGAGTTGGCCTTAGAGCAATAAAGTGTACGACCGACCCCCATTAGTTTGCCCTCTCAAACATATTCCTAGAACATACTTACCCCCTATCTCCACGCCCTAATGGGGTTGCCATACAAAATTTACAAAAATGATAAAATGCCCACAACTTCTTCAGAGTTGGCCTTAGAGCAATAAAGTGTACGACCGACCCCTATTAGTTTCTTCGCCCAAACATATTCCTAGAACATACTTACCCCCTATCTCCACGCCATAATGGGGTTGCCATACAAAATTTACAAAAATGATAAAATGCCCACAACTTCTTCAGAGTTGGCTTTAGAGCAATAAAGTGTACGCCCGACCCCCATTAGTTTGCCCTCCCAAACATATTCCTAGAATATACTTACCCTCTATCTCCACGCCCTAAGGGGGTTGCCATACAAAATTTACAAAAATGATAAAATGCCCACAACTTCTTCAGAGTTGGCCTTAGAGCAATAAAGTGTCAAAACGACCCCTATTAGTTTGCCCCCGCAAACATATTCCTAGAACATACTTACCCCCTATCTCCACGCCCTAATGGGGTTGCCATACAAAATTTACAAAAATTATAAAATGCCCACAACTTCTTCAGAGTTGGCCTTAGAGCAATAAAGTGTCAAACCGACCCCTATTAGTTTGCCCTCCCAAACATATTCCTAGAACATACTTACCCCCTATCTCCACGCCCTAATGGGGTTGCCATACAAAATTTACAAAAATGATAAAATGCCCACAACTTCTTCAGAGTTGGCCTTAGGGACGACCGACCCCTATTAGTTTCTTCTCCCAAACATATTCGTAGAACATACTTACCCCTTATCTCCACGCCCTGAGGGTATTGCCATACAAAATTTACAAAAATGATAAAATGCCCACAACTTCTTCAGAGTTGGCCTTAGAGCAATAAAGTGTACGACCGACCCCCATTAGTTTGCCCTCCCAAACATATTCCTAGAACATACTTACCCCCTATCTCTACGCCCTAAGGGGGTTGCTATACAAAATTTACCAAAATTATGTTAAAATGCCCACAACTTCAGAGTTGGCCTTAGAGCAATAAAGTGTACGACCGACCCCTATTAGTTTCTTCTTCCAAACATATTCCTAGAACATACTTACCCCCTATCTCCACGCCCTAATGGGGTTGCCTTACAAAAATTATAAAATGCCCACAACTTCTTCAGAGTTGGTCTTAGCGCAATAAAGTGTACAACCGACCCCCATTAGTTTGCCCTCCCAAACATATTTTTAGAACATACTTACCCCCTATCTCCACGCCCTAAAGGGGTTGCCATACAAAATTTACAAAAATTATGTAAAAATGCCCACAACTTCTTTAGAGTTGGCCTTAGAGCAATAAAGTGTCAAACCGACCCCTATTAGTTTGCCCTCCCAAAAATATTCCTAGAATATACTTACCCTCTATCTCCACGTCCTAATGGGGTTGCCATACAAAATTTACAAAAATGATAAAATGCCCACAACTTCTTCAGAGTTGGCCTTAGAGCAATAAAGTGTACGACCGACCCCCATTAGTTTGCCCTCTCAAACATATTCCTAGAACATACTTACCCCCTATCTCCACGCCCTAATGGGGTTGCCATACAAAATTTACAAAAATGATAAAATGCCCACAACTTCTTCAGAGTTGGCCTTAGAGCAATAAGGTGTACGACCGACCCCTATTAGTTTCTTCGCCCAAACATATTCCTAGAACATACTTACCCCCTATCTCCACGCCCTAATGGGGTTGCCATACAAAATTTACAAAAATGATAAAATGCCCACAACTTCTTCAGAGTTGGCTTTAGAGCAATAAAGTGTACGCCCGACCCCCATTAGTTTGCCCTCCCAAACATATTTCTAGAATATACTTACCCTCTATCTCCACGCCCTAAGGGGGTTGCCATACAAAATTTACAAAAATGATAAAATGCCCACAACTTCTTCAGAGTTGGCCTTAGAGCAATAAAGTGTCAAAACGACCCCTATTAGTTTGCCCCCGCAAACATATTCCTAGAACATACTTACCCCCTATCTCCACGCCCTAATGGGGTTGCCATACAAAATTTACAAAAATTATAAAATGCCCACAACTTCTTCAGAGTTGGCCTTAGAGCAATAAAGTGTCAAACCGACCCCTATTAGTTTGCCCTCCCAAACATATTCCTAGAACATACTTACCCCCTATCTCCACGCCCTAATGGGGTTGCCATACAAAATTTTCAAAAATGATAAAATGCCCACAACTTCTTCAGAGTTGGCCTTAGAGCAATAAAGTGTACGACCGACCCCTATTAGTTTCTTCGCCCAAACATATTCCTAGAACATACTTATCCGCTATCTCCACGCCCTAATGGGATTGCCATACAAAATTTACAAAAATGATAAAATGCCCACAACTTCTTCAGAGTTGGCCTCAGAGCAATAAAGTGTACGACCGACCCCCATTAGTTTGCCCTCCCAAACATATTCCTAGAATATACTTACCCTCTATCTCCACGCCCTAATGGGGTTGCCATACAAAATTTACAAAAATGATAAAATGCCCACAACTTCTTCAGAGTTGGCCTTAGAGCAATAAAGTGTACGACCGACCCCTATTAGTTTGCCCCCGCAAACATATTCCTAAAACATACTTACCCCCTATCTCCACGCCCTAATGGGGTTGCCATACAAAATTTACAAAAATTACAAAATGCCCACAACTTCTTCAGAGTTGGCCTTAGAGCAATAAAGTGTACGACCGACCCCAATTAGTTTGTCCTCCCAAACATATTCCTAGAATATACTTACCCCCAATCTCCACGCCCTAATGGGGTTGCCATACAAAATTTACAAAAATGATAAAATGCCCACAACTTTTTCAGAGTTGGCCTTAGAGCAATAAAATGTACGACCGACCCCTATTAGTTTGCCCTCCCAAATATATTCCTAGAACATACTTACCCCCTATCTCCACGCTCTAATGGGGTTGCCATACTAAATTTACAAAAATGATAAAATGCCCACAACTTCTTCAGAGTTGGCCTCAGAGCAATAAAGTGTACGACCGACCCCCATTAGTTTGCCCTCCCAAACATATTTTTAGAACATACTTACCCATCATCTCCACGCCCTAAGGGGGTTGCCATACAAAATTTACAAAAATTATGTAAAAATGCCCACAACTTCTTTAGAGTTGGCCTTAGAGCAATAAAGTGTCAAACCGACCCCTATTAGTTTGCCCTCCCAAACATATTCCTAGAATATACTTACCCTCTATCTCCACGTCCTAATGGGGTTGCCATACAAAATTTACAAAAATGATAAAATGCCCACAACTTCTTCAGAGTTGGCCTTAGAGCAATAAAGTGTACGACCGACCCCCATTAGTTTGCCCTCTCAAACATATTCCTAGAACATACTTACCCCCTATCTCCACGCCCTAATGGGGTTGCCATACAAAATTTTCAAAAATGAAAAAATGCCCACAACTTCTTCAGAGTTGGCCTTAGAGCAATAAAGTGTAAGACCGACCCCTATTAGTTTCTTCGCCCAAACATATTCCTAGAACATACTTACCCGCTATCTCCACGCCCTAATGGGATTGCCATACAAAATTTACAAAAATGATAAAATGCCCACAACTTCTTCAGAGTTGGCCTTAGAGCAATAAAGTGTACGACCGACCCCCATTAGTTTGCCCTCTCAAACATATTCCTAGAACATACTTACCCTCTATCTCCACGCCCTAAGGGGGTTGCCATACAAAATTTACAAAAATGATATGAAAATGCCCACAACTTCTTTAGAGTTGGCCTTAGAGCAATAAAGTGTACGACCGACCCCCATTAATTTCTTCTCCCAAACATATTCCTAGAATATACTTACCACCTATCTCCACGCCCTAGGGGGGTTGCCATATAAAATTTACAAAAATGATATGAAAATGCCCCCAACTTCTTCAGAATTTGCCTAAGAGCAATAAAGTGTACGACCGACCCCCATTAATTTCTTCTCCCAAACATATTCCTAGAATATACTTACCCCCTATCTCCACGCCCTGAGGGGGTTGCCATACAAAATTTACAAAAATGATAAAATGCCCACAACTTCTTCAGAGTTGGCTTTAGAGCAATAAAGTGTACGCCCGACCCCCATTAGTTTGCCCTCCCAAACATATTCCTAGAATATACTTACCCTCTATCTCCACGCCCTAAGGGGGTTGCCATACAAAATTTACAAAAATGATAAAATGCCCACAACTTCTTCAGAGTTGGCCTTAGAGCAATAAAGTGTCAAAACGACCCCTATTAGTTTGCCCCCGCAAACATATTCCTAGAACACACTTACCCCCTATCTCCACGCCCTAATGGGGTTGCCATACAAAATTTACAAAAATTATAAAATGCCCACAACTTCTTCAGAGTTGGCCTTAGAGCAATAAAGTGTACGACCAACACCCATTAGTTTGCCCCCGCAAACATATTCCTAGAACATACTTACCCCCTATCTCCACGCCCTAATGGGGTTGCCATACAAAATTTTCAAAAATGAAAAAATGCCCACAACTTCTTCAGAGTTGGCCTTAGAGCAATAAAGTGTAAGACCGACCCCTATTAGTTTCTTCGCCCAAACATATTCCTAGAACATACTTACCCGCTATCTCCACGCCCTAATGGGATTGCCATACAAAATTTACAAAAATGATAAAATGCCCACAACTTCTTCAGAGTTGGCCTCAGAGCAATAAAGTGTACGACCGACCCCCATTAGTTTGCCCTCCCAAACATATTTTTAGAACATACTTACCCCCTATCTCCACGCCCTAAGGGGGTTGCCATACAAAATTTACAAAAATTATGTAAAAATGCCCACAACTTCTTTAGAGTTGGCCTTAGAGCAATAAAGTGTCAAACCGACCCCTATTAGTTTGCCCTCCCAAACATATTCCTAGAATATACT
Source organism: Melanophora roralis (assembly GCA_963583895.1). Lineage (NCBI taxonomy): Eukaryota > Metazoa > Arthropoda > Insecta > Diptera > Rhinophoridae > Melanophora > Melanophora roralis. The sequence continues at coordinate 66,618,693 of OY757190.1, read as the reverse complement.
TACCCTCTATCTCCACGTCCTAATGGGGTTGCCATACAAAATTTACAAAAATGATAAAATGCCCACAACTTCTTCAGAGTTGGCCTTAGAGCAATAAAGTGTACGAACGACCCCCATTAGTTTGCCCTCTCAAACATATTCCTAGAACATACTTACCCCCTATCTCCACGCCCTAATGGGATTGCCATACAAAATTTACAAAAATGATAAAATGCCCACAACTTCTTCAGAGTTGGCCTCAGAGCAATAAAGTGTACGACCGACCCCCATTAGTTTGCCCTCCCAAACATATTCCTAGAATATACTTACCCTCTATCTCCACGTCCTAATGGGGTTGCCATACAAAATTTACAAAAATGATAAAATGCCCACAACTTCTTCAGAGTTGGCCTTAGAGCAATAAAGTGTACGACCGACCCCTATTAGTTTGCCCCCGCAAACATATTCTTAGAACATACTTACCCTCTATCTCCACGCCCTAATGGGGTTGCCATACAAAATTTACAAAACTGATAAAATGCCCACAACTTCTTCAGAGTTGGCCTTAGAGCAATAAAGTGTACGACCGACCCCCATTAGTTTGCCCTCCTTAACATATTCTTAGAATATACTCACCCTCTATCTCCACGTCCTAATGGGGTTGCCATACAAAATTTACAAAAATGATAAAATGCCCACAACTTCTTCAGAGTTGGCCTTAGAGCAATAAAGTGTACGACCGACCCCTATTAGTTTGCCCTCCCAAACATATTCCTAGAACAAACTTACCCCCTATCTCCACGCCCTAATGGGGTTGCCATACAAAATTTACAAAAATGATAAAATGCCCACAGCTTCTCCAGAGTTGGCCTTAGAGCAATAAAGTGTACGACCGACCCCTATTAGTTTGCCCTCCCAAACATATTCCTAGAACAAACTTACCCCCTATCTCCACGCCCTAATGGGGCTGCCATACAAAATTTACAAAAATGATAAAATGCCCACAACTTCTTCAGAGTTGGCCTTAGAGCAATAAAGTGTAAGACCGACCCCCATTAGTTTGCCCTCCCAAACATATTCCCAGAACATACTTACCCCCTATCTCCACGCCCTAAGGAGGTTGCCATACAAAATTTACAAAAATTATGTAAAAATGCCCACAACTTCTTCAGAGTTGGCCTTAGAGCAATAAAAGGTACGACCGACCCCTATTAGTTTCTTCTCCAAAACATATTCCTAGAACATACTTACCCCCTATCTCCACGCCCTAATGGGGTTGCCATACAAAATTTACAAAAATTACAAAATGCCCACAACTTCTTCAGAGTTGGCCTTAGAGCAATAAAGTGTACGACCGACCCCAATTAGTTTGTCCTCCCAAACATATTCCTAGAATATACTTACCCCCTATCTCCAAGCTCTAATGGGGTTGCCATACTAAATTTACAAAAATGATAAAATGCCCACAACTTCTTCAGAGTTGGCCTTAGAGCAATAAAGTGTACGACCGACCCCCATTAGTTTGCCCTCCCAAACATATTCCTAGAACATACTTACCCCCTATCTCTACGCCCTAAGGGGGTTGCCATACAAAATTTACCAAAATTATGTAAAAATGCCCACAACTTCTTCAGAGTTGGCCTTAGAGCAATAAAATGTGCGACCGACCCCTGTTAGTTTCTTCTCCCAAACATATTCCTAGAACATACTTACCCCCTATCTCCACGCCCTAAGGGGGTTGCCATACAAAATTTACAAAAATTATGTAAAAATGCCCACAACTTCTTTAGAGTTGGCCTTAGAGCAATAAAGTGTCAAACCGACCCCTATTAGTTTGCCCTCCCAAACATATTCCTAGAATATACTTACCCTCTATCTCCACGTCCTAATGGGGTTGCCATACAAAATTTACAAAAATGATAAAATGCCCACAACTTCTTCAGAGTTGGCCTTAGAGCAATAAAGTGTACGACCGACCCCCATTAGTTTGCCCTCTCAAACATATTCCTAGAACATACTTACCCCCTATCTCCACGCCCTAATGGGATTGCCATACAAAATTTACAAAAATGATAAAATGCCCACAACTTCTTCAGAGTTGGCCTCAGAGCAATAAAGTGTACGACGGACCCCCATTAGTTTGCCCTCCTAAACATATTCCTAGAATATACTTACCCTCTATCTCCACGTCCTAATGGGGTTGCCATACAAAATTTACAAAAATGATAAAATGCCCACAACTTCTTCAGAGTTGGCCTTAGAGCAATAAAGTGTACGACCGACCCCTATTAGTTTGCCCCCGCAAACATATTCTTAGAACATACTTACCCTCTATCTCCACGCCCTAATGGGGTTGCCATACAAAATTTACAAAACTGATAAAATGCCCACAACTTCTTCAGAGTTGGCCTTAGAGCAATAAAGTGTACGACCGACCCCCATTAGTTTGCCCTCCTTAACATATTCTTAGAATATACTCACCCTCTATCTCCACGTCCTAATGGGGTTGCCATACAAAATTTACAAAAATGATAAAATGCCCACAACTTCTTCAGAGTTGGCCTTAGAGCAATAAAGTGTACGACCGACCCCTATTAGTTTGCCCTCCCAAACATATTCCTAGAACAAACTTACCCCCTATCTCCACGCCCTAATGGGGTTGCCATACAAAATTTACAAAAATGATAAAATGCCCACAGCTTCTCCAGAGTTGGCCTTAGAGCAATAAAGTGTACGACCGACCCCCATTAATCTCTTCTCCCAAACATATTCCTAAAATATACTTACCCCCTATCTCCACGCCCTGAGAGGGTTGCCATACAAAATTTACAAAAATGATATAAAAGTGCCCACAACTTCTTCATGAGTTGGCCTTAGAGCAATAAAGTATACGACCGACCCCCATTAATTTCTTCTCCCAAACATATTCCTAGAATATACTTACCCCCAATCTCCACGCCCTGAGAGGATTGCCATACAAAATTTACAAAAATGATATGAAAATGCCCACAACTTCTTTAGAGTTGGCCTTAGAGCAATAAAGTGTACGACCAACCCCCATTAATTTCTTCTCCCAAACATATTCCTAGAACATACTTACCTCCTATCTCCGCGCCCCAAGGGGGTTGCCATACAAAATTTACAAAAATGATATGAAAATGCCCACAACTTCTTCAGAATTTGCCTTAGAGCAATAAAGTGTACGACCGACCCCCATTAATTTCTTCTCCCAAACATATTCCTTGAATATACTTACCCCCTATCTCCACGCCCTGAGGGGGTTGCCATACAAAATTTAAAAAAATGATATGGAAATGTCCACAACATCTTTAGAGTTGCCCTTAGAGCAATAAAGTGTACAACCGACCCCCATTAATTTCTTCTCCCAAACATATTCCTAGATGGGGTTGCCATACAAAAATAATATGAAAATGCCCACAACTTCTTCAGAGTTGGCCTTAGAGCAATAAAGTGTACGACCGACCCCCATTAATTTCTTCTCCCAAACATATTCCTAGAATATATTTACCCCCTATCTCCACGCCCTGAGGGGGTTGCCATACAAACTTTACAAAAATGATATGAAAATGCCCACAACTTCTTTAGAGTTGGCCTTAGAGCAATAAAGTGCACGACCAACCCCCATTAATTTCTTCTCCCAAACATATTCCTAGAACATACTTACCCCTATCTCCGCGCCCTAAGGGGCTTGCCATACAAAATTTACAAAAATGATATGAAAATGCCCACAACTTCTTCGAAGTTGGCCTTAGAGAAATAAAGTGTACGACCGACCCCCATTAATTTCTTCTCCCAAACATATTCCTAGAATACACTTACCTCCTATCTCCGCGCCCTAAGGGGGTTGCCATACAAAATTTACAAAAATGATATGAAAATGCCCACAACTTCTTCAGAATTTGCCTTAGAGCAATAAAGTGTACGACCGACCCCCATTAATTTCTTCTCCCAAACATATTTCTAGAATATACTTACCCCATATCTCCCCGCCCTGAGGGGGTTGCCATACAAAATTTACAAAAATGATATGAAAATGCCCACAACTTCTTCAGAGTTGGCCTTAGAGCAATAAAGTGTACGACCGACCCCCATTAATTTCTTCTCCCAAACATATTCCTAGAATATACTTACCCCCTATCTCCACGCCCTGAGGGGGTTGCCATACAAAATTTACAAAAATGATATGAAAATGCCCACAACTTCTTTAGAGTTGGCCTTAGAGCAATAAAGTGCACGACCAACCCCCATTAATTTCTTCTCCCAAACATATTCCTAAAACATACTTCCCCTACCTCCGAGCCGTAAGAGGCTTGCCATACAAAATTTACACAAATGATATGAAAATGCCCACAACTTCTTTAAAGTTGGCCTTAGAGAAATAAAGTGTACGACCGACCCCCATTAATCTCTTCTCCCAAACATATTCCTAAAATATACTTACCCCCTATCTCCACGCCCTGAGAGGGTTGCCATACAAAATTTACAAAAATGATATAAAAATGCCCACAACTTCTTCATGAGTTGGCCTTAGAGCAATAAAGTATACGACCGACCCCCATTAATTTCTTCTCCCAAACATATTCCTAGAATATACTTACCCCCAATCTCCACGCCCTGAGGGGATTGCCATACAAAATTTACAAAAATGATATGAAAATGCCCACAACTTCTTTCGAGTTGGCCTTAGAGCAATAAAGTGTACGACCAACCCCCATTAATTTCTTCTCCCAAACATATTCCTAGAACATACTTACCTCCTATCTCCGCGCCCCAAGGGGGTTGCCATACAAAATTTACAAAAATGATATGAAAATGCCCACAACATCTTTAGAGTTGCCCTTAGAGCAATAAAGTGTACAACCGACCCCCATTAATTTCTTCTCCCAAACATATTCCTAGATGGGGTTGCCATACAAAAATGATATGAAAATGCCCACAACTTCTTCAGAGTTGGCCTTAGAGCAATAAAGTGTACGACCGACCCCCATTAATTTCTTCTCCCAAACATATTCCTAGAATATATTTACCCCCTATCTCCACGCCCTGAGGGGGTTGCCATACAAAATTTACAAAAATGATATGAAAATGCCCACAACTTCTTTAGAGTTGGCCTTAGAGCAATAAAGTGCACGACCAACCCCCATTAATTTCTTCTCCCAAACATATTCCTAGAACATACTTACCCCTATCTCCGCGCCCTAAGGGGCTTGCCATACAAAATTTACAAAAATGATATGAAAATGCCCACAACTTCTTCAAAGTTGGCCTTAGAGAAATAAAGTGTACGACCGACCCCCATTAATTTCTTCTCCCAAACATATTCCTAGAATACACTTACCTCCTATCTCCGCGCCCTAAGGGGGTTGCCATACAAAATTTACAAAAATGATATGAAAATGCCCACAACTTCTTCAGAATTTGCCTTAGAGCAATAAAGTGTACGACCGACCCCCATTAATTTCTTCACCCAAACATATTCCTAGAATACACTTACCTCCTATCTCCGCGCCCTAAGGGGGTTGCCATACAAAATTTACAAAAATGATATGAAAATGCCCACAACTTTTTCAGAATTTGCCTAAGAGCAATAAAGTGTACGACCGACCCCCATTAATTTCTTCTCCCAAACATATTCCTAGAATATACTTACCCCCTATCTCCACGCCCTGAGGGGGTTGCCATACAAAAATGATATGAAAATGCCCACAACATCTTTAGAGTTGCCCTTAGAGCAATAAAGTGTACAACCGACCCCCATTAATTTCTTCTCCCAAACATATTCCTAGAATATACTTACCCCCTATCTCCCCGCCCTGAGGGGGTTGCCATACAAAATTTACAAAAATGATATGAAAATGCCCACAACTTCTTCAGAGTTGGCCTTAGAGCAATAAAGTGTGCGACCGACCCCCATTAATTTCTTCTCCCAAACATATTCCTAGAATATACTTACCACCTATCTCCACGCCCTGAGGGGGTTGCCATACAAAATTTACAAAAATGATATGAAAATGCCCACAACTTCTTTAGAGTTGGCCTTAGAGCAATAAAGTGTACGACCGACCCCCATTAATTTCTTCTCCCAAACATATTCCTAGAATATACTTACCACCTATCTCCACGCCCTAGGGGGGTTGCCATATAAAATTTACAAAAATGATATGAAAATGCCCCCAACTTCTTCAGAATTTGCCTAAGAGCAATAAAGTGTACGACCGACCCCCATTAATTTCTTCTCCCAAACATATTCCTAGAATATACTTACCCCCTATCTCCACGCCCTGAGGGGGTTGCCATACAAAAATGATATGAAAATGCCCACAACATCTTTAGAGTTGCCCTTAGAGCAATAAAGTGTACAACCGACCCCCATTAATTTCTTCTCCCAAACATATTCCTAGAATATACTTACCCCCTATCTCCACGCCCTGAGGGGGCTGCCATACAAAAATGATATGAAAATGCCCACAACATCTTTAGAGTTGCCCTTAGAGCAATAAAGTGTACAACCGACCCCCATTAATTTCTTCTCCCAAACATATTCCTAGAATATACTTACCCCCTATCTCCACGCCCTGAGGGGGTTGCCATACAAAATGATATGAAAATGCCCACAACTTCTTTAGAGTTGGCCTTAGAGCAATAAAGTGTACGACCGACCCCCATTAATTTCTTCACCCAAACATATTCCTAGAATACACTTACCTCCTATCTCCGCGCCCTAAGGGGGTTGCCATACAAAATTTACAAAAATGATATGAAAATGCCCACAACTTCTTCAGAATTTGCCTAAGAGCAATAAAGTGTACGACCGACCCCCATTAATTTCTTCTCCCAAACATATTCCTAGAATATACTTACCCCCTATCTCCACGCCCTGAGGGGGTTGCCATACAAAAATGATATGAAAATGCCCACAACATCTTTAGAGTTGCCCTTAGAGCAATAAAGTGTACAACCGACCCCCATTAATTTCTTCTCCCAAACATATTCCTAGAATATACTTACCCCCTATCTCCACGCCCTGAGGGGGTTGCCATACAAAAATGATATGAAAATGCCCACAACATCTTTAGAGTTGCCCTTAGAGCAATAAAGTGTACAACCGACCCCCATTAATTTCTTCTCCCAAACATATTCCTAGAATATACTTACCACCTATCTCCACGCCCTGAGGGGCTTGCCATACAAAATTTACACAAATGATATGAAAATGCCCACAACTTCTTTAAAGTTAGCCTTAGAGAAATAAAGTGTACGACCGACCCCCATTAATTTCTTCTCCCAAACATATTCCTGGCATAACCCCTTGGAGTGCAAGAAAGCAAGACTTGTCACATATAAGAGTATTTGGAACTGTGGCTATGGCACATATACCGAAGGCTAATCGAAAAAAGTGGGATGCGAAAGCTCACGAGTGTATAATGGCGGGCTTTGATAATCACACAAAAAAAGGCTATCGTCTTTATGACGTTCATGAGAAAGTAATATTTAAAAGCCGAAATGTTCCGTTTATTAGAATACACTTACTTCCTATTTCCGCGCCCTAAGGGGGTTGCCATACAAAATTTACAAAAATGATATGAAAATGCCCACAACTTCTTCAGAATTTGCCTTAGAGCAATAAAGTGTACGACCGACCCCCATTAATTTCTTCTCCCAAACATATTCCTAGAATATACATACCCCCAATCTCCACGCCCTAAGGGGGTTGCCACACAAAATTTACAAAAATGATATGAAAATGCCCACAACTTCTTTAGAATTTGCCTTAGAGCAATAAAGTGTACGACCGACCCCCATTAATTTCTTCTCCCAAACATATTCCTAGAATATACTTACCCCCCTATCTCCACGCCCTGAGGGGGTTGCCATACAAAATTTACAAAAATGATATGAAAATGCCCACAACTTCTTTAGAGTTGGCCTTAGAGCAATAAAGTGTACGACCAACCCCCATTAATTTCTTCTCCCAAACATATTCCTAGAACACACTTACCCCCTATCTCCGCGCCCTAGGGGGGTTGCCATATAAAATTTACAAAAATGATATGAAAATGCCTACAACTTCTTCAGAGTTGGCCTTAGAGCAATAAAGTGCACGACCGACCCCCATTAATTTCTTCTCCCAAACATATTCCTAGACTATACTTACTCCCTATCTCCGCGCCCTAAGGGGGTTGCCATACAAAATTTACAAAAATGAAATGAAAATGTCCACAACTTCTTCAGAATTTGCCTTAGAGCAATAAAGTGTACGACCGACCCCCATTAATTTCTTCTCCCAAACATATTCCTAGAATATACTTACTCCCTATCTCCACGCTCTGAGGGAGTTGCCATACAAAATTTACAAAAATGATATGAACATGCCTACAGCTTCTTTAGAGTTGCCCTTAGAGCAATAAAGTGTACGACCGACCCCCATTAATTTCTTCTCCCAAACATATTCCTAGAATATACTTACCCCCTATCTCCACGCCCTGAGGGGGTTGCCATACAAAATTTACAAAAAGGATATGAAAATGCCCACAACTCCTTCAGAGTTGGCCTTAGAGCAATAAAGTGTACGACCGAACCCTATTAGTTTCTTCTCCCAAACATATTCCTAGAACATACTTACCCCCTATCTCCACGCCCTAAGGGGGTTGCCATACCAAATTTACAAAAATGATGTAAAAATGCCCACAACTCCTTCAGAGTTGGCCTTAGAGCAATAAAGTGTACGAACGACCCCCATTAGTTTGCCCTCCCAAACATGTTCCTAGAATATACTTACCAACTATCTCCGCGCCCTTATAGGGTTGCATTACAAAATTTGTAAAAATTAGGATAAAAACCCCTACAACTTCCCCGTCACCCGTGGAGCGTTAAAAAATGACACCGACCCCAATTTAAAAATTAGAAATATTTCATAAGTAAAAAAATGGTTACAAAAAAAAAAAAGTTTTGGGATTGCGAAAGGTCAATGTGAAGGATATATAAGATTCGGCACAGCCGAATATAGCGCTCTTACTTGTTTTTTGTAAATATCATTAAGTATCTATACCGATACTGATAAAATTAAAATACCGATACCGAAATTAAAGAATTAATACCGTTACCGATATTATCAAAATACCGATACCGAAATGACAAATTTTTTAATACCGTTACCGATACCGTTATTCGTTTCGGTTGCCAACCTTGAAGAAAACCAATTCAAGTGGTACAAACAAAAAAAATATCAAAACATTAACTCAAACAGGAATACACTGAAAAACAAATATGCATACAGCAGACTCAGGTTACTGGATTCCTTTTGCCCTCTACCCAGTCAGGCATTTGGAACATCCACACCGTATGCGAAATGTGTTCCCAATCTAACCAACCCACCAGTATTTAAGGTCACCATCAACAACTTATTGGTTTAATATGATAGATTTTTTTTAATTAAACGTGTTTTTATATACACAATTTTTTACGCAACAGCACAACGGTAACGCTGAGTGTACCTTGCATGAAACGAACTTGAAATAATATTCAATTTACATCACTTTTATCATCAAAAGTTCAAATGTTTAATTTAATAATGCTCAAAAAATGCCAGTGGATATGTTTTTTTTTACATATGTACAATGTTTAAAAGAAAAGGTTGCCAGCCGATACCGATTATATATGTATATATATATATATATATATATATATATATATATATATATACATATATATTATTGATACCAATACCAAAATGACTGTTCGCAAAATACCGGCATTCAAAAAAGGTTCAACAATTATATGTGTGTTATTGAGTCCCTATTCGCACTATGCAAGTATTTAAGCTAAGCTGATTAGGTTGTATACAACGGAGTGAGGGAAAAATGAATGAGTACAGACTTGCGTGTTCATGCAATTCAGCTTGCTTAAAATGAGTGGACAAAAGAAAATGTAAAAAACACAGTAGTGTGTGTGTATATTCATGAAAAAATCAAAACAAATTAAGCATTAAGACTTGAACCAAAGACTATAGACTATAAAGATGGTTCACTTGGAACAAATTTCATAAACAGAAATTTTGAGTTTGCAATGGGTGGTTACGGGTAAGGCAAAGAAAAGGAAAAACACTCTCTTAATTTGAGAGAAGACAAAAAATAAAAAAAAGATCACAAAAAATTGACGCCAAATTTTAAGAACAATAACAGCCAAAACAAGTAAGAGCGCTATATTCGGCTGTGCCGAATCTTATATACCCTTCACATTGGTTTTTAAATATACCCAGCCGAGTAATTTTGTACTGCAAATAATATAATAAAAAACCTTGTGCGAGTTTTAAATTCCATAGAAAAAATAACAAAATTTTAACGTTCGTATGAATAATAGAAATAGATGAAGAAGATTCGAGGTCGAGAGTTTTAAAAGTTTTCGACATTATTCACATTTTAAGGTTAATAAAACTTATTAAATGTTCTAGTCCCCCTGCTCTTCTCCAACTTCTTCTCCAAAATGTATGAATTATTTGATTATTACTTTTTGTAGAATATTTTAAGTCGGTAGCTTACTAGTTTTCCAGAAGCGTATTGAAAATTTTATAAAAATTGTTAATTTGTATGGAAGCTACCCCTTCTTCACCCCCCATTCGAAAATTTTTTTCTTTAAAGCGTAGGCCTTGTGTTCCAATTACTTTTTGTAGAACATTTGATGTGGATATCTGTTATAGTTTCCGAAATATAGCGTATCGAATATTTCATACAAATTGTAAATTTGTATGGGAGCTACCCCTTTTTTTGCCCCCACTCAATAAAATTTTTCTTCAAAGCGTAGGCATTCTTGCCCAATTAATTTTTGTAGAACATTTCATTTCGATATCTGTTATAGTTTCCGAGATATAGCGTATCGAATATTTTATAATAATTTATATTTCTATCGCCATTTTTATTAACTCTCTCTATTTTAATAAATCCACATGATAAATCCACATCAATTTAGCAGTCATAAAACAGTGTATGGAAGTGCAATATCTTTATATATGTATAGTCTTTGCTTGAACCAAGGTATATTCAACAAGGTAGGAATAACTGACCAGCTGACTTCTATTTCCGCCATATGATTTCTAGCTTAGCTTGGACACTTGTTTATGTTATACAATGGCTGTGTGTATGTGTGTTCGCTACATTTTCGACAACCAAACTGGAATTAGCAACAACAAAATACATGCTGATATTTTACAGGAAGTTGTTGTTTTAGGGACGTTCCCACCTTCTTATTCCACCATAACTTGAACCGTGCGAACGCCAATGAGAGTTCAAAAAATAAAAAGAAAATAAGCAGTCTTATTTTCTTGCAAAGTGCGAATTGGGACTAAAAAACATAGAAGTTTAACAGTTTTTAATGCACAATTCAGCGTTGACAACTCTTAAGGCTAAAAAATGGGTAAAAAAGGGTAAAAATCAACAAAAAAAGAGTAAAAAGCACTACACCATTTCCAATTGTATTTCAGAACTTTCTAATTGTATTTCAGAAATTTCTAATTCAATTTCAGAAATTTCTAATTTAATTTCAGAAATTTCTAATTCAATTTCAGAAATTTCTAATTCAATTTCAGAAATTTCTATTTCAATTTCAGAAATTTCTAATTCAATTTCAGAAATTTCTATTTCAATTTCAGAAAATTCTAGCTCAATTTCAGAAATTTCTATTTTTATTTCAGAATTTTCTACTTGTATTTCAGAACTTTCTATTTGTATTTCAGAATTTTCTAATTGTATTTCAGAATTTTCCATTTGTAATTCAGAAATTTCTATTTGTATTTCAGAATTTTTCATTCCATTCCACCAACTTAGAGGGTGGAGATACGGGGTAAGTATATTCTAGGAATATGTTTTGGAGGGGAAACTAATGGGGGTCGGTCGCACACTTTATTGCTCTAAGGCAAATTCTGAAGAAGTTGTGGGCATTTTCATATCATTTTTGTAAGTTTTGTATGGCAACACCATTAGGGCGTGGAGATAGGGGGTAAGTATATTCTAGGAACATGTTTGGGAGAGCAAACTAATGGGGGTCGGTCGTACACTTTATTGCTCTAAGGCAAACTCTGAGGAAGTTGTGGGCATTTCCACACCATTTCTTGTAAATTTAGTATGGCAACCCCCTTAGGGCGTGGAGATAGAGGGTAAGTATGTTCTAGGAATATGTTTGGGAGAAGAAACTAATAGGGGTCGGTGCTACACTTTATTGCTCTAAGGCCAACTCTGAAGAAGCTGTGGGCACTTTCATATCATTTCTTGTAAATTTTGTATGGCAACCCCCTTAGGGCGTGGAGATAGGGGGTAAGTATATTCTAGGAATATGTTTGGGAGGGAAAACTAATGGGGGTCGGTTGTACACTTTATTGCTCTAAGGCCAACTCTAAAGAAGTTGTGGGCATTTTTACATCATTTTTGTAAATTTTGTATGGCAACCTCCTCAGGGCGTGGAGATAGGGGGTAACTATATTCTAGTAATATGTTTGGGAGGGAAAACTAATGGGGGTCGGTCGTACACTTTATTGCTCTAATGCCAACTTTGAAGAAGTTGTGGGCATTTTTACATCATTTTTGTAAATTTTGTATGGCAACCCCCTTAGGGCGTGGAGATAGAGGGTAAGTATATTCTAGGAATATGTTTGGGAGGAAAAACTAATGGGGGTCGGTCGTACACTTTATTGCTCTAAGGCCAACTCTGAAGAAGTTGTGGGCATTTTCATATCATTTTTGTAAATTTTGTATGGCAACCCCTTAGGGCGTGGAGATAGGGGGTAAGTATATTCTAGGAATATGTTTGGGAGGGAAAATTAATGGGGGTCGGTCGTACACTTTATTGCTCTAAGGCCAACTCTGAAGAAGTTGTGGGCATTTTCATATAATTTTTGTAAATTTTGTATGGCAACCCCATTAGGGCGTGGAGATAGGTGGTAAGTATATTTTAGGAACATGTTTAGGAGAGAAAACTAATGGGGGTCGATCGTACACTTTATTGCTCTAAGGCCAACTCTGAAGAAGTTGTGGGCATTTTCATATAATTTTTGTAAATTTTGTATGGCAACCCCATTAGGGCGTGGAGATAGGTGGTAAGTATATTTTAGGAACATGTTTAGGAGAGAAAACTAATGGGGGTCGGTCGTACACTTTATTGCTCTAAGGCCAACTTTGAAGAAGTTGTGGGCATTTTTACATCATTTTTGTAAATTTTGTATGGCAACCCCCTTAGGGCGTGGAGATAGAGGGTAAGTATATTCTAGGAATATGTTTGGGAGGGAAAACTAATGGGGGTCGGTCGTACACTTTATTGCTCTAAGGCCCACTTTGAAGAAGTTCTGGGCATTTTTACATCATTTTTGAAAATTTTGTATGGCAACCCCCTTAGGGCGTGGAGATAGACGGTAAGTATATTCTAGGAATATGTTTGGGAGGGAAAACTAATGGGGGTCGGTCGCACACTTTATTGCTCTAAGGCCAACTCTGAAGAAGTTGTGGGCATTTTCATTTAATTTTTGTAAATTTTGTATTGCAACCCCTTAGGGGGTGGAGATAGGGGGTAAGTATATTCTAGGAATATGTTTGGGAGGGAAAACTAATGGGGGTCGGTCGTACACTTAATTGCTCTAAGGCCAACTTTGAAGAAGTTGTGGGCATTTTTACATCATTTTTGTAAATTTTGTATGGCAACCCCCTTAGGGCGTGAAGATAGAGGGTAAGTATATTCTAGGAATATGTTTGGGAGGGAAAACTAATGGGGGTCGGTCGTACACTTTATTGCTCTAAGGCCAACTTTGAAGAAGTTGTGGGCATTTTTACATCATTTTTGTAAATTTTGTATGGCAACCCCCTTAGGGCGTGGAGATAGAGGGTAAGTATATTCTAGGAATATGTTTGGGAGGGAAAACTAATGGTGGTCGGTCGTACACTTTATTGCTCTAAGGCCAACTCTGAAGAAGTTGTGGGCATTTTCATATAATTTTTGTTAATTTTGTATGGCAACCCCATTAGGGCGTGGAGATAGGTGGTAAGTATATTTTAGGAACATGTTTAGGAGAGAAAACTAATGGGGGTCGGTCGTACACTTTATTGCTCTAAGGCCAACTTTAAAGAAGTTGTGGGCATTTTTACATCATTTTTGTAAATTTTGTATGGCAATCCCATTAGGGCGTGGAGATAGCGGGTAAGTATGTTCTAGGAATATGTTTGGGCGAAGAAACTAATAGGGGTCGGTCTTACACTTTATTGCTCTAAGGCCAACTCTGAAGAAGTTGTGGGCATTTTTTCATTTTTGAAAATTTTGTATGGCAACCCCATTAGGGCGTGGAGATGGGGGGTAAGTATACTCTAGGAATACGTTTGGGAGGAAAAGCTAATGGGGGTCTGTGTTACATTTTTTTCCTCTACAGGCGACTCCGGGGAAGTTGTAGCGGCATTTACCTTATTTTTAAAATTTTGTATGGCAACCATGTCAGGGGCTGGAGATAGAGAGTAAGTATGTTCCACAAAAATGTTTGGATGGATAAAATAATTCGGGTCGGTCTTTCATTTTACCTTTGTAGGAGAACCCTGGAAGCCGTAGGAGCGATTTTAAAAATGTTTAAATTAAGCTTTGTATGGCAACGCTGTTATATGTATGAACACTAATACTAATAAAATTTTTGTTTTGGGTGTGTTTCAATAATACCAACATGACTGATTCTGTTTTTTTCTTTTTTTGTTGTTTTTATACCCTTCACATAGTGATAGGGTATATATCACTTTGTCATTCCGTTTGTAATTTCTTTATTATTCATTTGCGACCCCATAAAGTATATATATTCTGGATCCTTATAGATAGGGAAGCCGATTTAGCGATGTCCGTCTGTTGAAATCATGTTTCCGGAGTCAAATAAAAAGATACAGACCAGTTAATGGTGTCAAACTATTAGAAATATCCTGGAGACAATCGCTATTAAAAATCAGCAAAATCGGTTCACTATTGACCGAGATATAAGCGAAAACCCAGAGTAACCCATTTTTTTAGGACAAAATCCGTGCATATATCCCTATATATCTCAGTAAGTATAGTCACTCTTGCCACAAAACTTGGCACGGATACTCCCAAGGAAGGGACCTAAATAATGGAAAAAGTTTTTTCAGATTGGACCAGGGGAAAGGGTAGTTTTCCTACAATTGCACAAATTTGGGGAAATATTTTATGCGCTATATCTCGTAAACTAAAGGAGGTATCGACTTAAAATGTTCTACAAAAAATAATTGTACGCAATATAGTGGGGGCAAAAATAGGGGTAGCTCCCATACAAATCGACAATTATTATTAAATATTCGATACGCTATATCTCGGAAACTGTAAAAGATATCGAAATGAAATGTTCTACAAAAAGTAATTGGGCAAGAATGCCTACGCTTTAAAGAAAAAATTTTTTGAGTGGGGGCAAAAAAAGGGGTAGCTCCCATACAAATCGACAATTATTATAAAATATTCGATACGCTATATCTCGGAAACTATAAAAAATATCGAAATGAAATGTTCCACAAAAAGTAATTGGGCAAGAATACCTACGCTTTAAAGAAAAAATTTTTAGAGTGGGGGCAAAAAAAGGGGTAGCTCCCATACAAATCGACAATTATTATAAAATATTCGATACGCTATATCTCGGAAACTATAATAGATATCGAAATGAAATGTTCTACAAAAATTGATTGGGCGAGAATGCCTACGCTTTCAAGAAAAAATTTTTTGAGTGGGGGCAAAACAAGGGGTAGCTCCCATACAAATCGACAATTATTATAAAATATTCGATACGCTATATCTCGGAAACTATAACAGATATCGAAATGAAATGTTCTACAAAAAGTAATTGGGCAATAAGGCCTACGCTTTAGAAAAACTTTTTTTGTGTAGGGCAAAAAAAGGGGTAGCTCCCATACAAATCGACAATTATTATAAAATATTCGATACGCTATATCTCGGAAACTATAACAGATATCGAAATGAAATGTTCTACAAAAAGTAATTGGGCAAGAATGCCTACGCTTTAAAGAAAAATTTTTTTGAGTGGGGGCAAAAAAAGGGGTAGCTCCCATACAAATCGACTATTATAAAATATTCGATACGCTATATCTCGGCAACTATAACAGATATCGAAACCAAGTGGTCTACAAAAAGTGATTGGACATCAAAGGCTACGCTCTGAAGAAACAATTTTCGGATGGGGGGTGAAGAAGGGGTAGCTCCCATACAAATTAACAATTTTTATAAAATTTTCGATACTGGAAAACTATTACAGCTATCGACTTCGAATATTCTACAAAAAGTAATAATCAAATAATTCATACATTTTGGTGAAAAAGTTGGAGAAGAGCAGGGGGACTAGAACATTTAATAAGTTTTATTGACCTTTAAATATGAATAATGTTGAAAACTTTTAAAACTCTCGACCTCAAATCTTCTTCATCTATTTCTATTATTCATACGAACGTTAAAATTTTGTTATTATACCCTTCACATAAGTGATAAGGGTATATATAAGTTTGTCATTCCGTTTGTAATTCCTTTATTATCCATTTGGGACCCCATAAAGTATGTATATTCTGGATCCTTATAGATAGGGAAACCGATTTAGCGATGTCCGTCTGTCCGTGTTATAGTTGAAATCAACTTTCTGAAGCCCCCCGATATCGCATAGACCCGAATGTGGTATCAAACTGTCACATATAGTCGCGAGAAAATCGGTATTGAAATTCAGCAAAATCGCCCGATAAATAACCGAGATATAAGCAAAAAATCAAGACTACCTCGGTTTTTTGAGTCTACAACAACAACAAAGAACATACTTTTACATGTAATAATAAAAAACAACAAAAAAAGAAAAAAACAGAATCAGTCATGTCTATATTATTGAAACACATCCAAAACAAAAATTTTATTAGTATTAGTGTTCATACATATAACAGCGTTGCCATACAAAGCTTAATTTAAACATTTTTAAAATCGCTCCTACGGCTTCCAGGGTTCTCCTACAGAGGTAAAATGTAGGACCGACCCGAATTACTTTTTCCATCCCAATATTTTTGTGGAACATACTTACCCTCTATCTCTAGCCCCTGACATGGTTGCCATACAAAATTTAAAAAAATAAGGTAAAAACCGCTATAACTTCCCCGGACTTGCCCGTAGAGGAAAAAAATGTATGACAGACCCCCATTAATTTCTACTCCCAAACATATTCCTAGAATATACTTACCCCCTATCTCCACGCCCTTAGGGGGTTGCCATACAAAATTTACAAAAATGATATGAAAATGCCCACAACTTCTTCAGAGTTGGCCTTAGAGCAATTAAGTGTACGACCGACCCCCATTAGTTTGTCCTCCCAAACATATTCCTAGAACATACTTACCCCCTATCTCCACGCCCTAAGGGGGTTGCCATACAAAATTTACAAAAATGATGTAAAAATGCCCACAACTTCTTCAGAGTTGGCCTTAGAGCAATAAAGTGTACGACCGACCCCCATTAGTTTGCCCTTCCAAACATATTCCTAGAACATACTTACCCCCTATCACCACGCCCTAAGGGGGTTGCCATACAAAATTTACAAAAAGGATATGAAAATGCCCACAACTCCTTCAGAGTTGGCCTTAGAGCAATAAGGTGTAGGACCGACCCCTATTAGTTTCTTCTCCCAAACATATTCCTAGATCATACTTACCACCTATATCCACGCCCTAAGGGGGTTGCCATACAAAGTTCACAAAAATTATAAAATGCTCACAACTTCTTTAGAGTTGGCCTTAGAGCAATAAAGTTTACGACCGACCCCTATTAGTTTCTTCTCCCAAACATATTCCTTGAACATACTTACCACCTATCTCCACGCCCTAAGGGGGTTGCCATACAAAATTACCAAAAATGATAAAATGCTCACAACTTCTTCAGAGTTGGCCTTAGAGCAATAAAGTGTAAGACCGACCCCTATTAGTTTCTTCTCCCAAACATATTCCTAGAACATACTTACCCCCTATCTCCACGCCCTAAGGGGGTTGCCATACAAAATTTACAAAAAGGATATGAAAATGCCCACAACTCCTTCAGAGTTGGCCTTAGAGCAATAAAGTGTAAGACCGACCCCTATTAGTTTCTTCTCCCAAACATATTCCTAGAACATACTTACCACCTATCTCCACGCCCTAAGGGGGTTGCCATATAAAATTTGTACAAATTAGGATAAAAAACCCCTACAACTTCCCCGTCACCCGTGGAGCGTTAAAAAATGACACCGACCCCTATTTAAAAATTAGAAATATTTCATAAGTAAAAAAATGGTTAAAAATAAAAAAAGTTTGGGATTGTGAAAGGTCAATGTGAAGGGTATATAAGATTCGGCACAGCCGAATATAGCGCTCTTACTTGTTTTTTCTATGGACTTTAAAACTCGCACAAGGTTTTTTATTATATTATTTGCAGTACAAAATTACTCGGCTGGGTATATTTAAAGACCAATGTGAAGGGTATATAAGATTCGGCACAGCCGAATATAGCGCTCTAACTTGTTTTTTTATTATTACATGCAAAAGTATGTTCTTTGTTGTAGACTAAAAAAAATGAGGTAGGTTTTTTGCTTATATCTCGGTCATTTATCGCGCGATTTTGCTGAATTACAATACCGATTTTCTCGCGACTATCTGTAACAGTTTGATACCACATTTAGGCCAATGCGATATCGGGGGGCTTCAGAAAGTTGATTTCAACCATAACACGGACAGACGGACATCACTAAATCGGCTTCCCTATCTATAAGGATCCAGAATATATATACTTCATGGGGTCCCAAATGGATAATAAAGAAATTACAAACGGAATGACAATTTTATATATACCCTTATCACTTATGTGAAGGGTATAAAAAAAGGAATTCATATAAACATAAATAACAAACAAAAAATCAGTTTGTACTTTTCTGTAAGCAAAAAGCTCTTACAAGCCCATGTTTTCAATTTCAAATTAGTCGTTTTTATCGTCATTTGGCCACAACACAGTTTTAATAAAATATTTAGATTTTTTATAAGCATCAGAACAATTTATTTTTTTTTAAACGCTTGACGGTAGCTCAAAAGTGCTACAACATACGTTAGCACTAACTCTCAATTTGCACTATGCAAGAAAACAAGCTAAGCTGATTAGAGGGCTAACTATAATGTGCTTTAGCTTACTTAACCCCTTGTGGACCAAGGTTCGAAATCGTTGAAAATGTTTCATTTTTTTTATAAAATATTGAAAATAAAGGCTTCAAAAAGTTATTTACAAAATGTGAAATTTGTGATGGTCCTGGAAGGATTCGAAAAGGATCTGGTACTTTTAGGTACCGTCGGGTCAGCATTAGCCAAAAGTTAAAAAAATTCATTGATTTTTGTTCAAATTTTATTAATATATTTAATACTTATTTAATAGTTAAGTAACTGTTTTAATAAGTTTATTCCATGGTATTTAACGAAATAATTTTTTTATCACTGCAACATAAATAAACACCACAATGGGAACATTTGGAATTGGGCTTCAATTGGAATATCTTTATACTACAAAGTTCGCATCTTCCCCACGTTGCGACAAAAGTTGGCCAATGTGTTCCTAGATTTCCTAATCGAACATCCTTTGGAACTGATTCCTTTCTTCCCGGCGTTACTTACAACTTTAAACATATTATAAAACATATTATATTGGTCATCTGTGGATATCGCTTTTTAACTTTTACTGTTCACGGTTGGATTGTTCCGATTCAACAAGCCCAAAGCTACAGAGCACCTAAACTTCAAGAGAATACCTTTTTCAACGGACTGACAGTAAACTATGTAGGAGTTAATAAATGTCATCTCCAATAGACCCCAGAAAATTTGGTGCCACCATTTCTTTGATTTTCGGTCTAGACCGTAGGCACTGCGTAATTGATCAGCGTGATCGACTCCTCCCATAAAAGAATTGTAGTCCTTAATAACCATTGGGCAGCTTATATCATTCAAATTGCCAGTGCGACCTCTCCTAGAAACAGTTTTTCGTCAATTAATGAAAGAAAATATTCAGTATTCGGTGCTGCAGTTATCACAACATTCCTTCTACAAGTCCCTCCTGTAGGGAGGATCACCAGAATTCCAACTGTACCAAGACGATTACAAACAAGGTGGGCCAAACATGGAGGGACAGGGATGACTGCAGAATCTCTAGACTTTTATGGCCCAGACTGGACAGGATGGGCACTGACCTGCTGCTCAAGGAGAGCAGGGGGGTTCTAAAGTGCATTATTTGGACTCTCACAGGGCACTGTGATGTGAGATATAGGACGAAAAAATGGGACAGGAACGCTCCAGATTTCTGCAGGGTATGCGGGGACAAGGAGGAGATAGAGACGGTAGAACATCTTGTCTGCCACTGCCCTGGGCTGCAGATTCATCAACAGAGGTGGTTTGGAGGACGCTGCTTAGATGGACTAGGCGATGTCCCTGGCTGTGGGCTGAGGAGCATCATAGGTTTCATTAGGGTTAAGTGGCTGGGCAGATAGGTGATTCAGGGTCCATGACTACTGACTTTCTAAGACATCTTGCGGACGGTACTCTTGCTTTCTTTATCCTTACCTATAAAATGTTTGTCTTTACTTTTATTTTTCTTCTCTCGACTCTTTTGAAAGGATTTACAATGGGCCTGAGGGCCTCCGAGTGGAGGTGGCGAGTGGGATTTGCCACTACCCTTCGTAACCTAACCTAACCTAAGGCGTTTACAAAGAATTTCAGCCATAGTCCTATTAGTGGTAAATAAAAAAAATTGTGCTGTAATAGTAATACAAATTAGCACACACGGCCCAACGGTACTAACCAGTCCTTAGTAAATATTTTCAAAACTAAAAGTAACTAACAACTTGTTTGTGTAAAAAAACACTTTCATGTATACAAAACTAATTATTTTCCAATAAAAATAGACTTTTGGAGTCATAACAGTTATAATATACTTTTTTTCGGCAATTGAAAACTGGTTTACAAAATCATACATCTACAGCAGAAACACATTTCAATTTACCGTTATTATGGATAACCGAGGTTGGCTATAGGCAAAACAAATATTTTATTTCCAAGATTATAGTACACTTCAAAGTACCTTTGGGCAAAAAGAATAAAAATAGTTTTCGTTTTGATTTTGTAAGCCTATTACTTATGTGGTACTTATAAGTGCCGTCGGTCGACAAGGGGTTAAGCAAAAGTGCGAATACACATGTTCAAATGTGTATAACTATAATGTTCTTAAGCAACTTTTCGTTAAGTTTATTCAAGACGCATTTGATTAGGCGAACCTGGTCGTACTTTGAATAATGGATCAGCTGTGTAAACGTGAGTTGGGCGCACAGTTGCACTTTTAAGTACACTTTTATTTATGAAAAAAAAAAATTTTTTTTGTTAACTTTTATAATATAGTTTTATTATATATTTGCTAATCGTTTAATATTTTTAAATTGTAGATGTTACTTATATAACATTTTGCGAAAAAAAATCAATATATTTGGAATATAGAAGTAAAACAGTTTTTGCAAAAGTACAAATATTTGCAACTAAATTCTGTAAGTATTTAAGTTCAAAAAGCAGCGATGCCAACTTAGCTATTTTAGAGCTAAATTTAGCTCTTTTTAATTGCTTCTAACTCGAAAATTTTCCATTTAGCTCTTTTTTAAAAAAAGGAGCTAACACAGCTCTTTTCAACTGTAGAAACGGCACGTTTGGCACTTTTTGCATTTTATAGTAAACTTTTCCGTTTTTACGCTATTGTTTTGTCTTTGTGGCATTTACGGAACATACAAAACTATTCACTGATTTATTTCATTTATTACAAAGCCTGACAAATGAAATCATTACACCGACAAATGACTTCGATTATATAGCTGAAGAATTTAAATCTTAAATAAATAACAACTGTTATCTAACTGTTATATAACTTTGAGAAAGCATGTGAAGATTCTAATATAACTGATGTAGTGGACGTGGTGCAGACGTGGTGTTATTACGGAAAAGAGACAATGTGGCCAGACCGTTGGCCGCGCTGGTATGCTGGCGTTTAAGCTCCGGCTAGGGCTCGCCGTCTTGGGCTGGTTCTTGCCAACGCATCTAGGCTTTAATCCACCACCACAAAAAAAATCATACCAGCTGTTCAAAAATAAATAAAAGAAAGAGAATGGAGCCCGAAGATGGATAAACGCGGATCAAAAAGAAAAGAGAACAAACGAAAACGCAAACTTTGCCATTACCTACCAGCTTCTGCTGCGTCCTGCACTTGAGTTGCGCCGGCAGATGTTACGCCGACGCTTGGCCCACCCACCGGAATCCATCGGGACTCCTCCATGACAGCGTATAAGAAATCCAGCTGTCCCAAATTCTGCTCCGTCAGAAATGCTGTCACCTCCTATTGACTTACCCTTTTACTAGCTTTAGCAGCTCATAATTAAAAAGACAAATTATGATATTCAAATAAATATTAAAACATTATAAATTTTATTTTATTAAAAGTAAAAAAAACTACTTATATAAAAATTACATTATATTTGTTTAAAAAAAATTAAATCAAATTGGAATCAACCAAAAACAAACTGAATTATCTTAAATTTAAATTAACAAATTCTTTTTATTTATTTAAATTTACTAATTAGATTTTTTTCTACTTTTCTTTCAGGTTTCAACAAAAATACAAAATTTCAAATAACGTGCTGGTCCTGCTCTGCCGTCCGTCTGTTATCGTGTCTAGGTAAGGTATGTCTCAAAAATCCATTTGCAACTATAAACATATATATATAATTTTATATTTGTTTTTCCAGGAAAACCTACGCGACTTACGGGAAACTTCCCCTTAGCCACCGCGAGATATCTTGGCCCGAGCTCAACCCTAACTATCCCGATAGGTAACAACTATAATCTAGCCTAGGTTTCCCTAACTCATAAAAATATATGTATATGTATGTGTCTGTGTCTGTTTCATAGAAGTCCGTCTTTGTCCTTCAAGTGTCGTCCGGGTCTAATTTGGCAGAATTACCTGACCTTAATTTTTTTTCTTCTTTTAAGCAAAGGGTGCTTTGCTGGTGGGGCACTGGCTCCAGGGCGCGGACCAAACCTCTGAACCCCTGCCAGGGTTTTGTGGGCTGATGGCTTACTCGGTTGCTGTTGAAGTTGCTGGTCCGTTGCTGACGTCGCTGTTGGTGTGAAGTGGTTTTTATATGTATATGTATTTCAATCTCAGGGTTTGTATTTATATCTTCAGTTTTTTTTGAATTTTTTATTTTCAGCTTTTTATTTTTTTTTTTTTTATTTCAGGCTTTCATTTAAATTACAATTTTAGCTTTTTATTTCATATTGTTACGGAGTTAAATGTTGACTGGGTATGTCAATGTTTACTGGGTATGTAACATGATTGGCGGTTGTTGTCTGTGCTAAGAAGTTATTTAAATGTAACGGCCATTCGTTAGAAAGTTCTAGTGTGTTATCGAATCTTGTGGAACATTACACTGTATTACCAACCACTATAAATAGCCGAGTAACACGAATGCCGCAAGCAGTTTAAGTTTAACAGTTGAGTTGAATAAGTGAATATTCAAAAGTGATAAATAATAAAAGTGAATAACTTTAAGTGTTTTTAAAGAAGATTGTAAATAAGTGTTTTAAATAAATAAAGTTTTGTACTGTTAAAATAAAATTTCAAGTGTTTATTATTACTTTGGCAATAAAAAGAATCCCGGTTTATTTAAAGGTAATAAACCAACGTTTATAAAAGGTATAAACGTAACAATTGGTGTCAGAAGCGGAATTGCATTTTTAATAAACATGAAATTCGAGGAACTTAAAGTTGAGCAGCTCAAGAGAGAGTTGAGCAAGCTGACATTACCTACAGCAGGTAATAAGGCAGATTTGCAAAAGAGGCTGATTGAGGAATTTAAGCGGCGTAATATCGACATTGATGTTTATGAGTTTGACGAAAAGGAAGAACTGGAGGTTGTTACCTGTGCAGCAACAAACAACGTCGATATAGGCACAATGCTTGCTGCTATGATGGAAAAAATGGAAATGAAATTCCAGGAAGTTCAAGAAGCTTCTAAAATGAATTTCCAAGAAGTTCAGGAAACTTCTAGAATTAACAATGAAAAAATAGAAAGAAAATTCCAAGAAGTTCAGGAAACTTCTAGAGTTAATAATGAAAAAATAGAAAGGAAATTCCAAGAAGCTCAGGAAACTTCTAGAATGAATTTCCAGGGAGTTCAGGAAACTTTTAGAATTAATAATGAAAAAATAGAAATGAAGTTTCATGAAGTTCAGGAATCTTCTAGAGCTATGGAGTTAAAACTTCAAGAAATTTCTGAAGCTGTAAACAACAGAGTAGAGGGCATAGTAAAGGAAGTTATTAAAATCGATAAAAAACTATCTCACCTTGAAGATGGTATGGTTGCGCAAGCAAGTGACTTTAATAAGAAAGTCCAAGATGTTGACGAAAAATGTAAAAATCTGGAAACAAAAATTAATAGTCTTCAATGTCATGAGGTGCCAATGCGAGTAATTCAAGAAATATCAAACAGAATTAAGGCCCCTACTTTTGACGGCAGTGCACCATTTAATGTTTTTAAGTTCCAGTTCGAGACAGTTGCCAATAGAAATGCGTGGAACAATGAAGAAAAGGCGTTAGAGTTGATTTTGGCCTTAAAAGGTAACGCAGCTCAAGTTCTAGAAAGCATACCTATTGGCTGCAGAGAAAACTACGAAGAGATAATGGGTGCACTACAACGCAAGTATGGCGGTGAACACAAACGAGATATATACCGAATGGAGTTGCGAGGTAGAGTACAGAAAGCCAACGAATCGCTACAAGATTTTGCAACAGAAATCGAGCGGTTGGTGCAGTTGACATATCCAGGCGAGAACCATCCATTTTTGGATCAATTTAAAATAGAAACGTTTGTGAGTGGAATACGTGATCCCGAGATCAAGCACGCAGTATTTGGCACACAGAAGTCTACATTTGCTGAAACCGTATCATACGCGCTGACACAGGAGACCGCAAAATTACTCTCTAAGCCGCAAATACATCAGGTGAGAAATCTGGAAATTATCGCAAAAGAGGGCGGAGATATTGTCGATGAGTTAAAAAATGCAGTTATACAGGCGTTGGAAGAAAAGCGAGGTACAGCCAGAGCCAAATGCTATAACTGCGGTAAGATCGGGCATTTCCAGCGAAATTGTAAAGCACCGACAAAGAGGGCTAGATCTGTTTCGCCACCTGGAAAGAGCAAACGCGTAAGCTTAAAATCAAGAAATAAAATGGCACAAGCTAGCCCTACGGGGCAGGAGCTAGGTTCTGAGGGCCCCACAATCTCCATATCAGTTGGGCAACAGAAAAATAGCAACCTTACTGCTTGGGGGTATATCAATGGTCGAAGGCATATTTTTACTATAGACACAGGAGCATCGCAGTCTATTATCAGACCCGATTTAGTCGATAAAACAATTGAACCGTTATATGGCGTAAGTCTACGAACAGCAACTGGAGAGCCTGCTACTGTCTATGGTAAAATAAACGTAAAAGTAACTATTGCCAACATAAGTGTGAATCATGTATTCATTGCTGCCGATATTGTGGACGAAGTAATCATCGGTGCAGACTTTATGATCAATCATGGAATTAGTCTGCATATAGGGCAAAAGACCATGATTTGGCAGAATATTGAGATACCCCTAGATGTTGGTTACGAAGATAAATCGCCTGTAAGGAAGCTGTTTGCTGTAGAACAAGAGAAAATACCACCACAGTCAGAAAGTGTAGTATGGGCGCGTATAGAAGGAGATTGTGTCGACAACCGGTTGTGGATGGTAGAACAAACAGATAGAAAAAGTGACTTAATAACAGCAAAAGCCCTCGTGAGAACCTGTAACAACGGAAGAGTCCCTGTTATAATGCTAAACCTTTTCACGTGCGAAAAAGTCGTCAGGCCGAATTGTGAAGTGGGCCAGTGTGCTACAGCTGAGGCAATAATAAATTGTGAAATGGAATCGGGTCCTGTCTGTATGTCAAACAAAGAGCAGGAGATTCTATCGGAGTGCATAGAAAAATGGGTTAAAGGGTTATTCTCGTCCGATAAAAATAAAGCAAGAAAACTGCTTAGAAAGCACGCCTCCATCTTCGCCTTGAAAGGACAACAGCAAGGAAGAACATCACTGGTGAAACATCAGATAAATACAGGAGATGCAAGGCCAATAAAACAAGCTCCCAGAAGTATTCCTCTAGCAAAACGCAATGAAGTAAAAGAACTTGTCAGCGAAATGGAGCGGAGTGGAGTAATAGAACCTTCTTCAAGCCCTTGGAGCTCCCCGGTAGTGTTGGTTAAAAAGAAAGATGGCAGCACCAGATTCTGCGTCGATTATAGAAAACTGAATGACGTAACCAAGAAGGACAGTTACCCGCTACCAAGGATAGATGACACGCTGGACACGCTAGCTGGAACGAAATGGTTCTCCACATTAGACCTGCAAAGTGGTTATTGGCAAGTTGAAATATCTGACAAAGATAAGGAGAAAACAGCTTTTAGTGCAAGTGATGGGCTGTGGCAATTTAACGTAATGCCATTTGGGCTATGCAATGCCCCAGCCACATTCGAACGGTTAATGGAGCGTGTATTGAGGGGACTACATTGGAAGACATGCCTGGTGTATCTTGATGACATTATTGTCATGGGTAAAAGTTTTGACGATCACCTGAAGAATCTAGAAGAAGTCCTCAAGCGGATATCATTGGCTGGACTTAAATTGAGTGCGAAGAAATGTGCATTGTTCCAAAAAGAGGTTAAATATTTGGGCCATCGCGTCGCAGAAAATGGTATACCAACTGACGAAGATAAAATTAAAGCTGTAAAGAACTGGCCTCGCCCAAACAATCTGCATGAGTTACGCAGTTTTCTTGGTCTTTGTACCTACTATAGGAGGTTTGTGCCAAATTTTGCCAGTGTCGCTGCCAGTCTACATGAGCTTACGCAGAAGTCACGACCGTTTCTGTGGGCTGACGCACAAGAACAAGCATTTCAGAAGCTCAAGGAGTTATTATGCGTAGCACCCGTCCTGGCCTATCCAATTGCTGGAGAGAAATTTGTGCTGGATAGTGATGCGAGTGGCTACGGGATAGGTGGTGTTCTTTCACAAGTTGTCAACGGTACAGAAAAAGTTATAGGCTACTACAGTCGAACACTCTCAAAGCCTGAAAGAAATTATTGTGTTACACGGCGAGAGCTTCTGGCAGTGGTAGAGTGTGTAAAACATTACCACAAGTACCTGTATGGACAACACTTCGAGATAAGAACCGACCACTCCGCACTCAGGTGGTTGCTACAATTTAAACAACCAGAGGGGCAGCTAGCCCGTTGGATTGAACGTCTCCAGAGCTACGATCTCAGCATCGAGCATCGAAAAGGTACTAAGCATGGAAATGCGGATGCACTCTCCCGAAGACCTTGCGGATCGGAATGAAAGTATTGCCTAAAAGCTGAAGAAAAAGAGGGCGTCGTTGATGTTCGACTTACACGCATAGAGACAAGTGACGACTGGTCAGCGGCACAAAGGGACGATCCCGTACTGGCGAAAATTATTTCGGCAAAGGAGCAAGACAAAAGGCCAACCCGTAACCAAATATCAGCGGAAAGTCCACTGATGAAATCATATTGGGCGCTGTGGAATAGTCTGCAGCTAATTAACGGATGCCTTTATCGTCAATGGGAAAGCGCTGACGGTAAATCCAAAACGAATTTAATTGTGGTGCCATCCTCTAAAATCGAAGAGGTAGTGGAGGAGTTTCATGATGGTCCTAGCGGTGGTCACCTTGGCGTAACAAAAACCGTAGAGAAGATTAAACACCGCTTCTATTGGGTTGGATGTCAACAATCGGTTGCTGATTGGATAGCAAACTGTGGACGATGTATCGCAGCCAAAGGCCCAGTAAGAAGAAGTAGGGGACCACTGCAGCAGTATAATTCAGGTGCTCCCTTTGAGCGAATAGCGATGGATATAGCAGGACCTTTCCCTATCAGTGAGGCGGGAAACCGTTACGTCTTAGTAGTAATCGACTACTTTAGCAAATGGCCAGAGGTATACGCTATACCAAACCAAGAGGCTAAAACTGTCGTAAACACGTTTGTAAACAACTGGGTGTGCCGCTACGGTGTTCCGCTAGAATTACATTCTGATCAGGGGACAAATTTCGAATCTTCGATATTCCAGGAAATGTGTGAGCTATACGGTATCCGAAAAACGAGGACTACGCCACTTCATCCACAGTCTGACGGCATGGTCGAAAGATTTAACCGCACGTTAGAAGAACACCTGAGAAAAGTGGTCAGCGCACACCAAAGGGACTGGGATGAGCACATACCTAAATTTCTGTTGGCATACAGGTCAGCCGTTCATGACTCTACCTCCAGAACACCTGCAAAAATTATGTTTGGAACTGAGCTAAAGCTGCCAGGTGATTTAGAATTCGGTATTAAGCCCACAACAATAGACGAACACGAAGACGACTCTTCAAGGGAACAAAAAGATCTTAACCAAGTTCATGAATTCGTACGTGGCCGGATAAAAATGACCAGTGACAAAATGAAAGCCAGATACGATCTAGCAGCGAATTCCGAAGGTTTTAATGAGGGTCAGCTAGTTCTACTATATAACCCACAACGGAAAAAGGGATTGTCTCCTAAATTGCAAACCCATTGGGATGGACCGTATAAGGTGATAAAAAGAATAAATGATGTCGTGTATAGAATTCAAAAATACAAAAGCCCAAGATCAAAGATGAAAGTGGTTCATCTCGAGCGCCTCGCCAATTATGGAAAAAGTGAATCTATGCCTGTTCGGGACGAACAGGCTTAAGCGGGCGGTAGTGTTACGGAGTTAAATGTTGACTGGGTATGTCAATGTTTACTGGGTATGTAACATGATTGGCGGTTGTTGTCTGTGCTAAGAAGTTATTTAAATGTAACGGCCATTCGCTAGAAAGTTCTGGTGTGTTATCGAATCTTGTGGAACATTACACTGTATTACCAACCACTATAAATAGCCGAGTAACACGAATGCCGCAAGCAGTTTAAGTTTAACAGTTGAGTTGAATAAGTGAATATTCAAAAGTGATAAATAATAAAAGTGAATAACTTTAAGTGTTTTTAAAGAAGATTGTAAATAAGTGTTTTAAATAAATAAAATTTTGTACTGTTAAAATAAAATTTCAAGTGTTTTTTTATAAGTTTTCGTTTTTATTTATTAGTTGAACTATTTGTTTTAAGACAATTTTATTTTCTTTATCAGGCTCAAGTTCAATACTATACTAAATTCTCATTTATTTGCAAATGAAGAAATTAATATTTTTTAGTTTTTACTACTTTATTAGCGTTAGTTAAGAAAGGAAATTTTATTGAAAAAACAAGATTTTTACCGATACTAGCCGAGTAGAATGCATTTTCGAAAAACAGCTACGATTTTCATCATCAGTACTCTTTGTTCGGTTGTTAGTTTTAATTTGGTTGTAAACATCAGCCATTTAACCCACTGATCCATGTGGCGAGGTGAGTCGGCACGAAGTTTTTTTCCACTTAAACCAACTAAACCAAAGCTTTTTCTTTTTTCCATTTCTTATTACTAACGACATCTCTATTTAGTTTTTAACACTAATTAGCGTAGCGCAGCCTTAACCATCTATCAGATGGTATTAAGAGCTACCATATTTTTTATATGTACAATTTTACAAATTGTTATATATCACCGTGCCATGTGTGCTTTTTTATAAGTTTTCGTTTTTATTTATTAGTTGAACTATTTGTTTTAAGACAATTTTATTTTCTTTATCAGGCTCAAGTTCAATACTATACTAAATTCTCATTTATTTGCAAATGAAGAAATTAATATTTTTTAGTTTTTACTACTTTATTAGCGTTAGTTAAGAAAGGAAATTTTATTGAAAAAACAAGATTTTTACCGATACTAGCCGAGTAGAATGCATTTTCGAAAAACAGCTACGATTTTCATCATCAGTACTCTTTGTTCGGTTGTTAGTTTTAATTTGGTTGTAAACATCAGCCATTTAACCCACTGATCCATGTGGCGAGGTGAGTCGGCACGAAGTTTTTTTCCACTTAAACCAACTAAACCAAAGCTTTTTCTACTACTACTAAAAAATATTAATTTCTTCATTTGCAAATAAATGAGAATTTAGTATAGTATTGAACTTGAGCCTGATAAAGAAAATAAAATTGTCTTAAAACAAATAGTTCAACTAATAAATAAAAACGAAAACTTATAAAAAAGCACACATGGCACGGTGATATATAACAATTTGTAAAATTGTACATATAAAAAATATGGTAGCTCTTAATACCATCTGATAGATGGTTAAGGCTGCGCTACGCTAATTAGTGTTAAAAACTAAATAGAGATGTCGTTAGTAATAAGAAATGGAAAAAAGAAAAAGCTTTGGTTTAGTTGGTTTAAGTGGAAAAAAACTTCGTGCCGACTCACCTCGCCACATGGATCAGTGGGTTAAATGGCTGATGTTTACAACCAAATTAAAACTAACAACCGAACAAAGAGTACTGATGATGAAAATCGTAGCTGTTTTTAGAAAATGCATTCTACTCGGCTAGTATCGGTAAAAATCTTGTTTTTTCAATAAAATTTCCTTTCTTAACTAACGCTAATAAAGTAGTAAAAACTAAAAAATATTAATTTCTTCATTTGCAAATAAATGAGAATTTAGTATAGTATTGAACTTGAGCCTGATAAAGAAAATAAAATTGTCTTAAAACAAATAGTTCAACTAATAAATAAAAACGAAAACTTATAAAAAAGCACACATGGCACGGTGATATATAACAATTTGTAAAATTGTACATATAAAAAATATGGTAGCTCTTAATACCATCTGATAGATGGTTAAGGCTGCGCTACGCTAATTAGTGTTAAAAACTAAATAGAGATGTCGTTAGTAATAAGAAATGGAAAAAAGAAAAAGCTTTGGTTTAGTTGGTTTAAGTGGAAAAAAACTTCGTGCCGACTCACCTCGCCACATGGATCAGTGGGTTAAATGGCTGATGTTTACAACCAAATTAAAACTAACAACCGAACAAAGAGTACTGATGATGAAAATCGTAGCTGTTTTTCGAAAATGCATTCTACTCGGCTAGTATCGGTAAAAATCTTGTTTTTTCAATAAAATTTCCTCTCTTAACTAACGCTAATAAAGTAGTAAAAACTAAAAAATATTAATTTCTTCATTTGCAAATAAATGAGAATTTAGTATAGTATTGAACTTGAGCCTGATAAAGAAAATAAAATTGTCAAAAAATTTCAAGTGTTTATTATTACTTTGGCAATAAAAAGAATCCCGGTTTATTTAAAGGTAATAAACCAACGTTTATAAAAGGTATAAACGTAACAATATTTTAATTTCAGGTTTTATTTAATTCTTTACCTTCAACTTTCAGTTTCTTAATCTTTACTTTAATTTTCTATTTTCAGGATTCTTATTTTTATTTCTTTTCAGCTTTCCATTTGGTGCATACTTTAAAGATTTTATTTTAAATTTATTTTTAAGGCTTTGTTTTTTTTTTATTGATGATTTTTTTTAAATTTTGATTTTAATAAAAATTTTCTTTTAATAAAGCTTCTTTTATTTATTAATGTTCAGTTTTTGTTTACTTATTTATGTCTTTTGTTTTCTTTAGTTTAATTTTTCAATTTCTCAATAAAAAAACTTCGCACAAAAATAACACCACCATTCTTTTAGACCGCCAAACCAAGAATAGCCATCTTTAAAATTTTTCCCTCGCTCCAACATGTCCTCCCGGCAGGTATTCAGCCACTTGCCCCATGTCCAGGAGCCATTTTTTCCTACATTTTCGAATAATAAAAATTCACGTCTGTATACCCCATCAGCTGTTCGATACTGTTTTATCGACCCTAAAACACAAATCAAGGTGCACACAACACTGAATCAGAAAAACATATCGTTAAACGTAATTTAATACAGTTCATAAAAACTGTAATTTATAAAATATGGCAAAGCTTCCAACAAATTTTAATATGTTGGAATAAATTTCGGCATTTAGGGTAAAAAATGTTTTTTTGCAGGATTCAGAAAATACTCAATGTGTTATAAAAGAATTTGAAGATGATTTTAAAGAACTTGAAGAGCTGTAAAATTGATTAAAAAATTTAAAATTGTACCAGTGGAAAAATTTAGATAGAACCGAATAATTTTGGATCGAATTGCATCATTGTTTTTCTTTTAAATTTCTTCGTATCCACATTCTACTGCTAAAGTGGAAAAAACATTCAGTGCTATAATTTTTTTAAGAATAAACTAAGGAGCCGCATGGCTTTGAATACGGTTAATAGTCTAATTCATATACAGTGGTGGATTTACGCCTAGGCCCATGAGGCCAGGGCCTAGGGCGGCATAATATAAGGGGCGCCAAAATTTAATGGTAAAATAAAATATGCTTTAAAGGAATACGATTTTTGTCAATTATATTTAGTAATTTAATAAAAAGTCAAACAAAAGTCAAAAGAAAGAATAAAAAAGTCAAACAAAAGAATAAAAGGAAAAAAATTAAAAAATGTTCATAAAATCTGTATAGTTTGAATAAAAATAGCAAATAATTAAACAAAGGAAGGAGAAGTAAAGATGACTAAGTGAAAAAAGTTGTGAATAAAAAAGTCATCGTATAGATCCAAATGATTTTTGGAAGCAACTTTAAAAAAGAATACGAAAAAAGCTACAAACTGTTCAACAGAAAGATATTTTTTAACCCTGAAAAGAGTAAAAACTATCTACGGGCAAGTATGGGCCAAGATATACTTAATGCTCTTGCATTATTGTCTATTGAAGCGCAATTGGTGGATGAAAATGACTATGAAGATTTAATTGAAGGCTTTGCCAGAGAAAAATCTCGAAAGACTAAATTAATAAAATAAGCGTTGATAAAAAACTTTGCTAACTTTTGAAAAATAGTATTCATATTAATATTATATTTAAAACCATTTCTTTTGTGTTTTATCGGTCCACAAGCACATGTACATATGAATTATTTCATTTTTTTTAAGATACCATATTTAATTTTATATAAAACTCAAAAAGTTTAGAAATTTTTAATTAAAAAAACAGAAAATTTGAAATAACAGATTATTTAAAACACCCTAATTATGTTTAAAATTTTATAAATTTTTTGTTCGAAAATAATAAACAATATTTAATAATTGAATTACACTGCAGTGGACAAAAGACTGTTTTTAAATCTATGTGACTTAAATGTCACATATAATCAAAAAGGGCGGCACTTCAAAGAGTGCCTGAGATGGGCCAGGCCTAAATCCGCTACTGTTCATATAAAATATGGTTTACAAAGGTGTTTAAACTACGAGTTACCAGCAAGCGTATTTGTAAAAATAAATTCAACTGAAACATAAAAAAATATTATATAAAAACGAATCTATGGCCGGAAGAAGAAAATGTTACTCTTTTTGAAAATGATTGTTCTTTTTTGACTTAACTTATTTATATGTAAATGTGTATGGTCATATTGTTTATGTTGATGAAAATTTGTACGAATTGCTGCTGTAAAATAAGTTTATTTAATAAATACATTCATCGATTTAAAACGGAAAAATCTTAAATTTTTAAATTCAGCTCCTTTTAGCTCTTTTTGACTACTCGGTTGGCTCTTTTTGCCTCTAAATTATTGGCATCACTGTCAAAAAGTACAATATAGCCACTCAAAAGTCTCTAATAAATTGCTTAAGCATTTGACAGGCTTTTCGTTGATATTTGACATTAGCATAAGTTTGTTTAAGCACAATATAGTTAGGCCTTAGGTTGTTGGCAACGGGGTGAGGGAAAATTGAATGAGTACAGATTTGCTTGTACTTGCAATTCAGCTTGCTTAAAATGGATGGACAAAGGAATATGTAAAAAATCAAAACAAATTAAGCAATAAGACTTGAACCGTGCGAACGCCAATAAGAGTTCAAAGAAGAAAAAGAAAATAAGCAGTCTTATTTTCTTAAAAAGTGCGAATGGGGACTAAATAATAATTTTGTTCATGGTTGAACAAAAAGCACTGTAGAAAATCTTAATAAGCACCACAAATACCCGTTTTTTACATACGGGTATTTTCAGGAAATACACGTGTACGTAATGCTAAAAAGCACCGAAAAATACCCTAAAAGCACCAAAATGGCAACGCTGCAACAATTCATGGTACAACCCATGGCGCAATAATTTATCAGGTGGTGTTCATTTAACAACAACAAAATTTGGTGAATAAAATTTTCGTTTTTGTTGTAGTTTTCATTGGCTCTGTTGTCAAAAAAATGTATGTAATGTAAACAACTTTGACTACCCAGCCTCGATTTATGTATGAAAAGAGTAGATCAGCTGTGCTTGTAACACCACCTGGTACGATTATTTCACCATGGTACAACCAGATCAAGGTACAACGAATAAGGTATAGTCAAAAACACAGCTGATCATTTTTTGCTCCCGATTTTTATGATGGCTAGCTGCCAAACTACACATATAAAAAAGTAAACAATATTTTTTTCATATAGAGTCTACATACATGACAATTCAAAATCACGAAACTTTGTTGTTGCAGAATTGGGATTACTTTATTAAATATACTTTGAACCAGATTATGATAATTGTGCCATGGTATGTTTTTTGTTTCATGGTTTGAAATTGGAAAATGTCGAAAAATATTTTGCTGGTAACACTTAATTAGTTCGACTGGTGTTTTTGTGAGAGTTTGCGTTTTTTTTATAGTTCCAAACGAATGTAAAATGGTGTTGATATACATAAGTTTAAATTTATTTCTAAATTTTAAAGCATTCTTCATCAGAAGATAAATGTAAGATTTAAAAACTAATACAAATAAAAAACTTCTTAAAAAAGACGACGATGTTGGGGTTATCGTCTCTCTGTTTCGTTGGTTAATCTACGTACTAAAAGTAAAAAGAGAGATGCCAGATTTAGTTTTACTCGTTTTCAAGAGCAGAGTACTAAAATAACTAAATCACACCTTTACTGTTGTTTTGTACTTCATAGCAGTGATGAAAAATTATGTTTCCAGAGTACATTTTAACAGCGATAGTATCAAACTATCTCTTTTCTATGTTGTACTTTAATCCACAAAACATAAATACAAAAAAGTATATATATCTAAGTGTTTTTAGTGTGTTCAACAGTGAACCGAAACTGAAAAACTTGAATGTCTGTTCAAGTCCGTTAATATCATCCAATGCTAATGTAAAATTTTATTCTAAAAATCTGTCCTTCAATTTGTCCGCTTTCGCACGGTGCAAGAAAATAAGCCTGCTTATTTTCTATTTCTTCTTTGAACTCTTATTGGCGTTCGCACGGTTCAAGTCTTATTGTTTAATTTGTTTTGATTTTTTTATGAATATACACACACACTACTGTGGTTTTTTTTACATTTTCTTTTGTCCATCAATTTTAAGCAGCTGAATTGCAAGTACACGCAAGCCTGTACCCATTTTATTTCCCCTCACCCCGTTGTCTTCAACCTAATCAGTTCAGCTTAAATACTTGCATCGTGCGAATTGGGACTTTGGCAAAATTTGCGTTAGCCGCTTCAAAAAATTCAATTTAATTTTATTTTCTTCGTTGACTTGCCGAATTTATTGAATCGCATTTTTATGAAACATGTAGGTTTTTTGCCCGCCTTTAGTTACCAACAAGCATCAAGTTAAAAAGTTTTTTATAACTTTTTTTATATGCTATGCCAAAGAAATGTGTTTATTATAAACATTTGACAAGGCAACTACCTATAGGTCAATATTTTATGTTTTAAAAAAATTTTTCAATTATCGACCACTGATTACTTTGTTACCTATGAAATTATGAAAACTAATACATAAACTCAAAAATATTTGTCGAATTTATGGTTAAAAATCCATTGACTAATGTAAAAACATCTTTTGTCATGGAAGAAATTCTCAAAGCTAAAGTTTTTTCATCTACAAAAAATAATATAGTTTTTGTGTATTTGGCACCTTTTTGCACTTTTTAAATTTAATTTTTTTAATATTAAATAAGTTTTTTAAAAGAAATTTTAATACAAAATCAGTATTTCAAATCTATTTTAAATATACAAACTGTTTAGGAATATGCCCCTTAACCTTTTGCATGGTTTTTAAACAATTCTTAACAAAAATTAATGAATCCAATCTTTTTTTTCAAATCTGAAAAAAAATTGCAAGATATCTCGCGCATAATAATATCTAGGTCTTCTGATTGCACGTCTTTGTTAACTGTATTTACAATTTTTAAAAAATGTTTGAGAAAAAGCTATGTTTTTTTAAAGTTAATCTAAAGTCACGTTTTTTAAACCTGTTTCTTAACGATAAATTTTTGCTTCCAGATGATCAGAGTACACTAAAAGAGGTAATATTAAGGCGATTTGAACAAATTCGCCCTCTGCGTTTCCTTTTTGTGTTTGTGAAAGTGTATGTCAAAAATATTCGCTTATTTTACAAAATTAATAAATCTGGCAGTGACTTTAAAAATTATAATCAGCTTTGCTGTTGATATTACCTGTATAGTGACCTTGCAGATTATTATAATTCTACATATAGTAAGCCCTTAATAATCAAGGCATCCCTATGTAAATACGCCTTAAAAACGTGAAGGATGGCAATACTCTACGTGTATTTAGTACTTTTTCTGTTTTCTTTTCCGCAATATTCAATGTCTGGCGAAAGTGATTTTTTTTGATTTTATTTTATTGGGTGTTTTAAAATGTTAATAATAAACTTTAAATAATAAAGTATACCAAAATAACTGAAAATATTAACTTAAAAAATTGAAACTATAACAAACTTTAAGTACATGGTATTATTATTACAAAAATTACTTATTGT
The DNA here is from genome assembly GCA_963583895.1 of Melanophora roralis. Lineage (NCBI taxonomy): Eukaryota > Metazoa > Arthropoda > Insecta > Diptera > Rhinophoridae > Melanophora > Melanophora roralis. The sequence goes on along the minus strand of OY757190.1, from coordinate 66,581,719 downwards.
GTAAACAAGTATAGATAACTTGTAAAACTTGTTCGCCATCCAGACTACAAATTTTCTTTGGTTGGTCGATTGGTAGGTTTTTTGTTGTTGGTGAATTGTGTCCCAAAAGAGTTTTAGTGTACATGTAGTTACTATTCGTTGAATCCAAAAGTAATCGTTTCTTTGCAAATGTACATATGTATTTATACCATTTTTCTTTTGTGTTTATAAACGAGTCTTTTATTTAACAAAACGATAATTTTTTTTAATTTAATTGGAGAAAATAAGTAATGGAAACATGCACATCTGTAATAATATGGCAAAATAAAAACAATCAATATTCAAAAATTATAATAAAAATAAAATTCCAACATAAGTCTTAACAAGTAAGTAGGTATTTAGTTAAAAATTTTTTTCAATCCCTTAAATATTTATATTAAACAAATTTAAACTTGAATTCGGGTTTAAACCAGGTTAAAAATGTTGGTCCTACCTGTGCTTATTTATTGGACCTTATTAAGGCTGTAACCGACACTTAAGCAAAAAATTTTCTTTCTCTTTTGCCTTTTCCGGATAAGCAGAACTTGTACATTCACAACAACAATTTTTGTCAAACGGTTATTGTGTGCACACAGTTGCTGTGTGCACGTATTCCATAGTTTAAAACTTCTTTAACGATAAGATGCCTTAATTATTAATTAAAGGTAAATCAGGTAGATTATACATATACCTATATACATTTATATGTGTACATTTTAACCTTAGTATTACAAAACAGTCTGGAACCTTTATAAAATCGCTGAAATAAATAAAAGGCTTAAATAAGAACTAAATAAAAAACTGTAGCTAAATACCTATTAAAAGAAATAAAAAATTTAACAAATATATGAGCAAGGTACATTAGCACAGGTAGTCGCAAAGAAAATAGGGAAGAAGAATTTATTGAATTCTCCTTGGTGCTACTACTACCTGTATTGGTATACTTTGGATACAAGCCTGCTGTGTTAATAGCGGGCTTACTCTTTGTGATAAAGTGCCTAGTAAGTTGCGTATTTATGGTAAATGAGGTAAATTTACAAATTTTATTTTTGTTGCTATGTTGTCTATATCATTTATCGTAACTCAGTTACTACACTAAAAAAAAAAAATTTTTAAAATCAAGCAGAAACAGTCTTATTTTAAAAATGAAACCGTAACAAAATCGAACTAAGTTTGTTTTTTCTTATTTTAAAAACGTTCGTTCTTGTTTTTAAAATGGAGGAATTGTAAAAAAACATTTTTAAATCAAAATGATTATCTTTTGTTTTAAAGTTTTTCATATTTGTTGCAAACTCTAAACAATCTTAAAACAAAGTTGACAATTTTTAAATTAAAAATAAAATGTTTTAATTAAAAAATGAGAATTTTTAAATTAATAATAGAAGTTTTTGTTTTGATAATGAAACGTTTTAAATATAAAATATAGCATTATTAAATTAAAAATTAAGCATTTTTAAATTAAAAATGCGAGTTTTTGTTTCGACACTGCATTATACTTACAATAAACCAAATGAAAATAAACCATTTATTTAACTTTTTACTATGTGTGTACATACATATGTATATATATTTGCAAAAATTTAAATGAAATATTTTTGTCTTAAGCTAAAAGGAAATTACTTGAAAGAGGTCGCGAATCTTGCAAACAATTCTTCACTTTAAAGGGACCCAAACATTTGCGTCATCGACATTCAACTGAAAGTAATAATAATGTATTTACAACTACGGGGGCTTCTAAAATATATTTCAGCATCTGAATTTAAAATAATCATCATATTAAAACTTGTTGCCACCGAACTGTTGAACAAAAAGCTTACCTTTTAAATATAGCATTATTCTTCCCAAATCGAAACAGTTAAACAAATCCAACAGTGATCATATTGCTTCGTATAAATTTCTCTTTCCCCTAGCTCGAATTTTTCAAAAATGTAATTTCTTTCTTCCATCTTCTTAGAAATTTTGTTTATTAATTATATTTTCACAGCACTTTAATGTTATGTATTCGCTTGAACTTTTCAATCTACAAAATGGCGCTTGCTCAAAAATGACTAAAATATTATATTTTCAAATCAAAAACTAAAGTGTTAACAATAAAAATTTTAAATCTTAAAACAAAAAGAAAACATTTTTATAATTAGCAAAAAGCTATTCATTAATAAAACAAAAACGAAAATTTTTGTTTTTAAAATGGTATAAAAGCATCATTTTGTAAATAACAATGTTAAATTTTCAAATAGTAATAAAAAATCCTTGTTTTAAAAATTATTTTTTTAAAATACACTAGTTTTGAAAAAGAATGCAAAATTTTTGATTTAAAAATGCTTTTTTTTGTTCCATTGTAAAAATAAAAATTTTAAATCTTAATATAACAAGAAAAAATGTTTATTCCTTAACATGTTCACAAAAAAATTTCGTTATTAAAACAAAAACTATTTTTGTTTTGTTAAAATGTTTTATTTTTTAAATAAGATTGTTTATTTTCAAAATAAAGAGAAAATCTTTCGTTTAAAAACGATTTCATAAAAATGCTGCAATTTAAAAACAAGATCGCCGAATTTTTTATTTAAAAATGCTTTTTTGGCTCAGTGTAGGCACTTTATCGCCAATAGTAAGAGCCGCTATGTTTTTTGCAAGCAAAATTAATATACATAGGTAGTATTGATGACCTTTTTAATTACACAAGGAAAGCAAATTAACTTTTTTTATGCCTACTGGGATTTTATTAGAATTTTTTACTTGTCTGAGATTGCTGATTTCAAATCAAATGTTCATTTATCTCTATCATATCCACTCTTTGCGATATACATTTATGTGCAAAATAAGGGCACTTGCCTTACATATGTGAGTATAACCCATAACTATTTTTTTTTTATTATTTTATTATTTTTATGAAAATTTCACAGCCGTCATATTTCCTAAAAAGGAGCTCCTAGAGAAAAAGTAGTTTTTTAAGAGGAATAAAGTAGCAAGTACGATTAAAAACATTTTAAACTAACGTGAAAATTAGTCCCGTTTTAAAAAATATTTTACACAACACGGCCTTTAAAGTCAAATATTCTCATTGTTTACTTACTATTAAACGCTTAAAAACATAACATCCTTAGAAGTCATAGCTTTTTTTTATTTAAACTGTTTAATTGCAAAAATGTGAGTAAAATAATATTACCCGTTTTAATGGAATTGGCCATGTAATAGTTTAAAAAACTCTGAAGAATCATCTGTCTAACAACAATTACGACATGCATTAACACTGTTCACCTTTTTTAATATTGCGATTTTTTTCTAACAATAAAAAAAACCAGAAACTACAATATTTAAAAACAAACAAAAAACGCCTTAAGAAAACGAAGGTAAACGTTATTATAGGGACCATATGCCTATCTTAAAGCATGTACGATGAACATGTTTTAATAAAATAAAATAACTACCTACATACAAAAATGCCATTGTGTTTAAGCAAACCAAATATAAAATTTTAAACAAATTTAATATTACATACATATGTATGTATTATTAGTACATTATAAATAATACATAATAATAAAAAGTGCATTAAAATGATAATTTCCTTCTTAATTTAGATTAATTCTTATTTATATAAGGAAAACAGTAAAATATGTAACTTAATAGTTATACAAAACATTTAGAAAAGCCGTAAAACTTACAATTTTAAAAACATACCTAAATAAATAAATATTGACAATAACTTGTGGTTTTATTGTCGGAAACGATCGCTTGGACACGATGGCGTGTCTTAATACTTTAAAGTTAGAAATAAAAACATTGGAAAAGATCTTTACAACAAATCATGAACGTTTTCAAGTTCTTAATTCAAGTGTGGATGAGCTGACATGCCGATTTATTGGTAAAAATGGAAAACGTTATGATATACATGCTAATATCACAGTAAGTACAACAATACATAATATTTTATTTATTTATTTTATAAGATTAATTGAAAAATATTAAACTTTATAACTTTAAACTTAGACTATGTTTTTTAAAACTTTAACACATACATACATGAAGTGAAAATGTATCACCTGTAGGCAAAATTTTTTTTTATTAGAAATAAGTGGTATTTATAATACTTTACAAAAATTAAAATTTTTAATATTTTTCACCATAATCTCCTAAACTCCAAATAAAATTTATAATTATTACTTATTCTTTACAAAATGTATAACTTTTTTTCTAAATAAATGTATATTTGTTTCATTTTTAACATCATTTGGCATGGAATTGTATAGTTTCAGTCCTTTATAAAATAGCGATCTTTGCATATTTATTGTTTGTGTTTTCTGTAGTCTGAAGTCGTTAGCATTCCTTAGGTTGTATGGTTGAACATTTCCTACATAGCTTAAATGGTATGTGAAGTCAAAAAAATCAATATTAATGCAAAAAAGAGAAAAATCTGTTCATGTTATTTATAACTATAACAAATAAACCGTAAATAAAAGTGTACAATGTCAGTAAGTTAGCAATAATAGTAGTATACGCGAACTTAAACTTTAAAGTTGAATTATTTAGAGTTGTGCTTAATAGTTCAATTAAATGACCGGTCTTTTTGTTTCAATTTAGTTTAGTGAACTAGGTCGGTCTTTAAGTTCAATAGCTCTTTCAGGTTAGTCGGTCCTTTTTATACCCTTCACATAGTGATAAGGGTATATATCACTTTGTCATTCCGTTTGTAATTTCTTTATTATTCATTTGCGACCCCATAAAGTATATATATTCTGGATCCTTATAGATAGGGAAGCCGATTTAGCGATGTCCGTCTATCCGTCTGTCCGTCTGTTGAAATCAAGTTTCCGGAGTCAAATAAAAAGATACAGACCAGTTAATGGTGTCAAACTATTAGAAATATCCTGGAGACAATCGCTATTTAAAATCAGCAAAATCGGTTCACTATTGACCGAGATATAAGCGAAAACCCAGAGTAACCCATTTTTTTTAGGACAAAATCCGTGCATATATCCCTATATATCTCAATAAGTATAGTCACTCTTGCCACAAAACTTGGCACGTATACTCCTAAAGAAGGGACCTAAATAATGGAAAAAATTTTTTTAGATAGGACCAGGGGAAGGGGTATTTTTCCTACAATTGCACAAATTTGGTGAAATATTTTATGCGCTATATCTCGGAAACTTTAACAGATATCGAAATGAAATGTTCTACAAAAAGTAATTGGGCAAGAAGGCCTACGCTTTGAAGAAAAAATTTTTTGAGTGGGGGCAAAAAAAGAGGTAGCTCCCATATAAATCGAAAATTATTATAAAATATTCGATACGCTATATCTCGGAAACTTTAACAGATATCGAAATGATGTGTTCTACAAAAAGTAATTGGGCAAGAATGCCTACGCGTTAAAGAAAAAAATTTTTGAGTGGGGGCAAAAAAAGGGATAGCTCCCATACAAATCGACAATTATTATAAAATATTCGATACGCTATATCTCGGAAACTATAACATATATCGAAATCAAATGTTCTACAAAAAGTAATTGGGCGAGAATGCCTACGCTTTAAAGAAAAAATTTTTTGAGTGGGGGCAAAAAAAGGGGTAGCTCCCATATAAATCGAAAATTATTATAAAATATTCGATACGCTATATCTCGGAAACTATAACAGATATCGAAATGATGTGTTCTACAAAAAGTAATTGGGCAAGAATGCCTACGCGTTAAAGAAAAAAATTTTTGAGTGGGGGCAAAAAAAGGGATAGCTCCCATACAAATCGACAATTATTATAAAATATTCGATACGCTATATCTCGGAAACTATAACAGATATCGAAATCAAATGTTCTACAAAAAGTAATTGGGCGAGAATGCCTACGCTTTAAAGAAAAAATTTTTTGAGTGGGGGCAAAAAAGGGGTAGCTCCCATACAAATCGACAACTATTATAAAATATTCGATACGCTATATCTCGGAAGCTATAACAGATATCGAAATCAAATGTTCTACAAAGAGTAATTGGGCGAGAATGCCTACGCTTTAAAGAAAAAATTTTTTGAGTGGGGGCAAAAAAAGGGATAGCTCCCATACAAATCGACAATTATTATAAAATATTCGATACGCTATATCTCGGAAACTATAAAAGATATCGAAATAAAATGTTCTACAAAAAGTAATAGGGCAAGAATGCCTACGCTTTAAAGAAAAATTTTTTTGAGTGGGTGCAAAAAAAGGGGTAGCTCCCATACAAATCGACAATTATTATAAAATATTCGATACGCTATATCTCGGAAACTATAACAGATATCGAAATGAAATGTTCTACAAGAAGTAATTGGGCAAAAATGCCTACGCTTTCAAGAAAAAATTTTTTGAGTGGGGGCAAAAAAAGGGGTAGCTCCCATACAAATCGACAATTATTATAAAATATTCGATACGCTATATCTCGGAAACTATAACAGATATCGAAATGAAATGTTCTAAAAAAAGTAATTGGGCAATAAGGCGTACTCTTTAAAGAAAAACTTTTTTGAGTGGGGCAAAAAAAGGGGTAGCTCCCATACAAATCGACAATTATTATAAAATATTCGATACGCTATATCTCGGAAACTATAACAGATATCGAAATGAAATGTTCTACAAAAAGTAATTGGGCGAGAATGCCAACGCTTTAAAGAAAAATTTTTTTGAATGGGGGCAAAAAAAGGGGTAGCTCCCATACAAATCGACTATTATTATAAAATATTCGATACGCTATATCTCGGCAACTATAACAGATATCGAAACCAAGTGGTCTACAGAAAGTGATTGGACATCAAGGGCTACGCTCTGAAGAAACAATTTTCGGATGGGGGGGGGGGGGGGGGGGGGGAAGAAGGGGTAGCTCCCATACAAATTAACAATTTTTATAAAATTTTCGATACTGGAAAACTATTACAGCTATCGACTTCGAATATTCTACAAAAAGTAATAATCAAATAATTCATACATTTTGGTGAAAAAGTTGGAGAAGAGCAGGGGGACTTTATTGACCTTTAAATATAAATAATGTTGAAAACTTTTAAAACTCTCGACCTCAAATCGTCTTCATCTATTTCTATTATTTATACGAACGTTAAAATTTTGTTATTTTTTCTATGGGCTTTAAAACTCGCACAAGGGTTTTTATTATATTATTTTCAGTACAAAATTACTCGGCTGGGTATATTTAAAGACCAATGTGAAGGGTATATAAGATTCGGCACAGCCGAATATAGCGCTCTTACTTGTTTTAATTAGTCTTTTATTTTAACCTGTATCTTTTTTGTTGAACCTAAGGTTTTTTTGTAAATATTGATTATTATTTTACGAAATGAAAAATTTAAACATAAACATTCCTTCTTTTAGGTGTTTTTAGTAAAAAAAAATATTTTAATTGCGGTTCGTTCAATTTGCAAAAATTATACATAAGGAAAAAAATCGTATTAACAAGAAAATAGTTCATAAAATTTGCACATTTTTTAAAATAATCTTAGGAACCTATTTGTTATATATATACATATCGTCACAGAAAATGCAAAACGCCCTATCTAACAAACAATTTAAAATTGGCTTTTTGTAAAGTATAGCCTTCAAATATGTACGTCATCTCACAAAAACTCTTTTTTTTAGCAGAAATAAATTTGTTGATCCTTTCTAACTAACATATATGGCAAAAATTTGTGTTAATTGTAAATATATTTTTTATTTACACAAAAATGCTTGCTCCTTCTAAAAAGTTTTTAAATGTTAGATAGGGCGTTTTGCATTTTCTGTGACGATATATCACATTTATTTCAATTATTTATGTATACAAAGCAAAATAAATTTCAACATTTTAACATCAATTTATACAAAAGTATTAAAAAAAATATAAGTCTTTATTCACATATTGTTGTGCAAGAAAACTATGCTACCCACTTTGTTTGGCTTTAAAAGAGTGCGCCTTTCTGACACAATTTGTCTCGTAGCTAAAAAAAATCCGTTCGCGGATGTGGCTACTATGCATAAACGTTTTAAAGCGTACGCGTAAACTCTCGGATACAAATTTGTGCTCTCCTTCCACCATAATAATGGGTTTTTTTTCGTACCAAATAATCTTCGTTCAGATATATGTATATCAAATTCCCTGATTCCCGCTACCACATTGTTGTCTAGTCTAGCGGTCGTGTAGCCGAAAGAAAATAAATAAGGAAAAGAAAAGAAGCAAAGAAATCAAGTGAAACAAAAGATTCGTGTGAAACAAAAGAATCAAATGAAACAAAAGAGCGATTAAAACTGAACTGTTTCAACCGCTCAGTGGAAAGAATCGTTCAATTGAACTAGTTCGTTCATGACCGACACAACTCTAGAATTATTAATGAACAAAATTCAACAAAAAATATTTTACCGAAAGCTACTAACTATAGATTTTTTAATTAAATTATTAGTAGTAGGTTCATTCGTTTACTTTTCCAGCAAAGTCCAGTAACTTGGCAAATACTGACTAATACATATTACGAAATTTTTCTCACCTAAAATTTTTAAAGTAAGGAGTACGCGAACGGAAAATTTTTACACAAAATTTAAATATTCAAAACAGCTGATAGATTAAAATATATTGCATTTACTTGATTACTCGAAAAAATGCATTAAATTTTTGAAGCAAAAACAAGCTGACTTTTGTGAGTGGGGTTAACTTGGTTTTGGGGTTAAAGTCTACTACCATCACCACCAATATGCCAAAATATTTTTTTTCAGAAATGCTACCTTTACTTTGACTACACGAATATATGGATACCCAGCCAGACAGATAAGCTTAAATTGGCTAAAGAAGTGATTCTGAGTCTGTCGGTATAATTTTAGTTGAGTCTCAGACTATTTTTTTTGTGCGTTACTTGGAGCAATACATACTGCTAGGGAAAGACTTAGCGTTAATGAAAAAAACTACACCGAGTATCTAAGTATTCAGCACAGTATTCAACTTAAAAAATGTAAATATTAAAAAGAAAAAACCGCAACAAAATTGTCATGGGTCCAAAAAACAAGAAATTAGACGTGAAGTGTTCACCTGTAGCATTTCGGTACATACAATTTGGAAATTTTTAGCATAAATTGTTTTGCAGATGAAACGTACAGAAATAACGTTGTTGCACAGCTCGGGGACAAATCCGATGAAATAATATTTACACCAAATGACGAGCAGATAATTTCGTTGATGAAGAAACTGTAAAAAGGATCAATTCGTGGGTTGATTCTGACGTAAAATTACTCATTTGCGGAGTAAAAGATTTGAGACCATTAGTTGGGAAATCAATAAATTTTTAAAAGAAAACACAAATGTGGGAAAAAATATCAGAAAACCTCTGCAAAACAGGCTACATTTTTAACTCCACTCAAGTTATTCAATTTGTTAGCTGTTTGTTTTTTCACTTTTTTTGTTTACATCAGAAAACATGTGTTTTTTTACTAGCATAATTTTGTCTAGTAAAAACTTTTAGGCACTGAGTAAGACAACTGTCACTTTGCGCTTTCAATTTGTGTTCTCATTTACTGGATTTTGTGTAAACGAACGCAATCCAGTAAAAAATATTAAAAATTTGTAAAAACTTTAAGTAAACGAACGAACTTATTTTTATTACATATTTGTATATTGTTGGAATTTTTTATAACCTCTGCTTGTTATTATAATTTTTTATACATTGACAACTCTTTTTCGAAATTTATTATTATTACTCTCGTTTTTAACATCATTGGGGATCATACGGGGTTGCATTTTATATTTCGGGATTAAAGAACAAAAACAAATAATAATCGAAAATCACTTTATTGTTTTTCAAAACATTTCCTATGTAGATCGATACACTTTTGCATGCGTTTGAACCAATTGTCGAAGCACTTTTGCCACTATGATTGAGTAATCTCCAAACATGCATTCTAAATACAGCAATCGCTTCCTTAAGTGTCGAAAAACGTTGACCTCTAAGTTTGTTTTTTACGTACGGGAATAAAAAGAAGTCATTCGGTGCCAAGTCAGGACTTTACGGCTTACAGAGACCTCACCTAGGCTCGCATTGATTACTAAGTGCCTCTTCGATGTCCAAAAAGGACGCTAATATTGAGTCGGACTTTGCCTTATCAGATTCTATGTATCTGACCACCTAATGCAGTGTAGCTCTACTGCCTTCTTTATATCAATGAAAGTAGGTTATTGCAAACATATCCAGTGTCCCAGAAACCGACTCTGTCCAGTAACCGTTTGATTTTTTGATGCTTTTAGCGGTTTTTGCATCCCTCTAAAATTTTGCCTCAATAGTTTGACAGAAACTTATTTCCCCTGTTGGGTGCCCCGGTAGATCAGTGGCAAGTGCACGAGTCTACCAGTCTGAGGGTTTTGGGTTCGATTCCCACCAGAAACCCTGGTAAGTTTGCTTCATTTTTCTGTTCTTTCTTTATTTCTTTCTTAACCTTCTCTAAATTTCTTCTTTCCTTGCATCTCAACCTATTCTATCTGCTTCTCCAGGTAACACAAAGGGACCGAATTAAGCGGACCCAAGTGAGCTGTACCCTTTCCTTCAACGGCTGCCTGTTCTACCTAACCTAACCTATTTCCCATGTTAAAAATTCGTAGACTAGCTCTCAAGATTTTTTTCCCATATGTTTTTATTATTGAATATTCGCCTTTGGCGAACTAACAATAAGTATTAAAAACTTAAAGCTTAATAATTTAAATTAATCCAGCCAGTGCCAGACTAAAATTTAAGTTTTCAAATTAAAGTATAAAACATTTATAAAGGTTTTATCTAAGTGCCACAGTATCCCTTCTCTTTAAACGACTGTTTCTTGTATGCTGTAAGTTGTTTCGAGCGAGCAGATTTGGGTGTGTTTCCAACTTATTGAAATACCTGTCTACATAGTTTAGGACTTCACATTTAACTAGTGGAACTTGTAAATCCTTAAAGATGTTGCTGTTAGGTTAGGTTGTATCCCGTAGCACCAAATTGGTTTTAAAATCGAGTTGTAGAGCAGAAGTTCACAATCATGACGTAGTACAGAGTTTCTACCAATTAGCCAGTGGATTTGGGCTGTTTTAAGTTGCATTTGTGTCAACTTCACATCTTTATGTGACTTCAACGTTAGACGGCGGTCTAGGTGAATGCCAAGATATTTTGTCTCAATTCGTTGAGGCACCGTTTGGTTGTTAATAAGAATTGGGGGCACGTTTCCTTGCGTAAAGTAAAAGTACCGGCATTTTTGTTGATTTATTTTAATACCCCATAATTTTGCCTATTTTTTACCTGGGTTACGTGTTGTTGCAGTTGGCTCGAAGCATCTTTAAGGTCTTTATAAACACTGAGGAAACCGGTATCATCAGCAAATGTAGACGTGTGCGTAAAACTGTTGGTTGGCATATCAGCTGTGTAAATCAAGTAGAGATCTGGACCTAATATTCTCCTTTGAGGTACACTAGCTCCTATTATTTGAGAACAACTTAAGTGGTTTCCCTCTTTGCTCATGAATTGTCGGCCAGTTATGTAACTCTTAAAAAGGTTGAATTCACCGGTTCAGCTTTAGGTTGCTTAACAGGCCTTCATGCCAAACTTTATCAAAGGCATGAGTGACATCAATAAAAAGCGCGGACCAGTACTTCTTTTCCTCAAAAGGCTTTTCTTATAACCTGTACCAATCTGTGGGTTTTTTCGATGGTACTATGTTGACTTCGAAAGCAAAACTGGTGATTTGAAATACAATGATTGTCATTCAAGATCAAGGTCAGCTTGTTTTTAAGCAATTTTTCGAACAATTTATATACAGACTTATAGGTCTGTAAGACTCCACCCTTGGAGGGTCTTTTCCAGGCTTAGGAATCATCTTTACCAAGGCAACTTTTCATACTGGCAGGAAATGTTCGAGTCGCAATATGGTGTTAAAAATAAAAAGATTTTTTTTTGCTAGCTATGCAAGGCAGCTCGTAAAGCATTTTGTTGCTTTACGTTTTAAGTTTTGGCTGATTTATGGTAAAAAAAGTAAAGTATTAAAGCTAGTTAAAAACGTTCGTTTTGTACAAAGTCCTATATTTTGAGACAAATTTGCAAATTATACTCATTAAAAATAAATATTTCTTCTAAATAGTCTTGGTTTTCATCTTCTAGAAGTAGTTTAGTTTTTACTTCTAAGTCAATATAGTTAGTTTTCCATTTTTGCCGGATATTGGACATATAGGGATCTGACGTGCATAATAAAATATTAAGAAGGTCTTCGTTAGTTCAACATTTGGGAATTTTTTGGTGTTGTGCTCGCGAAAGAATCTGAAGTCCTTGTTTCTTTTTTCTTGCGCTTGTTCAGATAGATCCCCTATTGGTAGCATATTGTGTTTAATTTTTTGTTCCCTATGGCACAATATTTTATGAACTGTGGATGGTATATATCTCCAAGAGAATTTCTCATTATAAAGTATAGCTGTTTTTTTTGTGCATACTCTCCAAATTTTTTTGCATTTATCTTTCTGCTGCATGCTATAACTTGTAATATAAAGTTGAAGCACCTTATTAGTTCCAAATCTACACCTGTAATAGATGCTGCAGTTTCTGGATCTGAAAAAAATCTTTTTGCAGTATTGCCATTATTTGTGTTTCCTTATCCTTGCTTTGGCTGATCGATCATTAGGCTTAGCTCTAAATTTTTTCTTGAATTTGTTTTTTTGCTTTTTATTTCTTTATTTTCCTTATTTTTTCTCACTGTTTGTCCTAACAGACCAAAATCCAAATCATAACCTAATTTAAGAATATGCTCCATAAAACGTATTCTAGCATGAAGAGGGGAAAACCCAAATGCATATGCTGCCTTATAACTGTCATCTTCTGGAATAGGATGGCTTAGTTCGCTTGATGTCTTTTGGCATATAATGCAGCTTGACGATGCTTTTGTATAAGTTAAAGCTTGTGCAACTTTTCCATCAATCACTGTGAGACACATTTTAAAATTTACTTCGACTTCCTGGCCATCAATTAAAAATATTGCTGGTTGAATGAAGGGCTTTAATTTGATCTTTTATTTTTTTGACTTCTTTAGTTATGACATCTTTTGTGTCCTTTTGGAATGTAAATTTTATTCGTCTGCAATACTTTGTAGACGAATTTATTTTATTTTATCACGCATTAATTTTTGTTGCTCTACTAGTTGACGGCTCTAAGCCGGTATAACTTTGTTAAGCGCAATGAAACGAAAGACAGTTTAAGGAGGTAAACATTCTTTTTTCCAGCGACTAAATATCTATATGGAATATCTATATGGAAAAATTTCAGAATTCTTTTCATTGATTCGCTTCTGCAGTGCCTTATACTGGTTTTTAGTTTAGTTAACTTTTTATCCAAAAATCGCGCTAACGCTTCTTCTGGAGTATATTTCTTTTCTTCATTTGGTGTAGGAATATTTTTCAAAATTCTCTTTGTGCGCCCTTGGACTTGCTTCTATTACTGTTTCAATTATCTCAATTTTTGTTTTTTTTTATTTTGTGTTGGTTGTATTTAATGCAAAAATTAATCTTTGATATTTACTGGAGAAATTTCTTCATTGATATTCTGAAGTTTGCGTCTTCGAGTCCTTTCACAACATTCGTCAATTGGTTTTGCTGGTCGACCCTGTTTTACACATTCATTGTCATTTGTAAAAAAAAATTCAAAAACAAGTTCCTTTCACAACCATTCATGGTGACGTTCGCACATCCTTTTCTTATTAGAAGAGCATTCAACATACCGTTTTTTCAATACCTTTGTAAAATTTTGAATTTTTTGTGTGTGTAGTTCAACTTTATCTGTATTGCATATTTTAAGAAACTGATTGAAATTGATTTTGTTGAAAAAAAATATCAGCGAGATCTCTATAAGTGTACTTAGCCATTTTTTAAAATTGTAAAATTGTAATGAATAGCAATTAAAAAGATATTATGTACTTTAAATACTCTTACTCAATAAAAAAATACAGCTAGGCAGGTAGCGTTACCGTTGAAAAAGGACACGAAAAGGGCATTTTCAAAAAAAAGGGTCAAAATTAGGGTTGTTATCTCCAAATTCTAAAAAAGAGGACAGCCAGCGCAAAAAACCCGGAATTTTCCGGACATAACAAAAAATGATTTCAAACAGTTTTATATTTATTTATAGGGTTTGTTCTGGGTTTAAGTCACAATAAACTTTTTAAAAAACCCAACAAACCATTTTTCGCTATCAACTGTATTGATTTTCTTTTTCCTTTATAAAAAACTTAAGTTTGGATTAAATAACTTTGAAATTGTTTTACTTTTAACAAAATCTTACAAAGTAAGTTAGAAAAAAAACATGATAAAAAGCTAAAACACAATTTTTACGAGGTTGGCATCTTTTTTTTTAACAATAAAAGATACGTTGTTTTCGGAAAAATAAAAAAAAGAATTGTTTCCAAATATTTCAATACCATTAATATTATTTTTAGCCGTTGCATTTTGCGAAAAAAACTAAATTAGCGTTTGTTAAAAAATGTAGGACTTTTCCGGACGCCGATTTTTTTTTAGAGGACGGATGCCCAAAAAAAGAGGGCAGTGCCCGGAAAAAAGAGGATGGTTAACAACCCTAGTCAAAATGCCACTTAAGTCGCAAAACGGTATCGCTATAGACAGGTAGCATCACTATCACATGCGCACATACCAAGGGTGGGAAAATCACAACACAAACAGTAGACATTCACACATTGTTTTTCCAGGAATTTCCATATTAATTGTTGTATCTTTTGAAGAAGGAAAACGCACGCTCTATATTGTTTTGTAATATATATTTCCTATATTAGTTAACAAGTATAAAAAGAAAAGCCTAATCAAAAATGGTGTGAACCTGCGTAGAAATGAAGAAAGACAGCTAACAAAATGAATTAAAGAATCATCTTCGTTATATCAACGAATGAGGATAGAAGACACAAGAAGATTGTGGTGGCGTTGCCATATTGGTATTTTGAAGTGTGTTTCCATGTTAACTTCCATCTCAGTTATAACAATTCTCCCTCACATAAATCAATGTCGCATATAACTGCTATGATAACTGGGTGGTTTTCATTGTTGATAAGACGTACGTCGGCCTAGTGTTGCTTCGGCTTCAGCATCTTCTGAACAGGTTCTTGGTTGTCCCCGCTGTGTTTCTGTGACCGTGGGAGAAGATACTGCAGAGTCGTCGCATAACATCTGTGCTGGAATGTGGGGCACTAAAACATGATGTTGAACACTTTGTTCATCAGCAACAACTGGACGTTTTCCTTGCTCAGTGTCAGGTGAAAGGTCAGCTGTTGTGACTGGTAATTGTACATTAGTGGTGCGTAATTGGTTTAAGTGGCATTTAAATATGAACCCATTATCAAGACGAATAAGGTAGTGAAGACGACCAAGTTTTTTTGTGATGACACCAAATTTCCATGTGGCCTCATTAATATCTTGCTTGAACGCGGTCTCCCTCACTTAGCTGTCTGACCGTTATATCAGAAGTAGAATTTTTACAAAACTTTGAAGGCCTTAAAGCATCCAATTGGATTCTAATTTGCCTTCCAAGGTACTGCTCTGATGGCGACTTTCCATTTTGCAGAGGGGTCGCCCTGTACCGAAAAAGTATCTCTCGAACCTTTTTAGTAATGGAAGATACATCGTCCAACATGGTTGCCAGGCGTTTCTTCAAAGTCTGGACATTCCTTTCGGCCAACCCGTTTGTTGCCGGATGGCCTGGAGCAATAAATTTTTGAAAAATATCAGAGTTTCGGCAAAATTGAATAAACACGTCGCTTTTAAATATGGTTGCGTTATCAGATACCATAACATCTGGAAACCCATTCCTAGCGAAGATGTTAGATAACATTTCGATGGTTGATGCTGATGTTGGTGCAGAGGAGCACACTCCTACTTCTGCACATTTAGATTTAGAATCAATCACTACCAAAAATTGATGACCCTGATAAGGCCCTGCGTAGTCAATGTGAATACGTTGCCAATTCTCTTGTGGTTCATCCCACGGATATAAAACAGCTTTTGGTGGGTTATTTCGAACAGAGGCGCAAGCTACACACGAACGAACACACTTTTCGATATCTTTGTCTATTGAAGGCCAGTATACGTATCTCCTAGCCAGTTGCTTCATTTTCGTAATACCAATGTGTGTATGAAGAAGTTCATTAAGAACCGCTTGCTATAGCGAACTAGGAACCATTACCCACTTTCCTTTAAATACAATATCGGAATCAATGCTATATTCCGTATCGACCACGTTCGAATTACGTAAATCGGTCATGATTTTTGAAAGTTGTGCATCTTTTCCCGTTGCATTTTGGATTGAATTGTAATTTAATTCGAACGAATTTATTTGCAGCAAAGTGGAGTCGCAAATAGAGTGTACTTCTTCATTCATAAAATATACGCAATTCATGCCTGCGTTTAAAGGGGCCCTTGACAAGCAATCTGCATTCACATTTTCTTCGCCTTTTTTCGTAACTACTTCGTAATTGTAGCCGGTTAAAAACGCAGCGTATCTTTGAAGCCTAGATGATGTCATCAAGGGTAATTTTGTGTTTTGATGAAAAATCCGGGATAATGGCTGATTGTCCGTAATTAATTTAAAATTTCGACCATAAACGTATTCGTGAAAATGTTGTACCGAATACACTATTGCTAAAGCCTCACGGTCAAGCTGAGAATAATTCTGTTCTGCCGCAGTTAACGACCTCGACGCAAACGCAATAGGTCTTTCTTCACCGCCTACTATATGAGATTAAACCCCCGCTATCCCTGTGGGACTGGCATCACAAGCAAGCTGCACTTTAAAGTTCGGGTTGAACGGCATTAAAACCCGATCGCTGGCAATCTCATTTTTTAGATCGTTAAATGATTTTTAACAGCTCGCAGTCCATTTGAACACAGTTTTTTTCCGTAGTAACAAATGTAACGGTGTAGTTAGTGTAGAAGCATTGGGTATGAATCTGGAGTAGTATGTCACCATTCCAAGAAATCTTCGAACATCCTCTGCACATTTTGGTTGCGGCATCTCGACAATGGCTTTTATTTTAGAACTGGATTTTCGAACTTTGTTAAACTCTGCAGTGTGACCCAGAAATTCAATTTGCTTTTGAAAGAACGTACATTTTGAAACATTCAAGTGAAGATCGTACTTTTTAAGTTGAGACAAACAAGATCTTGCACTCGGCTAAAGACTTCCCATGTACCACGATATCATCGAAATAGGATTCTGTCTTTGGAATGTCACGCAGTATTTGATCCATGATTCTATTAAATTCAGCAGGTGCAGTTTTAATACCAAAAGACAGACGATTCATTCGAAATGTACCTTTATGCGTTGAAATTGTTTCAATTTCAGATGTTAACTAATCAAAGGGGAAGTGTAAATAAGTCTTGTAAAGATCAAGGCGACAGCAGAATCTCGAGTCCTTGAGACTATTAAAAATTTGATCTATTTTCGGTATCGGATAGTGTGCATCTACCAACCTTTGATTTACGCATACCTTATAGTCGACGCAAAGTCGCACCCCAC
The DNA here is from genome assembly GCA_963583895.1 of Melanophora roralis. Classification (NCBI taxonomy): domain Eukaryota; kingdom Metazoa; phylum Arthropoda; class Insecta; order Diptera; family Rhinophoridae; genus Melanophora; species Melanophora roralis. The sequence goes on along the minus strand of OY757190.1, from coordinate 66,564,194 downwards.
CGTCAGCTTTCGGTATGACCACTAATGGTGAACCCCAGTCGCTGTTAGCTCTTTTTGTGATGACTCCAGCCTTTTCCAAACCGTTGAGCTTTTTATTGACTCGTTCCGCCAAAGCATAGGGAATTTGACGCTCTTTGGTGTAACTAGGGTTGACATTTTCACGCAACTGCAATGAAACCTTGTAATTAGGTATACACCCAATTTTTTGTTCAAAAACAAGGGCAAATTCGGTCATTAAATCTTCAACTTGGTTGGAATCAGTTATAGAATTGGTAACAGCCATGCTTGAATTAATTGGATCTAATTCATTAAAGTTTATACCTAGTCGACGTATCCAGGTTCTACCCATTAGAGGTGTACAACCATCTGGCACAATATAAATGTCATTTAAAATCGAAACATTGTTGAATTTTATTTGCACTCGAACTTTCTCGTCTGCTGTAAAGGTATTTTGCGTATAAGATCGAAAAACTTTGTTTGAAGGGGTTATTTCATTGAGTAACTTTAACGATTTAAACAGAAATGAATAGCCAGGTCCAGAATCTACTTCGAATCTTATTATTTTCCCCTCGATTGAAATGTTAGCATAATAGCGCTCAGAGTTTCTGTTTGTGTAATCATTGTGGTAACATCAACAATTTTGTAAACTCCGTTAACAGAACTATCACTCCGAACCTGATTTGTGAAATTTCCCCGTATACTGGATTTATTTTTAGGTCCGGCATTAGGACTATCCGCCAAAAGAGAAGCAATGCAGACTTTTGCTACATGCCCGTGCTTCGCACACAAATTGCATTTTAGTTTTGAAGTGGAACGACACTCCTTCGCAAAATGGTCATTCCTACCACACCGTAAACATAGACCAGCAATACCCAATTGCTCATAAATTATTTTCCGTTTATTTTGCGGTTGTTGAAATTTAGAACGCTTAACTGTTTTTTCCTTATTGAAAATTTTATTTATAGTGGTACTGGATTAATTTGTTGTAGCATGTGACAATTCCTTTGAATCAAATTTCGCCGCCTCAAGCGCTAACGCCTTTGAAACAATTTCATCTATTTTAGATGACTCAGATTGAAGCAGCTGCTCGCGCATCCCGTTGTCATTAATGCCATGGATAAATTGTGCCCTCAGGAACACATCAGCAATTGGTTTCTTGCACTCACACTCTGACACAAATTCACAATCGATAATATCAGTGCGAAGTGCAGCCACAAAATCTGCCACTGACTGTCCTTCACCCTGGTATTTCGACAAGAATCTATGTTGTTCTCCCGGAACATTTCTTTTTGGAGACAAATAATTTTCTAACAGCTTCAATATGTCATCGTACTGTAGTTCTGTTGCTACTTTTGGTGCAGCTAATGCTGTCACCCTATCGAAATGCTTAGAACCAATTGAATTTAAAAGGAGTTTCGCACAGTACTCCTTATTTCATGTTAACGTAGTTTTTGAACCGCTGTATGTAATTACGGTACGTCTCCTTAGCCGGATCAAAAGCTTCGAAATTAGGAACTAACGCCATGTTGATATAGTTGGTATTACCATGTACTGCACTTGAAGATGTGCCAGCAGACAACTTGGAGATTTGCTTTACTAAGTCCTGTTGAACTTTCATGAACATGGCGAACTGTTCAACATTCATTTTGTAATTTTGAACGTGTAAAATTTAATAATTTAACAATTGAAACAAATTTTACGCTCGTCGCCAAACTGTTGTATCTTTTGAAGAAGGAAAACGCACGCTCTATATTATTTTGTAATATATATATATTTCCTATATTAGTTAACAAATATAAAAAGAAAAGCTTAATCAAAAATGGTGTGAACCCGCGTAGAAATGAAGGAAGACAGCTAACAAAATGAATTAAAGAATCATCTTCGGTATATCAACGAATGAGGATAAAAGACACAAGAAGATTGTGGTGGCGTTGCCATATTGGTATTTTGAAGTGTGTTTCCATGTTAACTTCCATCTCAGTTATAACATTAATTTTTAACGGTTTACAAAACATTTCAGGCACAAGATAATTCATACCCTATTTGATGACGTTATCATAGAAAACAACAAATATTTGCAGGTCGTTTATGATTTTGTTTATTGTTTTAATAACTTAACTATAAAATGAGTTTTGGCCGCCTTCTCGTATTATGGTCCACAGTGCGGCGGTAGTTTACTCACTGCAGTGCATGTATTTGGAGTGAACACATTCCTTAAATGTCTTGCCAGCAGATCACACTTTTCTTCATCAGTTCTTGCCCAGGATCCCTTCAGATTTCTTAGGCGTGGTTTTGCGATAACGTGTCTTTTAAGATATTAAGCTGATCGCCATAGTAAATAAATCGTCTGAGGTGTCGAGTCTAGGCCTTTTTTAAGAGATGCCATTCTGTACACCTCCAGCAAATTTTTTAAATTGTTTGTACATTCTTTCAACTTGGCTTTAAGTTAGGAGGATCTGTGCTTTTTCCATTCTCTTCGGGCTCTTCTTTTTTCAGATAAGAGCTGTTGCACATCGGCTGTAAAAATTCTGTTGTATTTGGCCTGACGGTTGTTAAAAGAAGCATGTTCAACGGCTTTTTCAATGTTCTGATTAAGGCTGCTTAGACAATTATCGATGTCTTCGAGAGTTTTTAGCGGATGGTCTTCCGAGCAGTGAGTGCTGATAAATTTTTTATATTTCAACCAATTTACTCTTTTAGATAAGAAAAAAATCACTAGTTGCGATTTGGTGAGGACTGCAAATAGCGATTATAGTGGGTGAGTGGTCACAAGATAAATCTAAGGAGGTTTGAGCTTCAAAAAGTACCGGAAATTTACCTTTTGCTACGCCAAAATCTATAACGTCTGAAAACACGTCAACGCAGACGTTTGTTGCTTGTATATAGCATTCGAAGATGCTACCAATCCATTGATGTTTGATTTAAAATTCGATTATTATAGCCAAACCACCACATGATCTACCTCTGGGATCCTTCGAGTTCGTAAGATGAAGTTAAATATTAACTAGCCTCTCTCATTGACGTCCTTGCTACTTCATTGAGAGTGATGAGCTTTGGCATCGCATCCTAGGATCATATAATTTTTGTGCAGGGCTTCGCTCAATAGCTTATGGACATCAGCATTTGGGGGATCGAGTTTGTCATACGGCATATATACGGACGCCAGAATGATTGTACCCCGAATCCCTTTTCCAATCTGACCCCTGTCATGTCAGCAAAGCTGCAAAAAGAGATCCACCTCTATTTTTCAGTTAAAATCACTTCTACCAATTACGCAGGTTCTCACCTTGTCCGCTTTCAAGGATGTGTAAAAATGATAATTGACATATGTACACTCTAAACCACTTTTGTTGAAAATTACGTCAATAATAGTAGGCAACACTTTACAGACTATTTTCGACCTTAAATTAGACATGCAATTTTTTTCAACTTTTTGTTTATTTTTAAACAAAATGTGTTTGAATTTTTTACACATATTGTGTCTAATTTTTTCTTCCCCTTTGACTTAATTTTAATTCCTTTTTTAAAAAAATCCATATAATAAAAAGTTTAATTTTATTTATTTAAACTAAAAAAACAAAAAAAAAAATTACTTAAATTCTTATTTTAAAATTTTTTTAACTATTACTCCTACATACATATATATACTTATATATACATATGAGTATATATAAAATTTTTCTGCTGATTACTTGTCAGTTCGTTGCAGTAAATATGTTGCACATTACTTTCTGAGCAGAAATGGTGACAATTGAAAATGATCCAGACGCCTTATCCAAGAAATAAGGCCAGTTGGTCTTCGAATTCAATCATTATTTAAAATCATTAAAGTATTTTTAAAAAATACTGCAAGACTTCATCGTCATCTATATCTGTTCCATCGGACTCTAGTATCAGCTTAGTGCCATTTAGCAAATGTTCTTGAGCTGAAATTATAAAACAATGATCAATTGCGATACTAGGGCAAACACTATAAGATATACGCATTTGAAGTAACCCTGCGTGTTTTTTACGTACCCTTTTTTTAATATCTGCTCAATCAGTGGCTGGCATATGAAGGCTTTTTTCTTAGATTTAAAATATTTTCTCGCATTTTAAGTACAAACACTTGAACACATTGCTATAAGTAATAAATGTTACCGACTACCTACAAACAACAAATTACTATTATTATTTATAATATCCTTACACACTAGATATTATTTTTTTAATTCTGTAGAAAATCACGTGTTCTTTTATTAATCGTATACACTTTTATGCTTCTTCTTTCTTAACTCTTTATTCCATACATTTTAATAGTGTTTTTAGACTAATATGCTTAATATTCAACATTTTGATGTTTATAGACACATGTTGCTAGCTTTTAAGCATATATTGTTGAAAAATAAACACTTTTAACAGAAAAATATTACTTTTGTTTAAAACTTCCTTTTGTATCGAGTAAGTGTCGTTATGAAGTGAAATTTTTTGAAGGGTATATAAATATGTATAAATATGTATGTATGTGTATGCCTGTGTGAGAGTTTAATGCACTTTGTCATTGACTAAATTTTATTTTTACATAATGTTGTTTTTGCTTTTTGCATACAATGATTTATTTAAAATGTTGGAAAACACAAATTTCGATACGCCTTATTAATTATAACACTTTTTTCTGGTCATTTTAGGAAACCTATCCATCCTCACCTCCAGTATGGTTTGCAGAGAGTGAAGAAACAAGCGTAACAAATGCTGTTCAAATTTTAAGTAATACAAATGGACGTGATAATCATGTTATAAATCAGGTCAGTTGCCTGCCGTTTTATATATGTAATTCATATACGGACTTATTAATAAAGCTATATTTACTCTACCTAAGTTAGCATCTGAGTTGAGTGTCAAAAAAAAAATTTTTTTTTTGTTTTAATATTTTTATTATTGAATCTTCGCCTTTGGCGAACTAACAATAAATATTCAAATCTTAAAACTATTTAATTTTAATTAGACCAGCCAGTGCCAGGCTAAAATTCAAGTTCTCATAATAAAATTATTTAATTCAGTAGTTTCATCTTAGTGCAATAGTATCCCTTCTTTTCAGACGAGTGTGTTCACTATGTTGCAAAATGTTTCGAGCGAGCGGATTTGGATGTATTTCCAGCTTGTTTAAATACTTGTCCACATAATTAAAAATTTCGCATTTAACTAGTGGAACTTGCAGATCTTTGTAAATGTTGCTGTTTTTAACATACCAAGGAGCAACAGTTATCATTCTTAGGATTTTATTTTGACGACGTTGAATTTTTTTTATGTTGGAGGCGGAAGCAGTGCCCCATAATTGTATACCGTAGCACCAAATTGGTTTTAAAATCGAGTTGTAGAGTAGAAGTTCACAATACAGACGTAGCACAGAGTTTCTACCCATTAGCCAGTGAATTTGAGCAGCTTTAAGTTTCATTTGAGTCAGCTTTAAGTCTACATGAGGCTTCCATGTGAGGCGGCGATCCAGGTGAATGCCAAGATATTTCGTCTCAATTTGTTGAGGCACCGTATGGTTGTTAATGGGAATTGGGGGGCACGTTTCCTTGCGTAACGTAAAAGTAACGTGGGTGAATTTTTGTTCATTTATTTTAATACCCCATAACTTTGCCCATTTTTTAACTTGGGATACGTGATGTTGAAGTTGTTTTGTGGCCTCTTTAGGGTCTTTATGAATACTGAGAAAGGCGGTATCATCAGCAAATGTCGACGTATGAGTAAGATTGTTTGTGGGCATATCTGCTGTGTAAAGCAAGTACAGAATTGGACCTAGTATACTCCCTTGAGGTACACCAGCCCCTATTGGTTGAGAAGAACTTATTTGATTTCCCTCTTTAATCATAAATTGTCGGCCGGTTATGTATTTTTCTAATAGGTTAAAAATATTTGATGGAAGGTTTAGCTTTAATTTGTTTAACAGGCCTTCATGCCATACTTTGTCGAACGCTTGAGAGACATCTATTAATAGCGCGGAGCAGTATTTCTTTTCCTCAAAGGCCTTTCTTATAACCTGTACAAATTTGTGGGTTTGTTCGATGGTACTGTGTTGATTTCTAAATCCAAATTGGTGATCTGGAATGCAGTTGTTTTCATTCAGGATCGGAGCCAGCTTGTTTTTAAGCAATTTCTCAAACAATTTTGACATAGTTGGTAACAGACTTATAGACCTGTAAGACTCCACCTTCGAAGGATCTTTTCCCGGCTTAGGAATCATCTTTACCAAGGCGACTTTCCATACTGGCGGGAATATTCGAGCCGTAATATGGCGTTAAAAATAAAAAGAACTATTCTTTTTGCTGTGCAAGGCAGCTCTAAAAGCATTTTGTTGCTGATTTTTCTTCATCACTTCTTGCCTAGGATCCTCTCAGATTACGTAGTGGTGGTTTCGCGATAACGGGTCTTTTATTAAGATATTTCGCTGATCGCCATAGTGAATAATTCGTCTGAGGAGGCGAGTCTAGACCTTCGAGGTGTTCCTTAAGAGATGCCAATCGGTGAACCTCTAGCAAATTTTTCAATTGGTTTGTACATTCCTTCAACTTGGCTTTAAGTTGGGGGGATCCATGATACAAAGAATAAGGTAATGTCGTCGGCCCAGCTGATTAGGGCCTAAATGTCAAAATTACGCTCTCCCTGTGAAAATAAAACAACAAAAATTATTACTCACCGTTTTTTTTCTATGAGCTTTTGTTTGACACTTGTGTACTAATTTGTAGTTGTTGCAGGGACGAGATTACCTGATTAGTTGTATCATGGGGGGATCTGTGCTTTTGCCATTCTCTTCGTGCTCTTCTTTTTTTTCAGATAAAAGCTGTTGCACGTCGGCTGAAAAAATTTTGTTGTATTTTGTCCCTTTTAAACCCCGTTTAAATGAAAAAATATCACTAGTTGGTATATGATGAGGACTAAAAATAGTGATTATAGTGAGAGAGTGGTCTGAAGATAAATCAAACGAGGCTTGAGCTTCGGTAAGTTCCGGGGATATACCTTTTGTTACCCCAAAATCGATAACGTCTGGAATTTTATTGTGATCAGTTGGCCAATATGTCGGTTGTCCAGATGAAATAACGGTAAGTTCCATTTCAGATACGGAATCAAACAAAACACGACCCCTGGGACGTATAACGCGAGAGCCCCAGTACGTATGCTTAGCGTTATAGTCTCCAGCAGCTATGAAGCGGGGACCTAAAGATTTGTAAAAACTGTTGAACTGATCCTTTGTTATGGAGAACCTGGGTGGGCAATACACTGACGAAGTAACTAAGCCATGGAAAAATTCATCAACGCAAACGTTTGTTGCTTGTATATAACATTCGGAGAGACCAACCATCCATTGATGTTTGATTCTCGATTTGATAATTATAGCCGAGCCACCATATGATCTATCTCTGGGATCCTTCGAATCGTAAAAAGAATATCCTCTAATTTTGAAATTACTGCTAGATGTCATATGCGCCTCAGAAATCAACATGACATCAATTTTTTGGTTTATTAAAAAATATTCGAGTTCGTTTTTGTGTTGGCGGATGCCGTTAGCGTTCCAAAAACAAACCCTGAGGCAGTTCATGGTATTTTAAGCATGGCCTGCAGAAGAGCAGACTGCATTTTTTGCATCATGCCAGCCATTTGCGCCATGAACTGCGTAAATTGTTTAACCATATTGTCAATCACAGCTTCGAGGCGACTAAAACTGGACCCGGTTGGTTCATTTGTTGGCATCTCTTGTTGTGTTGTAGGCTGGGTAGGATTACGTGCATTGGGCTGGTTTGACTTTAATGCGTTGGCATAGGAAACTTGACTTGTGGTTGGTTGTGCCAATGGAGGCATGTTTGTAGTTGGTATATTTAAAGGCTGGGGAGGGGCAGGAACCACTTTCGGCTTAAATAAGCGTTTAACTGAATCAAAAACGGGACAACCTCTATAGTTGGCCGAGTGGTTTCCTCCGCAATTGCTGCATTTCTTTATCCGAGGATCATCTTTTGGCTTTTCGCACTTGGTCGTAGCATACAGGTCACCACACACAACACAAACAGAAGGCAACTTGCAATAAGCCTTGGTGGGACCATATTCCTGGCAGTTTAAGCACTGTACGGACCCAGATCGCTTATGTGGCGCTTCAACTACAACTCTACGGTGCAAAATATATTTTAGGTCATAAATAGGGTGAGTCTCATTTTTTTTTTAAATTTACATCACCAGGCTCAAGCTCCACTCGGAATATTGGTTAGGGATACATTTCTCTGTTTCTAATGTTTGATACAAACTTGGCTTTAAAGCCTTTGCTGCACAAACTGGCCTTAATCTCCTCTGGGTCAACATTTGAACCAATACCTTTGATAACAACCTAGAGACCTTTTGCGTTCTTAAGTTGGTAGGTGTAGAAGATTTTCTTATGTTTTTCAAGTTCGGAAACCGTAGTGCGGTAAGCGGTTTTGTGATTCACTTGAATTTTAGTTTCATAAATGCTACCACGCTTTATGTTCCAAACATAAACGTTGTTTTCGCCTATTAATTCAACTAAAAACTTTATGAGGTCATTTGAGTCTTTCTCTCTCAAATATATTGGGGGAGGCTTAAATGACTTCCTTTCGGGTAATAGGGCATCATTGTCCTCCTGCAAAATGGCAAAACGGTTTTGCGATGAGTTCGGCTTTTCCTCATCTTTCAAGATTTTTGCTGGGTTGGTAACCTCTTTGGGGCTTCTCCCCCTCTTAAGAACTGTTATATAACGGTCCATTCCTACCTGGACCTTTGGAGCTTGTGAACAAAATGGACTGTGACCGTCTTTAGCAACTGTAGGTTCAATTTCTATATTCAATTAGGAAAACCGCGATGAGGATGGTACCTCGGTATTTTTTTTATAATTTTTAAAAAGAGATTGGGCTAAATTTGTCCCTTGTTCAAAACACTTATTTAAATTTGGTGCACTTGCACTTAAATTGTTTGTATTTATTTTTGGTTTCTCACTCAAATAGTTTTTATTGTATTCAGGGTCTCTAATGTTTTCATTGCTCACGCTTGTGGAGCTTAACACAATATAAGCAATTCTGCTATTAGGCCCACTGTCACGACGATTACTGTAACTCATTTACCGTTTGCTTTTTTTATTAAGTTTGCTTTGGTTTTTTTTCACTTATGTATACAATATGTATGCATATAATAAAAATTGTTTGCCACCTATTACAAATATTCGCTCTTATTAACACTCGCGTAACACGTCCGCACACAACGAGTTTAAGATCACGAATCAAAAAAATAAGTTTAAATTTTTATGAGTGTAAAAAAACAATTTGAAATTTTTAGTATTACATTACATCTGAGAAATTATATAAATGTCCGCTAATTCTAAAAGTTGTTAAACTAATACAAAGTGTATGGTGTAGTGTGTAGTGTTTTGGGGTCGTCTTAATTTTTGTGTACCCTATAGCCCAATATAATTTTATACAGCTGTAGGGGATCAGCTTGATGGTTAGGCGTTCTCTCGAACTGCCAAATTAGGGATTAGACATAAAACAAGGCAACGATGTGCCACTTTATTGTTTCAAATATAAAATCCTTTTTTTTATTTGTGGGCTACTACCCTTTTTATACTAATTTCTACATTATTGCTTACTTATTCTAACTTACAGTGTTAGTTTCTTAAATATATTCTGCTTTGTCAGTGCCATGCAATCATCAATGCATATTACTCTAGCCAATCAGAATGTGAGAGTGAGGAATGCACTCATTAACATTTGACACTCTTAAGTTTGGTCATTCACATTCTGATTGACCTACATACTTTACTATAGTAGACTCATATTTAAACATATTGAGTCACTGGATAAGTGTCGTTATTTGATCTTTTATTAGTGGCATTTACCCTACCATTATTGGGGTGGTATGTATAAGTTTTAGAGTGGTTATTTGGTATGCAGTGGACACTAGTAAGGTACACTACACCCTCACCGTTAAGAGAAAAATTAGGGGAGTAATTTTTCTTGATGCATCCATAGCACTGTAAAAATTATGATTGTCTTAAAGATTTTTACAATTCATTTACATCTATTATTATTATTATACTTCTATATCTTTGCCTTTACATATTTTGTTTTATTTATTGGTTCTTAATCCTAGGTATGGTTTTAATTGGTTATTGTGAATTTCTTTTTCTATCCCGTTATAATCTATAGTGGTATTTACACCATTACTCTTAATTATTCTATATGGGCCTTTGTACGGGCTTTGGTATTTCTTTCTATTTTCTATTTTTATTAAGACTAAATCTCCTATATTTAAATTTAATCTATTATTATATCTATTGTCCAGTATTCTCTTTTCTTTCGTTTTATTTGTTAGTTCTTTTGCCCTTTCCAAAGAAAACTTTAATTTCTGTTTTAACTCTTTTGTATAGTCATCGTAATTATAGATTTTTATTTCCTTATTGTCACAGATTTCTGATGGTAAGCATGGTAATTTACCATAAACTAGTTCGAATGGCGTGTAGCCAGTATCTATGTGTGGTGCCGTGTTATAGGCGAAAGTAAAATAATTTATCCACTTATCCCATTCGTAATCATTTGCCGTTGTTAGCAAGAATTCATTGAGAACTCTATGATTTCTCTCCACCGAACCTATTGTCTCATGGTGGTAAGGGGTTGAAAATGTCTGCTTGATATCAAGTAACGAGCATATGTTACGCATCAGTTCGTTTTTAAATTCAGTTCCGTTGTCTGACTTGAGAACTTTAAATTTACCATGTTTTAAAATTAATTGTTCTACTAGTGTTTTAGCAATTGTAGGTGCATCTTTTGTTGACATTGGGTGAGCAATAACGAATTTTGTTAGTTCACATTGCATTGTCAATATATATCGGTATCCGTTTGAAATACGAAGCGGACCTACAGTATCCACTGACATTGTCTCAAAACTGTTGTTTGGGGTGTTTGTTAGCGTAAGTGGTTCTTTAATGTTCTTCGTTTGTTTGTTTGTGTTACACTTGTCACAATATTTTACAAATTGTTTAACCATCTTATTCATATTTTTCCAAATGTATCGCTGTTTCAATTTAATTATTGTTTTTCTAATTCCTAAGTGGCCTGCGTGTGTGGCATTGTGGAATTCTTCGATGAGTTTATATTTCAATATGTCATCTGTTATTCTTTTTGGGTCATTATATATTAGAATTTTAAGTTGAGGACTTTTATTGTTTATTTTTATCTTTGTATATGCTTCTTTCAATTTTTCCATTGTATATACTTTAAATATTCTATCACTTTTTGCTAGCGCTAATTCTCTTATCTTTTCTTCATTCATTTTAGATACCAGTTTCCTCAGAATCGAATCTAGATTCGCTGAGTTATCGCTGAATCTTGCATGCATATTATCGTTTTGTACGTTCCTGGTATGTAACTTCTTCATAGTCGAATCTTGTTTCGATGAATTATCGTTACATCCTTTGTTCATATAATTATTATTTTGAGTACGTGATTTCTTCATGATCGAATCTTGTTTCGATGAATTGTCCTCACGTCCCACGTGCACAATATTATCTTTAATTCTTATTTCGACGTCTTCTATATTCTCAAACTTATTAAATTGCAATTTCTTTATGTTCTTGATATCATTTATGGATGTGCATTCCCATATTAGAAGTTGATCAGACTCCTGAGAGATGCTTTTATCCGATACTTTTGTATTTACATTATCATTCCTCTTTGTATTACCTGCCTCATTATCTTTATTTATTTTATGGTTTGTCTCATTATTTATATTATTTCTGTTAAGTTTTTCTTGCATGGCCCTTGTAGTTATTAGTATCTTATTTTCCGTTTCATCATTTTCTAATGGTATCATTTGTTTAAGTATTTCCGAGTTTATTTCAATTCTTGATAATGCGTCCGCATTAGTGTTAATTTTCCCTTTCTTATACATTATTGTAAAATCATAGTCGCTTAAATCTAGCCTGATTCTTGTCATTTTTGATGACGGATTCCTGTGTGAAAATAGGGAGATTAGTGGTCTGTGGTCTGTTACTACTATGAATTTTCGACCGTATAAATATGGTCTGAAAAAATTTATTCCCCAATGGATTGCGAGCAATTCCTTTTCAATTATCGGTTTGTTCAAGTCGTGTTTCTGTAGAGATTTACTTGCATAGGAAATTGGTAGATCCTGGCCAATTTCGCCTTGAGATAAGACAGCTCCCAGTGCGTAGTTTGAGGCGTCGGTTGTCAAAATGAATGGTTTTTCGAAATTTGGGTATTGTAGAATTGGGGGTTTCATTAGTTTTTCTTTTAAGGTGTCAAAAGCATTTTGACATTCATTTGTCCATAGGAATTTCGCTGATTTTCTTAGTAACATATTCAAGTGTTTCGCAATGTCTGCAAAATTTGGTATAAATTTCCTATAATAATTGCAAAATGCAACAAATCGTCGTACTTCGTCCGTGTTTCTTGGTATTGGGTAGTTCTTTATCACCTTATATTTTGATGGGTCTGTTTTCACACCGTCTTTTGTTATTAAATGTCCCAAGTAAACAACTTCAGATCTTAGGAAACAACATTTCCTTGGATTCAGTTTTAAATGGTATTTTTGCAGTCTGTCGAGAACCTTTATCAGGTTTTGATTGTGATGATTTAAGCTGCAACCGTATACGATTATATCATCCACGTAGAGAAATGCTTCGGATTCTAGTCCGGATAATGCTATTGTAAGCATTCTTTGAAAGCTGTTAGATGAAATTTTTAGTCCGAATGGAAGTCTTTTAAACTGAAAATGCCCTTGTGGTGTTGAAAATGCAGTTAGTGGTCTGGAGTTTTTATTCAACTCAATTTGATAAAAAGAATTAGTCATATCGAGTGTAGAAAACCATTTTGCTCTACCTAATTTGTCCAAAATATCCTCCAGTCTAGTTAGAGGAAATTTGTCATTAACAATTCTATCATTAAGTTTTCTAAAGTCTACAACAAGTCTCCATTTCTTTTTATCTTCCATATTTTTCTTTGGTACTAAGAGGAGTGGAGCATTGTATGGACTAACGGATGGTTCTATTGTTTCGTCATCAAGCATTTTCTTTACCTGTTCATTTATTATGTCTGTATGTGAATGTGGTAATCTATAGTTCTTTATGTACACAGAAGTGTTGTCTGAGGTTATGATTTCTTGTTTGTAAAAGTTGTTGACACTCAACTTTTCGTTTTCTAAATGAAAAACGTTTTGATATGTTTTAAGTATTTCTGTTAATTTTGTTTTTGCGTACTCATCGTCATGGTCTAATTGCAATTCATTTAAAATTTTGTTAAAACGTTCGTCGCTGTTTATATTGTTGTAACTTAATATGTCGTAGTTTTTTAATGGGTCAGTGTGTAGTTTAATGCCCTGTAAAGTTGTTGTTTCGTTTGTTGTGTTTAAAATTTTGACGTGTGTCATACCGTTTTTAGGTGCTATTGAATTACTTAAAAAAATTCCGTCTTTCAGTTCGGTATTAAATATGACGCAATCTTCTGTAAGGTTCAATCTCAATGGTTGTATAATTTCTGTTCGTGGGGGTACGGTTATTTTTAGGGTATCGAATGATTTTGTTTGCATTGGCAGAGTTATTGTTTCATTGTTGATGAACAAAGAAATTGTAAATGTCTCGTAATCTATTTTGCATAGGTACTCTCTTAAGAAATCTCTTCCTATTATTCCGTCTGTTTCTATTGGAAAATTGTCGTCTACTAGATGAAAGTTGTGTTTACATGTTTGGTTTGCCATTGTTAGTTCAAGTTCACTTGTCCCTAATGAATGTATTTCCTCCTTAGTGATGCCTGTTAATTTGCATCTATTCTCCACATTTAATGGTTCATCATCAAAAATTTCCTTGGTGCGACATAATGATACATCGGCTCCTGTGTCGACAAGAAATGTTAAATTTTTGTTTTCGTATTTAGCAGTTATGAAATTTGTATTATTATTTGAAACTTTGTATATCTTTAATTTTGGCTGTCCGGAATATCCCTGTATTCCGAGCCTTCTTCGTTTCCCTCGTTTTGAACTGTACGTATATACCTTCTGTTGTGGCTGCTTCTGTTGTCATTGTCTCTGTTAGAATTATTGTTATTACCTCTACTGTCATTGTTGTTACCTCTGTTGTTTTGGTAGTTGTTATTTACTCCATTAGAATTGTTATTTCTAGAGAAGTTTGTATTTCTTCGTGAATTGTTATTATCATAGTTATTGTTTCTAGTGTTGTTATTGTTGTTGAAGCTGTGATTACTGTTGTAACCATTGCCTCTGTTGAAATTTGCATTGTTGCCATTATTCCTGTTATTAATATTGTTTTTGTGAAGGTTTCGGTTATCATGATGCCTGTTCTTGGTGTAGTTAGAAAATCTGTTGTTATTTCCGTTGTGGTTTTGTGGTTGATACTGTGGTTCTTCTTTTCTGATATGTAGGATATCGTGCTGCGTTGCCTTTTTCTCATTTTCAATTTCGACTGCAAGGTCGGATGCTTCCTGTAGTGTAGTTGGTCGGGCAGCGTATATGGTTGGTTTAAAGTACTCATTTAGACCTTTCTTGAATGTATCTAAGGCAAGCTTATTATTTAATCGGACTATAACGTTTTTCTCAGCCTCTGTTACTTGATCTCCTAACTCTTCTATGCCTAGTTTGTTTAGGTTGTCAATTATACTCATTATCTTCTCCCTATATGAATTAATAGACATCTTCCCTTGGGATAATGTAGTGAGTTTGGATTGTAATTCTGGGATTGTTTTATTGTTCTTGTATCTTTTCTCTAAGAGTCTCTTAAGCGTTTCGAAATTTTCAGGTTTCGAATAGCTTCCAATTGATGTTCTGACATTCGAGGATAATTTAGCATGATAAACATACTGAAGAAAATCTATTTTTGCTGCTTCCGATAGGGTCTTATTTAATAACTCCGCTGTTATTATAAAACTGTCCAATTCAATATAATTACCTGTAAACAAAGGTAATGCCTTTGCAACCGTTTCTAAATTAAACGATGTCATGTCTAAGTCTTTTGTCCTTAATGGTTTCTTTATACTACTACCTAAGTATTCTTCTACTAGTCTGTAAAGATTATTAAATTCTAGTTTTAACGCTAACTGTTCCTTATCGTCTCCTTTTACTTCTATTAGTTGAAATTCAAATTTTAAATTTCTGATATATTCCAATTTATTCAATACCGTTGATTCGGTGTAGGTTCTCCCTGGACTCTTCTTTAAGTTCTTCCAGAGTTCTTTCAAATTATTTAATTTCTCTTCCATATATTTTTCTTAGGCTTATCTATAAGCAAAATTTAGTTTCGTTTTTATTATTTAGTTTTTCCTTACAACTTATACATTAGTTATACTATTTTTATTTCTATTGGTATTTATAAGTTTATGTATTATATATAATATAGACAAGATTATGACAATTATTAATAATGTTGACATATTTTTCGAGAACATTGTGTTAAGTTATCTATTGTCTTCTACTTATAATCGTACATACTAGTCTAATAATGTAGGCAATTGCTAATATTGCTAGGATCACTATCATAATTACTTCAGAGATGTTTAAGTTTTCCGTGTCATTTTTATTCTGTATATTCCCTGTGTGGACTCTCATGTGTTCTATTAATTGATTGTGTTCGTTTTCAGAATCTTCATGTTTCCCTACTTCATATCCCGCAAATAATAAAGGGATAGCTTTTAATATATTTTTCCACCAAGTCATTCTAATTTTAATATTATAATTTTGATACGAAAACATATAAAATACAACAACATATTTTGGTAAAATTTTGATTCAAATGTTCATACATCAAATCTTATTTTGTCTGTAGTTTTAGTTGTTTTATGGTCCTTTTGATGTTGGCACATTCTTCTTTGGTGGTTGTTAGGGTGAGCCTTTGATACAGTATGGCTAGTTGTTTTCTCGCCTGGAATCTCTTTCCCGCACGTTTCTTCTTGTTCTGGATGTCCTTGGATGGTTGGGGTTGCTTTTTGGTCACCGCAGTCCTCTTACGGTATTCTTCAATGCTTATAGCCTTCGGGCCTGCATTCAGTGGAGATGGAGTATAAGTTGGTGCTGTTGTTGCTGGTGGTCCTGGGTTATACCGTTCTGTCAAGTATTTTTCCCATCGCTCGAAAATTTCACTTATTTCTTCCTCCATAAATATGTTATTTTTCTTCAGTTAGCTATTGGTCCGAGCTGGCAGGATCGCCATGTAGTGTGTAGTGTTTTGGGGTCGTCTTAATTTTTGTGTACCCTATAGCCCAATATAATTTTATACAGCTGTAGGGGATCAGCTTGATGGTTAGGCGTTCTCTCGAACTGCCAAATTAGGGATTAGACATAAAACAAGGCAACGATGTGCCACTTTATTGTTTCAAATATAAAATCCTTTTTTTTATTTGTGGGCTACTACCCTTTTTATACTAATTTCTACATTATTGCTTACTTATTCTAACTTACAGTGTTAGTTTCTTAAATATATTCTGCTTTGTCAGTGCCATGCAATCATCAATGCATATTACTCTAGCCAATCAGAATGTGAGAGTGAGGAATGCACTCATTAACATTTGACACTCTTAAGTTTGGTCATTCACATTCTGATTGACCTACATACTTTACTATAGTAGACTCATATTTAAACATATTGAGTCACTGGATAAGTGTCGTTATTTGATCTTTTATTAGTGGCATTTACCCTACCATTATTGGGGTGGTATGTATAAGTTTTAGAGTGGTTATTTGGTATGCAGTGGACACTAGTAAGGTACACTACAATGGCAATACAAAAACAAGCATTTAATCTGGTAACTTTAAAAAACTTAAATTTAAAACTCAGACGTTAAATAATTTGAAAATAGAGAAAGTTCTATTTTCAACTGAGGTTAGACAAAAATATTAACAAATGAGAATATACATGTTATTACACTATAAAAATAAGTCTCAGTTGTGAAACTCAGATGACAACTCAGGTAATGTAAATACAGTGCGAACTCGATTACTGCAACTCTCGTTATGCGCAACAACTCGATTAACGCAACACCTGAATCAAATGCATTGTAGACTCAGTCAACACAACTTTTTAAAAAATGTACCTCTATAAACGCAACTATTTTTTTTAACTCTGTTTTTTTGTTCCTGGATAGTTTTTGATTTATTTTACCGTAATTTCTTGGAATAGTTTTCATAAAAAAACAGACAAACAATGACGAAATCAATGAATGGATATTTGAAAACGTTGATAACGGTTCGAACTATTGTTGTGAAAATCTAGATGAAGTGGAAGAAATCGATAATTCTGATGAAAATGTCGTTGAAATTCCAAAACTTTCCAGAATTACACATCAGACTGCTATTGATTCATATAACAATTGCATTCAATGGGCTGAAGAAAATGAAATGGATCTTAAAGATATTCTTGTGCTTTAAAATCATCGCGAATCTGCTGTGCAGAAAAATATATCAGCCAAAAAAACACAGTCAAAAATTTCTGATTTTTTTTAAAAAGTAAATACATATGTTTTAGATGTTTTAAAAAACCATATATATCTATATGTTTTGGTTTTAAGTTAGTATAGATTACATTGGATCTCTCAATATGTATAATAAGTATCAATATTAACAAATATGAATTTTTTAAGTTTTTTTTTACTACTAAATAAAAAGTATAAGCGAATAAATATACTAGATAAATATTTTTTTTTAATACATATTTGAACACATATTGGAAATACGTGAAAAATAGGAGGAAAAAGCATTAAAATTTTGTGACTCGGTTAACGCAACTACCGCGGTTATCGCAACTACCCGAATTTCTATTAGTTGCAGTAATCGAGTTTGTACTGTATAGCTTAACACAATGTGTATGCTAACGAACGAGCTGCAATCCTTTTTATTATGGGCATTTCTGTTAGTTTCTTTTATATTTCTATTTTGCCATTTTATTTTTTTATTTTATTTTATAACTTCTTATTTCCTTTGATTAATTTAAATTTTTTTTAAATAATTTTCTTTGCTTTGTTTTTTGCTTAACTTTTTAAGGTGGGTATACTATTACGTGAGCTATGCCGCCTACACAATGTACCACTGCCGCCAGATATTGATAATTTGACAATACCG
This sequence comes from Melanophora roralis, assembly GCA_963583895.1. Lineage (NCBI taxonomy): Eukaryota > Metazoa > Arthropoda > Insecta > Diptera > Rhinophoridae > Melanophora > Melanophora roralis. The sequence continues at coordinate 66,546,077 of OY757190.1, read as the reverse complement.
TTCCAACTGCCACCACCCAATAGTGCATCAGCGTTAAATCAGCAGCCTGTAGATCAGCATCAAATCGATGACATTGAATCAGATCAAGATGACATTGAGGATCCAATTGGTGACAGTGAACAAGAGAGTGAGGCCGACGAGGATCTGCCATTGGAAATGGATGATGGACGCAATACGAATAAGGTAATATTTAAAATGTGTTTAATATATCGTCACCTAAAACCTAAAAGACTGGCATTTATATCAAGTTCCTGAAAGGAGCAGAAAAAAACTTCATAATTTGAATGCTATTAAATTCTTAGTCAAAATAAACTTAAAAAAACAAAATCAATTTTTGTTTTAAATAAAAAAAAAACCAAATTTTGTAAATACATTTTTATCAATTTAAAATTAGTTTTCTATTTGTTATCCCTTGACAAATTTGGGTTTTGGTTGTTATCCCTTGAGAAATTAGGGTTTTAGGTGCTAATGTGTAAATATTGACGTTACTTCAGTATAAAATGTTTTTTCGAATTGCAGAAAGACGAAATGGAAGTTGAACATTTAGCAACATTAGAAAGACTGCGTCAAAGTCAAAGACAAGACTATTTAAAGGTATGTACATACATACAAAATGCATATATACAAACTTAACCTACAACAAATCCTTTAAATTAGCTAAGAATATTAGCACCAAATTGTTTTATAAACAAATAAATTAAAACAAAAATCCAAGTTATAATGATACACAAGATATTCACACGAAATTTATTTTGGATTTTATTGGTATTATTCGCAATTTTTTTTGTTTATGTTTTTTTATTTTTTTCGAGAAAATAAAACGCCCTTTCAAATAATCAATTCAAGTATTTAAATATTTTACAAAGACACTAAAGTTGTAAATAAACTTTTTTACGATTAATAATCTTAAAAACATTACAATAAAAAACAACTTCTGTAAATAAAATAGATAAATTTATTAAAATATTTTTTTTACATATTAAATTATTTTTTTATTTAATTGTGTAAAAAAAATATAGCAATTGTTTTTCTCCTCTTTAGGTTTTAAATTTGTTTAACCGTAAGATAAATTTAAATTACAAAGTCGAAAAAAATAAATAGCACGTCCAGGAATTTGTTTTTACAAAATGTAAAAATATTATTTAAATGGAGTGAGTCTTAGGTATAATCAGTGATGTTATAAGTAGGGAAAAATCCCTTTTCGTAGGGATTTTCGTCTCAAAAAATCGAGCGTGAGAAAAAAAAGACGGATTTTTTTAAATCGTCAAAATGTAGGGATTTTGCAGAAATACATTAATCTGGCACTCTTTTTCAATTTCTGCAAGCAACGCGTAAAATTGTTGTAACGGCAACATTGCATATTGTCATTTCTTTTAAGCATTTCCCGCCATTTGAGCAGTGATATTGAATTAATATACATTATGTTTCTGTAAAATGAATTTTTCATCTTCTTCAGAATCCTCGGCTTGCTTAAAGGAAACAAAACTTTAACTTCAATATGCATTGTCCGATCTTTTTACAAGATGAATCTAAAAATTGTTACACTTTCCAGAGTAACGAATTGCATTTAAAATAAATGGCTTTACAACTGCACAGTTATGAGGAAACAATTGTTCAAAACAAGCGTTATTTTTTTTATAAGAAAACACAACCCAAAAGTACAAAGTACAAATTTCTGTTTAGTTTAATTAACGATTTGTGACTCGTATGAATTTATATCCTTTGCTTTTATGTTTATTATTATTTTTCGCTATTTTATTTAAATTATATGAAAAGACTGATTTATTGCTATGAAAATGTGTATAGATGTATAAATTGCACTTCATTACAAAATTAATTTTAAAATTTAAACAGTTTAAAACAATTTTTACAAAATTTAACACAATTAAAAACAAACCAAATTTATTAGACACAAAAAAACCACTTTGACAAAGTAACTTGATCAAAATTAAGAAGCCTTGTTTATGTGTTTATTTATATGCGTATATATTTATATGTACGTACAAAAATTTTAAATACATTTTACTTGTATAAAACCTAAATACAACGTATGTTTTCTTTTATTTGTGTTGATTTATGTTTGAATTAAAAAGTAGAGATTTTTGTAGTGACAAATTTTTGAGCGCGTAGGGAAAATAGGGATTTTTTTTCGACTGTGCAAAGACTTTTTAAAAAGTGTATAACTTCACTGGGCATAATACTGCTAAATATTGTTAGGTGTTATAATCACATCTAAATCAGCTTTTCAACAAAAACCCATTAAGGAATTTTTTTAAGGGTCCCTTTGGTTTTCCCAAACTTTTAATGCCCATTAAATGAAAACGGTTACGAATCTCGCCAAACTGAGTATGTATACGGTTTTACTATTCTCTGATTGTAAAATCGAATTATATTTTTAAGCTAAGAACATTTTCAAAAATAGTAAACCTGACACGCATTTAGATGGTCATTTCAAAAAATACATTTTTCCAGGCGGTTATTTCTCGTTCTGCGATAATGTGAAGTGCGGACAAAATTGTCATTTTCGTTTTTATTCCTAGCTAGCACTTTATGTTTTCAGAACAGCATAATTTGCGATTCCTGTACATATTTTGAAAAAAATGTTCTATTCCAGTTGTTTCAATACTAATTTTGCAACAATGTTATTAAACGCGAATTTAAAGTTCTATAAAACTATAAAAAAATTTCATTTTGCTTTTTCACAGAACCCGAATTGACCTCCAGGACATTGAGCTATTTAGAGTGTGTAAATAAAAGTTGTTCAGATATACATATGTGAACTTTTTTATTTATTGCATAGTGTAAAATGGCATAACAGCCAATCTAAACAAAGGCGTTAAACGCCCCATAAAATTTGTATGTATGAAGTTAGCTGCAAGAAGAGAAAAAATTGTAAAGAAATAACAAAAAGAAATGCCAGTTTTGCTAGCTAGATAGGTAGGCAGGTAAATGAGTTAGTGATGATCCTAGAGGTGGTTAATCGCTACTTGGTGACAATACGTTGTCCATTGATTTGCCCTTAGAAATATAAAAAAGTTAAGATTGGCATTATATGGTTAACCCGTGCAATACATCGCTCACCAGTTTTCTGAACTTGGCAACTTGGTTTGATAAACAAGCAAATCATTGTGGCTCCGAATAAATCTTTTTAAAAAACTGAAAATAAGGAATAAAAACTTTTAATTTCTTTCTAATGTAAAACAAAACATCAGCAAACAGTAAAAAATTTTAAATACATTTAAAATATTTGTTATTTCAACATAATGTCTGAGTGCAGTAAATGCAGATCAACGATTAGAGGTGAAAGTGGCATACGGTGTAATGGTGTATGTGAGAAAATTTGCCATCTTACAAAAAAATGCGTGGGTATTGAACAATATTCCGCTAAAGTTTTTAATGAAACCAACTACATAAGATTTATTTGTGATGATTGGATGCAATTTATTCAAAATGTAGATTTGGTGTTAAGTAGGGCTTTTTCCCGGGAGTTCCCGTCCCGAAGATTCCCGGGAAATTCGTCAATTTTCATTTCCCAATTTTCCGGGAATTTTGTGCGGGAATCCCGGGACATACAAAACCTCGCACTTCAAGTATTTTCGTAGCATATTCACACTTTTTTTTTAACTTTTTCCTTATTTTTGGTTTATAAAACATTTAATACTAACCCCCATATTCATAAAAAACTAAAGTATGGTAATTAGGGGCTTATTTGAGAGATGTCTATGCGAATTGTCAAATAATCCTTCAATAAGCCTACTATAAATACGAGCGTAAATATGAAACAAAATCGGATTTTGGCCTAACGAAGACTTTACCGCTGGTGTCATTCTACAGTGGTTGAAATTTTTTCATAATTGCAATCAGGGTACAGTCAAACAGGTAATATCAAGAGCCCAGCTGGCTATAATAAATTTGACATTCGTACTTTTCAAATGTATTTATAATTTTGTATGAAATTTTTAATTTTTTTTAAATTCCACCGTTCAAACACAAAAAGTAAATGCAGGGGGCAAAGTTTATGAATTCGCCTTGATTACCTGGTTATGTGTACCCTGGACTAAATTATTAAGTTTTACTGTGATCTCTTTATATTTTGCTTTTTTGAATTCGTAAGTTTTTTTTATATGTATGTATGTATTAACTTATATACATTTTTTTGTTTAAAAACAAAAACAGTTTTTTATTAGTACAACCTGTACATTTTTCTTTATTTGAAGAGCGGGATTCCCGGGAAATTAACTTTTGATTTCCCGTTTTCCGGGAAGCAAAAAAGTCCGTGGAAAAAACCCTAGTGTTAAGGAAAATACAAGATAATGTCAACAAAAACAAACAAACATTGGCGGAATATAAACATGAATTTGAATGTTCACTCAAAAGAAATGAAATTGAAAAGAATTTGTTAAAAGCAATAGAAAACAGATATGATGCAAGATTTAAAAAAATGAATAACATTAAAAAATATGCGAGAAAAGTGTGGCTGAAGTAAAAAATGTGTATGTAAATGTAAGCGAAGTTGAAAACAAAAACAAGGACATACATACATATGTATATGAAAAGATTAACAGAAACAATGTAAAAATGTGTGATTAAATAAAAAGAGTGGTGAAAGACGCAAATGTAAAAAAAATATCTTATGCGCAAACAGCTGCAAGAATTGTAATACCAGATGTGTCAAAGAGAGTCTCCCTTAATTCTTAAACCCAAAGAAAAACAAACAGTGCAAAAAACTAAAGAAGAACTAAATAAAAAGGTGGATCCAAAATATTTCAGACGAAATGGCACTCTGGTTATACAGAGCGAAAGTATGGACGAGCGCGAAAAGCAATTTAGAACGAATAAGTGATAAATATGAAGTGAAAATTCCTTAAGAGGCTGAGATGAACATCATAATAACGGACATGAATGTTAAATTAAATGAAAATGAATTATTGGAAAAATTTAAAAAACGGAATGAGGTAATAAAGGACAGTAATGTGGAAATTGTAAAATGTTTTGAGACCAAAAGATTTAATAGTTCGGTATACAACACCAAAGTAAAAATTGATTATGCAGCATATTACAAAATTATGCCTATGCAAAGATTTAACATTGGGTGGGAAAAATTTAGAATATTTGATGGTACTCATATAATGCAGTGTTTTAATTGTCAAGGTTTTAATCACAAAGCAAATGAAACCACAAGAGTAAAGATTGTAGAAAGGAAATATTGAGTAAGTGTATTAACTGCGTCAGGGAAAACAAAAGGCTAAATCTCACCCTAGATGAAAACCATGCGACAATTAACAGGCAATGTCCAGTTAATAGAAACATCGGCGTAGATAGCCTGGTCTAGGGGGGCTAAGCCCCTCCCAGGAAAAATTTAGCCCACCCCCACCAGAATTTCTGATGTTTAGTTACATTAGTTTTACCGAAATTCTGAATTGAAAATTATTTGTTCTTTTTTGTTATAAATATTTTTGTTATGTAGTTTAAGAACACTTTCAAACAAAAATTTTGTAAAGTGTTTAGCATGTGGCTAAATGAAAACTTTTCAGTGTAATTAACAGCTGATTAAACAGATGAACTTAAACAAAACGTGAAAACAAAAAGCAATGCTTGCCGGCTATTAATCAAAATGAACAAATTGTATAAATTTCAATAAAGATTTTAGTAAAGTAATAACTCAGTATATAAAAACCCCAGCATAAAAGCCCTGGATTTTTTTTATTTGGATTTTGACATTTTTCTGGGCATGAACTTGGCTCGTCAAGACGTACAATAACTGATACAAATTTACAAATTAATTTTGGTGTTTTATTACATTTTTGTTTTGTTTTTATGTTTGTTAAAAAACAAATTTTATTAATAAATAAGTCTATTTTTTCAAGCTTTAGGTCTATTTTTATATTTATTTTTTTGTACAATTTTTTCAAAAAAAAAAAGAAAAAAAAATTTGTTAATATTATAATCGTTTTTCGAAAAGCCAAAAGCTAATTTTTAAAACCAATATAATAAATATAATATTTAACTGAAATAATCTCCTGATGATGCCACACAACGGAGTGGCGAAATATTGAAAAAATTGTACAAAAAAAATATATATAAAAATATACCTAAAGCTTGAAAATATACACTTATTTATTAATATTAAAGAAGAAATAGAAATAGAATAGAAATAGAAATAGATAATTTAGCTAATTTTATGTTTTATTTAACAATGTGGTGATAAAAAGTCTAAAATATTTTTTTTAGTTTTATACGTAATTTAAATAACCTTGTTATTTTTTATGCTTTATTTAACAATATGTAAAATTAAAAATAAAAATGTAAAATAAAAATAAAAAAAAAAATCCTTACCTAGAAGGGCTAAAGCACCCCCCAGGAAAATGACCTAGCTACGCCGATGAATACAAATAAACTGAATTTAAAGAAAAGAAGGCTTGGAATTGATATAGAAATATAACAATCAAAACAAATACATGGAATATACACCAACATACAGGGGCTAACAAATAATTTCAGCCAGCAAGAGATAATTGTGGAGTCGGTTAAACCGGATATTATAATATTATCTGAAATGCATATGACTAAGCAGATAGATGAAACAGAGGTTAAAATAAATGGATATAATCTATATAGCACTGTATCTAATTCTAATAAAACTGGAGGCGTAATTTTATATTTTAAAAAACAATGGAGGGTTACAACTATGGAGGCAGAAGTTAAAGATACTGAGTACTGGATTAGTGCACATATGGCCAAAAATTATAATGTTTCGTTTATTGTAATAGTTATATATATATAGGTCACCAATTTATTCGAAATCGGAATTGTGTGATACACTCATGGTTTTCTGAAAGAAGTGTGTGAAACCAATTGCGACATAATAATAGCCGATGACTTTAATATTGACTGGAATAATGACTTTTACAGACAAAAAATTGAAAGTATATTACACGATAATGGCCTAAAACACAGAACTCAAAAACAATTATAGATTACATTATAACAAATAGTGAAGCCGTGATCGCTAAAACAAATATAAATAACAAAATATCAGACCATGAAGCAATATATATTATGTGAAAACGAGACTCCAGAAATAGAAGTAAAACAAAAAGAAAATTTTTTTTTTATAGTAATTCTCATTTTGTTTGATGAGGTTATTATATAAAGACAGAAAATATTCATGAGTTTTTTAAGAATTTTGGTGGTTGAAGTCTACGGATGATTTGGTGTAAGAACCAATGAAATGCATATAGACAAACTTAACCAACAACAAACCCTAAAAATTAACAAGAAAATTGGGATTAAATCCTAAATAATTTAAAAATTGTGTTGTATAATAAGAACAATTTTCAAAACGAGCTTAGTGCAATACTAGAATATAATGAAATGTTTAATATCAATGAACAAACTGAAAATTTTGATAAAAGCATGGAAGTAGCAATAGCTAAATTTGTGATAAAAAAGCAGTAATAATAAGTGGTTTAATAACGATCTATGAAACTTGAAATTGCAAAAAGTCAGAGTATATCAGAAAGCCGTATTTGACAATACAAGCACAGCATGGACAAACTATAGAACAGTAAGAAACAAATACAAAAGTAAAATAGAAAATGAAAAGCGTAAATATATTAGTAATTAAATTGCAATATCAAAGGACCAAAAGGAAATGTGGGCTGTGATAAAAGAACTTGTACTAAGAAAAACCTAGAAATGTGATAAAATCTGTGATATTTAATCAAGAATAATAGAGTGTAAGAATAATATGGTAATAGCCGGAAAATTTAACCATTATTTTATAGATAGTGCTAGCTAAGCCCCGGTGTGCTTCGCTACACCAATTATAGTAAAATAACAAAAAAAAAAAAAAATATGTAAAAAAAAGCATTTGTGTATATATTTTTTTATTAACTGGCTGCCCCACAAAGTTGCAACAAATTATAAGTCAGTATTTAATTAACAAATAAAAATTGAGAATTTATAAGGTTTATAGTTTTGAAGATATCTAGAAAGCTTTATTTATCAAAAATTCTTTTATAAACTTCTACATATAGTTCTAGCCCTTTGTTAACATGTTAACATATTTTGGTAACCTGACGATTGCAATTTAAATAATTTTTCTATCTTTATTGATTTTAAAGTTACAAAAACTACTAAAACATAATTTTAACACTTTAGGGTCCAGTAACTAAAAAAAGGGCCCAAAACCGTACTCATATTTTTTAGGCCTGTCACACCCAATTTGAATAATGTTCCTATATTTATTGGTTTAAAAGTTACAAAAAACGCCTTAAAAATCAAAATATATTTTTAACCCTTTTGACCAAAATTTAAAAAAAAAATACGAAAAACATAACTATATTTTTTTAAGATCCATCGAACGCAATTCGAATAATTTTTCTATCTTTATAGGTAACAAAAAGTACCAAAATATAATTTTAACCCCCTTTTTCGCCCTTTCGGACCAAAATTAAAAAATTAAGGAAAACGCAAAACTTTTTAAATTTTGTCTCTATCTTATATACATCAAAAGATGGTAGGTTACAGATTTTTTTCCTTTTTGTCCCCTTTTTATCCCTTTATGGCCCCAATTTTTAATAATTCATGTGTATTTAAATAAACATGTAGAGCTTAACACGTGTCATATATTTCATGTATTTTGCTTTACGCGTTTGATCAGTATGGATTTGGGTAATTTTATTAGGCAATTCATAACCTTACCTTCCCACACAAATTTGCGTATTGTGGGCGTGGCAGCAATAGTTTCCAAAAAAAAGTAGCCTATTGCTCCTTCCAGACTTGAAGTAACTCCCTGTAAAAATTTCAAAAAATCGAGACACTGGTGTGGCCAGCTATAAAATACAAACATACATACATACATTCAACGCTTCTTTATATAATAGATTAAGGAAATAAGAAGTTCAATGGAAAGTGTGCAATACAAAAATCTGATACCTGTGATAAACTCAAAGTTTAAGTTTCGTGCAATATCTATATTCGATTTAAAAAAATTGTTTAACACTATAAATAACAAAGCTGACTATAAAAAACTACAAAAAATATAATTTTGGACACATGGGACATAACTGGCAATATCTTATTAAACATTATTAACAAATCAATGGAATCAGGAACGTTTCCAGGAAATTGGAAAGAATCAATAATTACACCAGTTGCAAAAGTTTAAGGTACAAACAAATATGAAGAATTTCGTCCAATAAATAGTTTAAAAATATGTGAAAAGGTGTTGGAAAAAGTTGTGAAAAATCAACTAGAAGAATATATAGAAAGTAATTCATTTCTATTTTAATATCAGTCAGGATTTGGAAAAAAACATTCATGCGAAACATAAGTAGGCTATCTAATAAACAGGTGGAAATATGTAAAGAAAAATAATAAAGTTGTGTCTATTTTTCTTGATTTTCAACGCGCGTTCGAGACGATTGATAGAGACATTCCAAAACAAAAACTTCACAGGTTTGGAATACAAGACACTGAGCTTAAATGGTTTAAAACCTATCTATCAAATCGTAAGCAAAAAACAAAAGTTAATAACGTAGAGAATACATATGTAAAAAGATAGGGGAAAATCGGGGTTTTTAAGTCTTTGAGAAATAAAGTTTCAACAATAACATCTATTAATATATATACAACACAAAAATTAAACCGCATTTCGAATATGAATCAATTATTTTATACTCCAGCTGCAATGATCAAGAAATTTCAAGACTACAAAAGCTTCAGAACAAAACCATGCGCGCAATATTGAAAAGTAATCGAATAACATCAATTAGACATATGTTAAACACCCTAAGATGGTTGAGTATTCAAGAAAGACTACAACTAAATACAATAAGTTTCATTCAGAAGCTAAAGGTGGGAGATGCACCGGATTATATGTTGGAACAGGCAAGATACGTGAGAGATGCTCAGCTATACAACCTCTGAAATGCTGATGACTTCAGACTGCAGCAAGCTCATAACGATGCGATGAAGAAAACGTTTTTCTATAAGAATTTGAGATTATGCAATTTGATGCCAAATGAAATTAAGAATAAACAAAATGTTAGATTGATTACACAGTGCAACACGAAAAAAAATAACCATATACGGACATCACTACGTGAAAGAAGACCAAAAAAAAAGACCCGTGTCTCCCAGTTTTGCCCAAAGTCATGCACTTTTTTTATGGGCCCCCAAAGATTTGGGGCCTTGGTGTCATTTTTGCCAAAAGTCATAATTTTCTAAGGCTCATATCTTGCAAACCGTTCGGAATTTTAATTTACTCTTTGAGGCAAAGCTGTAGCCCTTTTTATAAAGAACAAAAATTTGGAACATTTGTATTAAAAACAATTAGTTCAACAATAAATAAAAATTAGCATTTTATTTTTTGTTAACATATTTAATGTAATGTAAATTTCAAAGTAATAAAAATACTACTCAATAAAACTAAACTAAACCAGCATTTGGAAAATCGGGTTTGTCATACGGCGTATTAGTTTTGCTAAAATGAGGCGAAAAGTTTATTTAAAACTAGTTCCTAGTTTCATTTTTGAAAAAGCTTAGTACAAAATTAAATTTTTTTATTTTAACTTGTTTTAATCTGTAACAATGCGTATTAATTTTAAATAAAAAAATCTTGTGACGCAATTCATAAAATCATTTTATACATAAATTAATGCATATTTGTATTAAAAATTTTTTACCCTTTCTCTTTTCTTCCCATCAGGGCTCAGTTTCTGGGTCTGTTCAAGCAACTGATCGTCTAATGAAAGAACTGCGTGATATATATCGTTCTGATTCATTTAAGAGCAATATGTACTCCATAGAATTAGTAAATGATTCCATATATGAGTGGAACATACGCCTTAAATCCGTCGATCCCGACAGTCCCCTACACAACGACTTGATATTGCTTAAGGAAAAAGAGGGCAAAGATAGCATTCTCTTAAATATAATTTTCAAAGAAACTTATCCGTTTGAACCACCTTTTGTCCGTGTTGTCCATCCCATAATATCAGGTAAAATAATTACAATTAATTTGTTTTTAATACATTTGTTTTATTAATTTCTAGGCGGATATGTTTTAGTTGGTGGTGCAATATGCATGGAATTGTTAACAAAACAAGGTTGGAGCTCAGCATATACTGTGGAAGCTGTTATAATGCAAATAGCCGCCACATTAGTTAAAGGCAAGGCCAGAATACAATTTGGTGCCACAAAGGTAAGAGCTAATTTAAATTTATTTTTGCGTATTTTTTTTTTATATCTTATTAACTTAGGTCTTATCTCAAGCTCAATATAGTTTGGCGAGAGCGCAACAAAGTTTTAAATCCCTGGTGCAAATACACGAAAAAAATGGTAAGCTTTTATATAATTATTATATTTAAATTCCAGCTGACACAAAGTTTTTAAATAAACATAATTTTGAGGGATACGATTTGTCCAAATATATTTTTTATACAATTAAGTGGTGCCAACTACAATGCTCTTTTAACCAAATGAAAGTTTATTATTGGATAGAAGTAACTAATTTGTAAATATTTTCTGTCTCCTGAAATATAGTACATACATACATATTTTAGAATAACAAATCATTTTGTAGGGGTTGTTGTTGGTTAGGTCCATAAAAAAGATTGTTGATTTGGATCCGATAGTCTTCACGAGAGGTGTGCAGTTTTCTCTAACGGGTATAGCCACTGTAGCCGGGGTCTATATATTGGAAAGGACATCATATTGTCCCACAGACTATGAGTAAAGTGTTTTTTAGGAGGAGATGCTATTCATTTTACGGGCAACGGATCTTGCAGTGAAACATGTTCCAAATGATAGGGAAGTCATTATTTATGTTGACAATGGAGCGGCCCCAAAGGCCTTAAAGGTGCATTGCGTTAAGCCTAGGCTGGTGAGGGATTGAAGAAATGCCCTTAATGGGACTATAGACACCTTGAACGACACACTGTTTTGGGTTCCCGGACACTGACATAGTAGGCAATGAAATTTCCGATGAGGGGTCATAACTGGACACTGCGCGGGTAGGGGTGGGACGAGTAGATTGGATCACAGCCCTTCAAATTATAGTAGGACATGAAAGGATAACGATGAATTTCAGACGACAGAGTATTACATTTGTCAGTCCGAGACTGCAGAACCACAAAGTTAAGTGGCTGGGTAAAAACTTCACGAAAAATTAAGGCGACGTTTCGCAGTGTAAACTGGAAAACATAATTGGATTAATTTTTACATGGGTACCTAAATTAATTTATTTTTTTGCAGTCTGAGACTATTTCCTTTCTTCTTGTTACTTTAACTACTTTTTCTCCTATAATTGATTTTTTTATTTTTTTTTCTTGACGGGACGCACAATGTTCCTAGGAGGTCTCAAAGTGCTGATGTATGATAGGGAGTTTCTCTATTCATCACAAAAAAATTTTTTATGTGAGATCGCGTAGACTTTGATAAAAAAAACAATAGATTTCGGTATATGATTTAAACCGCTTCTGTGTAACAAAAATTTCAAACAAGTTTTAAATTTAAATCAGCTCTCTAATTCAGAAGTAAAACTATAAAATAAATAATTAAATTATGTAGATTGAAATATTTTTTACTTATTTTCAAATTCAATTCCGGCAGCTATTGGATTGCATGAAAACTCTGGTACACAAATTTTTAAATATTTAGTCCAAGTATGAAAAAGCGTTCTTCGGAAGTTTTTTCCCTTATCCCTGTTCCTCTATTGCAAATAAATTCTCTCTGGGAAATTTCTTCTTTTTCCCACACAGAATACAGCTTAAAGCAAAACAGCTGACCGCGAAAATTCAAAATCCTCTTTTCCGTAACAATATTCTCTCCGGAAACTCATTTCCCAGTAAATATTTAATTTAATTACAATTAGGGTGATTGTAAAACCTTAAAAAGCCTTTAACCTAAAACTATGTTTTAAAGTTAAATTTTTGCATTTGCATAAAATTTTTATATTTGTGTTAATTTTTCCCCCCTAACAGGTTGGTTTACCCCTCCCAAGGAAGATGGCTAAGACGACTGTAAATATGGGTCAACTTTATTATAAATTTATTACTGCTTCGTTTTCATTACTATTTTGTACGTGTGTGAGCTTTTTTCTATATATAGTTATGAATGTATATCTATCTCATCAACATCACCAGTATTTCTTCTTCACGACTGACTGACTAAATGCCTATAAACTCTGGATGACAAACATAATCTTCTTTTGTATTTGTTGTGATGTGCATATGCTTTTTGTAAAATTGCAAATATGTAATAATTTTTAATTTCGGTTTTCATTGTATCTTCTGTACTAATGTATATTACGTTATTTTTATCTAATCTATTACAACTACTTACTCTTAAATCGATCTTACTCATAAACGGTTTTTAAATATGTTAAAGGCTTACTAAATTTTTTTTACAAACCATTTAAAAGTTTAAAAATTGTTTGTGCTTTAAAAGATATATACATATGTATGTCATCGTAGTATTTATAATCATTGTCTTAATTGTCGTCATTGTTCTCTGTTTTTTAAACTAAATTATAGAACATAAAAACAAACCTCATTTTTATACATGAATAAACAAAAAACAAATTATAAAAATTTAAATGAAGATAAAAGAAAACATAAAATAAACACACACACGCACCTACAGACAAAAACAAACTTTATTTTGTATTGCAAGGTAGTTTTGTAGTCTGTAATTTTGTCGTAAATATTTTTTATCATAAACACATATATACTTATAAATAAAACTTAGTTCGTAACTCGAAAACCTTTATTATTACATGTTTTTTAGTTTGCTTTAAACTTTTCCAAGTGCTTTCCATATCTGTCACAGTCTATAGATCTTTCTATTTCCCTAACTATAATATTTTCTGCTTATTTTTAGCCCAAAAAAGTAAAATACTTTATAAATTTATGTAAACAATAAAAAAATACTTAAATTAAATATTATATATAAATATACATAAAACTTAAAAATTAAAAGAAAAAAAAATTTTATTTATAAGGAACAAAAACATTAAAACTACAAAATAATTTTTGTTTCCCCTTTTTAATAAATAAAACAAAACAACAAAAATTTTTAGTTTTTCTACCAAAAACAAAAAAAAAAAAATAAAAATTAAAATAACACAAATAATTTAAGAAAACACACAAAGATTGCAAGTAACAAAAAAAGTTTATTTACAGAATAAATAAATAAAAAAGTAAAAATTATAATGACGAAACAAAATAAATTTACACACATGTTACATTTCTTCCACACATGGTACATTTAGATAAGAAAACTATTAGCATCTTGAAACATAAATTTGTTCTTGGTCTAATGTAAATACTTAATGTTTTGCACAAGAAAAATATGTGTGTGAATACATATAAGTATACCGAGTTAAATATGTTTTAACGTAACGATATATTATACTTGGAAGATAAATATGTCTTACCATAACGGCATATTTAACTTAGAAAAAGTTAAATATACTTTGATGTTACGAAATTTAAATATTAAAAGTAAAATATGTGGTAATAAAATGATGTATGCAAACAAATATAATACATTTTAACTTAAAATAATTTTTAGAGTTAAGATGATATAAATGAAAAAATTAAAATATACTTTATTAAAATAAATACTGTTTGTCGATGACTAAATTCAACATATGGAAAATAAAGAGGAGGGAGTACTCTATTAAATTGTATAAGACATTTGTTAAAATATTACTTAGGAGATTTTTAAAATTTTTTGAAAATGGAGTGAAATTTTAAAGATCATTTTTTTGAAAATTTTACTTCGGGAAATTTAGTATATCTTTGAAGTATGTTAGGCATATTTGGCCATGTTCTTCTTTGTCACTCATATAGACCATTTATTTTCCATATGGTCTTCATGAGTGACAGAGAAGGGCGTGGCCAAATATTACCAACATCTTTGATGAATTTAGTCATCAACAAATGGTATTTATTTTAATAAAGTATTTTTTCATTTATAATACCTTACCTCTTAAAATTATTTTAAGTTAAGAATGTATTATATTTAATTGCATATAAAATTTTATCACCACATATTTTACTCTGACCCCCTTATTTCCTAAAACGCAACACCCTAGCACAAAAACAAAATGTATGTAAAGGTTTTTTCCATACAATTGTTTTTGATATTATGCGTTGCGTTTTACGTAATTAGGCCCTTTAACTTTTATTTCGTTAAGTAAAAGTATATTTACTTCTTCTACAAGTTAAATATCTCATTACGTCAAGACATATTTAACTTCCATAATTATTTTTACACACATAAGAAAGCTGTTTCTTGCGTTTTTTTTTTCAAAATACAACATCAAATTTATTGTAAACCAATGAAGAAATAGAGCTAAATAAAATACATACATGCCACTGAGTTTTATATGATCGAGACCCATCTCTAACCACATATTGAAAGTTTAAAGAAACGAAACATAATTTTTTGTAAAAAGTAGAAAAACTTAATTCTGCAATTTTAATTAAAATATAAAAGCAGGGGCCAAATTACGGCACTCGTGAACGAGTAAACTTTCGTATCGAATGAAATTTCGTCACGTATCGAATGAGTTGATTACCGCATTCGATAGCTCACGTATCGAAATTAAAATAGAATGTAATAGATTTTTTTGCATTGTAATTGAATGAAAATATGTTTTGATAAAAAAATAACAACTTTGTTAAAAAAAGGAAACACAAAATTTTGCTGTTATATTGCTTTTAAGTAATTAATAAAAAAAAAACAAACTAAAAATGACTTCATTAGTTTTGTTGTGTTTATCTTCTGACTCAGAGGATGAATTTAATACTATGCGTACAAGAAGACAAATACGGGTTAAAAGTGATCCACTGTCATTGTCAGCTACTGAGTAAGTAAATTGCACCATTTAAACAAAATTTCGTTTAAAACGTTATCATTTAAGGTTGGTTGAGCGTTTTAGAGTTTCAAAAGAGCCATTTCATTTTATTCTTTGTGAGCTAAATTTTAAAGGACTGCCTTACCACCAAAGCTGCAGCTGCACTAACATTATCACTTTTAGCCAGTGGATCTTTTTAACATACCACTGGAAATGACTATTTAATTGGAATAAGTCAGAACGGAGTTTGCAAAACGTTTAACAAAATGATAAAAAAATAGATAATAAGCTGTGTGCAAAATTTATTAAATTTTTACCAGAACAGTCTGCTTTATGCTCGGAAGCGTTCATGCAGAAATTTAAACTCCCTGGCGGTAAATATAAATTCGCAATATAATGCTAGCTTTATGTAACATTTCCTTTATTTCTTAGTGATTGGTTGTATAGACGGCACTCATTTTGGGTTGCAAAAACCATCTCAAAATGAAAATATGTTTGGTATTTATTTTTGGCTAAGTTAGGATGATCAACCATAAATTGAGCTATTATATCCTTTTGCTTTCCATTTATTTTGTTAATATTGGTCCTAAAATGTTTATTTTATTTATTTATTTATAGTTTCAACTAAAATTTGTATAAAAACTTACATTTTGTCTACCTTCACTATCTATTGTTGCACATAAAATAAATTTCGAATGCTGTTTATCTCACGAACAACTTTTCGTTAGCCAGCACTCGATAGCGTACTCGTTAACGAATGCTATCATCAGAAACTACGATAGCTCTTACTCGATAACGAATGCGGTAATCTCAAAAGCAAATATTACGAACAATTTTACTCGATCGCGGATGCCGTAATTTGCCCCCAGGTTGCCAATAAATAATATGAAAAAAAACGTAAAGAAGGAAAACAAATCTATGATCTAAGAGCAAGGGGGAACCGTCTAAAGTCTGTAATCAATTCATATTTACAAGGTGGGCTAAAAGAAATCACCCTATTGGAAGAACTCTTATTTTTGCAAATGGCGGCCAATGTCAATGTTATTTTGACATTTTTAAACTAGATGTATAATACAAGTGAACAAGCGATACACTCCAAGAACGCGGAATAATCGTGTCTATTTTTTGCGTAAAAATTCGACTGTGGTGTTGGCGCAGCGCAAATTCTTTCGCCGCACTGTGGAGAAGGCGGCTAAAACTCATTTTTTTATGGTCACCGATTCAAAAATGTTAAAGTTCATTCGAATGTAGCCAAAAAATTAAAACTTTATTTCACATATATAACAGATAACAGGGTGATTCAAAATGGGCATTCTCAGCATTTTGCTAAAATGGGAAATTTCTTAGTAAGATTTTGATTTTTAAACTTCTATAACTTTTTGCTTTTAAAAGATTTTCAAACAAAATAAATTTTGTGTAATTTTATAATTTGTTAGCTATGAGCACAAGAAAAAAATTGTTTATGATGTTTAGAAATAATTTTTTTTTAAGGTTCAAATTTTCCTTAATTCCCATTTTTAATAGAGCATAACTTCTAGAGAACATAAGAGAAAAAAAAGAAGTTAGTCCTATTTAGTAGACAAAACTCTCCTTTATACCCCATTGTATACCCGGGACGATGCGACCAATTTTTGTGGCACAAGGTCAAATATTTTTTGCAAAATTTGAGTAAAGGAGCTAAGCAAATTTTTGTGTAATGTGCAGTGTTGCCACCAACAAAATGTTAATGGATCATGCCAAAATTACACATGAAATTACGAATTGCTTCTCTTTTTTGGAAAAAAGCGTTTTTTGTTTTAAATTTATTAACCCAGAAAAAACTTACATTGCTTTGAAATGAGTTGAAACTAGGGTTTTTCCGGCAGTTCCCGTCCCAAAAATTTCTGGGAAATTCGTCAATTTTCATTTCCCGATTTTCCGTGAATTTTGTGTGGGAATCCCGGGACATACAAAACCTCGTACTTCAAGTATTTTCGTAGCTTATTCACAATTTTTTTCAACTTTTTCCTTTTTTTTTTGGTTTATAAAACATTAACTACTAACCCCCATATTCATAAAAAACTAAAGTATGGTAATTAAAGTCTTATTTGAGAGATGTGTATGCGAATTGTAAAATAATCCTTTAATAAGCCCACTATAAATACCAGCGTAAATATGAAACAAAATCGGATTTTTGCCTAACGAAGGCTTTACTGCTTCTGTCATTCTACAGTGGTTAAAATTTATTCATAATTGCAATCAGGGTACGGTCAAAAAGGTAATATCAAGAGCCCAGATGACTATAATAAATTTGAAATTTTAAATTTTTTTTTAAATTCCACCGTTCAAACACAAAAAGTAAATGCAGAGGGCAAAGTTTATAAATTCGCCTTGATTACCTGGTTATGTGCACCCTGGACAGCATTGTTAAGTTTTACTTTGATTTACTTTGATCTTTTTTTTTTGAATTCGTAAGTTTTTTATATGTATGTATTAACTTATATACATTTTTTTTATTTAAAAATAAAAACAGTTTTTTGTTAGTACAAACTGTAAATTTTTCTTTATTTAAAGAGCGGGATTCCCGGGGAACTAATTTTTGATTTCCCATTTCCCGGGAAACAAAAAAGTCCAGGAAAAAATTCTAGTTAAAACCCAAAAAACTCTTACTCATTAGCATTTTTACCCTTTATTTTAACATAGCGATGACATTGGAGGCAAGTACTTACCATGCTCGCTTACAAAGATGGACTCATTGTTGCACTTAAATTTTTTTTAAGGTTTGGTTGCACTTAATTTTTTTTAAGGTTTGGTTAAAGCTGGTTTAAAATTATATGCTAAAATAAGTTAAAAAGTTGTCAAACTGAAACTAACTGCCTAAACTTTAGATAAAAACGAACTCATTATCTAACAACTGCTAAGTAATACAGACGGTATGTAACAGTAACTGAAAGGTCATAAATTTTTTAATGACTATTTACTTCCAAATTTTTGCTGGGAACATATCCTTTTTTTGTTAAAAAAATATCGATTTACATTTTTTTTAAATTAAGAATTCATGGTTTTTATACCTTTCACATAGTGATAAAGGTATATATGGATTTGTCATTCCATTTTTAATTTTCACAATATTTATTAAGTATGTATATGTATTTTGGATTCTTATAGATAGGTAAGTCGATAAAGCCATGTCTGTCCGTCTGTGTGTCTTTTGAAATCAAGTTTCCAGACCTAAATAAAGTCGCTCAGAAAACGTTTTGGTATTAAATAATCAAATATATATTTCTGACTTAATCGCTTTTTAAAATCAGCAAAATCGGTTTAATATTGACCGACAAGCAAAACTCTAAAATAACCCATTTTTTAGGACTAAATCCATATCCCTTTATATCTCAGTAAAAACAGCCACTCTAGCCACAAAACTTAGCACGGATACTTTGAAGATAGGGGCCTAAATTAAGGAAAAAAATTTTCAGATAGGAGCAGGGGAAGTGGTATTTCCCCTACAATCGCACAAATTTTAAAAAATATTTTATCCAGTAACAGCTATAGAAGTCAACAAGTAATTTTACAATAATACCTACATTTTGGATTAGAGCAGGGAGAGGAGCAACTCCATTCAAGTTAACAGTTTTTGTAAAAATTTTGATACGCTTTGTCTAGGAAACTACAACATCTATCGACTTCAAATATTCAACAATAAGTAAATGGGCAATAATGCATACATTTGGGGGGGTGAATAGTTGGATAGGAGCAGCGGGTGTGGCAACCCCAATACGAATGTTGAAAACTGTTGAAACTTTGGACTTAAACCTTTTACATGGTATTTCTATTATTTAAACAAACGTTATTATTTTCTAAAGCTTTCTAATTTGAAAACTAGAATAGCTATCGACTTCAAGCCCGGTACAAAGTATTTTTATTATAATATTTGCATTACGAAATAACTCGTTCAGATCAGATGGCTATAAATGGATTAATGTAAAGGGTATATTGGATTCAAAAAAATTCAAAATTTTGCAAAGGTATTGAAAAAACGGTATGTTGAATGCTCTTATAACAAGAAAATGATGTACGAACGCCAACATGAACGGTTATCAAAGGAACTTGTTTTTGAAATATTTTCCACAAATGCCAATGAATGTGGAAAACAGAGTCGACCAGCAAAACCAATTGACGTATGTTGTGAAAGAACTCGAAGACGCAAACTTCAGAATATCAATGAAGAAATTTCTCCAGTAGTTGTCAAAGACTCATTTTTGCATCAAATACAACCAACACAAAATAGAAAAACAAAAATTAAAATAATTAAAACAGTAATAGAAACAAGTTCAAGAGAGAATTTTGAAAAATATTCCTACACCAAATGAAAACAAGAAATATACTCCAGAAGAAGCGTTAGCGCTATTTTTGGATATGAAGTTAACTAAACTAAAAACCAGTATAAGGCATTGCGGAAGCGAAACAATTAAAAGAATTTTGGGATTTTTCCAGAGTATAGATATTTAGTCGCTGGAAAAAAGAATGTTTACCTCCTCAAACTGCTACAACTGTCACTTCCACTTCAGTAGAAATAAAATTGCAAGATCTTCTTGAACACACTGCCGAGCGGTTTTTAAATACGCTTTATGCTCAATGTTTGAAAAAACTTGGAAATGACTGCATTACTTTAATTTCTAAATGGAGATGTTATGGGTCCTCTGGTCAGAGACAACGACGAACGAAGATTAACGTGGGCACCTGCCGCAACGGCCCAATCCCACGGTGCTCTTAACACCAGGTGAAGTCAATGCGTCCACCACCGCCCCCATGGATGATATTTTGCCAACATGGCAAATTATCGCCCATGGGTACCAATTCGAAGACATACATTTGGGTATGCCTTCCCCTTGGTGAGGAGCGGAGCCCATCTAAAACTCCTGCCGTTCTATGGGTCACTGCACCCGGTTGCAATGCAACTCCACATCGAGCAGAAGCTCTCCCCGCGATTTGGGTTTAAACCACAACCACCACGTTGCTCCCGAAGGGGCCTCATCCATTGTCAGGCTAGAACGGAGGTTCTAGGGGCTCTTGACACCCGTGGTACCAGATTTAGAATGACAAGCTTCTGGTCAGGCCTCGTAGCTAAGGTCAAGCCAAGGCTATTTCCAGTTGAACTCCAAATAGTTCAGGGACTGGTAACCCCTCTGTACAAATATGTATAGTAAATATCAACCCAAACACTTGAATTTGGACTGTACTATATTTTATTTTTCCTGAAAATCTTCAAGCACTTGGAACTTGAAGACAAAATGAATAAAACAATTAAAAAACCAACTTTCTGCTAGTTACTAACTAATTTTTATTTTTATTCAATTATTTATACTAAATTTAAATACACATTATGCTGACTTGACAATATAACAAAAATGTAATTTGATCTATTAAACCAAAAATAACTTAATATTAACCAATTACAATTGAAGAAAATAAACCAAAAATAACTTGAAATTGACCAATTATAATTAAATGAAATTTGATATACTTAATATTAGGGGTATTCATTATGAGCAAAATTATGAGTATACCCTGATAGGGGTATTCACGATATGCAAAATTATGAGCTTTAACATCCTCCCCCCCGTTGAACGGATGTTTAACAAAGTTTACAACAGCAGCTGCTATTCCTGGGAGATATGGTTGAACTAGACGTCTAGGATAAATCTATTACCTTCATGGCGGGGTATTGGTATTGGTGTCATCTTAGTATCTCGTAACTCAATGTTTTCGTGAGTGGTCACAGTGCTCGTTGAATTTTTTACCTTACATCCTTTCTTACATTTACTTAGCAGTATGGCGAGTGTGGCTAAACTTATTGAAAGTGCTAGGTACCCAATCGCATGACTGTGTTGTTGGTGGGACTTAAGTTCATTCGGTAAGTCCAAAATTTTTTGCTCTTTTAACGACTTCTGTAAGGTTAGTAGCTCCTTTATATTTTTGTCATCCACGTTATCCAGGCTAATATAGGTTGATTGATTCACGGATTGAGTATCGTAACCTGTTGCCGACAAGTCGGAAATCCTGCCAAGGCTGGTGTATGACGACCTTATTATAGTCGATATAGTTTTTTGTCCACTCATGGTAACAAACTCATTTTTAAGAACACATTCTGGCTGAAGCGCAAGTAAGCCGGATCCTTTGAACGAAAGATTAATAATGTCTCTGTTACAAACAGCTGTTGCACGTGATGGCGATGAGGTGGCATATATCCATTGATTTCTCTTGTTAAGTGGGATCCATTTGGAGTTAGATTTTTCTATTTTGCAAGTAGGTGTAGTTTTGTTATTATACAAATTTATTTCACATTCACACATCTCTGAACCATAGCTGTATTGGATATGAGCGTTGGAACATAGGAAGACGTCTTGTTTTATGATGTTGCAGGAGTTTAGCTCTGACCTTGTAAGAAGTATATATTGTTTACGGGACGGATTTATACCCAGAAAGGTAGTACATGGCTTGATGGCCACCATGCTGTTGTTTATTGTGTTGGGTACAGGAGTCAAATATAATACCATAAACTCCTCATCTTCAACTAATGGTAGAGTGACCTTGAACACTACATGTTGACTAGTGAGCCTTCCTTGAACCGTCATCAGTTTAAATAGTTCTAGGAGTTCATCCTTATCAGTAACGGGAAGATGGGTTGACGTTGGTGCATGCAGTTTTATTTGATTGACTTCACCTTGTAACTGGTCTGGAGTTAGTAATAGTGGACTGATTTTTCCGTGATGCGTATCGATAAGAGTGTTGAGAATTGACGACTGTATTTCCTTTACATTGTTTGCAGCCAAAGTTAATTCTAGAACTCCAGAATTAAATAGTTGTGTAAGTTGTACTTGAACTAGCCAATTACCGATGTTTTCCACAGTATCCAAAATGGTTTTAAATTTCCGTTCCAATTGCTCAAATTTTGCCTTAGCTGCCATTTGATTCTGTCGCATAATATTCAGTGTCGAGTCGACAATTGATGTTTGATTTTTTAGTAATTTTAGTAAAAATGACTCATTTTCCTTTACTTGTCGAATTGTATCAGATATTTGGTCAGCATAGTCTGAGTCCAATATTCCAAATAGCGAATAAGCAACATTTCCAACTATATTCAGGGCTCCTCTTTTACTTCGTAACAATCGATTCTCCAGCTGTAATTCACCTTCTAATTGCTTGAAGTGATCAATAATGTGCAGACATGATTCGTTTTGCCTTATCAGTTTACAAAGTTCCTGTAAGGATTTTGTGCCATTGGTCAGAATGGATGTTTCCGACCAGTAGGTGGTTAAATCGTAGTAAACAAATATATTCCATTCGGTAGTTGCCATTAAGGTTGTACCGATTCGCTCAAAGTGGATTCCCAATTTGGATCCAAATTTCCTATTTTCGACTGGATTCCCAAGTACTAATGGTAGTAGAAGCATCACTATGACTAATGTTAAATTAATAGGATTTGTGCATGTTCTCTTTCTTTTGGCCTTGGGTTCTTTGTTGCAGTCAGAGGAGAGGTCAAAACCAGTTTGCTCGTTATCATTTGTACCATCAACAGCTGTCTTAGAATCTTGATCAATGGGTAAGAGGGCAAGTCGGTGTATTGGCCGTTTGAATATTCCATTAGTAGTTTTTATTTCTACGACTCTAACGACACCATCATCACCAGGGTGAGCTTGTACAATTCTCGCCAAGGGCCATCTCATAACTGGTAGGTTGTCTTCCTTGACTACTACCATGTCTCCAATCTTGATGTTAGGACACTGTTTAGTCCACTTATAACGTTGCTGGAGCTGGTTTAGATACTCAGTAGACCATCGTTTCCAAAATTCTTGCTTGAGATGAGAGACAAGTTTCCAATGGGACAAGCCTGATACCCTTGCTGGAGCTGCACTGCTGTCTATTTGCGATGTGAGCGCCTCACCAATAAGAAAGTGACCAGGAGTAAGTGCCTCAAGATCGTTTGGATCATTCGACATTGGCGTCAATGGGCGGGAGTTAAGAATTGCCTCAATTTCTACTATTATTGTTTCCAGTTCTTCCTGTGTTAGAGATGCTGATGCAACGCTGCGTAATAGAAGATGCTTCGCTGACTTCACTGCAGCTTCCCATAACCCGCCGAAGTGTGGTGCTCGCGGTGGAATGAAATGAAATTGAATACCTTTTGAACTGAAAGTGGAAGTGATTGCTTCTTGTCCCTTATTGGAATGGATGCTTTCGGCCAATTCTGATAGTTGATTTTTAGCACCAATGAAATTCGTAGCGTTATCAGAATATATGTTCTGACAACGGCCTCGACGGCTGATGAAACGTTTCAGTGCACCAATGAATGCTTCAGTTGACAGATCGGTTACCAATTCAAGATGTGTGGCCTTGGTTGCAAAACAACAAAACACAGCTATATATGCCTTGGTTGGCCTTTTACCTCTGGTCTTGTGGTGAATCCAAAATGGACCACAATAGTCAACTCCTGCATTTATAAAGGGACGAGAAGGAGTGACACGAGGTTGGGGTAAATTTCCCATGAATTGATGGATTAGTTGTGGCCGCGCTCGGGTACATTTAACGCATTTTTGGACTGTTGATCGAGCCATTATTTTGCCCTTTATTGGCCAAAATCGTTGTCGTATGATGTATAATAGTGCTTGCGGTCCGCAATGTTTGTTTTCTTCGTGAGCCATTGTAAAAAGAAGTTTTACGGGGGATCATTGTAGGGAATCAGCATTTGATGTTTTGCATCGTATGATATGGATGATGCCTCTAATCGGCCCCCTACTCTGAGTATCTCTCTGTCATCGATGAATGGAGACAGACTACTAATTGAACTCTTTTTATCAACCTCGTTGCGTTTCTGAAGTTGATCGATTTCTTGTGCGAAGTCAGCAATCTGAATTTTGTGGATAATGAAGAAGAGTGAGTTTTCTAATTCCTTTGAAGTCAAGAATAAATCTTTCGGACGAAGCATCTTGGGTGTTCTTGAGTTGTTTATAAATCGCATAACATATGCTAGAATCCTCTGCAGCGTCTTAAAGGAATTCTTGTGATTGATTCTGTATACCAGATCGTTAGAAGTTGATACCTCAATTGCTGCGACCGGAGTCACTTTCTTTCTTTCGTTATCATTATGGGTTGCTAGAGATGGCAAAAACTTTGAGGGCCATGACTCGTCCCTTCCGTGAAGGAAAAGAGGTCCGTAAAGCCATAAATTACATGTTGGCAATTCCGCTGCTTGAAGTCCTCTAGACAATACGTCAGCTGGGTTATCCTTTGATCTCACATGTCGCCATTGATCAGGTAGCGTTAATGACTGAATTGTTGATATCCTATTAGCCACAAAGGTGTTAAAGGAGGTGGATTGTGCGTTTATCCAGGACAGCACAATCTCGGAGTCAGTCCATAGATGTATTGGTGTATTCTGTAACTTGAGGTCGCCTTTTATTCTATCTGCAAGTTGGGCCGCTATGACTGCTGCACATAGTTCTAATCTAGGTAGTGTCTGCTGTTTCAACGGAGCCACTCGTGATTTTGCACACAGCAGTCGTACTATCACGCGTCTATCCTTAAGAATTGCTCGAACATATGAAACTGCACCAAATGCCTTTTCAGATGCGTCTGCAAACACATGCAACTGCAATTTCACTGGAACCTCCCCATTGAATAGATGGCGTGATATCTTAAAGCCGTTTAAGCTACTTAAATCATTTCGAAACGCCTTCCAAGTCGCGCAAAGATTATCAGGTAAAGGTTCATCCCAACCTAGGCTTTGTTGCCACAATTGTTGAATGAAAATCTTTGCTTAAACCACCACAGGAGAAAGAAGCCCAAGAGGATCAAATAATTTTGCTATATCAGAAGTTGCGGTACGCTTCGAAATTACTTCAAGTTGATTGAGTTTCACCTTGGCGCAGAATTGATCGGCTTTGGGCAACCAAAATAACCCAAGAGTTTTGATAGTGTTTGTATTGCTGCCATTGAAATCCAGATTAACTTCTTGGTCACCAATAGGGATGTTTTTCAGTAATTGTGAATGGTTTGCGCACCATTTTTTCAAACTGAAGCCATGCTTTTTTAAAATGGTGAATTAGTTCTCGTTGCATTTCGATTGCTACATTGAGGTTGTCTGAGCCTCCAAGACCATCGTCCACATAAAAATTGTCTTTTAGCATCTGAGAGCCATATGGGAAATTTACAGAGTTTTCATCAGCTATTTTTTGTAGACATCTCGTGGCCAGGTAAGGCGCCGCACGTGTTCCATACGTAACTGTGGTTAATTTGTAATAATCAATGGGTGCATTTGGATGCTCTCTCCAGATAATTACTTGAAATTGATGATTGCTTGGATCAAGTAGAATTTGTCGATACATCTTTTCGATATCCGTTGTAAATACGAATTTTGGCAATCGAAATCGGAGGAGAATTGAAAATAACTCACTTTGCACAGTAGGACCAGTGTACAGTAGATCGTTCAATGAATAGCCTGAAGAAGTTTTAGCTGACGCATCAAAGACCACTCGAAGTTTTGTCGTAGAGCTATCTGGTTTCAGTACGCTGTGGTGAGGAATAAAATATTTTGGACCACACAAGGTATCGATATCGACTCTTTGCATGTGGCCTAATTGTTTGTACTGTCTCATGAATTCTACATATTGTGTCCGGATAGCTTCATCTTTCAAGAGTTTGCGCTCTAAGCTCGTGAACCTGTTAAAAGCCATGGCATGCGATTCTCCCAAGGCCTCTGGGTTTTCTCGAAAGGGAAGTCTGACTATAAATCGACCTTCTTGGTTAGTATGCACATGCTGATTAAAGTCCATCTCACATAACTTCTCGGAGGGTGAGAGTGGTCGTTCGATGGTCTTAAGCTCGTCTAATTTCCAGAGCTGTTCTATGGTTTCTTCTAACGATGTGGGGGTATTAAATATCGCACAAGTAAATGCGCATTGAGAATTTTGTGACGCATACCCCGTGACTGAACCACCTACAATCCAGCCGAGAGCAGTGTTCTGTATCACTGGTAAGTCGTCATTAAGGCGAATTGTTCCACTCTGGGTGAGTTTATAGTAAAATTCTGCTCCAAGCAGAATATCTATTTTTTCAGGAACATTGAATTGGGGATCTGCCAATGGAATATTGCTTGGAATGTTCCAGGTGGAAATGTCAATATGTCGACTTGGTTGTGGTGGTATGATACTTGGTAGCACATACGCATCTAGATTTGCAGAGAAGTTGAGATCCCTTGACTTCATCTCGACCTTTACACGATAATTTGACCTTTTCTGAGTCTCACCAACACCATCGATACAGAGCGAGGTCTCTGTTGGAGACATAAACAATTTTTGTGTTACACGTCTTGATACGAGATTAACTTGTGATCCAGAATCAAGTACTGCCCTGAACTGGCTTGAAATACCGTTAGGAGCAGAGATAATTACCTTTGCTGTTGCTAATAAAACATACCCCTGGCACCTCCCTGCAGCATTTGTAGCTGCTGAAGTTGTTACGAAAGTGTTTTCTGACGACGTGACTGGTTGAGCACCTGATTGAGGGGATGTGGTTCTTGAGGCTAAATTTGAGTTGGAGGAGGATTGTTGAGGTATTTGTTGCAAATGCAGCAAAGTGTTGTGCTTTTTCATACACTTCTTGCAGCTGCTTGAACTGCAAGTTTTTGATGTATGACCTGTTTTGAAGCAGTTTACACAGAGTCCTTGTTTCTGAACCCATTGAAGCCGGCTTGATACTGGCTGGTGCAAAAACTGGTTGCACTTATAGATATTGTGGACTCCATTGTGGCAGAAGTTGCAGGAACTGTTTGTTATGCTTGATGATGCAATCGATGAAGTAGCCTTGTTTGTGGTCTTCTCCTTTTGACCGATAGCTTCCATTGACTGAAACTGGATTTCCAAAAATGATAGCAAATCGACTATTGTAGGTACTTCTCTGGGTTCCTTCAGTGATTGAACGAACCTGATGTGTGTGGTTTTATCCAGCTTTTTTATTAAAATCTGCAGCAATATTGCATCCCATGAAGTTGTCTCAATACCAAGGTTGTTTAGTGCTAACAAGCATTCTTTAGTAGTGTCATGAAGACCCTTAATGGCCGTTACATTTGATGTACCTGCTAATTGATTCATTACTTTATCAACCAAGTTTGCTACCAGAATTCGTTTGTTGTTGTACCGATCTTGTAGTGTTTTCCACGCAGTGACGTAGTTAGCGTCTGATAGGGAAAAATGGCTTATTAGGTGCGCTGCTTCCCCAGATACATTGCTCTTCAGGTACCACATTTTTTGGATTGCAGGTATCGGTTGCTTATCTACCATTTCAGAAAACAACTCATAAAACTGGCGCCATTTTAGGTAGTCACCATCGAACTGCGGTATAGTGATCTTGGGCAGCTGTAATGAGCTTCGGGTTGATGCACATGGGATATCGACAGTTGCTTGTGCTGCATTAACGCCGTGGATCTTATCAGCCATAATGGACCAGTTGGTTACCTTTTCCTGAACCAAATCGTTAAGGATGTAGAAGTCTTCCGTATTGAAATCAAAGGCAGATGGATCTTCAATGTTTTCAAGAATCTCATCATATAGATCCTGGATTTGGTTCCAGAGCTTGTTGATAGTGTCCAGCTTTACGCTATAATATGCACGGGGATAACTATCATCGTTGTTCGTGGAGTCACTTAGCATTCTTCTTAAGGCTGTCATCCTGGCTGCTGCCCTGCGGATGAGTCCTTGATGATTGGTACGAATTGGGGTAGTAACTCCATGAGCCACATTACCATGCTTCTGCATAACAACGGCATGATTCGTACTTAGAGTCTTTTGTTGATCTTCAGCTGCGGGCTTAAGACGCCTAGCTTCATTTTTAAATATTTCTAAGTATGTTTTAGACAATTCATTAATTTTCGAGTAATAGTCTCCAGTGAAGTACTCGTGACTTGTGGCCAAGTCTGAGGCAACATCCAGCGATCGTAGCCTAGTATCTTGATCCTCGAACTGATCCCAAAGTTCAGTGAGGCGTCGGGCACGTTCGTCGAAGTAAGTTGCTGATGTTTTTCGAATGGCTGAATCCTTTTTGAAGTTACGAATGAGCGCCTGAATGGCTTCACCTGTATTCAGCAGTAAATCTAGCAGTTGATTTGGCTTATCCATCTCAGAAGATCACGTCGGGGTCACCAAAAATGTACAAATATTTATAGTAAATATCAACCCAAACACTTGAATTTGGACTGTACTATATTTTATTTTTCCTGAAAATCTTCAAGCACTTGGAACTTGAAGACAAAATGAATAAAACAATTAAAAAACCAACTTTCTGCTAGTTACTAACTAATTTTTATTTTTATTCAATTATTTATACTAAATTTAAATACACATTATGCTGACTTGACAATATAACAAAAATGTAATTTGATCTATTAAACCAAAAATAACTTAATATTAACCAATTACAATTGAAGAAAATAAACCAAAAATAACTTGAAATTGACCAATTATAATTAAATGAAATTTGATATACTTAATATTAGGGGTATTCATTATGAGCAAAATTATGAGTATACCCTGATAGGGGTATTCACGATATGCAAAATTATGAGCTTTAACACCCTCGTAGCCGAAACTACTTCCAGTTTTGACTCAAAAGTCCGGGACTGGTCACCCCAGCAACAACAAACAAAACAACAAGAACAAAACACAATACAATCAACAGCCGCCCTTACGAGCGACACTTTTGCCATCAAAGGCACCAGCAAGGACATCACGCACAAACATGAAACAAGGACAAGCAATACAATGGGAACCCTCACGGGTGGCCCAAGGATGCATCGAACAACGCGGAAGCACCGGAACACCCAGCGGTGAAAATCGGCAGCATGAGCAGCAACAAACAGCAGCAACAGCAATGAAGAACGAAGCGGCGGGGGGCGGGACAGCAATGACAGCAGAGGCAGTAAGCCACCAACTGCCATATGCATACCCGCAATCCAGGCCAGACGAACGTAGTTGGCCAGCGCACGGAGCAGTTGAGCACTACCACAGTGGGACCCACCGTGGTTAGCCTCCACTAAGTCCGTCCCTTCTCCTACTAGACACTACACGGGCAAAAGTGCCCAAATTAGCTAAAGTCAGCTCGTCCTCTAAAACTCTACTTACATCCCAAACGCCATTTAACTCAACAAAGCCCATACCCAGCAAACCCCTAATGTCATCATAGTAAGCACATTCAGTCAGTATGTGCCAAACGTCCTCAGTCCCCTCCTCACACCTGCAGTCCGGGGTGTCGGCCAGGCCCCTCTGATGCAAAAATGCATTGAGCGAGCCATGACCCATCAGTAAAAAGCCCAGACTCATGCCAAAGCCAAAGTCTGGCCGTTCACGTACGAACGTCGCGTCACGTATAAAAGCATACGTCACCCTCCCGCAATCGCTGTTCGTCCAGCGTGACCTCCACCTAGCCTAACGTGCGCCGTACGCTGCACAAGCAACAAGAAGCCCACCATATATGGCACAAACGGCACGCCTACTGAGGCCCCAGTCACTTCTAAGGATGCGTTTAATTTTCGCCACCACGACCGTCAGCTTGTCCCTAACATAAAAAGTTCATCCTCTCCGCCATCGTTATCCCCAGATATTTGACCGTAGTCGCATATCTGAGACTAACGTCGCCAGACCGAATGACTGGAGGACGCTCCCGTGATAATCTTCCCTTAAGCAGCATCATCACGGTTTTGTCCAAGGCGACCTCGACTCCAACTCGAGATCGCCAGTCACTTACGTCACGCATGACCTCTCCACCACGAAGTTCAAGCTCAGCACGAGACTGACCCTCAACCATGATGAGCAGATCATCCGCATACGCGCACACCTTGAAGAAACGCTCCAGTGACCGCAACAGGGGATCCATCATGAGGTTCCAAATAACTGGACCCAGACGGAACCCTGAGGACAGCCACGAGAAACGTCCCTCCAAACCGTGTCGCTGGCGCCAACCACACAAGCTCTCCTATTGTCAAAATAACTGCTCCATAGAGCCAGCTCCCAACATCTTGTACTAGGCAATCTCTCCACCACCACATCCCAGGAGAGATAGTCAAACGCGCCCTTAAAATCCACAAACATGCCAATGACATATTTGGCTGTCGAACGAGCTACACTATCACGCACGTGTTGCCACGCGTCTCAATACCGCGTCTCTCTCTGAAACCAAACTGAAATTCAGACGGACTTTCATTGTTGGCCTCCCGCAGTCGGCACACCATTATCCTTTCAAGTACTTTTCCAAGCACTGGAAGGAGACTGATGCCCCGATAAGAGCGAGGATTGCTCCTTACTCTATCAGGAGATAGCAGGACAACAACGCGGGCTACCTTCCAAGCCCTAGGAAACCGACCTAGACTAAAACACTTCCCAAAGATCGACTCCAGATAATCCGGTATGGCCTTGAAGATGATCTTACACATCTCTCCAGTCATACCATAAATACCCGGCGACTTTCTGCTTCTGACTCGTAGGATACTGTCAATAAGCTTCGAACTTTCAAGGGCAGGAGTTTCCGATCTACCCACATAACGGGGAGGGTCTTCCCCATCCGATCCCGGAAAGAACGAGGCTAAGAGTCCGTCCGTGCATTCAACAGTCAACACATTGTCACCAACCTGAAGGCAGTCAACGTCAGCTGTTCTATTCCTACCCCTGCAGATACGATAAACCGTACCCCAAGGGTCATCCCTATTGTCACGTACAAAACTCCTCCATTCGTCTTCTTTAACTCTAACCAGCATGTCCTTGTACGTCCTAAGAGCAGACCGATAGTCAGCTTTTCTCTGCTCCAGATCCATAGCGTCAGCACGCCTGGCTCTTTGGAATAACTCCGCAGAGTTCTGACGTACTTACGCATCTGATCCAGCTCACGGGTCCACCACTTCACCCTGCTATGCCTAGCCCTACGGCGTCGGCCAAGCACGGAGTCATTGACAGAACACATCCACTGATCTATCAGACTGACCTGGTCATCAAGCGTTCTAATCCTGAAGTCATCTATCGGCACCTCAGCGGCGACCGCCCTAAAACTGTCCACGTAATGGTCCCAGTTCACGTCACGATGCCTCCAGGAACGAGATCGCTCATCCCTAGGCGTCCGTACCCGTCGGCCGACAGTAATCTCAATGAGACTATGGTCACTAACACCAAAATCGTCGCGCACCAACCACCTAAAGTCAAATTCAGTCATTGCTGCACCATTTGCAACTGCCACGTAAATGTTACTACCTCCCATAGGGCCGTCAAAAGTATACTGATCACTGGGCTCGTTGACAACAACCAAGCTTTTCGTGACCAATCATTCGTTGAGCATGACCCCTCGTACATGGTTCTGATGCGCAGGAGGAATCCTGGGTATCTTGCTAAACCACATGGGAGAGCATGCATTTGCGTCTTAGCCTCTGGTCAGAGGCAGACGTCAAGGGGTTTAACGTGAACACCTACCCGGAGGGCAATAATTCACGGCGCTCTTCGCACAGAGTGGAGTCAATGCGTCCACTAACGCCCCCATCGATAACACTTCACCACTGCGAAGCGGAATCCATGGGTACCAATTTAGAGCCATGCATTTGGGCATGACTCTTCCCCTTGGTGAGGAGCGGAGCCCATCTAAAACTCCTTCCGATCTATGGGTCTCGGCACCCGGTTGCAATGCAACTCCACATCGAGCCGAAACTCTCCCCGCGATTTGGGTCCAAACCACAACCACCACGTTGCTCCCAACAGGGGCCTCAACCATTGCCAGGCTAGAACCGAAGTCCTAGGGGCTCCTGACCCCCGTGGTACCAGATTTAGAATGACAAGCTTCTGGTCAGGCCTCGTAGCCAAGGTCAAGCCAAGGCTACTTCCAGTTGAACTCCAAACAGTTCAGGGACTGGTAACCCCTCGTGGCCGAAGCCACTTCCAGTTTCGACCACCGTCAGGGACTGGTTACCCCACGCCACCAAAGTAGCATCACCTCTGCCTACAGACAGAAGGTTGACACTCCCCAGCAGCTTCCAGTTTCGACCACCGTCAGGGACTGGTCACCCCACGCCACCAAAGTAACATCACCTCTGCCTACAGACAGAAAGTTGACATTCCCCAGCAGCTTCCAGTTTTGACCACTGTCAGGGACTGGTCACCCCACGCCACCAGAGTAACATCACCTCTGCCTACAGACAGAAGGTTGACATTCCCCAGCAGCTTCCAGTTTCGACCACTGTCAGGGACTGGTCACCCCATCTGGTCAGAGACAATACAAACAATGAATTGCTAAAAATTTATCAGATGCTTATTTGTTTATGGTATCTTTCGTTCCATTGCGCTTAACAAAAAGATATGCCGGCTTTGAGACGTCAACTAGTAGAGCAACGAAAATTGATGTGTGGAAAAATGAAATACCTTTGTCAACAAAGTATTGCAGACCAATAAAATTTAAATTCCAAAACGAAACAAAAGATATCATAACTTGTTAAGTTACTTTTATTTTATTGTTAATATAATTTGATTTTGTCACTATGTTCATAAAATCTGCAATGCATGCATAATTTTTATTTAAGTTAAATGAACTTTATTATGAAAACAAAAAACTACAATGCATGCATTATTTTTAGTTAAGTTAATTGAACTTTATTATGAAAACAAAACTACAATGCATGCATTATTTTTAGTTAAGTTAATTGAACTTTATTATGAAAACAAAAACTACAACGCATGCATTAATTTTTAGCAACTATTCAATATGCATTTTTATTTAGGTCAATTCATGTAAACTTTAATTTTATTAATTATGTCATTTTGTATAAAAGATGACCAATTTTTGCAATAAAGTGTATTGGGTTACAAGTCTTCATACACATCACGTCTCTTTATTTCGTACTAACAGTCTTTCAGTTCAAGTACTGGAAAGACAAAAGGAAAATAAAATAGTGATTAATTCTGACGCAACGTTTGAATTAAATTACACTAGAATTCCTTATCGGTTCATTGGTGACCCCGACGTGATTGTGTAAGAAGGCACGATCAATACTTCATCAACAAGTTTCGAGTAGGCGAATCAGCACTGACATCAAAACAAGCCGCTTGTGTTTCTTCCGCATTTTGGTTACATCGTTATTTGCGGCAACATGACTTCGATGGAAGCATTGATAAGCCTACAGGGTATCTTAGGCGAAAACATCCAGCAGATCATCCGCAATTTCAAAAAGGACTCTGCAGATAGGAAAATTAAGAGTTCCTACTTTGACGAACGCATACGTCGTCTCTCAGACAAGTGGACAGAATTCAACGAGACGGACGAAAAATTGCGTATTATTGTTGAAGATCAGTCTGAAGTAGACTACTTCAAAACTAATTACTTTGAGCAGATACGGTCATTGGTTGAAGAATACAGTCAACTATTTCAATCCGAATTGACGCGCTTAAAAAAAGAAGAGCTCAAGATCAAGCAAACAACTTTACAAGCAAGTCACCATGTGAACAACGATCAAGCAGAAGGGTCTAGCATCGAGCATCATGGGCCTAGAGAGGTGTCGTCACATAATTTAGTTGGCAAATTTACCACTCGTATGTCAGCATTACAGAGGTTCTTAACAGGAATGTTAGAATTGGAGACGGATAAGTCTCAAGAGTTTTACAACATAAGAATTGATACTATTAACAAATTATGGAATCAAATAGAAGATCTATACGACCAAGTATGGGATAAATGTCCAAACCCTCTAGGTAATGGTCTGAATCAAGAGGCTTATGAAAACCTAAGGGGAATGGTTATTGACGGTTTGACAAAGTTACAAATGATGTCAAATCAATCATCAAGCACTAACTCGGCAGGTCAACAGACATTAATGGCACCATCACTGCCTCTGCCTAAAATATCAATTCCCAAGTTTGATGGGGATTACGCAAAATGGGCACAATTTTATGACATGTTTCTCCATATGGTGCATCAGCAACCGATACCTGATGTCCAAAAGATGTGGTATCTTAAAACCAATCTTACAGGGGAAGCCGAAAAATTTGTGAGCCACCTTTCAACAACCGAAGGCAACTATGAGTCAGCATGGACTATGTTAAAAGATCGATACAACAACAAACGCATTCTTGTTACAACATTGGTCGAGAAAATTATAAGTCAACCATTATGCAACTCAAGCTCTGCCAATCTTAAGAAACTCCACGATACAACTCGAGAGTGTCTTTTAGCACTGAACAACATTGGAATCGAGACAAAAGGCTGGAATCCTCTTCTTTTTCAAATATTGATAAAGAAGATAGACCGAAATTTGCATATGAGGTTCGAACAGTCTTTAAGCCAACCAAAAGAGTTACCATCAGTCGAAGACCTGTTATCGTTCCTGGAATTCCAGTTCCAAACTATCGAATCCATTACTCACCGGGAGAAATCAGTGCACACAACAAATAAAACAACAGCTACGGTGGTCAAAGGAACACCTAAGTGCAAGTGTTGCAACAATGTAAATCATGCTTTATATCGCTGTGAAAAGTTCTTAAATTTGTCAGAAATAGACAGGCTAAAACTTGTACAATCACAAAACCTATGTTTCAATTGCTTCAAAGGGGAACACTCAGCAAAAGACTGTCCATCCAGTTCGTGCAGAAGGTGCAGTAAAAAACACAATACATTATTGCACATTGAATCAAAATTTAATCCACAAGTCAAGCAGACTACCATTTCTGGACCAAACATTGACGCAAGGCCAAACACGTCCAACGCCACAGTAACATCTGCAGCTGCAGATACTTCATCATCAATGAAGGATTATGTGATGCTTGCAACCGCAAGAGTAAAAATAACGGCATCTAATGGAAGTTCAGCAGAATTCCGAGCAGTTCTTGATTCTGGTTCGCAGGTCAACCTCATTTCCGAGCAAGTGATAAGAAAGTTGGGTGTTTCAACTTCAACAGCATCACTATGTATAGGACGGTGTCGGAAATGGAAAGAAGCGAGTTACACGGAGAATCAACGTCAAGTTACAATCAAGAAACAATAAGTTTGAAACCAACTTAGAGGCATTTGTCATCCCAACAATCATTCCCCCTCAACCAAGTCAGCACATTAATATTTCTAAATGGCAAATCCCGAACTTAGATTTAGCCGACCCACATTTCAATCAGCCAGGAAGAGTAGACATCCTGCTGGGTGCTGAATATTACTTTGACCTGATACAAAAGGAAAAAATAATATTGGCAAGCAATCTTCCAACCTTGTTGAATACATCACTTGGATGGATCATAAGCGGAAAAATATCTTCAAGTCAAGGTGCTAATGACGCTGCAACTTGTGCCGTTCTTATCAATAAATCAGATGAGTTTAACGACGAGTTACTAAACGACGTCATTGAGCGGCTGTGGAGAATGGAAGACGATGGGTCAAATGAGAAAGGACTGTCACAAGACGAACAACAATGTGAATCGCTATTTGTCCAAAATACTAAAACAAACGATGAAGGACGCTTTGTCGTCAAGTTACCCTTCCGTGAAAATCCCTCTGCACTAGGGGAGTCCAAGGCAACAGCTTACAAAAGATTCCTCAGTCTTGAACGGCGATTACTTAAAGATCCATTAACCAGAAATCAGTACATAAGTTTTATGAACGAATATGAACAAATGGGACACATGTCGGAAATAGATATCAATTCAATACCAACACCCAACCATTTCATTCCACATCATGGCGTTATAAAACCAGATAGCACAACTACTAAACTTCGTGCTGTCTTCGACGCTTCTGCTAAAACGTCGTCTGGATATTCACTCAATGATTTACTCTATACTGGTCCAATCGTTCAAAGCGATCTATTTTCGATACTCATCCGTTTCCGCTTACCAAGATTTGTATTCACTACAGACGTGGAAAAAATGTATAGACAAATTTTAGTACATCAAGATGACAGGAGATACCAGATTATCCTATGGAGAAATGACCCGTCCACACCCATAAAATATTATCAACTCAACACTGTCACCTACGGGACACGAGCTGCTCCATATTTGGCGACAAGATGTCTTCAACAGATTGCACTCGATAACGAAACTGATTTCCCACTAGGTGCTCAAATGCTAAGGGATAACTTCTATGTAGACGACGGTCTTGGAGGATCAAACAGCTTAGCTACTGCAATAGAAACGCAACGACAACTAGCTTACATACTGAGAAAACATGGGTTCAACTGCCGCAAATGGAGCGCGAATAACAAACAACTTCTTCAAAACATTCCACAAGATGATCGGGAAGTGAATCTTGACCTTAATAGCACACAGAAGGAGACTATTAAAACCCTGGGTCTAATATGGCTGCCTAAGGCTGACCATCTTTGTGTGAAGGTAAAGGTAGAACCTGTTGATATAATTACTAAACGTACAGTAAGTTCTGACTTGGCAAAACTGTTCGATCCGCTTGGACTCTTATCGCCGATTATAGTAAAGGCAAAGATATTTATTCAGCATTTATGGCAGATGAAGTTGTCTTGGGACGAAGCTCTTCCTGAAAATCTCAGCTCAACATGGGCAGATTTCCGCGAAAGTTTAAATTTATTAAACAATCTTCAAATAACACGACACATATTCAAAGATGACATCCCATTAACCACTCAACTGCATATCTTTGCAGACGCGTCCGAAAAAGCCTTTGGGGCAGCAGCATACATTCGGTCAACATTTAAGGGTGGTAGTACAATTACACAATTGCTATGTGCGAAGTCTCGCGTCTCACCGATCAAGAGGCAAACACTACCACGATTAGAACTTTGTGCAGCACTCATGGCTGCAGAACTTTCTCAACGTCTTCGAAAGGTTATGCAAATTAAGGGTTTACCAATCTTCTTATGGACAGACTCTGAAATTGTCTTGTCATGGATACACTCAAACTCATCCGGTTTCCAGACATTTGTGGGTAATCGGATATCAAAAATTCAAACACTAACTCTTCCAGAACAATGGCGACATGTTTCGTCTAAGGATAATCCAGCAGACATTCTCTCAAGAGGCTTGTCAGCAAGGGCACTGTCAGAGTGCCACCTATGGTTTCTAGGACCATTATTTTTACACGGAAAGCAAGAATACTGGCCTAAAGAGTATCGGCCACCTTTACAACTTACATCTGATCCTGAAAGAAAGAAAGACTCAACGATTGTTTTGTCAACCACATACGACTACAGCTTTGTATATGAAATCGATCATAAAGGCTCATTTAAGAAGTTACAGCGAATAGTGTCATACGTCCACCGCTTCATTACACACACTTCTAATAAAAACTCAGCAAGAACACCACTGAATGCTCTAAGTACAGAAGAACTTGAAACGTCACTAAGAATAATCGTACGTGCCATCCAAGGTTTTGATTTTTCCAATGAAATCCAGCAGTTAAATAAAAAACAAGAAATTGGGAAAACCAGTTCAATTCTTAGTTTAGCCCCATTTATCGATAATAAAGGCATCCTGCGAGTGGGAGGACGATTGGAGGAGTCAAACCTATCCTATGATTCAAAACATCCCATGATTCTTCCATACAACGATAAATTAGTGAAGCTTTTGTTCAAATCAGTGCACGAAGAAAACAAGCACTGCAGTCCGCAAGCTCTATTAGGAATGGTGAGGCAGAGATTCTGGCCGATCAAAGGAAAATCCGTTGCAAGATCAACAGTGCAAAAATGCATACAATGTTGCAAGGCCCGTCCCAAGCTATGTCAACAATTGATGGGAAATCTTCCACAAGACAGAGTCACACCTGCACGCCCATTCATTAACACAGGCGTTGATTACTTTGGTCCAATATGGATCCACTATAAAATACGAGGAAAACGGCCAACAAAGGCATATGTAGCAGTGTTTTGTTGTTTCGCGACAAAGGCAGTGCATTTTGAACTAGTTTGCGATTTATCGACCGATGCTTACATTGGCGCCTTAAAACGTTTTATTGGTCGAAGAGGACGATGTCAAAATATCTATAGTGATAACGCAACAAATTTCGTTGGAGCAAACAATAAACTCACTGAACTCGCTGAAACAATCTTTTCTCAGGATGGAAAAGAATCGATAGTTTCCAACTGCAGCTCAAAAGGAATACAATTCCATTTTATTCCACCCAGATCTCCCCACTTTGGAGGACTTTGGGAAGCAGCAGTAAAATCGGCAAAAAATCTACTTGTGCGAAGCTTAAGTACAGCCTCACTTACATATGAAGAATTGGAAACGGTAATCATAGAGATTGAGGCCATCTTGAATTCCCGTCCGTTAACACCTATGTCTAATGATTGTTCGGATATGTCCGCATTAACTCCAGGCCATCTATTGATCGGCGAGCCTCTCACGTCTCAGGTGGACATAGCAGCCAAATCAAAGAAAATATCACTGTTATCACGATGGGAGCTCGTCTCAAGAATAAAACAAGAATTTTGGAAACGATGGTCAAATGAATACCTTCACGAACTACAGCTGCGTCATAAGTGGAAAACTGCAAGCCCCAACATCAAGCCAGGAGATATGGTTATCATAAAGGAAGATAACACTGCGCCAATGAAATGGCCGCTAGGACGAATATTTAAAGTTTATCCTGGAAATGATGGATCCATTCGGGTCGCTGATGTCAAAACCACATCTGGAATATGTAAAAGGCCTATACATCGCCTTGCATTGCTTCCTGTTGAAGAGAGTCAACAGTCAACCTCAACAAACCCAGACTCATACGCAGCAAATCCAGATGCAACAGCCGAAGATGATAGCGAACCCAAGGGCAAAAGAATAAGAGTTCCAATAAACAACATATGCACAACTTTGCTGGCGTTGCTATTTATTTTCCCAATGGTTCTGGGAACGCCAATCAATAACAAACGATTTGGAACTCAGCTGGGAATTCACTTTGAAGAAATAGGATCAACATATATATCTACAAGTCAATGGAATCTAGTGGTTTATTACGATCTGTCAACATACTGGACTGACACATCATTTTTGGCAAATGGCACCGAATCATTAAAACAAATTTGTAAAAAATTCAAGTCCAAGACGTCATGTATGAACATAATTGAACACGTACAACACATTGAATCTGACTTGAGTCTTGATAATAGATTGCTAGACAAGTCTCGGCAAAAAAGAGGAGCTATTGACTTTGTTGGAAATGTTGCACATTCACTGTTTGGTGTACTTGATTCAGAGTATGCAGATAAAATGTCAGCAACCATTGCCCAATTACAAGAAGACGACTCGTTCATGCTAAAACTTATAAAGGATCAAACTTCAGTGGTAAACTCAACAATGAACATCGTTAAACAAGGTCTAACTGCAGCAAAATTTAAGTTTGATAGTCTTCAATCAACAATAAATGAATTAGTTAAAGATGAAGAATTACACAACGAAGAACTGTACCAACTTAGGCTTGCTAATATGTTCAATATGGGTTTCATGCAACTATCACTCATAGCAAATAATTTACAAAAAACGCAAGCATGTATCTTGGATACATTAGTCGACACTCATCATGGAAAAATCAACCCGTTACTGTTAACCCCGCTACAACTCGAAGTCGAAATACAAAAAATCAAACCGCATATGCCTGATTCGTTAATGTTACCAGCACCTGAAAATGACTTGTTAGAATTTTATAAGGTAATGAAAATAAAAGGTGGAATTACACAGAAGCACGTGGTGTTTAGTATTACGCTACCATTAGTAGAGCACAATAAATTTAAATTATATAATCTGATTCCCATCCCTTGCACAGTGAACAACACGATGCTAATTCTAGAAACTTGTAGTTCTGTACTAGCAATAGACACAAGCCGAAGACATTACTTTCCAATATCATCAGATCAACTTAACTCATGTAACGTCATCAAGAAGGATGTATTCATATGCTATAATATTCAACTGGAATACAATTTCGGCGCAGATAGATGCTCATGTGAAGTAAACTTATTTAACAACGTCACTATTCCAACTTGCAACCTAAGAAGACTGCCGGCAAACATAACGTGGTCACCACTAAAGCACAACCAATGGATATATTCATCATCATCAACCACACGAGCAACAGCAGTTTGTGGGAAGGAAATTATAACTCTACATTTAGAAGGCTCTGGAATATTAACTATGGACCCAGAATGTATCATTAAGCATGATTTTATTCATATAACCGGACAACAATCAATATCAACAGTGACTGGGGCATCCTACACGAGTCTTGCAAACATCTCAGAGCTTTCATATAACCTTGCAAAGAGTGAACACATCAACAGAACCAATGACTCATTGATGATAGACCAGATTTCAGTGCAACTTAATAAAATGAGGGGCTTGCAACAAAAGTTAGAAGCATTACACACTTCAAGTTTTCAACATCATTCAACTTCAAAACCCAGTAGTACAGTTGCATATTCTGCCTTAATCGTCAGCGTAATATCCATACTACTGATTTCAGCTATAACGGTAATACGCAGAAGATCCAGTACCGCTGCAATAACAGAAATGGCGCAATCACCTAATTGTTCGACTCCGCCACCAAACAACAGGACAACACCCACACCACATCCACGGCAAAACTTCACAATTCAAGTCTAAATCTAATTGACCATTCGTCAATGCCGGGGAGAATGTTAAGTTACTTTTATTTTATTGTTAATATAATTTGATTTTGTCACTATGTTCATAAAATCTGCAATGCATGCATAATTTTTATTTAAGTTAAATGAACTTTATTATGAAAACAAAAAACTACAATGCATGCATTATTTTTAGTTAAGTTAATTGAACTTTATTATGAAAACAAAACTACAATGCATGCATTATTTTTAGTTAAGTTAATTGAACTTTATTATGAAAACAAAAACTACAACGCATGCATTAATTTTTAGCAACTATTCAATATGCATTTTTATTTAGGTCAATTCATGTAAACTTTAATTTTATTAATTATGTCATTTTGTATAAAAGATGACCAATTTTTGCAATAAAGTGTATTGGGTTACAAGTCTTCATACACATCACGTCTCTTTATTTCGTACTAACAGTCTTTCAGTTCAAGTACTGGAAAGACAAAAGGAAAATAAAATAGTGATTAATTCTGACGCAACGTTTGAATTAAATTACACTAGAATTCCTTATCGGTTCATAACTAAAGAAGTCAAAAAATAAAAGATTAAATTAAAACCCTTGAGCCTGCAATATTTTCAATTGATGGCCAGGAAGTCGAAGTAAACTTTAAAACAATGATTAATGGAAAAGTTGCACAAGTTTAAACAGATACATAAGCATCGTCAAGCTAAATTATATGCCAAAAGACATCAAGCCAACTAAGCCATCCCATTCCAGAAGATGACAGTTTTAAAGCAGCATATGAATTTGGATTGTCCCCTCTTCATGCTAGAATACGTTTTATTTCTTAAATTAGGTTATGATTTGGAATTTGGTCCGTTAGGACAAACAGTGAGAAAAAAATAAGGAAAATAAAGAAATAAGAAAGCAAAAAAAAAAACAAATCCAAGAAAAATATTTAGAACCAGGCCTAATGATCGATCATGGCTGTAATGCAAGTTTTTTTTTAGATCCAGAAACTGCAGCATCTGTTACAGGTGTAGTTTTGGAACTAATGATGTTCTTCAACATTATATTACAAGTTGTAGCATGCAGCAGAAAGATAAATGCAAAAAAAAAATTGGAGAGTATGCCAAAAAAAACAGGTATACTTTATAACCAAAAATAATCCACAGTTCATAAAATATTGTACCATAGGGAACAACAAATTAAACACAATATGCTAGCAATAAGTGATCTATCTGAAGAAGCGCAAGAAAAAAGAAACAAGGACTACAGATTATTTCGCGAGCACAACACCAAAAAATTTCCAGATGTTGTACTAACGAAGACCTTATTACTATTTTATTATGCACGTCAGATCCCTATATGTCCAATATACGGCAAAAATGGAAAACTTACTATGTATATTGAATTAGAAGATAAACTACTTCTAGATGATGAAAACCAAGGCTATTTAGAAAAATTTACTAAAATTGTTTAATTAATAGTAATTTTTAAGAACTTAGATGTTCGTTATTTTGTCATTTTATGCCCATTAAACAATTTTAAATTTACTACTTTACATAAATTATATAATATCTATTTTGGACTTAATAAACCAATTTTAAACTCAAACTACTTCAAAAAACCAACCCTTGGCTCCGCGTACTAAAAACTTAACGGTGGCCAAAGATTGGCACTTTCTTACAAAATTTAAGTTTTAAATAAGTATAAGTTGCAAATTTGACTTAAAATATGGGACTTTGTACAAAACAAACGTTTTAACAAGCTTTAATACTTCACTTTTTTACCATAAATCAGCTAAAACTTAAAATGCATTTTAAACCAATCATAATTATTTTTCTAACCGGTCTATTTTTAAGTTTTATATCTTAAACCTAAAGCTAATAGTCTCACCTAGTAAACAAAAAAAGTGTGTAGAAAAATTCCAATCCAATCAAAAGTTATAGATTTTAGACCGCGAAAGAAAATAAATCAAAATGCGGCAGAAATAGTTTTTGCCTTTTTTAATCTATATATATAAAGGAATAACGTTACTGACTGACTGACTTACTGACTTACTGACTGATTCATCATCGCACAGCCCAAACGCGCAGAGCTAGAAACCCGAAATTTCGACTGTGGGTACCTTTCCTTATGTTTAGATCCACTAAGACGGGATTTCGGGAAATTCGGACCCGAAGGGGCTTAAAATGGGCCAAATATGAAAATATCCGAAAGTTAATATCTCCTAAACTACAAACGATAGAAACAAAATTTAAAATAGATCGTATTTTACTCAAAAAATAAGCAGACCAGTGTCTGGAATTTTTTCAAAATATTAGACCCTTAAGGCTAAAAAAGGGGAAAAAATAAATTTTGATAGTGCCTAGGTCCACTTTGTAACTTCTAAACGAGTTAAGGTACAGACATAGTTCAAAATGCAATCGACAGATACTAAAAAAATATGAATACGTTTTTGCCACTTTTTTTAAATTTGGACGTTGAGGGGTAAAAAAAGGGTTCAAAAATGGGTAAAAAATCTTTATTGGTACTTTTTGTAACTTTTGAACTAATAGAGATAAATACGTAAAATAAATTGCGTTCGACAGGTGTCGACAAAATAAGAATATGTTTTCGATACTTTTTAAAAATTTTGGACCCTTAGGCACAAAAAGGGGTACAAATTACATATTTGTAATTTTTAGGTACTTTTTGTAACTTCTTAACTAATAAAGGTAAAAACATAGTTTAATTTGCGTTCGACAGGTCAGGATAAAATATGAATATATTTTTTTAACTTTTTTTAAAAATCTAGACCCTAAGGGGCAGAAAAAGAGTGCAAATTTGTAAAGTGGTACTTTTTACGTA
Source organism: Melanophora roralis (assembly GCA_963583895.1). NCBI lineage: Eukaryota > Metazoa > Arthropoda > Insecta > Diptera > Rhinophoridae > Melanophora > Melanophora roralis. The sequence goes on along the minus strand of OY757190.1, from coordinate 66,501,779 downwards.
CTTTTTGTAGCATCTGAACCAATAAAGATAGAAACATAATTCAAACTGCGTTCGACAAGTCTTGACAAAATATGAATATTTTTTTATACTTTTTTAAAACAAATTTTTTGATTTTTAGTTTGGCTTTAGTTCATATAATTTCTCTTTTATTAGAAGAAATTATTATTTTCCGTTAATGTTGAAAGAAACTTTCAATTTGAAAAAAGCTGATTCTTCTACCGCTACTAGCCGAGTAGAATGCATTTTCGAAAGCAGCTACGCAATTTCATCATCAGTACTCTTTGAACGGTAGTAGTGTATATGGTTGTAAACATCACCTATTTAACTTAAATGTAACAGAGAAAAGTATACGGTATCAGTGTTTTCCTTCTGTTTTTATTTTGTAAGTTAGGACGAAGTTTATTTTTCATATAAACTATGCTTTTTTCCATTAAAAGTCTCTTTGGCAACACTTGACTAACGGACAAGCATTTGTCCATCTCTCAGATGGAACTTTTTTAAAACTTAAGAACCTAAGGGATAGAAGAAAGGGTACAAATTACATTTTGGTACTTTTTTAAATTTCTTAACCAATAAAGGTAGAAACTTCATTTAAATTGCGTTTTGCAAGTAAAAGTTTAAGAAATAAAGGCAGAAAACATCACTTTCACTTAATAAATTTCTAAAACTGCGCTTACGAAGTAGCGGGTCACGTGCTAGTATATTAATATTTTGCTTATAAGAACTTTTGTTTTAATTCAAAATATTTTTCTCTATTGATGTTTTTATTTAATAAGAAATCTAAAGTGTATTTTTGTCAAAAAATCAAATCGAACAGGACCGAAATCAATAATTATCTTTTAATTCTTAAAAAAAGCACACAAAAAACTTTCCAAATTTGTATTCAAACAAACCATTTTTTTAAATTGTAGTTTTTTTACACAATATTTTATTAGATTCTAATAAAATTGTTAACTGATTTTTATGTCAAAAAAAATAAACGAAAAATCAAAAAAAAAAAAAACAAGTAAGAGTGCTATATTCGGCTGTGCCGAATCTTATATAGCCTTCACATTGGCCTTCGAAATCCCAAACTTTTTTATTTGTATCAATTTTTTTACTCATTAAAAATTTCATATTTTTAAATAGGGGTCGGTGTCATTTTTTAACGCTCCACGGATGACAACGGGGAAGCTGTAGTTGTTTTTATCCTAATTTTTTCAAATTTTGTATGGCAACCCCTTTAGAGGGTGGAGATAGGGTGTAAGTATATTCTAGAAATATGTTTGGGAGGGGAAACTAATGGGGGTCAGTGATATATTTTATTCCTCTAGGGGCGACTCCGGGGAAGTTGTACCCTTTTTTACCTTATTTTTTAAAATTTTGTGTGGCAACCATGTTAGGGGCTGGAGATAGAGGGTAAGTATGCTCCACAAAAATGTATGGGTGGATAAACTAATTAGGGTCGGTCGTACACTTTATTGCTTTTAGGCCGACTCTGAAGACGTTTTTGGGAATTTGCACATTCTTTTTGTAATTTTTGTATGGCAACCCCCTTAGGGCGTGAAGATAGGGGGTTGGTATGCTCTAGGTAAATGTTTGGGTGAAGAAACTAATGGGGGTCGGTGATACACTTTATTTCTCTAAGGCCAACTCTGAAGAAGTTTGGGGCATTTTTATATAATTTTTGTAAATTTTGTATGGCAACCCCGTTAGGGCGTGGATATAGGGGGTTAGTATGTTCTAGGAATATGTTTGGGAGAAGAAACTAATGGGGGTCGGTCGTACACTTTATTGCTTTTAGGCCAACTCTGAAGAAAATGTGAGCATTTTCATATCATTTTTGTAAATTTTGTATGGCAACCCCCTTAGGGCGCGGATATTGGGGGTATTTATGATCTAGGAATAAGTTTGGGTGAAGAAACTATTGCGGTCGGTCGTACACTTTATTGCTTTAAGGCCAACTCTGAAGAAGTTGTGGGCATTTTCATATCATTTTTATAAATTTTGTATGGCAACCCACTTAGGGCGTGGAGATAGGGGATAAGTATATTCTAAGAATATGTTTGGGAGGGAAAAATAATGGGGGTCGGTCGTACACTTTAGTGCTCTAAGGCCAACTCTGGAGAAGTTGTGGGCATTTTCATATCATTTATGTAAATTTTGTATGGCAACCCCCTTAGGGCGTGGATTAGGGGGTAAGTATATTCTAGGAATATGTTTGGGAAGCAAAACTAAAGGGGGTCGGTCGTACACTTTATTGCTCTAAAGCCAACTCTGAAGAAGTTGTGGGCATTTTCTTATTATTTTTGTAAATGTTGTATAGCAACCCCCTTAGGGCGCGGAGATAGGGGGTAAGTATGTTCTAGGAATATGTTTGGGAGAAGAAATTAATGGGGGTGCGTGGTACACTTTATTGCTCCAAGGCCAACTCTGAAGAAGTTGTGGGCTTTTTTACATCATTTTTGTAAATTTTGTATGGCAACCCCCTTAGGGCGTGGAGATAGGAGGTAAGTATGCTCTAGGAATACGTTTGGGAGAAAAAACTAATGGGGGTCTGTGATACATATTTTTGCTCTACGGTCGACTCCGGGGAAGTTGTAGCGGTTTTTACCTTATTTTTTAAGCCGTAGGAGCGATTTTAAAAATGTTTTAATTAAGTTTTGTATAACAACCCTCTTATATATATGAACACTAATGCTAATAAAATTTTTGTTTTGGGTGTGTTTCAATAATATCAACATGACTGATTCTGTTTTTTTCTTTTCTTGTTGTTTTTTTATTATTACATGCAAAAGTATGTTCTTTGTTGTTGTTGTAGACTCAAAAAAACGAGGTAGGCTTGGTTTTTTGCTTACATATATCTCGGTCATTTATCGGGCGATTTTGCTGAATTTCAATATCGATTTTTTCGCGACTATCTGTGACAGTTTGATTCCAAATTCGGGTCTATGCGATATCGGCGGGCTTCAGAAAATTGATTTCAACCATAACACGGACAGACGGACATCGCTAAATCGGCTTCCCTATCTATAAGGATCCAAATGGATAATAAAGAAATTACAAATGGAATGACAAACTTATATATACCCTTATCACTTATGTGGAAGGTATAAAAAAAGCCTTAATCTTATTTATTGAAAATAGTAGGCCGTTTTTTCCAATCAGATACACAATTTTATTAAATATAAAAAAAATTTTTTTTGAAAAAAATGCCTGCTATTTTCATAAAAAAATTATTGCTATTAAACAAAATATTGTTTGCATACAAACGTTTCATTTCTGTTATGAAAAATATCTAAATAATGTACAAATTTTTTAAAAACCCAAAATTAGCTTTATTTTTGGCTTTAAGTTTTTGTTTTAAGCTTTTTTAGCTGCTTTTTAACCGCGATTTAGCTTCAACAAAACGTGACTTATAGATAAACTTTAAAAAAACATATCTTTTTCTTAAACATTTTTTTAAAGTTGTAAGAACAGTTAACCTAGAAGTTCAATCATTTAATTTTTGTTAAGAAATTAGAAGGTTCCAAAATTGTTTTAAAGTCTAATGGTAAATTACAAAAGCTTAACAATTTTGAAATTTAAAATAGATTTGAAATACTGATTTTGTATGAAAATTAGGTTAAAAAACCTATTTTAAAACAAAAAAAATTAAATTAAAAAAGTGCAAAAAGGTGGCGTATACTGGAAATATGTATATTTTTTGTAAATAAAAAAGGCTATAGCTTTAAAAATTTCCTCCATGAGAAAAGATGTTTTTACATTAGTCAATGTAATGTTTATACTTAGGTAGTAAAGAATTAGTGGTCGTCATTTGTGACGCATAAAATATTAACCTATAGGTAGCTCCCTGGTTTAATATTTTCAGTATACACATTTCTTTGGCATAGCGTTTAAAAAAAAGTAACTAAAGGCGGGCCAAAACATATTTCATAGAGATGCGATAAGATAAGTTCGGGAAGTCAAAGAAGAAACAAAGTTTAATTAAATTTTTTTAAGCGGCTAACATGAATTTTCCTAAATTTAAGGTCAGATTTTTAACAAAATTTTTTACAATATAAATAAATAAATAAATAAATAAAATAAATTTAAATTTTTCAAAAATATATACAGTTCCGTTACGGTTTCCTGTTGAACAAACCTAAAAACACTTAAAATGTCTATATGACTTTTTTTGTATTTATTTTTTCTGGATTAAAGTAAAACAGAGAAAAAAATAAAAGTCAAAAAAATAAGTTTAAATTTTTATGAGTGTCAAAAAACAATTTGATTTTCTAATTTTTAGTATTATATTACGTCTAAAAAATTCGTTTTATCTTGCTACCCAGCAAAAACTAACATTGCTTTGTAATGAGTTAAGATCCAAAAAACTCTTACTAATTTGCATTTTAACTCATTACTTTAACATGGCGATGCCATTGGAGGCAAGTACTTACCATGCTCGTTTACAAAGAGGGAGTTAAATAAGTACTTACCATGCTCGCTTACAAAGAGGGACTTACATAAGCCATTACTTTGCTGGCATTAAACTAACCTTTTCCTGGGGACCCCAGTTACTCATTGTTGTATTTAAAGTTTTTTTCTTTGATGTTTTGGTTAAAACTGGCTTAAAATATTTAGTTATAATAAGTTAAGAAATTGTCAAACTGAAACTAACCTGCCTAAATTTTTGATAAGAAATAACTCATTATCTAACAACTGCTAAGTAATACAGACGGTATGTAATAGTAGTTGAAAAGTAAGAAATTTGTAATGCCTAATCACTTCCAAGTTTTTGCTGGGTAACTATAAAAGTTGTTTAACTGGTATAAAATGTATGGGAATACAACAACAAGCATTTAATCCGATAACTTATAAAAACCAATGTGCTGTTTATAGAACACGAAAAGCGAAACGTCTTGGACATTTTGTATGTGTTTTGTTTTTGCAACAATAACAAAATACACAAAAAAACATCCAAAACGATTTTCCTTTTGTGTTCTATAAATAGCATATTACATTTAAAACTAAGACGTTAAATAATTTGAAAAGAGAATACGTCATATTTTCAACTGAGTTTAGACAAAATTATTAACAAATAAAACAGACATGTTATTACACTATACAAATAAGTCTTAGTTGTAAAACTCAGATGATAACTCCGGTAGTGTAAATATAGCTTAAAAATGGTTTGGCTAATGTTGTGTTTATAGAACACAAACTTTTGTCACTGAAACAAAACACATGCAAAACACCCAAGACGTTCCACCTGTCGTAATCTTTTAACTGCACTACATGTTTTGAAATTGTTTTTGCTTCCTGCTCAATTTCTATTGCCGAAACGTATAATCGTTTTTTGATACCGGTATCAAAAAAAACGGTATATTGCGAAACAAATTATTTCGGTATCGGTATCAATACCGGAAATTAAATATAAACGGTATATTAGGTTGCCAACCTTGATGCATATGTATAAGTTAACGTACTCGACGTTAATTGTGCTTAAGGTGGTTTTATACGAGATGTATTTTACACATGACTTGTCACTTTTGCAATCCACATGTAATTGTGTATGTCTGCTAAAATTGTCATTTTACAGATGGTTTACAATTTTAGCTTGCACACGTACGCATTTAATTACATCTGACAAAACCTCCAAACCAAAAATAACAACTTACTCTTCATTGTTGTTGTTCTAAAAACATCTAATGACACATGCTTTGTCAGATGAAAATAGAACGCGCTCTAATTGAAAATTTGTCATGTGACTTTTTCATATGTGTTTCACACAAACAATGTTGCCACGCGTTCACACGACAAGTATCAATTATGCAGTGAAAAATTTGACAGGTCATATGTAAAATACATCTCGTATAAAACCACCTTTAGCATTTCATTTATTTGCCACAAATTATTTTGAAGTATTTTTCTTGCGCTATGTCTGCAACAGAGTTGGGCAAAATACATGATTTGCTATATTTGAAATACAAAATACTTGTTCCGCTTGTATTTCAAATACAAAATACCATATACTTTCAAGTCGAGTATTTGAAATACAAAATACATTATTTTAGTATATTTTATTTAAAATACAAAATACATTTATAACCATCAATCAATCGGTAAAACATGAGTTTCCTTTCATGAACACTAGATTTGTAAAAATTTAATCAGATAAGCAGCCTTTTGTTGGGGAAAACATAAATCCTGGTAAAGAAAACAATCTTTCTACAGGTCCTGATGAACACAAACTGGTGTTAAATTTTATGAAAACAGTTCTCTGTATGTGAAAAACAATTAAATTAAAAGTAAAGTAATATCAAGGCGAATTCAAAAATTTACCCTCTGCATTTCTTTTGTATACCCTTCACATAGTGATAAGGGTATATATCAGTTTGTCATTCCGTTAGCAATTTCTTTATTATCCATTTGCGACCCCATAAAGTATATATATTCTGGATCCTTATAGATAGGGAAGTTGATATAGACATGGCCGTCAGTCAGTCTGTTGAAATCAAGTTTTCGGAGTCAAATAAAGTGATACGGACCAGTTATTGGTGTCAAACTATTGAAAAAATATCATGGAGACAATTACTACTCAAAATTAGAAAAATCGGTTGACTATTGACCAAGATATAAACGAAAACTCAAAATAACCCATTTTTTTAGGACATCAGTGCATATATCCCTATATATCTCTTGGCACAGATACTCTGAAAATAGGGACCTCAATAAGGGAAAATTTTTTTCAGATAGGATCAGGGGAAGTGGTTTTTTCTCTACAATTGCACAAATTTTATGATATATTTCATGCGCTAAATCTTAGAAACTATAACAGCTATCGACTTCGAATGTTTTAAAAAAAGTAATTGTACAACAGGACCTACACTTTGGAGAAAAAAATTGTTGGGTGGGGAAAGCAGAAGGTGTAGCTCCCATACAAACTAACAATTTTTATGAAATTTTCGATATGCTATGTCTCGGAAACTATAACAGCTATCGACTTCTAGTGTTCTACAAAAAGTAATTAGATGATAAGACGTACATTTTGGGGGAAAAAGTTGGAGAAGCAGGGGGACTAGAAGATCCCATAAAAATTTACAACTTTTTTTAACCTTTTAATAAGAATAATGTCGAAAACTTTTATAATTATTATTTTCTGACACAAGGTATTTTTTTTATATTATTTGCAGTACAAAATAACTCGGCTGGGTATATTAAAAGACCAATGTGAAGGGTATATAAGATTCATAAGTATTTGAAATACAAAATACTTCAGTGTTAGGTATTTGAAATACAAAATACATTAGAAGGTGGCATTTCAAATACAAAATACGTATTTGTATTTCAAATACAAGTATTTTAAACACTGCCCAACCCTGGTCTGCAACAACGGATGTAGAGCTGTGTAGTTCTTGAACGAACTAGCTCAATTGAACTATTCACCTAACTGAGCTAAATGAACGATTCACCATACTGAGCACTTTAAGTTTCGTAGTTCATGTTCAGAGTGACCGCTCGTCGACTAAAGTTGCATTTTGCAACCTTTTCAAGGCCCTGCGACTTTTTGTGCGACTTTTTTATGCTGACAATATTTTGCCACTTTTTTGAATTTTTGCAACTTTTGCCCCTTTTTTGTTACGAAAGTTAAACAAATTCTAGCATATGCGCATACATAAGCACATACCTTGCATATGTGGACATTTGTGTTATTCCCAAATACCGCAGTCCATAGTTTTTTTTAAAATTTAACATGCTGAAAGCTTTTGGCATACAGTGTGTTGTTTAAAAAATGATTTAAGTAAGCCACTGTGACCAAATTTATATAAAATAGTTGCGTATATTTTTTCATTACCCCACAGCAGCGCATGTGCTGAAAGAATTTTTCCTAAGTTAGGGCTGATTATAAATAAATTGGCAAACAAATTAAAAGTTAAGACCTGTAATTCAAGGCTGTCAGCTTTACATTTATTAAATACTGAACTAGAAGACTGTATTCCAGGTGATGAACTAAAACACAAGTACAGAAACAAATTTTCAAATAATATGAACAAAATTAAAAATATGAACTTGTGTATTATTACATTACATCCCTAGAGATAAAAAACCAGTGGGTAGTTTAAATGTGCTATATGTTTTTTACTTAGACTAGCGTCTGTCTGTCCTTGTTTCAACCAAATTTAAAAAACGATATTCCGATATTTAAAGAACATTCGATTTTTCATAATACTAAAACTATATAAAAATTAAATTTTTTTTTTGCAATTTCAAATTTATTACTTTTTATGTGTCTTCGTACAAAAATTCGTTTTTAATGAATGTTTTCTTTTTGATACATTTCTTATTTTTAATTTATTTTGATCAAGTTTTTTTAAGTTGTTGAATTATTGATCTGTTTTTGTTTTTATTAGTTGTAAAAACATTAATAAAAAGTTGAATAAGGGCTTTAAAAAAGAGTGCAACTTTTTTTTCCAAAAGCGACTTTTTTATGCGATTTTTTTCCTAAAACGACTATTTGTGCCACTTTTTTAAAATTCTAAGCGGTCACACTGTTCATGTTTCACTTTGGTTATTTAATTTTGGTTCAAACACATACACATGATATATCGTTTGTGTTTGGTGCACATTACCAGTGATGATTCTTCAGCCATTTGAGCCATTTTATTGGAAAGTAATTTTCTGATAATAATTTCTTTAGTTAGACATATTTTTTAAACTTAACAATTTTTTTGGTAGGTCGTTGTTTTGTTTATTTTTCTTTATTTTTAACATCTGATTTTTTTGTTTTCCTCAGACCGTTTCTTAAAACAAATAAAATATAAAACAAGAGTGCTATATTCGGCTGTGCCGAATCTTTTATACCCTTCACATTGGTCTTTTCATATACTCAGCCGAGTTACTTTGTACTGAAAATAATATAATAAAAATGCCTTGTGCGAGTTTTAAAGTCCATAGAAAGCTTTACAAAATTTTAACGTTCGTATGAATAATAGAAATAGATGAAGAAGGTTTTAGATCGAGAGTTTTAAAAGTTTTCGACATTTTTGATAATAAAAGGTTAAAAAAAGTTGTTAATTTTTATGGGATGTTTTAGTCCCACTGCTCCTCTCCAACTTTTTTCCAAAATGTAAAAATTATTTGATTATTACTTTGTGTAAAATATTCGAAGTCGATAGCTGTTATAGTTTGTATGAGAGCTACCCCTTCTCCTGGCCGCACCAAAAAAATGTGTTCTTCAAAGTGTAGACCTTATTGTCCAATTACTTTTTGCAGAGCATTTGAAGTCGATTTCTGTTATAGTTTCCGAGATACATATGTATAACGTATCGAAAATTTCATAAAAATCGCCAATTTGTATTGGAATTAACCCTTCCCCTGCCTTAACCAGAAAAACTTTTTTCCAAAGTGTAGGTCTTATCATCCAATCACTTTTCGCAGAGCACTAGAAGTCGATAGCTGTTATTTTGTAAGGGAGCTACCCCTTGTTCACCTCCCACACAAAAAATTTTTTCTTCGAAGCGTAGGTCCAATTCCTTTTTGTAGAACATTTGATTTCGATATCTGTTACAGTTTTCGAGATATAGCGTATCGAAAATTTCATAAAAATTGTTAGTTTGTATGGGAGCTAACCCTTCTTAACCGCCCACCAAAAAAATTTTTTCTTCAAAGCGTAGCTCCTGTTGTCCAATTACTTTTTGTAGAGCATTTGATGTCGATAGCTGTTATAGTTTCCGAGATATAGCGTATCGAAAATTTGATAAAAATTGTTAATTTGTACCCCTTCTTCTGCCCCCACCCAAAAATTTTTTCTTTAAAGTGTAGGTCTGGTCGTACAATAATTTTTTGTAGAAGATTTGAAGTCGATAACTGTTATAGTTTCCGAGACATAGCGCATAAAATATTCCCCCAAATTTGTGCAATTGTAGAAAAAATATCACTTCCCCTGATCCAATCTGAAAAAAATTTTTAGGTCCCTACTTTAAAAGTATCCGTGCCAAGTTTTGTGGCAAGAGTGACTATATATACTGAGATATATAGGGATATATGCACAGATTTTGTCCTAAAAAAATGGGTTATTATGGGTTTTCGCTTATATCTCGGTCAATAGTAAATTGATTTTGCGATTTTAACTAGCGATTTTTCGCGGGATATTTCTAACAGTTTGACACTAAACACTTGCAAAGATACATCTTTTAACACCAGTTTGTGTGTTTTTCAGCTTTTAGTGCGTATTGATAAGTAGCTTCGTGTTTTTGTTATAAGTGTGTATTGGTGTTTTCTCTAATTAAATATGGTGTGATTTGGTAGAATGAGAGCAAGATTAACAAATTTGTTTTTCTGTTTTGTTGAAACAGATACATAAAAATAATGATGGTTAACTATAAGTACTTTCGATGTTTTTCTTATTCTGGCTACATAAGCAAGTTTTTCTATTTTTTAAATTTTATTTAAATAAATAAAACAAATTTAGCTAAAAAAATTAAAACTGCATCGTTACTATATACATATATTAAAGTCAAATTTTAAATTTAAATAATTAAAGAATACAAAATAAATATATATTATTTTATCTTAATTTTTGAGCTTGAGATAAAAAAAATGTTTTTTTTTTTTAAATTTATGTTATTCATTTTTAAACACTATAGCTACAATAAACTTTAAAAATCAAATTTTTGTTTCATTCACAACCTTTTATATAAATGATCTTGTGTATTTGTTGTACCAACAGTTATAAGAAAACATGCATGATACAATTGTTATTCAGCACAAAAAAAAAGAAACAAACACATTACGCACTCAATGCAAAACCATAAACAACAATATTTGTTTAAAAGAGTAGAGTGAGTGCGCAATAGCAAAACCATACAATATCAGTTACACTTATTCACACATTTATGCCAAAAAAAAACTAGTATGTACATGGATGTACAAGGTATATCTGCTTTTGCAATACTTATTTGTTCTATTAATGCAAGTGTATATTTGACACCAATAACTAGCCGTATCTTTTTATTTGACTCCGGAAACTTGATTTCAACAGACGGACATGGTTATATAAACTTTCCTATCTATAAGGATCCAGAATATATATACTTTATGAGGCGCAAATGGATAATAAAGAAATTACAAACGGAATGACAAACTGATATATACCCTTATCACTATGTGAAGGGTATAAAAAGGATCATTGCATAAAATACTGAGTTTGGTTTTGTTTTTGTACCTAAAATTGGTTTTGTACCTAAAAATAAAAAAGATAAACTATTATATTCGGAAATATATTATCAGTTCGTCTGTAAGAGCAAACTATAAAATTTTTTATTTTTTTACCGTGAATTACATATCTTCACATAATTTAGTAGAAATTGAGCAAAAAGAACATTAAAAAAGCTGAAAGAGCTGCAGAGCGACTGTACTATTGAGCTAAAGGATTGAACTATTTAGCTCAGTAATGTGAACTGAACTATAAAGATCGCTCACCTTAAAAGGCTGATAAACCCAACTATAAACGGATGTCATATAGCAAGCGAATGTTTTAATCAGGTTGATTGGCACAAGAGTTGCAGTATCAGCGAAAAACATAGTAACCGCTATTACTTAATGCATTGTAATAGATAATTAAGTTTTAGTTTGTTTAAGAAACTTAAAAGCTAATTTATATATGTACTTGGTTTACTTTAGTTGGAGCGGGCCAGGTTAAGCAAGTTTAAATACGATTTATTTACATAAGTTGGGACTGAAATGAAACATGCTTTTATGAAACAGATATTTTATATTTAAAAAAGAAAGGCCCTATCTCATATTTTTTACGCGCTTAGATTTTCGATTATTGGCCTGCTCAAATATTAAAATTGGCAAAAAAAAAAAAAAAACACAGCTTAAAAAAAAAGAGTTAGGGTTGTTTTATATTAAGGAAACAATAGTAATTAAATATTATTTTTGTCGATACTTCTGATAAATTTACTCCTTATTAAAATAATTTAACGCTACACGGTAACAATTGACGATTCTTTCGCCATTAGTGATTGCTTTAGCACCGATGCCGCATTGTTGTCTTTAGTGAAATGTACTACTTCGTCCTGATTGTCGGAAATATCTGAAGCTGCCATAACCATATCTATTGAACCTTCCAACTCCAAAAGATCAAAAGTAAGGGCAACCTCTCGGTTTAATACCGTTGAAAGATATACAAGTTTTTGACCCACCGATGCAGGTAGTTCTTGGATTCGGTCTTCATAAACATCCAAAAGAGCAAAGCTGACATCAATCAAAACACGCATAAAACGGTGCTCACCAATATGGCGGGAGATAAAAGCAATAATAGTTCCAATCGATTTTTCATCTCGTCCCTCCAGGGCACGATGTAAACCTTTACGATGTATAAGTTCTTGCATAACACTCACTGTAACCTCTGGCGATTTTAAAGCCGAATTGCTTAAAACTGAGTCCAGACATTTGCTGTATTCATAACGTCTCAGGTGTTTGTCGAAATTTTCTAAACGTTGTCTTGTTGCATAGGTAATTTCGTGGTCAATTTCAACTTGATCCTTACCCGAAACTATATGATTTTTCTTGTGCTTTCGAACATTTTCTTTGTATCGTAATACTTCCATATTTTGTATGGAAATTAATCCATCCACCATACCAGCGGCAATTGTTTGGTCACTGGGAGCCACACCTAAGCTGAGAACAGCGTTAGGGAAACTAAGAGTGTGCACAGGTTGATAAGAAGCTACATCGTAGATTTTAACCTGACGATCTAAGCCTCCAGACATTATGCGTTTACCATTTGACCCTAAACGCAGGCAAGTGACTGTTTTGTGATGTTGCGAAAGTTTTGTAAGTAAACGACATCCGGCAAACGCATCCCACACACGTATCTCGGTACCGCCTGCACTAATAAAGATGCCACCAGTCGGTAAAAAGAGTAAAGATTCCACGGGACTGCAGTGATCCACTGTTCCTGTAGCTTCATTAGTTCTAGTATCGTATAGCTTTATTTTTCCATCGTAACCGCCCGAAACAATAACATCTGCAGAAACAGGGTTAACTGTTCCCGCCCGAACGTAGTCCTCATGACCGAAAAATGTATGAATTGCTTTTTCGGTGGCAACATCCCACAGCTTGACAGTTTTGTCATCTGAAAAACTAGTTATGCGCAACAAGTCTGAGGTGAAATTTACACGATGGACGGGAGCTTTGTGACCTTTAAATAATCTTAAAACATTTTTGCTAGAGGTGTCAAACAACTTAACTAAGCCCTGTTCATCTCCAGCTATAAGTAGTCGGCCATCCTGACGAAATGTTCCCCCATAGGCTGTCTCTTGGAATCGGGATAAGTTCTTAACTACCAACTTTGTTATAGGATTGTAGATTTGCACTCTAACCGAACAGGTAACTGCAAAGTAGTGGGGCTCTATTGGACTAAAGTCAACATAGTCAATTGCACCAAATTCCTTCACTAGGGTGGGTACCTGTTATCATTAAATACAATTTGGACACTGCGTTTATAATCACGAATTCATTATCTTTGTTTAATACTTACGCTTAACTTTTTCCAATACTCTGTGTCCGGGGTGACAACTTTTCCTGTTTTGAGATATTTTTTTGTGTTCAAAGGCTTAAAATTAAACATTTTTATTGAAATTTTAGTAGTTAACAGAAATTTTATAAAGTGTGTCTGTTAAATCGCAAATTTTGGTTGTCGTTGTACCATGTTTCTTCACATGTGAATGGTAGGGACTGGTAAATCGACTTTGATTATAGTCGATAATCGATTTTGACCCCAAAAAAATCGATTTATTGTAATCGTATTTTTGTTGACGGTTTTATACTAAAATCGATTATTGAGCAAAAAAAAATCGATTTTACGTTAACAATTTTAAAATGCTAAACATTTTAAGAATTATTCTATAAACACAATTTTTTTTAACTATCTGCCCCGAAAACTCATGTTAATATGAAGAGTTAATGTATTATTTTAAAATTTTTAATATTTGACGCCGAAAGTTTATTAAAAATGCAGTTAGATTTGGAAAAAATTTTAAACAATTAAAAAAGAAAAAAAAAGTTCAGTACTCGGTACACTAAAAATAACTTAAAATTTTTAAACAATTTAAAAATAAAAAATAGTTCAGTACCAAGTACACTAAAAATAACTTTTTGTCCTTGAACATTAAATATGTATATCTGTTGTGTGTTTTTTTTAATTTTCAGACTTATTATATAATTTAATACTTTGAAATTATAATGGATATTTGTTTATGACCTGCGTTCTTTGTAATCATTAAATAGGTACGTGCACCCTTTCCAATAATATCTTTCTTTGCGAAAAGTTCTATTTACTTCTTAATAATCGTTTTTGAGGGTATCTTTTCATTTTAATATAGCATCAAAATAAAAGTCGACTTTGAATTATAATCGATTATGAGCTTCGATTAATCGACTTCAAAAATCGAGATTAAAATAGTTGATCGTAAAATTTGAAATTCGATTTTTGGCTTGGCTTACCATTCCCTAGTGAATGGCATAATCACACAAATAGTGAATTCAGACCCATGGTGAAATTATGTGTACGAGCACAGCTGATATAATTTTTTATGAATTAATCGAGGCAGGGTAGTCAAAGTTGTTTACTTTTATATATCTTTTTTTGACAACTCAGCCAACGAAAACTACAACAAAAACGAATATTATATTCACCAAATTTTGATGTTGTAGAGTCACAACCACCTGATACATAATTGCGCCATGTTTAGACCAATTCGCTCATGGTATAATTACCTTACAAGGTATACTCCTTACACCTTAGTAACAAGGTGTTAGAAATTTAACTTTTTTTTCTTATATGTATATTTATATAGTTTTTTTTTTCTTTTAGTAAACAAGAAAGCAGAAAACAAATCATTAAGCAGGACAATGTTTAGTAAATCATCAAATTGTGGATTCGAAGAAAATTCGTAGCTTGATATCTTCCAACATATTTGAGATACCGAAAAATAGATTGGAGTTTAAAACAAAGAGAACATCGTTTAAATAAAATTATTTTCTTTCTAAATTTTTGTGCATTGCGTCGAATAAAAAAAACTACAGGACGGTATATATGTAGATGCAATTACTTTCGCATACATACGCAAAGTTAATGAAAACGTAACATTTAAATGCATGTATTTTTATCAATCACATTTGTAGATACAAATACAAAAACACATCTATTTTATACACACGTCTATAAACGTGAACACAGTAAATACATTTAAATTAAAAATAACTTTTAAAATAACATTTAGGAACTCAATCAACTCATTGATATTTTATTTTTATGATTGATTATAAATAGAATTAATTTTATGTTTCATTTTATATTGAATTGGTAAAATCGAAGAAAGAAATAATTATATTAGTTTTTTACATTCAATAGCCTAAAAATACGCTAAATTTATAATTAATACTTAAAGGAACATCTAGTGGTTTTTATCAAAATGTTTAAATGTAATTTATTGCTTTATATGTACTGTATTGGCTATATTTGATTTGTTTTTGTTTTGTTCATTTCTTAAAGTTCTTTTAACTCTGTGTCTATAATAGACTTTGTTAACCTGTACATTTTATGTTGCCCCTATATTAAATTGAGTCTTGTGAAGCCCCAAAAAATGTGCTGTTCTTTTTAATAGTTTTTTGAAATCACTTATTGTTGTTTTTTTTAAATATAATGGCAAAACAGGAAGCGCCTATAATAAAAAATATAAATAACAATCAAGTTGGGTTTTCATTGTTTTTAGTTACCTAAAGTCCAAAATAGTGCAGAACCTGCACCTACTAGAAAAAGTATGGGAATAGAAGCAATGTTTAGCGCCATTATTTGATGGGAAGTGGACAATTAATAGCCAAACACACTGACTGGGGTTTCAGCTTTTCTAACCCTGTGACTTGAATAGACCACACCGGCTAAGACAACCATGATTAAAGGTGAAGTAATGCTTAAAACACAATTGGTAAAGAATTTATTTAGTTTCGAAGTCGAGAACAACAATCTTCAATATGTACATATGTATATTATGTTCACTTACAGGTAATAAATCATTAAAAGAATAAAAACAAATATGTAGTTGCTTTTAAAATAGTCCAGTCCAGGTTACTTACAAACCGACTAGTCATGCGTGGCATACTAGCGGCTGTCTTGAAGTTTTCGTATTTAAAAATACTGACCAAGGTCTGATATATTGTCGTGCCAATTGCACCAATTCCATTGCTGTAGGATTTTATCAAATTTCGTAAAAGAGATAAAATTAAATTGTGATGTTGCTGGTGGTTTCGGAACATTCATGTCTCCAGACATATCTACCTTTATTTCTTTTATGATTTGCAGCAGGATGTATAAATTAAATTTTCTGGATTTGCAGACAACAAGGTTACTGTTTTTCAGTTTGCTTTAAAAAACTTTATTTAAATAGTTAAATTTTATAATTACTAATATCACTGTTAAATTTTATTGTGTTTATTTATCTTCCACAACACAAAAAACAAACAATTTTTGACATTTTGGTAAATTTTACACAAAGAAAATGCCTGCAGATTTTTCAGTGTTGTAGTTGTTGCCGCGACGAATTCACCTTATTGAATTCGCCTTGGTATACTCGTTTCAATACAAGACGTATGCATCAGGTGGGAGCATTTCTACAAATATAAATAAATGTCATAAGTTAGCGGCCAGACGTTAATTTTTGCCTTTCAACTTGCAATACACTCAAGCTTTTCGAACTTAAAAGCAACATGATGATTAATTTTTCCATTCAAGTCGCCTTTTAACTTGATGGTAAGTTAACAGCTGATTATAATTATTTTTTATATATATCCGTTTATTGTGTGTTTGCTTATACTGTAGGTGTTTTAAACCTAATCGCGAGCGATTGAGCAGCATTTAGTTTGCACACTTGATCGCGGGCGTATGTAAGCGTCTAAGTCGCTTGTAAACGCTTATGGCAGCGCTAAGCGTAAACGAGGCCTAAAGCTGAAGGTCCATAACACACTTTTTATGCTTTCTCGCTTAACACGCGGTTGTCAAAAAAGTGAAAAACGTGTATTTCAGTATGGCAAGTTACAGAGTATGATGCATTGATGTCATATGACGCGACGCACGCACAAAGTAGAGCTACTTTCTACTTTTACATGCGTAATAAAGCGTCAAACCAACAGACAAGCTATTTTACCAAATGGGGATGAAAGCTTTATATTTTTTTAAAAACTATCGATAAACTTTATTGCAACGTAATTATTTTTGTTTTGTTATTGTAGTCTAAAAACACAAAGTTCAATGCGTCAAAGCAATGCGTGTAACTTGAAACGCAGCAACGTGCAAAAAGTTCAGAAAGCCACAACACATTGTGACGTTGACGGTGGGGTGTCACAAAGCCATAGGACATAAAGCCATATGGCATTAGGTCCCATTTCATTGAGACATAAGGGCATATGCTATTAAGTCTTTTTATAATGGGACTTAACGCCATACATTTTTTTCTGAAAATGAGACATAAAGCCATATTTTTAATAATGATTGCATGCACCCTCTTCCATGTAAGAAATATATTGTTGTTACATGTCGCCCTGTTTTATGTCAAAAATGCATTTGTCTGTCAAAATGTTGTTGGCAATCAATCAAATTCCGACATTGCAGGTGGTCCACGTGTTTATAGATTTATATAATATGGAACATTCGGAAGATATTTTTGAATATAATTTAATATCCTTATAGCTTATGTAGATTGCTCTTTATATTTTATTTAATAGAACTAAACATGCGGGGGTGGTTGCTTTAATACCATGGTAGATAAGGCCATTTTTGTTTTATTTTTCATTTGAATGAGAGATAAAGCCATCATGGCCTTAGCTCACATAAGCAATATTAGAAAGCGACTTTATCCCTCATTTCAGTTCCTGAGACACTAAAGTTAAGTATTGAAATCTGGCTTCGCATACTAATGTTTTTCTGCGTGGCGGCCTACGGCCGCACTTAGGGGTTTTTTCCTCCAGAAGGACGCGGCAGGTGGCTTCGCTGAATAAAGGTTTCCTGCGTGCGTCACAAGAATAAAAAAATGTTTTCTAATGATAACTAAGGATTTTTCCTTTCACAAAATGTTTGCCGCTGTAATTCCTGGAGCCTAGCAATTTTGGATTTTTTAAATCATAAATTTCATAGATAAATAGGCATATTTAGTGAAATAAAGCATTTGTAACGCAAAACATCAAATGGGACATATAACCATAATGGCTTTATGTCCCATTTCACTAAAATTGGCATGAGACTTAAGGCCATATCAAAACTATGGCTTTATGTCCGTTTAGATTGAGACATAAAGCCATTATGGCTTTGCGTCCTATGGCTTTACGACACCCCACCGACGTTGACGCGTGCCATGGACTTTCAGCTTAACGCTTACTTGCATACCTAAATAAAACTGGCAGCTATTGCGGCAATGTTTTAAGCAGTGCTACCACCATAAACAAAATATTGTTACCCAACTAAAAATGAAAAATTGCCTGAAAAAAATCCAAAATATGATAATTTTTTTTATTGAAGATGATTATGCATAAAATAATAAGACAAGGTAGCTATACAAATATTTAATTTTGCTCCAAAAGTTAAAACAATTAACCGACGAAACAATGTCTGCAAAAATTTAAGAAAAACGACCATTTTTGGCTTTAATAAATTATATGTTTACATATTCATGGCTATACTAAAATACTCGTTTACCTCCAAGGCGAATTCATACAAGGTAAACGCAGGGCGAAAAATTCGTACTGATATTGTCAAAAAAAAATGTGTAAATTTTGTACTTCAATATAAAAATAAAACTGCTGCTTTCTCAATATTGGGTTCAGTTCGGTAAAAGAATAATCGAAAATTGATTTCTCAAGACAAAAAGAAATTCTTTTAAAAGTTACGAATAATTGGATTTCAAGAAAAAAATTTTTGGAATTACTATATCTTATAGTTTTGCATGGTTCTTAAGAAAATAAATTTACTGGCACATGTTTCCCAGACAAGTTATAACTTTTTGTTTGTTTTTCATTAACAGATGATTGCTAAAGAATCTTCCTAACGAACAAGAAAGAAGTACAGGCTGCTTTGTGCTGAAATATTAAAATTATTTCCATAAGATCCTGAATTTTAGGTATCGAAACAGAATGAAATTTTCTTTTTAGTCAAATTATTAACAAGAAACATAAAACCAAACAAAGCTATATAAATGAATACCACTTTATTTTTCTACACTTATTCTTTTATGCAACTTTTTTGCTTCAAATGACTTTTTGTGCCGCTTTTCTACAATTCTCACCCTGGAAATAATTGTTATCCATGCTATGAATGCAATGCTGGGAGATTTTTAACAATAAGGGGGGTAATTAAGTAATTCGATTCGAATCAAAAATCTTTCGAATTCGTACAAATTAAATTATGCTGTACGATTTTCGAAAATTTATTTACGAAAGTTCGAAAATTAAATTAATTTTTTAAGTAAAAATTACAATTTAGGAAATTTTTCGCAAATTTTCAAAGTTCCTCAATGTTTATTACATATTTTAATTCGCCAGCAACTGATATTTTCCTTAAATTATTTCCTGAAACTATTTACCTTTTAATCGTATTAGATAATACAAGTTTCTTTTCGAATCGAAAATTTCTTTCGAAAGCTTTTTCGATTCGAATCGAATTACATAATAACACTCAAGATATCTGCTGGCGGCGCGAAAAAAATAGTTTAAATTAAGTTGGCTTCGTGAAGAAGCACTTAGTGTTATACAAATATGCACAGGGTACACCATAAATAATATTTCTTTTACATGTACGTCACTTCTCAGTATTTTATAGAACTTTATTTAGGATTAAAAACATTGAAAAATGGTGAGTTGTATTGTTTTTATTAAAAATTTTACCAAACCATTTAAGGATTTTTATTTTAGAGTGCGCTTTTTAACTTTAAAAGTTTATTATCAGTGATTCTGTTACTGATTTGCACTTGTGCCTATTTGCGTTCGTTATTCCCTAGCATAATGGACCGCAACAAAACCGGGTCTGTTTTTTAAACATTTGTTCACAAAAACAATTTAATTGTTAACAAAAATAGTTTAATTGTTTTGTTGTATTACAGTTTGCTTGGGGTTTTTTGGAAACTGGCTAGGATAGGAGAACGTAAATCCCCATACGTTGCAGTGGCCTGTTTAATAATGGCTGTTTCAATACTCTTTTGGACTTGACTGGCTTTAATATATCTGTACATATTTAGGAAAAAGAGGACTTAAGTTTTGGCTCGAGGAATTGCGTTTGTATTTTGTACCATTTTGTGTATGTTGAATACAATTTTATTTTAAGATATACTTATTTCTTCTCTCTTGTTTTTCTGCTTTGAGCAAAATCTGTGTCTGTGAAGCAAATAATTTTGTCGGTGCAACAGCATCAGACAAAGATGCTTGGAGATACTAATAACATTTTACATTCCGCCACTTAATAATAAATAGTCAAAACTCAAAATGATTTATTTCTTAATATGCTTTATATTATTAAACATATCAAGGCATGTACGTCTCCAAGGCACATTCAACAAGGTAAACCCAAGGCGAATTTAAAACATTCACCCTCTGCATTTTCTTTTTGTGTTTGAACGGTATAATGTCAGAAAAATTAAAAATTTCATGTTAAATTAAATTTTTATAACGTTATAATGTCAAATTGATTTTAATCAGCTGGGCTCTTAATATTACCTGGTTGAATGTGCCTTGTACGTCTCCATTGGATAAATTCATGTCTTTGAAAACGTCAAACTTAGTATATAAAATAAAACCAGTTTAAAAATACCGGATTGATTTATTTGGAATTTGACATTTGTCTTAACATAAAAAATATATTGGAGGTTTTCAATAACCAAGACATTATAAAATTATCTGGTTAAAACGTACAATTTCGGTTTTAAAATTTAAATTCATGCCTTGACAAACGTCCAACTTAGTATATAAAAAAAACAAGTATAAGTATATAACGTTTTTTTTTTGCATTTTGACATTTGTTTAGGCATTAATTTGTTCCGTGCAGACGTACAAAAACAGAAAGAAAACCTACTTTACACCTTACCATCTTACAATACTTTTGTGACAAACGCCCCTGTTTTGAATAAAAAATCCGACTAAATTACTCTATTTCAAACCGAATTTACAAATTAAGTTTATTTCCATTCCAACCGAATTAATATTTGAATGTCAAAAAATCAAAGAAAACTTTATTTAATTAAAACATGAGAAAATAAAATTATTCAATCAAAAAAACTGAAATGAAAAATATTCAGACAAATCGCACTCGTTCAACAATACTGTATTAACTCAAAATTTTTTTATTTTATCTTTTTGGCAAAAAACAATACATAACACTTATGTCTACCTATGGTTAAAAATTCCCATAGTTCTGACTATTCTTTCTTAATAAAATTACATGTTCAAAACGTAGGTTTCGTCGTCGAATTACTTTTTTTAGACCATTTGATGTCGATAGCTGTTAAAGTTTCCGAGATATAGCGTATTGAAAATTTCATAAAAATTGTTAATTTCTTTGGGAGCTACCCCTTGTTCATAACCCCCCACTCAAAAAACTTTTTTTTCATAGCGTAGGCTTTGTTCTCCAATTATATTTGTAGAACATTTGATGTCGATAGCTGTTATAGTTTCCTAGATATAGCTTATCGAAATTTAATAAAAATTGTTAACTTGTTCACCCCGCACCCAAAAAATTTTTTTCTTTGAAACATAACTCTTGATGTTCAATTACTTTTTGTAGAACATTTGATTTCGATATCTTTTATAGTTTCTGAGATATAGCTTATCGAAAATTTCATAAAAATTGTTAATTTGTTGTTGTCGTTGTTCACCCCCACCCAAAATTTTTTTTCTTAAAAACATAGCTCTTGATGTTCAATTACTTTTCGTAGAACATTTGATTTCGATACCTTTTATAGTTTCCGAGATATAGCTTATCGAAAATTTCATAAAAATTGTTGATTTCTATGGGACCTACCCCTTTTTCACCCCGCACCCAAAAAATTTTTTTTATAGCATAGGCTTTGTTGTCCAATTATTTTTGTAGAACATTTGATGTCGATAGCTGTTATAGTTTCCGAAATATAGCTTATCGAAAATTTCATAAAAATTGTTAATTTGAATGGGAGCTACCCCTTGTTCACCCCCCACCCAAAAAACTTTTTCTTTAAAACATAACTCTTGATGTACAATTACTTTTTGTAGAACGTTTGATATCAATATCTGTTATAGTTTCCGAGATATAGCTTATTGAAAATTTCATAAAAATTGTTAATTTGTATGGGAGCTACCCCCTGTTCACCCCCCACCCAACAAATTTTTTCTTTAAAACATAACTCTTGATGTTCAATTACTTTTTGTACAACATTTGATTTCGATATCTTTTATAGTTTTCGAGGTAAAGCTTATCGAAAGTTTCATAAAAATTGTTAATTTGTATGGGAGCTACTCCTTTTTCACCCCTAAGCCAAAAAATTTTTTCTTCAAAGCGTAGGCTTTTTGTAGAACATTTGATGTCGATAGCTGTTATAGTTTCCTAGATATAGCTTATCGAAAATTTCATAAAAATTTTTAATTTGTATGGGAGCTACCCCTTTTTCACCCCCCATCCAAAAAATTTTTTCTTCATAGCGTAGGCTTTGTGGTCCAATCACTTTTTGTAGATCATTTGATGCCGATAGCTGTTATAGTTTCCGAGATATAGCTTATCGAAAATTTCATAAAAATTGTTAATTTGTATGGGAGCTACCCCTTGTTCACCCCCCACCCAAAAAACTTTTTCTTTAAAAAATAACTCTTGATGTAAAATTACTTTTTGTAGATCATTTGATGTCGATAGCTGTTATAGTTTCCGAGATAAAGCGTATCGAAAATTTCATAAAAATTGTTAATTTGTATGGGAGCTATCCCTTTTTCACCCCCATCCAAAAAATTATTTCTTCATAGCGTAGGCTTTGTTGTCCAATCACTTTTTGTAGATCATTTGATGTCGATAGCTGTTATAGTTTCCGAGATATAGCGTATCGAAAATTTCATAAAAATTGTTAATTTGTATGGGAGCTACCCCTTTTTCACCCCCCATCCAAAACATTTTTTATTCATAGCGTAGGCTTTGTTGTCCAATCACTTTTTGTAGATCATTTGATGTCGATAGCTGTTATAGTTTCCGAGATATAGCTTATCGAAAATTTCATAAAAATTGTTAATTTGTATAGGAGCTACCCCTTTTTCACCCCCCCATCCAAAAAATTTTTTCTTCATAGCGTAAGCTTTGTTGTCCAATCACTTTTTGTAGATCATTTGATGTCGATAGCTGTTATAGTTTCAGAGATATAGCGTATCGGAAATTTCATAAAAATTGTTAATTTGTATTGGAGCTACCCCTTTTTCACCCCCCATCCAAAAAATTTTTTCTTCATAGCGTAGGCTTTGTTGTCCAATTATTTTTGTAGAACATTTGATGTCAATAGCTGTTATGGTTTCCGAAATATAGCTTATCGAAAATTTCATAAAAATTGTTAATTTGTATGGGAGCTACCCCTTGTTCACTAGAGCTGTGTAGCTCATGAACGAACGGGTCAAAATGAACGGATCACCGAATTGAACGAAGTGATCCGGTTATTTTACTGAGCGCTTTTCGTTCAATTGTGTTCCGTTCAATGTTTGTTTCTTCAGGTCTTTTTTATGTCACAATTTCGTTCGTTCAGATGTGTTTTTTATGTTATGTTCTTTTGTTTCAGTTGATTGTTTGTGTATTGATAAGAGTTGCTTTAAAAAGTTTGCGAATGTGCGTACATATTTCTTTTGAGCATCGCTGTGGCACTGCCATAATTTTTTTAAATTTGGTTTAACAGTCTTTTTCTAAGAAGTTTGATTTATTATAGTGTTTGTGTTTTTATGGATTACTATACACTTTTTACACAATTTTTATATATGCACAATTTTTAAATTATTTAGGATTTAATCCCAATTTTCTTGTTAATTTATAGGGTTTGTTGTTGTGGTTAAGTTTGTCTATATGCATTTCATTGGTTCTTACACCAAATCATCAGTAGACTTCAACCACCCAAATTCTTAAAAAACTCATGAATATTTTCTGTCTTTATATAATAATCTCATCAAACAAAATGAGAATTACTATAAAAAAACCAAAACGTTCAAGTTTTTTTAAGAATCCAACAAACCATTATTCGCTATTCGCTTGTTTTGATTTTCTTTTTCCCCTTACATTTGAATAACCATTGGTTATTACTAAATGTATTGAGGGGCAACCGAAAACAAAACCTTGTTGTTTAACAACACAATTTTTAAATTATTTAGGATTTAATCCCAATTTTCTTGTTAATTTATAGGGTTTTTTTTAAGAATTTGGGTGGTTGAAGTCTACTGATGATTTGGTGTAAGAACCAATGAAATGCATAGAGACAAACTTAACCACAACAACAAACCCTATAAATTTTTATATATGGGTTATTTTAATTGTATTTCACAAAAAGTTTTTTCTATTTTGAATGTCAAAACCACAAGCTATGTCAAAACAAATCTTTAAAAAAATATGTTGCCTTACTGTCGTTCAGAAGTGAACGATTGAACGAACGGGTTAATTTTTGTAAATTGAACGAAACTGAGCGATCACTGAAATAAACGATTTGGCACAGCTCTATTGTTCACCCCCCACCCAAAAAACTTTTTCTTTAAAAGATTACTCTTGATGTACAATTACTTTTTGTAGAACGTTTGAAATCAATATCTGTTATAGTTTCCGAGATATAGCTTATCGAAAATTTCATAAAAATTGTTAATTTGTATGGGAGCTACCCCCTGTTAACCCCTCACCCAACAAATTTTTTCTTTAAAACATAACTCTTGATGTTCAATTACTTTTTGTACAACATTTGATTTCGATATCTTTTATATTTTTCGAGATAAAGCTTATCGAAAATTTCATAAAAATTGTTAATTTGTATGGGAGCTACTCCTTTTTCACCCCTAACCCAAAAAATTTTTTCTTCAAAGCGTAGGCTTTTTGTAGAACATTTGATGTCGATAGCTGTTATAGTTTCCTAGATATAGCTTATCGAAAATTTCATAAAAATTGTTAATTTGTATGGGAGCTACCCCTTTTTCACCCCCCTTCCAAAAAAATTTTTTTTCATAGCGTAGGCTTTGATGTCCAATCACTTTTTGTATATCATTTGATGTCGATAGCTGTTATAGTTTCCGAAATATAGCGTATCGAAAATTTCATAATAATTGTTAATATGTATGGGAGCTACCCATTTTTCACCCCCCATCCAAAAAATTTTTTCTTCATAGCGTAGGCTTTGTTGTCCAATCACTTTTTGTAGATCATTTGATGCCGATAGCTGTTATAGTTTCCGAGATATAGCGTATCGAAAATTTCATAAAAATTGTTAATTTGTATGGGAGCTACCCCTTTTTCACCCCCCATCCAAAAAATTTTTTCTTCATAGCGTAGGCTTTGTTGTCCAATCACTTTTTGTAGATCATTTGATGTCGATAGCTGTTATAGTTTCCGAGGTATCGCGTATCGAAAATTTCATAAAAATTGTTAATTTGTATGGGAGCTACCCCTTTTTCACCCCCCATCCAAAAAATTTTTTCTTCATAGCGTAGGCTTTGTTGTCCAATCACTTTTTGTAGATCATTTGATGTCGATAGCTGTTATAGTTTCCGAGATATAGCGTATCGAAAATTTCATAAAAATTGTTAATTTGTATGGGAGCTACCCCTTTTTCACCCCCCATCCAAAAAATTTTTTCTTCATAGCGTAGGCTTTGTTGTCCAATCACTTTTTGTAGATCATTTGATGTTGATAGCTGTTATAGTTTCCGAGATATAGCGTATCGAAAATTCATAAAAATTGTTAATTTGTATGGGAGCTACCCCTTTTTCACCCCCCATCCAAAAAATTTTTTCTTCATAGCGTAGGCTTTGTTGTCCAATCACTTTTTGTAGATCATTTGATGTCGATAGCTGTTATAGTTTCCGAGATATAGCTTATCGAAAATTTCATAAAAATTGTTAATTTGTATTGGAACTACCCCTTTTTCACCCCCCATCCAAAAAATTTTTTCTTCATAGCGTAGGCTTTGTTGTCCAATCACTTTTTGTAAATCATTTGATGTCGATAGCTTTTATAGTTTCCGCGATATAGCTTATCGAAAATTTCATAAAAATTACTAATTTGTATTGGAGCTACCCCTTGTTCACCCCCCACTCAAAAAACTTTTTCTTTAAAACATAACTCTTGATGTAAAATTACTTTTTGTAGAACATTTGATTTCGATATCTGTTATAGTTTCAGAGATATAGCGTATCGGAAATTTCATAAAAATTGTTAGTTTGTATGGGAGCTACCCTTCCCCTTTTTCACCCCCCACCCAAAAAAATTTTTTCTTCATAGCGTAGGCTTTGTTGTCCAATCACTTTTTGTAGATCATTTGATGTCGATAGCTGTTATAGTTTCCGAGATATAGCGTATCGAAAATTTCATAAAAATTGTTAATTTGTATGGGAGCTACCCCTTTTTCACCCCCCACCCAAAAATTTTTTTTTTTCATAGCGTAGGCTTTGTTGTCCAATCACTTTTTGTAGAACATTTGATTTCGATATCTGTTATAGTTTCAGAGATATAGCGCATCGGAAATTTCATAAAAATTGTTAGTTTGTATGGGAGCTACCCTTTCTTCCCCTTTTTCACCCCCCACCCAAAAAACTTTTTCTTCATAGCGTAGGCTTTGTTGTCCAATCACTTTTTGAAGATCATTTGATGTCGATAGCTGTTATAGTTTCCGAGATATAGCGTATCGAAAATTTCATAAAAATTGTTAATTTGTATGGGAGCTACCCCTTGTTCACCCCCACCCAAAAATATTTTTATTTAAAACACAACTCTTAATGTAAAATTACTTTTTGTAGAACTTTTGAATTCGATATCTGTTATAGTTTCAGAGATATAGCGTATCGGAAATTTCACAAAAATTGTTAGTTTGTATGGGAGCTACCCTTTCTTCTGCCCCCACCCAAAAAATTTTTTCTTTAAAGTGTAGGTCTTAGTGTACAATAATTTTTTGTAGAACATTTTAAGTCGATTGCTGTTACACACAAAAAATTATCTACGAAAACTTTACTTAAATCAAGCCATAGCGGTGTCAAAAGTACGGTGAGTACGGTTTTTCTTAAATCAAGTATGAAATTTCTTACTCCAAGTAAAATTTTTCAAGTACGAATTTCTTACTTTTAGCCACATTTAAGCAAAAAAAGGATTGATATAAGTTCGGAACCGTACTTGATGTAAGCCAAGAAAAGATTGATTTAATCCGTAAACGGGATTAATTCGAAAATGAAATGTCATTTTTTTGACTTATGGAGCTTTATTAAAGAAGAAGAATTTTAGATTTTCTTTTTATTTTATAGACACTTAAAATTTAAAATGTAAAAATTTCATTTTTTGTACTTACCGAAGCTGATATTCGATTCGAACCAGGGACTTTCTGCACTGCAGCACAAGCGCGTTACCTCTAGGCCACCGAGACACTGTTTTCAAATAAAAAATAATATATTTAAACAAGCTATTTTCTGCTTGATTTGTTGAAGCAATCCGAATAGGCTTGATTTAAGAAAATGTAAGTAAGGATCGTACTTAAAAAGATTTTGGATAAATTCAAGAATGAAATTCTTGATTTTAGAAAGCGAGTTTTCTTTCTGTGTATAGTTTCCGAGATATAGCGCATAAAATATTTCACCAAATATGTGCAATTGTAGGAAAAATACCCCTTCCCCTGATCCTATCTAAAAAAAACTTTTTCCATTATTTAGGTTTCTTCTTTAGGAGTATCTGTGCCAAGTTTTGTGGCAAGAGTGAACATACTTATTGAGATATATAGGGACATATGCACGGATTTTGTCCTAAAAAAATGGGTTACGGTTACTTTACTTTTTCGCTTATATCTCGGTCAATAGTGCACCGATTTTGCTGATTTTAAATAGCGATTGTCTGCAGGATATTTCTAATAGTTTGACACCAATAACTGGTCTGTATCTTTTTATTTGACTCCGGAAACTTGATTTCAACAGACGGACATGGCTATATCAACTTCCCTATATATATACTTTATGGGGTCGCAAATAAATAATAAAGAAATTACAAACGGAATGACAAACTGATAAATACCCTTATTACTATGTGAAGTGTCCCAGATAGCATTTGGAAGATTGCTTTTCGAAAAATCACCTTCCTGAGTCTTTAAAGAGTACTTTTGGTGATCAAAAACTGATTAATCACTTACACGATCAAAAAAGGACTAGAAAATGATTCGCGCTACTGAGAGAAATGAGTTTGATTTTAAATACAATAACAAAATGTATTGCAAGCGCAAATTAACCATTCATACGCTAAAAATGTGACTACATTTTTCGTCATTTATTATCATTTTCTACTCACCTAGAAGATTGAAAAATGGTAAATCAAAAACAGATCTCGCTTAAGAAGTGATTAAAATAATGTATGTTATGATCATATTATGCGCAGATAGATGATTGAACACTGATTGTAAAGTAAATGTCAAACAGTTAAATTTGTGTTCATTTAAAAAGTAACATCGTGGTATAAAAGTCGTTTTGCTGTGAAAGTGAAATTAAAGAAATTATAAAAACGTGTGATTTAATTTAGCAAATATCCAAAAATCCTTAAAGTAAGATATTTTAATCAAACAGTGAAATGCAAAGTAAGAAAGGGGAAAACATTGCAGCTCAAATTTGCAGAAGACAGGTAGAAAACTTGGAAGAGGAAGAAGAAATTAAGCAGCCATATGCGGCAAAAAGAACACGGAACAATTTTAATTACCTTCTTTTTTTGTTTTTTTATAGTATATACATATGTATTTTGAAAATGAGATTAATAATAAATAATAAAATAAATATTAAAATAGAAATATGTGTGATAAATGACAATAAAGGGACTTACAAAAGACTCGAATATATATGATCAGAAAACACTTCAAATACTACTTAAAAAGGAGTCGGAAATGACTTTTAACTAATATCAAAAAAGACTCATAAAAGACTTATCAAGAAGAGTCACGGGAAGTTACGTTTTTCTACCGACAAAAGTATCTTTTATGCTTAGAAAATGCGCGCATATTTTGCCTTTTTAATCGCGCAGTGGAGTCGACTGGTTGTGTTCGGTAGTCTGTAGCGAGGAATGTATTTAATGCTTTAATCATACCGAGTGTTTACCACATTTTCAAATATGCATGTTCGACACTCGGTTTTAAAATGAATGATTTATTTCATCATTTAAAGTTAATAATAAAATTTTAAACAATGAATGTTTGATTATCCTTTGGAGGTGGAGTCTTACAGGCCCATAAGTCTGTTACCAACTATGTCCAAATTGTTTGAGAAATTGCTTAAAACAAGCTGACTCCGATCCTGAAAGAAAACAACTGCATTCCAGATCACCAATTTGGATTTAGAAATCAACATAGTACCATCGAACAAACCCACAGATTGGTACAGGTTATAAGAAAAGCCTTTGGGGAAAAGAAATACTGCTCCGCGCTCTTCATAGATGTCTCTCAAGCGTTCGACAAAGTATGGCATAAAGGCCTGTTAAACAAATTAAAGCTCAACCTTCCATCTAATATTTTTAACCTATTAGAAAAATACATAACCGGCCGACAATTTATGATTAAAAAGGGAAACCAAATAAGTTCTTCTCAACCAATAGGAGCTGGTGTACCTCAAGGGATTATACTAGGTCCAATTCTGTACTTGCTTTACACAGCAGATATGCCCACAAACAATCTTACTCATACGTCGACATTTGCTGATGATACCGCCTTTCTCAGTATTTATAAAGACCCTAAAGAGGTCACAAAACAACTTCAACATCACGTATCCCAAGTTGAAAAATGGGCAAAGTTATGGGGTATTAAAATAAATGAACAAAAATGCACCCACGTTACTTTTACGTTACGCAAGGAAACGTGCCCCCCAATTCCCATTAACAACCATACGGTGCCTCAACGAATTGAGACGAAATATCTTGGCATTCACCTGGATCGCCGCCTCAGATGGAAGCCTCATGTAGACTCAAAGCTGACGCAAATGAAACTTAAAGCTGCTCAAATTCACTGGCTAATGGGTAGAAACTCTGTGCTTCATCTGGATTGTAAACTTCTAATCTACAACTCGATTTTAAAACCAATTTAGTGCTACGGTATACAATTATGGGGCACTGCTTCCGCCTCCAACATAGAAAAAATACAACGTCGTCAAAATAAAATCCTTGGTATGTTAAAAACAGCAACATTCACAAAGATCTGCAAGTTCCACTAGTTAAATGCGAAATTTTTAATTATGTGGACAAGTATTTAAACAAGCTGGAAATACATCCAAATCCGCTCGCTTGAAACATTTTGCAACATAGTGGACACACTCGTCTGAAAAGAAGGGATACTATTGCACTAAGATGAAACTACTGAATTAATTAATTTTTTTATGAGAACTTGAATTTTAGTCTGGCACTGGCTGGTCTAATTAAAATTAAATAGTTTTAAGATTTGAATATTTATTGTTAGTTCGCCAAAGGCAAAGATTCAATAATAAAAATATGAAAAAAAATGTTTGATTATGTATGATTAAAGTTGAAAAACGAACTTAAAAGATTTAACAATGCAAATACATACATACGTATGTTTACAAAAAGCATGAAATCATATTGTAGACATTTCTGAGTAATGTTCTGCGGTAAAACAAAGAGCCTAATTACGTAAAACGCAACGCAAACAAGTGTATGGAAAAAATTTAAAATTTAAAAAACTTCCATACATTTTGTTTTTGTTCTAGGGCGTTTAGTTTTAGGAAATAAGGGGGAAAGTCAGGCATTAATTTTTTTCTCTAAAATAAAAAGCAAATATTAAAACTTATTTTTATTCAAAAACAAAATGGGGTTTCTTTACATGAAAAGTGTAATAAGTACTTCTTATCTTAATGCTAAAATTCACTAAAAAATTTTTTTATAAAAATGGGTAAAATATTTTATTACGAAAATTAAGAGATGCTCTATCTAATTTTAAAAAGATTTTTTACGACGAAATGTTTTAAACAACTAAAATACCAACACACACTTTAACATTCACTTTTTTTGTAGGCAGTAAATTATTTAATGCTAACACAATGATTGCTTTCATTTCTATATTTTTGCGTTATTGCATGTTGTACTTAGTTTTTCAACAGCCAAAAGTATTTTGTATATATTTTATGTACCAAATCCAAAATCAGCAGGGGCCAAATTACGGCATCCGTGATCGAGTAAAATTGTTCGTAATATTTGCTTTTGAAATTACCGCATTCGTTATCGAGTAAGAGCTATCGTAATTTCTGATGATAGCATTCGTTAACGAGTACGCTATCGAGTGCTGGCTAACGAAAAGTTGTTCGTGAGGTAAACAGCATTCGAAATTTATTTTATGTGCAACAATAGACAGTTAAATTAGACAAAATGAAAGTTTTTATATAAGTTTTAGTTGAAGCTATTATTAAATAAATAAAATAAACATTTAAGGACCAATATTAACAAAATAAATGGAAAGCAAAAGGATATAATAGCTCAATTTATGGTTGATCATCCTAACTTGGGCAAAAATAAATTACCAAACATATGTTAATTTTGAGATGGTTTTTTGCAACCCAAAATGAGTACCGTCTATACAACCAATCACCAAGAAATAAAGGAAATGTTACATAAAGCTAGCATTATATTGCGATTTTATATTTACCGTCAGGGAGTTTAAATTTCTGCATGAACGCTTCCGAGCATAAAGCAGACTGTTCTGGTAAAAATTTAATAAATTTTGCACAAAGCTTATTATCTATTTCTTTTATCATTTTGTTAACCGTTTTGCAAACTCCGCTCTGACTTATTCCAATTAAATAGTCATTTCCAGTGGTATGTTGAAAAGATCCACCGGCTAAAAGTGATAATGTTACGGCCAGCTGCAGTATTGGTGGTAAGGCAGTAGACATATGTCCTTCAAAATTTAGCTCACAAAGAATAAAATGAAATGCCTTTTTTGAAACTCTAAAACGCTTAACAAACCTTAAATGATAAAGTTTTAAACGAAATTCAGTAGCTGACAAGGGCAGTGGATCACTTTTAACCCGTATTTGTCTTCTTCTACGCATAGTATTAGATTCGTCCTCTGAGTCAAAAGATAAACACAACAAAACTAATGTAGTCATTTTTGTTTTGCTTTTTTTTATTAATTACTTAAAAACAATATAACAGCAAAGTTTTGTGTTTCCTTTTTTAAAAAAGTTGTAATTTTTTACTAAAACATGTTTTAATTCAATTACAATGCAAAAAAAAATCTATTATATTCTATTTTAATTTCGGTACGTGAGCTATCGAATGCGGTAATCCATTCATTCGATACGTGACGAAATTTCATTCGATACGAAAGTTTACTCGTTCACGAGTGCCGTAATTTGGCCCCAGGTTTTTATTGATTTTGATGCATAGCATCGAAATACACATCTACAAAATTACCAATGTTATTACCGAAAAACAAACGGCACTATCTACAAGAGAATTTATTTTATAGACGCAAAAAGACTTAACTGATTGTTTGTATAGACGCTATTGTAAGTTGACAAAAAAATTTATAGATTTGAACGTTGAAAAATTTATTTATTATAGAGAAACAAATTTGTAAGAGCTTAATAAATAAAAAGTATGTATTAATGTGTAGATAGGGGCTTTGGTATCATAAAATTAGAGTACCAAAAGACCTAACTAACAAGGATTTTTAAAACATTTTAAAATTTATTTTATTTTGCAAGAATTCTATTTCTCACACCATTTTTAATAATATGTACTGGTAAAACAGTTTTTTGCTTCTCCTGTAATACAGTCAAATCCCGATAATTCGTAATCACAAGGGACCGGTCATTTCTTACGAATTATAGGGGTTTTTGATTAAGCGGGGTTTCGATTTAACGGGGTTACAGTAAAATATATACGAATTAACGGGTTTTTTCAATTGATTTACTAAAACGATAAAAAGAAACGTAAAAAACAATTGTTAAAAATAAAATACAAAATAAATACATAAAATAAAATAGCAAATTTATTTATTTAGCGTAAAATACGTGTAATGCGGTAAACAAAAAATCATTCTTTCCATGTTTCTGTTGTCTTTATTACGAATTATAAGTGGTAGTTAGTAGACAATTACGATTTATAAGAGGTGAATTGGATTTTATTTGAAAAAATAATTACGAATTAGCGAGGGGACCAAAATGTATGGAAATTTTACGAAATAACGAGATTTTTTCAAGGGACCGACAGTTTGTTACGAATTATCAGGAATTACGATTTATCGGGGTACGAATTATCGGGATTCGACTGTATACATATATAGATTTATAAAGCTGTTACTAAAAAATTCAAGAGTTAAAAATTCCAACAACAAATAAAAAATAATTAAATGTATCTGTATGTAGGTATGTATGCTTGTATTTTACAGCTGGTCATCCCAGTGGACTGATTTTTTTAAAATTTTTTCAGGGTGTAAATTCAAGTTTGGAAGAAAAATAAGCTACTTATTTTGAAAGTGTTACAGTCACGCCCACAATACATCCAAAACTAACAATAAACCGTTACCCTACAGATCAAACGCGCAAAGCTAAAGACAAGAAATTAAAAACAAGTGTTTAACTCTTGATGTTTGTTCTTAATACAAAGGGGGTTTTCAAAATTTAAGAATGTTGTCGGAAGTCAACTAACTTATACTATGTTTAAACATATATTTTAATTGAGTAGTTGGCAATTAAGACCATAATTGAGCTCAATTTACCATACAGTATTTCAATTAATTAATTAAGCAATTGGTACTAAATTGCTTCACAAACTGAGCTAAACTTAAAATGCAACCCTGATTTTTTAAGAACTGTGTTCAGCTGGTATAAAAATTGTGTACAATGACAAGGCAAATGTCAAAAAATACACAAGCAAAGCAGAATCTAAAAAAACGAAAATACAATGGAAGTTGACTGTAAGTTTATTTCAATTTTCAATATCAATAAAAAACAAATAAATCATTAAAAATATGTTTTATTAAATATATTTTTTTATTTATTTAAAAGGAAAAAAAAGGTGAAGAGAAAGAGGCTGATGTGGTCTGAGGCCAGTGAGACAGATCTGCTTGACTGGCCGGGACGTGTTGAGAAGCTTCGAGGGACAAGGAAAAACGGTCACATCTATAAAAAGATGGCAGATGAGTTGTCGAAGCTGGGATACACCTACAGCCCATGAGTTTTGCAACTTTACTTGCAAATCTATCTATCTATTTATCTATACTTACTAAAATAACTACACAGGGCTTGGCTAATGAGCTCAGCAGTGGGCTTTTTATCACCAAACGTAACATTATTTTCAGAACTTTCTTGATTTCTTTCGAATTCTTGAAGATTTTCCAGTCACACTTGATTAATGTTATCATTCCTTTCATTTAAAAAATTGTGTTGAATGACACAAGCCTGAATATTAATCAGCCCGCCTAATTCGGTTATCTATGCCTTTTCCAATTCGACGGAAACGTGCTTTTAAAGGCGTTCTCTACTAGTTTTCAACTCTTGATGTTTGTTCAAAGGGGGTTTCCAAAATTCAGATTCTTTAGAAACCAAAATTGGCCAAATAGGAAAAAATCGGTTAGTTTATGTCTTCTAGACAATAAGCGATAAAAGCAAAATTCAAAATTTGCTTAAAAAATAGAGACCCGTGCCTGCCGCTTTTTTGAAAATTTTAAAACTAGGGGGTAAACCCGTGTAACAGCTATATTTTGATAGTGGTAGATCCACATAGTAACTTATGAACAAATAAAGATAGATATAAAATTCAAATGCTTTCGACAGGCCCAAGGCACATTCAACAAGGTAAACTCAAGGCGAATTCAAAAAATTCGCCCTCTGCATTTTCTTTTTGTGTTTGAACAGTAGAATGCCAGAAAAATTAAAAATTCCATATAAAATTAATTTTTATTTCGTATAAATGTCAAATTGATTTTAATCAGCTGGGTTCTTAATATTTCCCGGTTGAATGTGCCCTGGACAGGTCCCAAAAAAACATGAATTTACTTGTAACTCTTTTTAATTTTAATCCAAAAATTGTGAAAAAAATTTTAAGTTAATTATTGGAACACACTGCTACAAAAAACGTTTTTTGTCAGAACTTGAAAACCGGCGTAGTGATGGTTGTAGGCCTAGGTGAGAATATACAAAAACCTTTTTAAAAAATTATGAAACACCCTCAATGGAACAGAAAAATTTCTTGATTTTAATAAAAACTGCATTCTGTGTTAAAAACCCGTTTACTGAAAAAAAGTAAAAAATGGTACTTTGTTACACAACAGTTTTAGAAAGGCAAAGAATTAAGCTTTCATGAAATACATTCATAAAATACATATTCAAAGTAATTAGGCAGGTGTTTATGAAAAGTTTCTAGTTTTTTTTTTAATTTTTCAAATTAAGCAAGAGTTATTGAATTGTTTTTCT
Source organism: Melanophora roralis (assembly GCA_963583895.1). NCBI lineage: Eukaryota > Metazoa > Arthropoda > Insecta > Diptera > Rhinophoridae > Melanophora > Melanophora roralis. The sequence continues at coordinate 66,466,151 of OY757190.1, read as the reverse complement.
TATTTTAAGGACAATTTTATGTAGAAAAAAACGAGGCATTATATGTTAAAAACAGCTTATATTTGCAAAAGTTACTTAACTCTTTCTTAAGTAAAAATTTTGGGATTGCAGGCTTTCCCTTCGGTAAACCACTTGACTTACAAACAAAAAAACTATACAAACAGCTTAATCTAGGTTAGCATGTATAGTAAAAAATGATTTCTAGCCTTCTTACGTTTGTTCAACATACCACCTGTTTCTCGTTTGAGAGACCAGCAATAATTTGCCATCATTCTTATGTGGCTCTTTCCATCGAAACACTTTTCCATTTGTAAAAATTTTTAGTGAAACCGTTCTCCCGGCTCGTCACTGAATTGACCAAGGTTTTTTGGGGAAAAATCTAAATGTCCATGCAGAAAATAAATTTTTATGAACATTCGACATCCCATTTCAGCATAAGACTCAAGAAATTCATTTACCACTTCAACATAGTTAGGACTTTTTTTGTTTCCAAAAAAGTTTTGAAATAAGGAAATAAAGCTATTCCATCCTTTGTTTTCTATCTCATTAAGCTTTTTAGAAAAATTTTCAACAAGCATAATTTTTGGAATTTGCGGTCCAATAAAACAACAATAATAATAACATCAAAATAATATAACAGTATCTAAGAAAAATTGATAAATAAGTACCTTCTTTTATTTTGCCTTCACTTATTTGTGGGAAAACAGTTTTTAAATACAAGAAAGCATCGCCTTCTACATCCATCCGCTTTACAAACTGTTTTATATAGCCCAACTTAAGGTGCAGTGCCCGTAAAATGATTTTATCTGATTGCACAGTAATAAATTAATACTGTATTTATTCCTGTGTAGCATATGACTCTTTCATTTTTGTAGCGTAAGCTATCGGCACTGATGGCAATTCATTTTTATTATGCAATAACACTGCCTTAAGGCCTTTAAAATATGTTAGTTGATTGAAAATCAAAAAATAATCATTCATACCTACTTTTACACGATCCGTCCAAAAATAACCTCCAATCATTCGCTTCATGTTGGTGATTGAGGTAAAAAAATAAATCTATAATTGAACAATATAAAAGGTAATCACTTGCCTTTAAAGTTTTCTCAAAACACGATTGCGGATTATCTTATGCAAATGTAACTTTAAAGTCACTCTGTGTGATATTCCATTGTCTTAGTCGCGACCCCAAAACCTTTGTTTGTCTCCACGAAAGTTTTAAACCTCGCACAAGATCGCAAAAATCTCAATTTGTCACAAAATTTGGCTCACCTGATTTTGGTAAATATTCCATATCACAATCCTCGTTTTCAGATTCATCATCGCTTTGTTTATGTGAAGTTTCATTACATTTGATTGCACTTAATACTGGCTTAGTAACAGTAAACACATTAGCATACTTAGTGCTGTGATGATTTTTATATTGATAACCAATGATGTTTGTTTGGAAAAAATAACAGTCCTGTGGTTTATGCAATATTTAATGATGCCAAATCATTGGGAAAGATAATGGTTAGGGCTGGCTTATGAACTTTTCGGACTTAGTTCTTATAAGCACACTTAAACAGCTTGTACAAATATTTTTGGGTTCAATACCATTTGCTAGAACTATATGAGCAGCTATAAACTGTATTGAATGAATTTACCAAGGATTGATTTTTCTTCAGATCCAATCGATATGTTTTGCCAGCGAATAAACCACAAACAGAACAAAACTTATTACATACTGCAGAAAAGTTAAACTCAATTTAAAAGTTGTTAAAAGATTACAAAATTTACAAACTTACTTATTTTAATAAAATCAAATATTAATAGCACTTCACTTTTAATTTTAACCTAGTAACACTTTTTTTACTTTTATCTAAAAATAGTACCCTTCACTTAAGGTAGTATTTAAATTTTGGCAATTCGATTAGTTTATGTATTTATCCAAATATATATAACTTAAAATTGCATATAAAAACATTCTAAACTTTATTAACGATTAACCCTTTGAGAACCACCTTAAGCGATTGTGCGATGTGCCTAAAAAAAATTCCTAAAGCCACAAAAATTATTATAATGCAAAAATTCTAAAAGCAGTGATTGTGTTAGCGAAATTAAAAAAATCAGTCGCGTTTGTGGCCTAAGTACGCACGGAAGCATGCCTCGTGGTAAGTACATTTTTTTTTCGTTTTTGAAACTTTAAATTACTAAAAGTATGGAAGTAAAGGGGGTTGCTCTCTTGTTTATGATTCAGCATATTTTAAACATATGTTAGCATCAAAAGTTCTGTTTAACGGAAAATAAGATAACACAATTGCGTCATGTGGAAATTATTTGTTGTTTGAATTCAAGCTCACAATTGTGTTATGTGGTATATTTTTAGGAAAAAGTTTTGACTTTTTAAGGGAATCTGACCTTCAAGATGCTTTAGATATCCTTGAAAATTCTGGCATTGATTTTTCATCTGATGATGAATTCGAAGACACACGTTGGGAACCAAACGATTGCAGCGATGAATCCTCGGAAGAAAGCATTGAAGAGGGTACAAATATCCAACAGGGTTTTCTTTGAATTTTACTAATTTTTTCCCTATTACAGTTCTTTTATGTGAAACACAACAGAATAAAAACTTAAATAGTAAAATAAAATATGACTTGCTACGCCAAAAAGAATTTTTTCTCATGACATTCCTACAATGCAAAAATGTCAAAATTTTGTAAAACTTGGCACACCTTCTGAATAATTTGCTAAATATTTTCCTGAAAGTCATTATAAGGACGAGGTAACGTATATCAAAATGTACTTTCATGCTACAACTGGTACCGAAATAAGCTTAACGGAGAGTGAAATGAAAAATTTTTATTGTTGCGCAATTACGATGTCTTGTCTTGGATATCCGCAGATTAACACGTATTGGGCGGAAGGTTTTCGTAATGAGCTTATTGCGTCAGCGATGTCCAGAAACAAGTTTATAAAGCTGCGGAGTACCATTTACTTTGTTGACACAAATAAAGCTCATCCGACAAATAAGTTGTGGAGAGTGCAGCCTGTATTCGACTTGGTTAGAAGCCGTTGTAATCAATTGGCTACTGATGTGACAAGTTACTCCATCGACGAACAGATGATACCCTTCACTGGGAGGTGTCCGGCTCGACAGGTAATGAGATCGTGTGTGCAACGTCGTATGGGCTCATAGTTGATTTCGAATTGTTCCAAGGTGCTGGAAACTTTCCGGATTGTGGACTGGGTCACGGGTCGTTAGTTTGTCTTAAAACTTGCACAAAACTTTCCAGAGGAAAGTCATATATACTTTGACAGGTTTTTCACCACCATTCCGCTCTGGTAAACTTTAAAAGATGGGATATAAAGCCACAGGGACTGTAATGACAAATCGATTAGGGAAAAGAATCAGCCTTCCTGCTGATAAAAACAAGTCCCTTAGGGAAATATTTCAGTTCGTTAAAAATGAAACAGTAGCCATAGTCAAATGGTGTCATACAAAATGTATTACGATTGCATCAACTTTATGCGGAAAAGATCCAATTGGGAAAAATGAACGATGGATAAAAAAATTTAAAACGACGTTTGCCAGTTCCTATTCCAGCTGTCGTTCAACAACATAATGAAAACATGGGAGGGGTTGATATAGCAGATCAAATGATGGAATACTTTCGGATTAAAATGAAAACCAGAAAGTGGCCCATCAAGGTATTTTTTTCATTTTCTCGACTTAGCAATTTACAACAGTTGGAAAGAATATAGGAACGATGCAGAACTACTTAAAATATCAAAAAACAAGCTAAAAAGTTTTTAAGTTTTAAAATAGAGTTAGGAGAAGTCTTGGCAAAGTACAAAAATGTCCCACCAGAAGTTGAATCATTTCAGTTGCCTGACGGGTATTATGGAAGTAAATTTCGACCCCATTATGCGTCAGATGACATAAGGTATGATCGGTTCGACCATTGGCCTGAACTTAAAGATGGTACAGCCAAGCGGTGCCGAAATGCAGGTTGCGAAAGCCGCTCAAGGGGAAGATGCCAAAAATGCAAGGTTGATTTGTGTTTGCCAAAAGACAAATTGTGCTTCAAAGAATACCATACAAAATAATTTTTGTGTTCAAATTTATCATACATTGTAATAATTTGATCTCATCTTTTTTTCCTGAAGTAAAAATATGGATCTAATGTTGATCTTATGTTAAAAAATATATTTTTTTGTTTGAATAAAACTAATATATTTTGAAATAAAATTAAAAATTTGTTAATTATTTCAAGCTTGTTCAACCAACATACACGATTGTGCGAGGTCCTTTTCTTTAAAAAAAATATACAGAACATTTTTAAAATATTAATATAATATATTAATTAATTAATTAATTAATTAATTAATAGGAATATAACATTTTTTTTACAAAAAAGAACTTTTCGTAAAATTAGAAGAGGAAAACATGATTGGTTCTCAAAGGGTTAAAAAAAAAATAGGACGCAATAAACCCTATCCATTTGTATTTATTACCTTCCAGTTTGATTTTTCTAAATAAAGACATATTAATAATACAGCAGCGTATATTTAATTCTGCATTATCTGTAAGGGTGGTATAAAACTTAGCTTTTGTGGTCACTTCTCTGGAACTGCACGCACGTACTGGCTAGCTAGCTAGATCGGGAGATATGGGCGGGGGTCGTGTTCCGATGTAACCGTTTTGTACAATACAAAAAAAAAATATTACGTGCGCTTTAATTGCCCGTGTTGTATAAAAAAAACAAGATAAAAGTTGTGACATAAAAATAGAACACCTAATTGTCTTCAAATTTCCTTATAATCATTAGCATAGATGATAATGCTAAGGCTCTTAACCCTCCCAACCGTGCGTTTCTATGCTAAGGCCTGTTTATTTGCATAAAAACCCTATCACACCTTACCTTACCTCCGTCCCTGTAGTTCTACATTAAACAAAAATTTCACACGCTCATTATGCTTTCTCGTTTGTTTTAGACATATCGATAGATATATATGTAAGTATATTATTAAATATTTTATTGATATTTCATTACATTTCTTTCTCTTTAAAACAACAAGTATTTTCAAATATACACATAAAAAGAGAGTTTTGTTATAAGTATAACAGTTTAAGTAAAAGAAATTATATAGGGATTACTTATAAAGTAATATTTAGAATAAGAAAGGTAAAAAAAAACTAAATAACTTGAAAAAAATTGCAAATTGATAAAATTAAAGATCAAAACAAAAAAAATTAATAATAATCCATCAATTAAAGTTATTATTTTTGTTTTGCTTAGTTTAAGGAAGAAATGAATGAAGGTAAAAAAAAACAACGTTTGTAGTAAACGTAAATGGTAATAAAAAAAAAAGAAATCATAAAAAAAATAATGTTTTGACTTACAGTGGGGTATCGATTCCAACGGAGCTGAAGGCCTTCTGCTTGTTGTTGTTGTTGATCTCGATTGCCATTGTGATAAAATTTATTATTTAGGGGTTTTGTTAAGATTTGGTTAAAATTTAGTTTTACTAAGTACTATTAGGATAATTATTATTATTTTTTTTTTTTTTTAACTTCATTTAATATAAAATAATACTTAATAGATTTAGTTTTGAGCACTAGTTAGTATTGGCTTCTTTAAAAAAAACCAGTTTGGTTATAGCAGGTCACATAAAAATATAATATTAGTAAATAAGTTTTCAGCAAACAATGTTTTTTTTTTTTTTTTTTTTTTTTTTTTGTTGTTGTGTTAAAAGGCTAGTTTATAAGGGTTAGTTTTGCGATTTATAAAATGTCAAAATTGTAAATGTTTGAAGTTATGTTGAAAGCAAATGAATTTATAGTTAAGTTTAAGTTATTGAAATCAAAAAAAGTGTTAATAATATAGGGCAATAATAGGGTAATAAATTATATAAATTCTAGATTAGGTTACGTTGGATTAGGCACAATTTATCTGTTTAAACTTTCACGTTCCCCTGTTGTCCTTTTCTAGATCTTGCTTTCGCTAAAGTAGCACATGGTGACGGGGCCGATAATATGCTTGCCGAGTAATTGAAAATTGAATGACATATCGAAAGGGGTTGCTTCGTCTGTTTAACTAACACGGAATCGGTTTTCTGGGCTGGTAACAAAAAAATGTATCCCTCGAGTGAGTACGTTGGCGTTAGTTTAGCCAACTGTACTGAAACTTTGATAGGAATGAGAAAGTCCTCGAGGGTCAGTGGATATCGTCCTAAAGTAGGGTTAGGGAATCAGTAAAAAAAACAATACTAATAAAGATTTTTAATCCTCAATTAAATTACCTGTTTTCCTTTTTTCTACGAATTCTTCCGTTTTTCCATAAATTCGGAGTTAAGAGGTGTGAACCAAAATTTTGTAGAGGCACAAAAAGGCTTTTATGCAAAATTATAAGGCGTTAAAACAGACCTTGTTTTACAATAAAAATTTTTATTTGGTTTCCCGTTTTTCCTTTAATTTCATTTAAATTACTAAAAATTGTTCGTTTTTAACAAAAATCTTAATTTCAACTAGACCACGTTTTTTTTTATTTAATTTTATTCTTAGAGTTTTTACTTCTTACATGTGATCTGCTTCGCTGCAAATTTAGAAAGATCGTCTGATCTTCTTACCACTAATAGCCAAACCGCCGATTGCGTTTTTAATAAAATGTTAAAGGTATACTTTGGTGCATACATAAATATGTATATGAAGAGCTTTTTTTCATATCTTACAAACATAGAGAGAGAAAAAACGTATGAAGGTCAAAGAAGACAAATCTAACACGATCTTGCAAATCGCTCTCATTATGTGTAGCTTTTGAGAAAAGACATACATGGTAAAAAAAATTTTTTTTTGCAGCCTACCATTACCCAAAAATAAGCTTACACAGAATGTATAAAATTAAAAGTACAAGGTGACCATACCGTGGATAATTTATTAATGAATTTTACCTGTAAAAATATGTTAATAATGAAAATAGGCAAATAATTACAAGCCATGTACAAAAATCGCACATTACATATCGTATATAATAACTTCACTTATTAAGTAAATACTAAAAACGAAACTGTAAACTTACAACAAACAAAACACATTTCGTTATTTAGTTGATAAATTGGCTTGTTGAGTTAATTGTTTTTTTTATTCATATGTTTTGCGCTGGGGGAGAAATTACTTAAAACAGGTGTTAATGAAAAGTTGAATAACTGTTACAATTTTCATCCGATTTAAAAAATGAAAATCATGTTTTTCAAATCAAATTTTCTTTATACGTTTTATAATTTTTTATACGCTTTCATATTAAAATAAGCAATGAAAGGCTACTCAAATCAAAAAAGTTTATAATTTTCGTTTTTTTTAAATATTCTTAACAAAGAATACAAATGTATCAAAAATGCACGTCATTTTAAAGCGTAATTAGTTTTCTTTCCAAACAAATTAATTTTAAAACAAGTAAGAGCGCTATATTCGGCTGTGCCGAATCTTATATACCCTTCACATTAGTCTTTAAATATACCCAGCCGAGTAATTTTGTACTGCAAATAATATAATAAAAATCCTTGTGTGAGCTTTAAAGTTCATAGAAAAATATACAAAATTTTAACGTTCGTATGAATAATATAAATAGATGAGGAAAGTTTGAGGTCAAGAGTTTTAAAAGTTTTCGACATTATTCATATTTAAAGGTTAATAAAACTTGTCAAATGTTCTAGTCCCCCTGCTCTTCTCCAACTTTTTCTCCAAAATGTATGAATTATTTGATTATTACTGATTATATTCGAAGTCGATAGCTGTAATAGTTTTCCAGAAGTAGCGTATCGAAAATTTTATAAAAATTGTTAGTTTGTATGGGAGCTACCCCTTCTTCACCCCCCATCCGAAAATGTTTTTCTTCAGAGCGTAGCCCTTGATGTCCAATCACTTTTTGTAGAACATATGATTTCGATATATTTTATAGTTTCCAAGATAAAGCATATCGAAAATTTAACAAAAATTGTTAATATCTATGGAAGCTACCCCTTTTTTTGCCCCCACTCAAAAAATTTTTTCTTTAAAGCGTAGGCATTCTTGCCCAATTACTTTTTGTAGAACATTTGATTTCGATATCTGTTATAGTTTCCGAGATATAGCGTATCGAATATTTCATAAAAATTGTTAATATGTATGGGAGCTGCCCCTTTTTTTGCCCCCACTCAAAAATTTTTCTTTTAAGCGTAGGCCTTATTGCCCAATTACTTTTTGCAGAACATTTCGTTTCGATATCTTTTATAGTTTCCGAGATATAGCGTATCGAATATTTTATAATAATTGTCGATTTGTATGGGAGCTACCCCTTTTTTTGCCCCCACTCAAAAAATTTTTTCTTTAAAGCGTAGGCATTCCTGCCCAATTACTTTTTGTAGAACATTTCATTTCGATATCTTTCATAGTTTCCGAGATATAGCGTATCGAATATTTCATAAAAATCGTTAATTTGTATGGGAGCTACCCCTTTTTTTGCCCCCACCCAAAAAATTTTTTCTTTAAGGCGTAGCCCTTATTGCCCAATTACTTTATGTAGAACATTTCATTTCGATATCTGTTATAGTTTCCGAGATATAGCGTATCGGAAATTTCATACAAATCATTAATTTGTATGGGAGCTACCCCTTTTTTTGCCCCCACTCAAAAATTTTTTTTTTTAAAGTGTAGCCCTTAAGGTACAATTAATTTTTGTAAAACATTTTAAGTCGATAGCTGTTATAGTTTACGAGATATAGCGCATAAAATATTTCACCAAATTTGTGCAATTGTAGGAAAAATACCCCTTCCCCTGGTCCTATCGGAAAAAACTTTTTCCATTATTTAGGTCCCTTCTTTAGGAGTATCCGTGCCAAGTTTTGTGGCAAGAGTGATTATACTTACTGAGATATATAGGGATATATGCACGGATTTTGTCCTAAAAAAAATGGGTTACTCTGGGTTTTCGCTTATATCTCGGTCAATAGTTAGTTAGCGGGATATTTGTAATCGTTTGACACCATTTACTGATCTGTATCTTTTTATCTGACTCCGGAAACTTGATTTCAACAGACGGACAGACAGACAGACGGACATGGCTATTTCAACTTCCCTATCTATAAGGATCCAGAATATATGTACTTTATGGGGTCGCAAATGAATAATAAACAAATCACAAACGGAATGACAAAGTGATATATACCCTATCACTATGTGAAGGGTATAAAAATGTAAATTGGACAAAAACTGACTGAGTAACAGGTCGATAAGTTGACGAACATCACTAAAAACTGTTTTTTAAAATAAATTCTGAATTTTAGGGTGTTTCTGAAAATTTTTGACACAACAAGACCTATAAACCACGCTAGGTCGTTTTTTTTTACTGTAGGGCCGTGTAATTAATAGGTAAAAGAAAAAGTATAATTTTATTTTTTGTACTTTTTTAGAATATTTGACTCCAAGAAACAAGGCAGGGTAAAAGCTTTATTTTTATACTGCTTAAGTTTAGTTTGTAACTGCTGAAGCAATAAAAATATTAATATAATTCAAATTGCGTTTGACAGGTTTCAAAAGGTCAAAATATGAATGTTTTTTTAATACTTTTTTAAAATAATAAGCAACAAGACCAGGTAAAAGCCATATTGTGATACATGTTAAGACCATTTTGTAATTTCTTAACCAATAGAGATAGAAAAATAATAAAAATTGTGTTCTACAGGTGAAAAAAAAATCATGAATTTGTTTCTTAAACGTTTTTCAAATATTGGGCCCTAAAGGACAGGATTTGGTAAAAGCCACATTTTAATACTACTTAGGTCCGTTTTGTAGCTTCGAAACCAATAAAGATAGACACAATAAATATTGCATTGAATATATTTTTGGTCCTTTCTTTAATTTTGGACCATAAGGGGTAAAAAAGAGTAAGTATTTTTTTTTGTACTTTTTAAGTACATTTTTGACTTTTAAAACCAATAAAGTAGAAACAAAATTTTAATTGCGTTTAAAAGGTTTCAAAAATACATGAATACTCGTATTTTGGGACATACTAACGCTCTTTAATTAATAAAGATAGAAACAAAATTCCAATTGCACTCGAGAGGCCTCAAAAATATATGAAAACTTTTTCTAGGCTATGATCTTAAAATTTGAAATTCAGGGTTAATTAAGTAGTTAAAAATCATTATTAGTTTACGTTTTGATGTTTTTTTTTCAATTTTTAATATATATAGAAGCAAACTTGCTAGACAGAAAGCCCTAGTAAATACATATTTTTGGTATTTTTAATACATATGTCGAGACTATGATATTGAAATACAAAATTTAAGAATGTTGTCGGAAGTCAACTAACTTATACTATGTTTAGACATATATCTTAATTGAGTAATTAGCAATTAAGACCTTGATTGAGCTCAATTTACCATACAATATATCACTTAATAAATTGAGCAATTAGTACTAAATTGCTTCACAAACTGAGCTAAATTTAAAATGCAACCCTGATTTTTTTAGAACTGTGTTAAGTTGGTATAAAAATTGTGTACAATGAGAAGCCAAATGTCAAAAAATTACACAAACAAAGCAGAATCTAAAAAAACGAAAATATTGTAAGTTGACTGTAAGTTTATTAATTTTCAATATCAATAAAAAACAAATAAAATCATTAAAAATATGTTTTATAAAACATATTTTTTATTTATTTAAAAGGAAAAAAATGTGAAGAGGAAAAGGCTGATGTGGTCTGAGGCCAGTAAGATCGGGACGTGTTGAGAAGCTTCGAGGGACAAGGAAAAACGGTCACATCTATAAAAAGATGGCAGATGAGTTGTCGAAGCTGGGATACACCTACAGCCCACCAGTTTTGCAACTTTACTTGCAAATCTATCTCTCTATTTATCTATACTTACTAAAATAACTACACAGGGCTTGGCTTATGAGTTCAGCAGTGGGCTTTTTATCACCAAACGTAACATTATTTTCAGGACATTCTCGATTTCTTTCGAATTCTTGAAGATTTTCAAGTCACACTTGATTAATGTTATCATTCCTTTCATTTAAAAACTGTGTAGAATGACACAAGCCCGAATAATAATCGGCGCGCTCCTGATTAGGTTATCTACGCCTTTTCCAATTCGACGAAAACGTGCTTTTAAAGGCGTTCTCTACTACTTTTCTGCACGTTAATAGTTGGTAGTTAGATAGTTTCTGTTCATCAATAGGCCCATAGAAAAAGGGCAGGGCTTCATCAAAGTGGGGGAAAATGTAAACGCAGAGTTTCCTAAAATACATACTGACACTTGGACATTACCTACATATGTATTTCTTATTAGCTGGCAAGATTTCATTATCTTCAAAATTTTAAGAAGGGATGAGTTGAAAATTTATATATATACATATGTATATATATATATATATATATATATATATATATATATTATGTACCTGTAATTTACAAGAGGACCAGAGAATACCATCCCTTGTAATGTAATTGTAGTCGGTGACATCGCTTACACTTGGTTTAATTTCTATATGGCACCTATTTGAAAATATAAATCAAAAGCACTTTCGTTACTTGTAAACCGATTTAAAAACTAATTTTAATTTAATTTGAAAAAGTATGCATGCCTACAGTTTGTTTAAATAAGTTTTTTTCAGCATTCTCTTTTTATTACCAGCTGCACTTGTTTCTTAATATTTTATGCTCCTAAACATTAAACATTGTGGAAACCCAAGATTACGAAAACCATCAACACACTCTGCCACATATTCTTGTGTTAAAAGGAATTTCTTAATATACTGTGTCGCCTGCCATACTTCCTTGAAAAATTCAATTAAAACTCTGCATACAGTTGACTTTCCAACAGGCTGACTGCTAAGAATTGTTAGAAAAGTGCCACAAAAAGTTTTTTTTTTCATATTTTTATTATTAATTTTTCGCTAATGCGAATAAACAATAAGTGTTCAAATCTTAAAACTAGGTAGTTAATATAAGTCCAGCCAGTGCCAGACTAAAATTTAAGTTCTCATATTAATTATCAAGCTTCATATAAACGCAATAGTATCCCTCCTTTTAAGGCGGGTGTGCCCACTATGTTGCAGGATGTTTCGGGCAAGCGGATTTGGGTGAATTTCCAGCTTATTGAAATACTTGTCCACATAGTTCAGGATTTCGCATTTAACTAGTGGAACTTGTATATCCTTGTGTATGTTGCTGTTTTTAATATACCAAGGAGCACCAGTTATAATTCTTAGGATTTTGGTTTGACGACGTTGAATTTTTCTATGTTGGATGCGGATGCAGTGCCCCATAATTGTATACCGTAGCACCAAATTGGTTTCAAAATCAATTTGTAGAGTAGAAGTTTACAATCAAGACAAATGATAGAGTTTCTGCCAATTAGCCAATGAATTTGTGTAGCTTTAAGTTTTATTTGCGTCAACTTTGCATCTATGTGGGACTTCCATGTAAGGCGACGGTCCAGATGAATGCCAAGGTATTTCGTCTCAAATCGTTGAGGCACCATATAGTTGTTAATAAGGATTGGAGAGCACGTTTCTTTGCGTAACGTAAAAGTTACGTGAGTAAATTTTTGCTCATTAATTTTTATTCCCCATAATTTTGCCCATTTCTCAACTTGGCTTACGTGTTGTTGCAATTGGCACGAAGTTTCTTTAGGGTCTTCATGAAAAGTCTGAGAAAATCGGTATCATCAGCAAATGTAGACGTGTGCGTAAAACTGTTGGTTGGCATATCTTCCTTGTAAAGCAAGTACAGAATTGGACCTAGTATACTCCCTTGAGGTACACCAGCCCCTGTTGGTTGGGAACAACTTATTTGGTTCGCCTCTTTGATCATAAATTGTCGACCGGTTATGTACTTTTCTAATAGGTTGAAACATTTAGCTGGAAGGTTTACCTTTAGTTTGTTTAACAGGCCATACTTTATCGAAAGCTTGTGAGACATCAATAAAAAGCGCGGAGCAGTACTTCTTTTCCTCAAAGGTTTTTTTTATAACCTGCACCAGTCTGTGAGTTTGTTCGATTTGCTATGTTGACTTCTAAAGCCAAATTGGTGACCTGAATGCAGTTGTATTCATTCAGGATCGGAGTCATCTTGTTTGAAAGAAGCTTTTCAAACAGTTTTGAAAATGTTGGTAACAAACTTATAGGTCTATAAGACTCCACCTTCGAAGGATCTTTACCAGGCTTAGGAATCATCTTTACTAAGGCAACTTTCCATATTGGTGGGAAATGTTCAAGCCGTATTATGGCGTTAAAAATAAAAAGAATTATTCTTTTGCGCTGTTAAAGGTACCTCTAAAAGCACTTTTTTGCTTATTTTATCAACGCCAGGAGCTTTTTTATCATTTAGGTTAGCAATAGCTTCTACATTTGAATATCGAAAACGTATTTCCATAGGACGTCTAGCAACAACAGGAGGTTATTCCCTTACGTCAGTGCATGTATTGGGAGTAAACACGTTTCTTAAATGGCTTGCGAGCAGATCGCATTTTTCTTCGTCATTTCTAGCCCAGGAGAATAATTTGTTTGAGGAGCCGCGTCTAGACCTTCCAAATAATCCTTAACTGATGCAATTCTGTGTACCTCCAGCAAGCTTTTCAACCGATTTGCACACTCTTTTAGCTTAGTTTTAAGTTGGAGTGTTCTATGCTGTTGACATTCTCTTCGCGCTCTTCTTTTTTCAGATAAAAGCTCTTAAGCTCCGGGGATATACCTTTTGTTACGCCAAAATCTATTACGTCTGGAATTTTATTGTGGTCGGTTGGCCAATAGGTTGGTTGTCCAGTAAAAAATAACACAAAAATCCATTTCAGACACGGAATTATACAAAATACGACCTCTGGGACTAATTAAGCGGGAGCCCCAGTTGGTGTGTTTAGCATTATAGTATCCAGCAGCTATGAAGCGGGGACCTAAAGATTTGTAAAAACTGTTGTACTGATCCATCGTTATGGAGAATATACCGACGCAATAACTAGGTTAGGGAAAAATTCATCAATGCAGACGTTTGTTGCTTGGATATAGCATTCGCAGATGCCACCTAACCATTGGTGTTTAATTCTTGATTTGTTTAGTATAGCCGAGCTTCGACATGATCTATCCCTGGGATCCTTTGAATTGTAATATGAATAGCCACTTATTTTAAAAGCGCTTCTAGATGTCAAAAAGTCTTTTGAAGCAAAAAAAGTCGCATAAAAAACGAGTTTTAAAAAAAATATAATCAAATTTTTTTATAAAGCTTTACATATATGTTTCTTGTTAAAAATTTAACTTAACATAATATAACGTTGTGTTCCCATATTCAAAATTCGGGATATCATGAGAAATATTTTTCATCTTTCAGTACAAAGGAGTCCGTACTTTTTTCATGTCCGTTAGAAAAATTTTCTAACAATCTGCTGTTTAAAAAACAAAAAAATAGTTATTACCTGTCTGGGAAACATGTTAATGCCAGTTATTATACCCTTTACATAAGTGATAAGGGTATACACATATAAGTTTGTCATTTCGTTTGTAATTTCTTTATTATCCATTTGGGACCCCATAAAGTATATATATTCTGGATCCTTATAGATAGGGAAGCCGATTTAGCGATGTCAGTCTGTCCGTGTTATGGCTGAAATCAAATTTCTGAAGCCCCCCTATGTCGCATAGACCGAAATGTGGTATCAAACTGTCAGAGATAGTCGCGAGAAAATCGGTATTGAAATTCAGCAAAATCGCTCGATAAATGACCGAGATTGTTACAGCCGTATGGACCAGCAAGGTTGCCGACTGGCACAGCATAGGTGAGCATATCTCAGAGGGTCCCAACCCTCCTAACTGGGTAAGCCGTACATAAAAAAATTAAATGCAAACAAACCAAATATAAGACAAAACACAAAACTTACAGTGCCATTGAAGAACGTACCGTATCGCTGACAAACAACAGAGCAGGTGTTATGCTCCTTGGCTTGCCCACCCAACCATGTCACGATAGTATCCTATAAACAAATTCCTTCGTGACCCAATAATCCACAAAAAAAAAAACAACACAGGGACACACAAACATCAACAAAACGGCAACCGAGCCACAACTCAGGGATCTTTAAATCCAACCGCAACAAAACTCCGGTTCCTACGTGAACTCGTAGTAGGAAACGGTGTGCGGATTCTTTCGTTCGAAACAACGTGGGGAACACCCATGACCCTGAAGAGTCTCATAGCTTATATGCTTCAGTCGGGACAACCAAAAACTCAGGTAACAAGATATCAATAGTTCTGTGACTTTACCCCAACCACTTATTTGAGCATCAACCAATACCTAACTTTTCTCCGGTATGAAAAATTATATTGGTAACCCATATAAACAAAGATCTTGTTATCTCAAAGTCAAATTTTTCTAATTTGTTTTCGTTACCGATTGGCACTTAATGTGCAAATATTTAAAACGAGCGCCCTTAAATCAGGCAATTAAAGTATTTATTCAAACAAAATTCTTTTTCCTTTCTCTCTCTTTCCCTCCTTTCAATCTTACTGTCAATATAAAATTAAATCTAATTTTAAACCTATTACTTCGATCTTTATTAACCCATGAGTTACTCTATACTTTACTCCCTTAGATTATGGCTACTCTGTGGAATGGGACTACTTTCTAAGATGATTTTACCTAAAAAACAACTCTCCTGAACCGCACTATTACGGGAAGTACTATCATAATCCGCCTTCATATAAGAGTTTACTTTGTTTTATATTTTCTCACTCTTATAGATCCCTAACACACCCATTGTTGAACATCATTAGATGCCTTATACATTTATAACACAACACGGGACATCAACAGTTTTGAACAAATGTATCACAGCCGAATTACATGTCTTACTACTAATATTGCACGAAAACTAAAAGGTATGTAAAGATTATTTATTATTATAATACATATCACAGATTAGAAGTTAAATTGCACAAGTTATTTGCAAATTGGGACACAACAACATATATGATTTGTCTATAATTAAATAATCAACTTATGTCTCAATATTGCACTTTCGGTTTTGAGTCAGACTCATAAATATAAAGAAAAATTTAAGCAATTTAGACTTTTATATCTTTTACGTGATATATACCTATCCTTTTAATATTCTCATCCGTCTCCATTTCTACTATATTTTGTTGTAACCTCCTAGATTCTCGTGCCCTTAATTCCATTAATGCAGCTAGACTAGTACCAGGTCGATCTACATTAATAGTTTTTGACTTATCATGAAATTGGGGTTCTAAATGATCCTGTTCCTGACTCATATTTATATTCCTGCCTGCACTAGGTTTTTGACTAGGTGTATTCGACTTGTATGTCTTTGAAAATCTAAAAGGTGTTGACCTATTCAAATCAAACTGAATTTGCCTTGTTCCCTTTCTTGTTTTGGTACTTCAGGGACTTGTAACATCACTTAATTAAAGTAACGCTTATAAACTTTACGCTAATTTTTCTTTTTCCTTTCTTTTCGAAAATAAATACATAAACGAATTACGGGAAAACTTGGAAACAAATAAAAACAAGTAAGAGCGCTATATTCGGCTGTGCCGAATCTTATATACCCTTCACATTGGTCTTTAAATATACCCAGCCGAGTAATTTTGTACTGCAAATAATATAATAAAAAACCTTGTGCGAGTTTTAAAGCCCACAGAAAAAATAACAAAATTTTAACGTTTGTATGAATAATAGAAATAGATGAAGAAGATTTGAGGTCGAGAGTTTTTAAAGTTTTCGACATTATTCATATTTAAAGGTTAATAAAACTTATTAAATGTTCTAGTCCCCCTGCTCTTCACCAACTTTTTCACCAAAATGTATGAATTATTTGATTATTACTTTTTGTAGAATATTCGAAGTCGATAGCTGTAATAGTTTTCCAGAAGAAGCGTATGGAAAAATTTTATAAAAATTGTTAATTTGTATGGGAGCTACCCTTCTTCACCCCCATCCGAAATTTTTTTTCTTTAAAGCGTAGGCCTTGTGTTCCAATTACTTTTTGTAGAACATTTGATGTGGATATCTGTTATAGTTTCCGAGATATAGCGTATCGAATATTTCATAAAAATTGTTAGTTTGTATGGGAGCTACCCCTTTTTTTGCCCCCACTCAATAAAATTTTTCTTTAAAGCGTAGGCATTCTTGCCCATTTACCTTTTGTAGAACATTTCATTTCGATATCTGTTATAGTTTCCGAGATATAGCGTATCGAGTATTTTATAATAATTGTCGATTTGTATGGGAGCTACCCCTTTTCTTGCCCCCACTCGAAAATTTTTTTCTTTAAAGCGTAGCCCTTGGCGTGCAGTTACTTTTTGTAGAACATTTCATTTCGATATCTGTTATAGTTTCCGAGATATAGCTAATAGAATATTTTATAATAATTGTCGATTTGTATGGGAGCTACCCCTTTTTTTGTCCCCACTCGAAAATTTTTTTCTTTAAAGCGTAGCCCTTAGCATGCAATTACTTTTTGTAGAACATTTCATTTCGATATCTATTATAGTTTCCGAGATATAGCGTATCGAATATTTGATAATAATTGTCGATTTGTATGGGAGCTACCCCTTTTTTTGCCCCCAACCAAAAAATTTTTTCTTTAAAGCGTAGCCCTTATGGCCCAATTACTTTTTGTAGAACATTTCATTTCGATATCTGTTATAGTTTCCGAGATATAGCTAATAGAATATTTTATAATAATTGTCGATTTGTATGGGAGCTACCCCTTTTTTTGCCCCCACCCAAAAAATTTTTTCTTTAAGGCGTAGCCCTTAGCGTGTAATTACTTTTTGTAGAACATTTAATTTCGATATCTATTATAGTTTCCAAGATATAGCGTATCGAATATTTGATAATAATTGTCGATTTGTATGGGAGCTACCCCTTCTTTTGCCCCCAACCAAAAAATTTTTTCTTTAAAGCGTAGCCCTTATGGCCCAATTACTTTTTGTAAAACATTTCATTTCGATATCTGTTATAGTTTTCGAGATATAGCTAATAGAATATTTTATAATAATTGTCGATTTGTATGGCAGCTACCCCTTTTTTTGCCCCCACCCAAAAAATTTTTTCTTTAAGGCGTAGCCCCTAGCGTGCTATTACTTTTTGTGGAACATTTCATTTCGATATCTGTTATAGTTTCCGAGATATAGCGCATAAAATATTTCACCAAATTTGTGCAATTGTAGGAAAAATACCCCTTCCCCTGGTCCTATCTGAAAAAATTTTTTCCATTATTTAGGTCCCTTCTTTAGGAGTATCCGTGCCAAGTTTTGTGGCAAGAGTGACTATACTTACTGAGATATATAGGGATATATGCACGGATTTTGTCCTAAAAAAAATGGGTTGCTCTGGGTTTTCGCTTATATCTCGGTCAATAGTAAACTGATTTTGCTGATTTTAAATAGCGATTGTCTCCAGGATATTTGTAATAGTTTGACACCATTATCTGGTCTGTATCTTTTTATTTGACTCCGGAAACTTGATTTCAACAGACGGACAGACGGACAGACGGACATCGCTAAATCGGCTTCCCTATCTATAAGGATCCAGAATATATATACTTTATGGGGTCGCAAATGAATAATAAAGAAATTACAAACGGAATGACAAAGTGATATATACCCTATCACTATGTGAAGGGTATAAAAATTGACTTCAATCTTCTTGAATATCATAAAACAATACCATGAATCGATGAAACTTTTGAAAACAAAAAAAAAACGAATTATATTTATTATATTTTCATTTCGGTTTGGTATGAAGACAATTAGGGGGGGGGGGGATCAAAAAAAATTCTTCTCTTCTTTTAACAACATATATAAGTCAATGATATGGTACGTCAAAAATAGTAGCAATTAAATCAAAGAAATTAGTTATCATAGCGAAATTTTCTTATACAATCACCGATTTAAAATCTCCTTAATCGTGAGCTATGAGAAGTATTTGGTGTAATACTCGATACTTCTGACCCTGGGATTTTCATTCCCAGGCGGCTATCAGAGTTGTAACCTTAATTTCACTATTTACAAGCAAATTCAAAACATACAGAAACTACTTTAAATGTAACAAAAAAAATTTAAAATGACATAGATACAATTAGACTAACATGTTTCATAACAATTGTCTAAGCTATCGTTACCATTTTATATATTGCATTGGTCAAAATAATCGCTTTTCTAATAAATAAAACTTACGTCTTCGTGTACTAACTTAAATATACAGACATCTACTTAAGTGCTACTGAACAGAAGTAACTTCCATTTACTATGTTGACGATTATTTTGTCTGGGCTATTTATATTCTATCAAACTATTGTCACATGCAAAGTTGTCATTACATGTTTCATATACTGATTAGGATACTTCAGTTAATTTAGAAAATACCCTGTTTCCTAATCAAATTTGATTGGGCGCCATTTATGTTACAGCCGTATGGACCAGCAAGGTTGCCGACTGGCACAGCATAGGTGAGCATATCTCAGAGGGTCCCAACCCTCCTAACTGGGTACGCCGTACATAAAAAATTAAATGCAAACAAACCAAATATAAGACAAAACACAAAACTTACAGTGCCATTGAAGAACGTACCGTATCGCTGACAAACAACAGAGCAGGTGTTATGCTCCTTGGCTTGCCCACCCAACCATGTCACGATAGTATCCTATAAACAAATTCCTTCGTGACCCAATAATCCACAAAAAAAAACAACACAGGGACACACAAACATCAACAAAACGGCAACCGAGCCACAACTCAGGGATCTTTAACTCCAACCGCAACAAGATATAAGCAAAAAACCAAGACTACCTCGTTTTTTTGAGTTTACAACAACAACAAAGAACATGCTTTTGCATGTAAAAATAAAAAAAACAACAAAAAAAGAAAAAAACAGAATCAGTCATGTTGATATTATTGAAACACACCCAAAACCAAAATTTTATAAGTATTAGTGTTCAAACATATAACAGGGTTGCCATACAAAACTTAATTTAAACATTTTTAAAATCGCTCCTACGGCTTCCAGGGTTCTCCTACAAAGGTAAAATGTAAGACCGACCGGGATTATTTTATCCATCCAAACATTTTTGTGGAACATACTAACTCTCTATCTCCAGCCTCTGACATGGTTGCGATACAAAATTTTAAAAAATAAGGTAAAAACCGCTACAACTTCCATGGAGTCGCCCGTAGAGGAAAAATATGTATCACAGACCCCAATCAGTTTTTTCTCCCAAACGTATTCCTAGAATATACTTACCTCCTATCTCCACGCCCTAAGGGAGTTGCCATTCAAAACTTACAAAATTGATATGCAAATGCCCACAACTTCTTCAGAGTTGGCCTTAGAGCAAGTGTACGACCGACCGCCATTAGTTTGGCCTCCCAAACACATTACTAGAATATACTTACCCACTTTATCTACGCCCTAAGGGGGTTGCCATACAAAATTTACAAAAATGATATAAAAATGCCCAAAACTTCTTCAGAGTTGGCCTTAGAGCAATAAAGTGTGCGACCGACCCCCATTAGTTTCTTCTCCCAAACATATTCCTAAAACATACTAACCCCCTATCTCCACGCCCTAACGGGGTTGTCATACAAAACTGAAAAAAAATTTATGCAAAGGCCCCAAACTTCTTCAGAGTTGGTCCTAGAACATACTTACGCGCTATCTCCATGCCCAAAGGGGGTTGCCATACAAAATTTACAAAAATGATATGCAAATGCCCACAACTTCTTCAGAGTTGGTCTTAAAGCAATAAAGTGTACGACCGACTCCCATTAGTTTCTTCACCCAAACTTATTCCTAGAACACACTTACTCCCTATTTCCACGCCCTAACGGGGTTGCCATACAAAACTTTTTTTTTTTTCATATTTTTATTATTGAATCTTCGCCTTTGGCGAACTAAAAATAAATATTCAAATCTTAAAACTATTTAATTTTTATTAGACCAGCCAGTGCCAGACTAAAATTCAAGTTCTCATAATAAAATTAATAAATTCAGTAGTTTCATCTTATTGCAATAGTATCCCTTCTTTTCAGACGAGTGTGTCGACTATGTTTTTTTTTTTCATATATTTATTATTGAGTCTTCGCCTGTGGCGAACTAACAATAAGTGTTTAAATCTTAAAATTAGGTAGTTAATATAAGTCCAGCCAGTGCCAGACTAAAATTTAAGTTCTCATATTAATTATCAAGCTTCATATAAACGCAATAGTATCCCTCCTTTTAAGGCGGGTGTGCCCACTATGTTGCAGGATGTTTCGGGCGAGCGGATTTGGGTGAATTTCCAGCTTATTGAAATACTTGTCCACATAGTTCAGGATTTCGCATTTAACTAGTGGAACTTGTAGATCCTTGTGAATGTTGCTGTTTTTAACATACCAAGGAGCACCAGTTATCATTTTTAGGATTTTGTTTTACCTGCGTTGAGTTTTTTCTATGTTGGATGCGGAAGCAGTGCCCCATAATTGTATACCGTAGCACCAAATTGGTTTCAAAATCGATTTGTAGAGTAGAAGTTTACAATCAAGACGAAGCACAGAGTTTCTGCCGATTAGCCAATGGATTTGTGTAGCTTTAAGTTTCATTTGCGTCAAATTCGCATCTATATGAGGCTTCCATGTGAGGCGTCGGTCTATGTAAATACCAAGATATTTTGTCTCGGTTCGTTAAGGCACCATATGGTTGTTAATAAGAATTGGAGAGCACGTTTCTTTGCGTAAAGTAAAAGTTACATGAGTACATTTTTGCTCATTAATTTTTATTCCCCATAATTTTGCCCATTTCTCTACTTGGGTTACGTGTTGTTGCAATTGGCACGAAGCCTCTTTAGGATCTTTATGAATACTGCGAAAAGCGGTATCATCAGCAAATGAAGACGTTTGCGTAAAACAGTTGGTTGGAATATCTGCCGTGTAAAGCAAGTACAAAATTGGATCTAGTATACTCCCTTGAGGTACACCAGCCCCAATTGGTTAAGAAAAACTTATTTGATTTCCCTCTTTGATCATAAATTGTCGACCGGTTATGTACTTTTCTAAAAGGTTGAAAATATTAGCTGGAAGGTTAAGCTTTAGTTTGTTTAACAGGCCTTAGTGCCATACTTTATCGAAAGCTTGAAAGACATCAATAAAAAGCGCGGAGCAGTACTTCTTTTCCTCAAATGTTTTTCTTATAACCTGTACCAGTCTGTGGGTTTGTTCGATTGTGCTATGTTGACTTCTAAAGCCAAATTGGGGATCTGGAATGCAATTGTTTCCATTCATGATCGAAGTCAGCTTGTTTTTAAAGAGCTTTTCGAACAATTTTGACAAAGTTGGTAACAAACTTATAGGTCTATACGACTCCACCTTCGAATGATCCTTACCAGGCTTAGGAATCATCTTAACTAAGGCAACTTTCCATATTGCCGGGAAATGTTCAAGCCGAATTATGGCATTAAAAATAAAAAGAATAATTCTTTTAGCGATAAACGGTAGCTCTAAAAGCATTTTGTTGCTTATTTTATCAACACCAGGAGCCTTTTTATCATTTAGGTTAACGATAGCCTTTACAACATCTGAAAATCGGAAACGTATTTCCATAGGGCGTCTAGCAACAACAAGCGGTAATTCCCTCACATCAGTACACGTGTTGGGAGTGAACACGTTTCTTAAGTGATTTGCGAACAGATCGCATTTTCCTTTGTCATTTATAGCCCAGGATCCTCTCAGATTTCGCAGTGGAGGTTTTGCGATAACGAGTCTTTTTAGATGTCTGGCAGCTCGCCATAGAGAATAATTTGTCTGGGAAGTCGCGTCTAGGCTTTCTAAATATTTATTCAGTGATGCCATTCTGTGCACCTCCAACAAGTTTTTTAATTGGTTTGTGCATTCTTTCAGTTTATTTTTAAGTTGAGGCGATCTATGCTTTTGCCATTCTCTCCGGGTTCTCCTTTTTTCAAATAAAAGCTTTTCAAGATCTGCAAAAAAAATTTTGTTGTACCTTGCCTGACGATAAGTAGACAAAGCATGTTCAACGGCTTTTATAATGTTTTCATTAAGGCTATTCAGACAATCTTCGATGTCTCCGGGTGTTTTTAGGGGTTGGCTTTCCGAGCAGTGGGTGCTGATATATTTTTTATATTTCAACCAATCTACTTTCTTAGTTAAGAAAAAATCACTAGTTGCTTTTTGATGAGAACTGCAAATAGTGATTATTGTTGGTGAGTAGTCAAAAGATAAATCCAAGGAGGCTTGGGCCTCAATAAGCTCCGGGGATATACCGTTTGCTACGCAAAAATCTATTACGTCTGGTATTTTATTGCGGTCTGTTGGCCAATAGGTTGGCTGTCCAGTTAAAATAACGAAAAGTCCCATTTCAGACACGGAATCATACAAGACACGACCTTTCGGACTAATTAGGCGGGAGCCCCAGTACGTGTGCTTAGCGTTATAGTCTCCAGCAGCTATACAGCGGGGCCCTAAAGATTTGTAAAAACTGTTGTACTGATCCTTCGTTATGGAGAATCTGGGTGGACAATAAACTGACGAAATAACGAGATTATGGTAAAATTCCTCAATGCAGACGTTTGTTGCTTGTATAAAACTTTCGGAGAGACCACCCATCCACTGGTGTTTGATTCTTGATTTAATTAATATAGCTGAACCACCACATGACCTATCTCTGGGATCTTTTGAGTCGTAAAAAGTATAGCCACATATTTTGAAAGTGCTTCTAAATGGCATATGAGTTTCGGAAATCAACATGACATCAATTTTTTGGTGTTTTAGAAAATATTCGAGTTCGTTTTTGTGTTGGCGGATGCCGTTTGCGTTCCAGAAACAAACTCTGAGGCAGTTCATGGCCTTTTAATCATGGCCTGCAGAAGAGCAGACTGCATTTTTTGCATTTATTGCATCATACCAGCCATTTGCGCCATGATCTGCGTAAATTGTTTTACCATATTGTCTATTACGGCTTCCAGGCGGCTGAAATTGGGGCCCGTAAATTCATTTGTTAGCACCTCTCTTTGTGTTTTTGGCGGGTCAGGCTTGCTTGCGTTGGGCTGGTCAGACTTTAACGCGTTGGCATAAGAAAGTTGACTCGTAGTTGGCTGTGCTAGTGGAGGCATAGAAGTAGCTGCTATATTTAACTGCTGGGAAGGAACAGGAACTACTTTTGGCTTTGATGAGCGCCTTACTAAATTAAAAACAGGGCAGCCTCTATAGTTGGCAGTATGATTTCCACCGCAATTGCTGCATTTCTTTACACGAGGATCATCTTTTTGTTTGTCGCACTTTGTCGTAGCATGCAGGTCTCCACACACCACACAAACAGAAGGCAATTTGCAGTAAGCCTTGGTGTGACCATATTCTTGGCAATTTAAGCACTGCACGGGCCCAGATCGCTTATGTGGCGCTTTAACCACAACTCTACGATGCAAAATATATTTTAGGTCATATATAGGGTGAGTTTCATTTTTGTTTAATT
Source organism: Melanophora roralis (assembly GCA_963583895.1). Taxonomy (NCBI): domain Eukaryota; kingdom Metazoa; phylum Arthropoda; class Insecta; order Diptera; family Rhinophoridae; genus Melanophora; species Melanophora roralis. The sequence goes on along the minus strand of OY757190.1, from coordinate 66,441,651 downwards.
TTAAATCACCAGGCTCAAGCTCCACAAACAAAACAAAATAAATTAAAAAAGAAACATTTTAAATAATAAATGAGAAAAATATGAAAAAAAGGTTAATAACAATAAATATCATGCATGTTTGATTGATGTTTACAGCAGCCTCTATTAACAAAAATTTTTAGTTTGTGTTCTTGCACATTACTCTACGTCTTGACCAGCCAAAAATTTGTCAGAACAAGAACATGACGTCAGCAGAATAACTGCAAAAAAATTGTTTACGTTTATTTTGCGTGGAGAGAACGTACTTATGTTTATGTTTTATCAATTCATAGTTTATTTATATGATAGTGTTAAATAATAATCAAGTAGCATTTTCTTTGCGGCTAAAGTTTCACTTGTCGGTTTTTTCATGTTCATATGAGGAAATGTAAATAAGTTAGCCACCCTAAAACTATTACCATCTTGATATTGAATGTTTTCTCCGACATCCAAAAGGGCGTTTGATGGCAGACATGGTACAGCAATCATTTTCTCTGACAACGATGACTGAACAAACCATCGACATGAGCGGTCCAGATGAGACAATACGATGTGCAAACAAAGTTTTGTTCAATGGCAGAACAAAATTATGGCTCGTCAAGACACTAAGTTAACGTTTACCCCACTCTGAACACAAGCTTGAACACAAACAAAGTTTGTGACGTCATTCTGCTGACGTTTTTGCGTATGTTCAGACATCAAAATTGCACGTCTAGTCCCAGCGTTACGATATCTTATTTCATGATAGATTTAAATAATGTTTAACCTTAACATTATTGCTTTTCACTCATATTGAAAACTCTTTTAATTAATTTACACCATAGAAATAAATAATATTAATGTTTGACATTCTATGAAATTTACCAAAAATGTAAAAACAATAAAATTTATCTGCATAAAAATAAATTTTTAAGCACAGCGCACATAAGTCATGAAATGTTTACCGAAATTCTTCATAACAGATTATCTAGAGCTGCCAGATGATCCTTACAGTTGACAAACGAAAATTACGAAGTTTTCTTAACTCGTCATTTAAATATTAAATACTATTTTTAATAAACCTATCAAAGAAGGAACTTTCCTATTTATAAATTTAAAAGGGCTAAATCATGACAGTTATTTTAGAAAATGATCTTTCAAACGAAATCGTTTGAATATTTCCTTACATTACTCAACATAAAACCAAATAAATTTTTTTTGTTTAGAGTTAGTTTTAAGATGGATTTTTTGTAGCAAACATTCATTCATTCTTAGTTTTGTAAAAAAGTCTTTATTTTCCAAATCAAGGTTTTAAAAGATTTTCTAAAACGTAAGGACTTAAAGGGCTTTCACATTGCGTGTAAATTACTTGAAAATTTTTCTACATGTTTAAGTTGTTTTTATTAGTTGAATTAAAAAGATTACATCGGCATTCAGCCAGCCAGATGGCCAGACAAACATCGTTATGTCGACTTTTCAGGTGACTTTCATTTGATTGATGTTAATAAAGTTGGATTTTTTACTCTTGTTTAAAATATTAGAACAAGCACATTATATCCCCACCACTAAAGTCGTGGATATATAACGCTCAAACGTTCCGATTTTCAAACAACTTTGATTCTGAACTTTTGTACTCATTTTGACATACAACTATGAAACCGTGTTGCTTGCCAGGGCCAGATCTACTTTACAGCCCCTCGATCAAACTTAAAGTCGCGCAACTTATGTAATTTAAATTACTACACAATTTACTTTTGTTTTTATAAAAATGTCAACTTTATTGATTGAATAGGTGCTTAAGACTAACTATTATAAAATTATATAAAAGCTGAAGAGGAAATAAATTTGAAAGAAAGTATGTAATGAGAATCTACGATATAAACATAATATCGTAACTCGCATTTTCATATACAACCCTGACATTTTATTAACACTAAGCCTGAAAAAATTACATACGGCCATGTAGTATTGACCAAACGATAAAGTATACACACAAAAAATTCTATAGGTTATATTTCCTAAAAACATGGTATAAATTCAACTTAAAAAAAGGGTAGAATGGCAGTAACTATGTTCCTAACGTAATACGCCTTAAATTTAAGTTGGTTCCAATGTTCGAAAAACTAAAGATTAGTCAAAGTTACTCAAGCTACATATATTTATCTGAGTTTCACAACTGAGATTCATTTGTATAGTGTAATAACATGTCTGTTTTTATTTGTTAATATTTTCGTCTAATCTCAGTTGAAAATAGAACGCATTCTATTTTCAAACTCTTTAAGTCTGAGTTTTAAATTTAAGTTTTTAAAAGTTACCGGATTAAATGCTTGTTATTGTATTGTCATACAGTTTGTACCATTTTAACAACTTTTATAATTAGCGGGCTAAAACTAATTTCTTAGACGTAATGTAATGCTAAAAATTAAAAAATCAAATATTATTTTGACACTCAACTCGGATGAGAACTTAGGTGGTGTAACTATAGCTTTACAAACTTTATTGAACTAACAACGCTACAAAGTACATTACTCTAATAACTTTAGCAAAATTTACCTTTTTAAATTAGCTAATCTCCAAACCAAATTGAAAATTTTTCAATTTGATTCACAATATTTTATTAAATTTCAAGAAAATTATAAACTTGTACATATTATGCATTTACTTTTATTTATGAAGGTATATTAAAGAGGGTAACTTGTTTCGAAAGTTGAATAAAACGCGAAATAGCCTTTTAAAACTTGAAAATAAACTTCCATAGTTAAATGCCATTTTTTTTGTTTAGTTTTTGGGTACTGTCGAAACAAAATCAACCTTTGGAACATACCTGAGAAGAAAACCTTGACCGAATCACAAAGACGCAGAGGAACAAGATATAAATTTTGAGGAGCCAAACTTGCCCTTAGAATATGACTGCATTACTTCTTAATTGAAAATTGTGTTTTTAAAATCCTCGGAGAGCAACAAATGTGTAAAATTACTTACCTTTTAAATGATCTCTATGAATTGATTCTGCATTTCCTTAAAAAAATTCAATTTAACATTTTTTTAATATATATTTTTATAAGAAATTTTTAACATACCTTCATTTTGTAAAATATTTTTACCATTGACAACTAAATAAATAAACAGTAAAAATAGTTTCGACGATGATACCTAATTCGCTTAGTAACACTAGCTTGGATTTTTTGTAATATGCGATTTGAAATCGTCTATGTGACTTAGTTAGTAAAACTTTTATTGTTTTTTTTTAAATTTACTGTTGAAAAAAATTTGTAAGCAAATTATGTATTTTCACGTACTTTCAAATAGCTCAATATAAAAAGTCATAGTTTTTGAATAAAAAAAATCATCATTTGAGAAAAAAAATCATCAAATCATATTTTTGACCAAAGAAAAAAAGTAAATATCAATTTGTTAATTTAGAAATATGTATTTGTTAAAAAAATTTTTTAGGTTGTTATGGTTTTTTCGAAAACAATTGTTATATAATATACATATATGTTAATTTTTGATAGATTCTTGAAAATGATGATATGCGAATCAGGTTGAAATGTTGAAGTTTAAATAAAATATATTTTCCTGTGAAATAACAACTTTTATTTTATTGTATTTATAAAGAAAAAAATTGATCCAAAGCCAAACCAACTATACCACAGATGAAAAAACATCTGTAAAATCATGCTTTTATTATTGGGATTTAAAAAACATTGAATAAAAATGTTTTATTTTTTTTTAACCCAAAGAAAAGTTGGGGCAAATGTTTAGTATGTTTATATTTCTTATACGCTCTCTTAAATTTTGTATAAAAATTAAAATTTTTTTGACATTCACACTTTAAAACACAACAAGCAAGATCGCTATATTTGGCTTTGCCGAATTTTATATACCCCTCAAATTGGTCATTTAATATACCCAGCCGAGTTATTTTGTACTGCAAATATTATAATAAAAATACCTTGTGCCAGTTTTAAAGTCCATAAAAAACTTTAACGCTCGTATGAGTTATAGAAATAGATGTAGAAGGTTTTAGGGCGAGAGTTATAAAATTTTTGGGCATTATTCGTATTAAAAGGTTAACAAAAGTTGTTAATTTTATGGGATCTTCTAGTTCCCCTGCTCCTCTCCAACTTTTTCTTCTAAAATGTAGGTCTTATCATCGAATTACTTTTTTTAGAACAATAGAATTCGATAGCTGTTATAGTTTCCGAGATATAGCGTACCGAAAATTTTATTAGATGTGTCAATTTGTATGGGAGCTACCCCTTCGCCTGCCACAATCCAAAGTTTTTTTCCGAAATGTAGGTCTTATCATCTAATTTCTTTTCGTAGAACACTAGAAGTCGATAGTTTCTAAAATAGAGCGCATCGAAAATTTCTTAAAAATTATTAATTCGTATGGGAGCTACCCCTGTCACAACCAACATTTTTTTTCTCCAAAGTGTAGGCCTTATTGTCCAATTACTTTTTGCAGAACATTCGAAGTCGATAGCTGTTATAGTTTCCGAGATATATCGTATGGAAAATTTCATAAAAATTGTTAATTTGTATAGGAGCTGCCCCTTCTCCTGCCCCCACATAAAAAATTTTTCCCTGAAGCGTAGATCTTGTTGTCCAATTACTTTTTTTACAACATTTGATGTCGATAACTGTTATAGTTTTCGAGAAAAAGCGTATCAAAAATTTCATGAAAATGGTTCATTTGTATGGGAGCTACCCCTTCTCCTGCCCCCACCCAAAAAATTTTTCCTCCAAAGTGTAGGTCTTGTTGTACAATTCTTTTTTGTGAAACATTTGAAGTCGATAGCTGGTATAGTTTCTACGATTTAGCGCATGAAATATTTCACAAAATTTGTGCAATTGTAGGGAAAATACCACTTCCCCTGATCCTATCTGAAAAAAAATATTTACTTATTTAGGTCCCTATTTTTAGGGTATCCGTGTCAAGTTTTGTAGCAAGAATGACTATATTTTCTGACATATATAGGGATATATGCACGGATTTTGTCCTAAAAAATGGGTTATTTTGATTTTTCGTTTATATCTCGGTCAATAGTCAACCAATATGTATAATTTTAAATAGCGATTGTCTCCAGGATATTTCCAATAGTTTGACACCAATAGCTGGGCCGTATCACTTTATTTCATTCTGGAAACTTGATTTCAACAGACGGACATAGCTATATCAACTTCTCTATCAATAAGGATCCAGAATATATATACTTTATGGGGTCGCAAATGGTTAATAAAAAAATTATAAACGGAATAACAAACTGATATATACCCTTATCACTACTTTACTTTAATTTAATTGTTTTTCAAATACAAAGAATGTTTTCATAAAATTTAACACCAGTTTCTGTTCATCAGGACCTGTAGAAATATTGTTTTCTTTAGCAGGATTTATATACATATTCTCCAACAAGAGGCTGCTTATCTGATTAAGCTTTTAAAAATCTAGTTTTCATGAAAGGAAACTCATGTTAAACCGATTAATTAATGGTTATAAATGTATTTTGTATTTCAAATAAAAGATACTAAAATACTGTTTTTGTATTTGAAATACTCGACTTGAAAGTATTTGGTATTTTGTATTTGAAATACAAGCGGAACAAGTATTTTGTATTTTGTATTTCAAATACAGCAAAGCATGTATTTTGCCCAACTCTGCCTGGAACGCTTTTAGGTAAGTTTGTGTGAGTTTCTGCAACCCACTGGAACACAACTATAAATACCCTAATATACAAATACCCCAAAATATTAAAAGCTTATTTTGTGTTTTTAACGACTATAATCTACACATGGTGAAATCTAAAACAGCACGGTGTTTGCCATTCGCAAATGTGAACAATCTTGCAGAAGTAAGCCGCATTGGTTTAAGTAGGTTATATTATTGCGAGTTCACTGTATACATACCTAGTGGAAGCATGCTGCCAACCTATTGTCACATAAAAAAATAAGTCAGTATGGCAACGAATATCGATTCTAACAAGAAATAACCGTTACCATAGTAACAGGTCAAAAAGTAAACATATAAATGTTCTACTTTTGTACATACATACATATTTGTATATACAAGTCAACATTACCAAAAAAACGAAAAAGAACGAAATGTTTAACTCATTTCCCAAACAATCTGGGATTTATCGTATTAAAGATAATATCAATAATTTACAATTTATAATAAATTTTCATTCTATCAACACAATATTCAATCTACCAAAATATGAGGTGACACAACACAGCAAAAACGAATCTTTTATATTAGAGAGTACATGTGAAAATCTCCCTAAAAATGGTAGCAGCAGTAAAACAGTGCTAATCAAATGGCAAGAAAAACTATTTAGTCCAAAAGAATGCGAAATGTACAGTGATTTAAAGAAGTGTACCAACAAACAACAGAGAAAGTACCATGAGGTGCTTAAAGAAAAAAATCGAAAAAAAAGGAAACGTCAGGGTAAACACACTGAAAATGAAGGTGACGAATCAAAGGGAAGTTTTATATTCACTTATGTACAAGAGGATAACTTTGTGCCATTTGATGAACTTCAAAAGGAAAACGTTAAAGCTAAAATAAAACATCATAAAGAACCTTTTGAAGAAATGTTCGTCTATGCAGCTCTCAAACCAGATACTCAGTTGGCCGTTATAAGATGGTTTCATAAAAAACGTCTTCTTTACATATATCCTGATTTTACGGTTTCTCAGAACAAGCCTTATTATATAGAGATAAACAGTGACTACAAGCATTTATATTCTTATGGCATTGAGGATGCTTCACCGAAAGCTCTACCTTTACAAACTGGTCAAGAACAATTTCTCTGTCTGCCCGATTTGCCAACATATTGGCAAATGGAAGATGAACTTGGAAAAAAATTTTCAATGCCTCAAAAAAGAACTCAAAGATGTTCTATAATTTTTACAATAAATTATGTATCTCAGTTTGAGTATGACAATGTTCATGTTCGATATTCTGTACAGCTGCCTAAAAACACTATACTGGAAGAAGGTCTCATAGATGGTACTTCACATAGTGCAGCAAAATGCGAATCAAAGTCTTTAGTGTACATTGGCTTACCTTGGCAAATAACTTTGCTATGTGAAGAGCAATTTGATACTTCTCAAAATTTGCAAATATTGTTCGAAATCATATCGATAGATTCGTGGGAACGTGAACGTGTCGAAGGCTATACCCACTTTTCCCTAAATTTACTAAAACCTTATAACAATTCTCTAGAGCTAAATTGCATTTGTCCGGTTGAAACATTGTGGAAGTCTATTAATCGTTACTTTATTGGCGGTCGCCGAAAATTTGACTACAAGCGCTTTATTAGTCAGCAGCGTGATAATAAAAGTTATGAAGATTCATTTACATTTCATTGTCGCTATGGTGAACGTATGAAAAGTACAGGTCAAATAAGTTTATCCTGTCAAATGCTGACACAACGCAACTGTGAACTTTTAAATGCTTGCACAAGTCGGACTAGTGGAATGACTTTGGATGATATTATGTTGGCATATAAAGAGGCTAGAACAAGATTGGAAGATATTTCAATAAACTAATTTACATCGGAATCAGCACAGCTTAACAAAATATATGAAGAACACTGGTCGACAAAAAATATTTTTAAGTAATCTTTGATAAATACAAAAATTATGGTGTAGGCCAATTGAAAAGAGTGTTTTAATTTCTATTTCAATAAGTCTATTTTTATAGATTTAAAAAATTAGCTCAGAAGTTTAAACGAATCGTACAAATAGGAAATATTAAATATTTTGTGGCGAATTTTTTCTTTGCAAAAAATAAAAACTTTAATTTTAAAATATTGCCAAATAGATCCAGATGAATTTAATCAAACTTTTACTAATTTTCCTATTGTTCGTACTAGCCCAAGTTTTTATAACTTTCCTACTTTTTCCTCAGATGTATGCAACGTGTCAGCTGAGGAACACTTTTTCCAATTATCCCGTGTTTCACAGTATGACGTTTTCTTAGCGGTTTCTGCGATAAAGTCAGACGCAGTTGGATATGACGGTATAAACCCAAAGTTTATAAGATATTTTTTGCCATTAGTTCTACCGTATGTGACGCATTTATTTAATAGTATTATAATGTCATGCACGTTTTCGTTAAGGTGGAAACGTGCAAAGATAGTTCCAATGCCTAAGCCAAATGGGGAATACCGTCCCATTGCAATCTTATGTTTTTTTCTAAGGTCTTCGAAAAGCTTTTGCATAACCAAATGATGCAGTATATCGACACGCATAGTTTACTGTCTAATATGCAGTCAGGTTTTCGCCGCAATCACAGCTTTTGGAGGCTAGTGAGCATATACGACAGGGGTTGGAAGATGATAATATTAATTTTTTGGTGCTCTTGGATCATTCCAAGGCTTTTGACACAGTTGATCCCGGCATGTTGCTTGGAAAATTGAAATGTTTTTTTCATTCCTCTAAATCGTCAACTAAACTTATATCCTCATACCTGTCCGGTCGGACACAATCAGTCTTTGTTAATAATCTCTGGTCAACTCCCATTTCTATCACTCGAGGTGTGCCTCAGGGATCTATTCTGGGACCACTTCTCTTTTCGTTATATGCAAATGATTTACCCGAGATACTTTCAAATTGCAAGATTCATCTTTATGCGGATGATGTTCAGCTTCTTTTGACTAGTTCAATTCAGGATGTTGCCTTGAGTGTTGCTACTTTAAATGAAGAATTGGGCAAAATTTACACGTGGGCAAACGCGAATGGTCTATGTTTGAACCTAAACAAGTCTTAGTGCATGATAATACACAAAAGATGTTTAAATCCTAATAACGTTTATGATATCATTATAAACGCTGAGAAAATTGAGAAAGTGAATGCAGCTAAGAATCTTGGGATAATATTTAATGAAAGTTTGACCTGGGACAGCCATATAAATTCGCTAATTGATCAAACATACATTAAATTACGTGCTCTCTGGTCAACACAATATTTTACACCATTAAAGATCCGAATTTCACTTGCCAAGACTTACCTGATTACTGGCTTAATGTATGGGTGTGAGCAGCGCCGGCGCTATACTCTTTGTCACCTGGTGCACAATTGAAAGGGCCGCCCTTATATGTCCGTTTCCACATCACTCAAGAGGTAGAACTTTCGATGCATTTTTTTTAAAGAGGTTTCCCACAGAGGTATAATCCTCTACAACAAAAAAGAAAATAAAATTTTTAAATCTATATAACTTCAAGTAAATTTTTTAAATATAGGTATACTTCAAAAAAAAAAAAAAAAAAAAAAAATAATAATAAAAATATTAAAATGAAATAAATCGTTATAAAATTAGAATTTAATTCTACGCGCTTTTATTTTTTCGAAATCATTAATTGGGTCATTATAATCTAAGTTTTCTAATAGATCACTTTCAATCGCTAAAGTTGCTAATCCTGTTAATCTTTTTTATAATTTTCAATTTTGAAAAACTACGTTCTGCAGAAGCTACTGTAATTGGTATTGTTAACAAAATTTTTAGAGCAATTACTACATTTGGAAACAGTATTTCTAATTTTTTTTTTCAAAAATAGATTCTAATGTTTTAATGGACGAAGTAGGTTTTTCTGAAATCAATGTTGAAAATGTTTTTTATTCATCAAATAGTTCTAATCCGTCTATATCGCAATCCTTATCTTTTGTTAAATACCTTTCTAATGATAAACAATTATTGCGTAAGTCATGTTAATTCTGTAAGGATATTTTATGCAGCTCATGTAAAAATTTGAAAATTCTTTTATGCTTTGTAATTTGCTCAAAACGCTCTGTCACAGACATGATAGCTTGGTCTAATATTTGTAATAAAATTCAATTTTAAATCTATGTTTCCGATCTGAAATTACTTCATCTCTTCCCTCATAGGAAAAATGGGACGGTTTCTTGCGACTTCTTATTGTTGAAGATGTTGGAAAAGATGGTGTGACCTCTAGTTTTAAAGCAGTTTCCTTTGCTTCATTAATAAAAAGTTCAAAACTTTCATCGCTTCGAAGCTTATTTAAGAAATCTTTGCAAGAGGATAAAATATTAGTTGCTGTGGTTAAACACATTGCGGGGCTTTGTAAATATTTACTCGCTGTTTTTTCCAGTATTTTGAACAATATAACTAAACAGCATATAAATTCAAATTTTAATATTTTATTTCCCAATCCTTCTGCCGTATTTTTGGTAAAACAATCACGGTCATTTGACAACTCTACTAAAGATTCGTAGATTTCTTCCAGTTTGAAAATTAATGGCTTTAAAGAATCTATACGACTTTCCCATCTTGTGGTGCAAAGTGGCTTTAAAGTGAGTTTATCAATGTTTTTGTTTAAAATATTCCACCTTAAAGTAGAACTGGAAAAAAAAGTGTAAAGACTTTGAACTGTGTCGAAAAATCTAACCGCTTGACTGGAGCATTGAACTGAATCTGAATAAAGGGAATGAGATGCACAAGGCATGAATGCACGGGGTTCTAGGTTTTTTATTTGCGCTTGCATGCCGATATTTTTTCCTTTCATATTTGACCCATTATCATACCCCTGTCCTCTACAATTGTGAATTGACAGCCCAAATGACGTTAGTTCATTTAATACTAAATTGGTTAAACCTTTTCCAGTGGTGCCTGTAGCTGCGAGGAAGCCTATGAAATATTCTTTTAATGTGAATGTATTTTCTTTTTTATCCACTATTCTAAGAATAACAGATACTTGTTCTTTCCGGCTTAGGTCGGGAGTACAATCAACAATAAGAGAATAATATTTGGCTGATTTTACCATTTCAATAACCTTTGTTTTATTACTCAGATATTTATTTTGTGTTTCAGAGTCATTAATTCTTCTTAAATGTTCTGTTAAAACTGGGTCAAACTTTGCGATAGCTTCCACTAATTTTAAGAAGTTACCATTATTTTTATCATATAAATTGTCGGATCCACCTCTAAATGCTAAAGATTGCACACCTAGAAACTCAACACAAATCAATAGTCTTTTCAGTACGTCTCTCCAATGTTACACCTCCTTTGATAAACTTTTCTGTATTGTGGAATCAATTGTGGTTTGACTTGCTAGTCGACTTTCAAACTCCTTCCAAATTTTAAAATGTTTCATATGATTTAAACTCTTTTCATTCTCTTTGAGAAGTCTACCTATGTGATTCCAATCCCTTTAACCACAGCTAGAAATAGCATTATCTGAAATTTTTGCAAATAATTTGCAGCAAAAACAAAATACAAGGTTTTTGGAAGTCGAATAGACCAGCCATGATCTATGAATCTTTTCTCCATTCGGAAAAACCCTTTCGTAATGCTTTGCATTAAATTTTCGGTCAGATGTTAGCGGAAAAGCAAAATCATGTATTTGTTTGGGGCCCTTTTCAACTAAAAAACAAACGATGCTGTCATTTAAATCTGGCCAAAGTCCAGGATCTTCTAATCTAGGAGGCATATCGCTTAAGGAACTATTTGAAATTATCATAACTTCTTGTTGATTAGAACAACTTGACTCACTTTGAGCAGTTTCTGTGTTCAGAGTTCCTGTATTTACGCTAAAGTACATATCTAAAGCATTTTTTTGTTTTTTAAGGAAACTTCCTCCAGCTTCCTCTTTTTCCTATAAGCGTGACCAGATAATTTCAATTTTGTAGCCATGAATTTTAAAAAAATATAATAAAGATTTAATGAAACACAAAAAAAAAATTATATACTATTTCTATTTCATATATTTTAAAATTAGAAGTGCTTTTGATTACAGCACTTTTTGTTTTGCAATTTTGACCTTAAGAAGCAGCCGTTAAATTTTATATGTACATATATAGCTTGACTTAATATTGCACCGTATTAATAACCCATATGAGAATTTTATTATTTCTATTTTGCAAAAAATAACTGACATTCATATGCTATTGTCAAAAATGTATGATTATCTAGTTAAATTCTTTTGTTGTTGGTTACGATAGTATAAAGACCACTTAAAATATACTGTGCAAAGTGATGCCAACAATTCAGAGGCAAAAAGAGCCTACCGAGTAGTAAAAAAAACTAAAAGGAGCTAAATTAGAAAATTGAGGATTTTTCATTTTAAATCTATAAATGTATTTATTATTAAATTTGTAGTTCAAGATTTTTTTTACAAACTAAAAATAATAGCAAAATAAAAAACATATAAAAAATAATATTAAATAAAATTATTTCACAGCAGCAATTGATACAAATGTTTATCAACATAAACAATATGACCATACACTTACACAAATAAGTAAAAAATATTTTTGTTTACTATATGTTTTAATTGAATTTATTTTTACAAATGCGCTTGCTGGTAACTCGTAGTTTAAACAGCAGGTGCTACACTTTTGCAAACCATATTTTATATGAATTAAACTATTAGCCGTATTCAAAACCATGCGGCTTCTTAGTTTATTCTTAAAAAAATTCAAAGCACTGAATGGTTTTTCCACTTTAGCATTAGAATATGAATACGATAATATTTTTAAAACAAGCAATGATGCACCTCAATCCAAAATTAGTCGGTTCTATCTAAATTTTTCCACTGGTACAATTTTAAATTTTTTAAGCAATTTTACAGCTCTTCAATTTCTTTTAAATCATCTTCAAATTCTTTTTTTAGCACATAAAGTATTTTCTGAATCCTGCAAAAAAACATTTGTTACGCTAAATGCCGAAATTTATTCCAACATCTTAAAATTTGTTGGAAACAATTTAGTGAAATAATTTCATAAATTAGAGTTTTTATGAACTGTACCAAATTACGTTCATCGATATGTTTATCTGATACAGTTACATATATCAAAATTTTCGCATGCCTTCTCAAAGTTATATCCTAGATAACAGTTTATATTTCTTTTAATTTGTCAGGCTCTATAATAAATGAAATAAATCAGTGAATATCTTTGTATGTTCCGTAAATGCCACAAAGGCAAAACAATAGGGTAAAAACGGAAGAATTTACTATAAAATGCAAAAAGTGCCAAACGTGCCGTTTACACAGTTCAAAAGAGCTGTGTTAGCTCCTTTTTTAAAAAAAAGAGCCAAAGCGAAAATTTTCGAGTTAGAAGCAATTAAAAAGAGCTAAATCTAGCTCCAAAGTAGCTAAGTTGGCATCGCTGCTTAGTAACTGCCATTTTACACTTTTTCTTAGTTGAATTGATACTCTATTTTAAGTAAATATAACTTATAGAATTTTTTGTGTGTATAAATATGTAAATATAAAACATTGTATGCAAAAAAAGTTCTTAAACAGTTAAAAAATTTCTTTACAAAAATATATTTATATAATTACACATTTATAATTCACATTTACCGAATATCATTAATATATTTTAACTTAACTAAAAAAAGTTAAAAAAATATTGTTATACTGGCTGACCCGGTGAACTTCGTACCACCTACCAATTATTAAATATATGAATTTTTTAAAAAAAATACAAAGTTTATTTAGTCAAATAGTTCATTGGAATATATTTATAAGGAAAACAAAAATTCAAAAAGATTACCAAAAAATAAGGCGTTTCAGGTAAAAGCTGTATTTTCTAAATTAAGACAACAAATACTCAAGGATCGGCCTTGTGATTTGTTAATCATCATTGCGAATGCAAGACGAATAGGAAATTGAATTCGCTTAAACTCAAAAGGCATATTGGTTGGTATCATCGGAATTCTCGGTATGAGAACTTCTTCACCCTTGAATTTTCCTCTAAGTTTAATTGCATGAATAACATGGACTATCAGTTTTGTTATTACCAAGCGCGTTCCATTGCAAAGTTTTGGTTGGTTTTAATTTCGAAGCACGATAACTACCGAGCCAACTTTCAGTTGTAAGTTGTGCGGTGGTAAGCCAGGCACATCCTAGGAGCTTAAAACTTCAGTTGGATAGTTGGAGGCTTCATCTTCGTTTGTTGCACAATCAATAGATTTAAAAGAATGCAGAGTTCCAACGATTTGATTCTCAACTTTATAGTTTAAATCATCCACATTTTTATTTATGTCTGCTAAAATTGCCCGTTCACTCAACCAGTCATAACTTTCCCGTTAGCTATTATGTTGGGGAATACTTTCTGGATGAGCTCTTCTTTTGACGTTACAAAATTACAAAAATTTTGAGGAAACAAAATCAATCCGTTTGATTCGTAAACAGGAATACGGCCATTACCAAAAGTCAAAAATTGGTTGGAGAAATCTTGAGCTGATAAATTGTTGAGCAATGTAACTCTCATGTTTTCTGTTAACTACAGTATTTTTGCAAAACGCCACAGACTTGAAAATTCAACGCAAGCACTTATTCGATCAGCAGCCGTCGATCTTGAAATGACTGGGGCATCTAAGAAAAACAAACCGTCATTTCCACCATCAATTGCCTTCAATATTATATCATAGACTTCCTTCTGTTGGAGGTTTAAGAGGGAAATATTGGTTTGAACTAATTGGTTCAAGCCATGTCCATCGTGTTCATGTCACGCTCCAATTCTCGATTTAGTAGCTGATTCATTTCATGTTCTGGTGCTGGCAGTGCTAACCTGACTAACAAACTGCCGCAAATAAGGTTACACATGTCTTCAATTAAGAGCAAGAACCGGTTATGCATCTTCGCATTGACTTCAAGATTTGGTTTTCTCGAGCTTACACGATATTGATGTAAAATGTCTTATGACATATGTACTGTCCTTGTATTTGTTCCACAGGTCACTTGGATTTGACGGGAAGCATGTCGAAATGATAATAGCAAACAATGTTCGTATTTGGCTTGGATATGCAGAAATAATTGCCTCAGCGATTGTCGTATCTCAATGAGTATCGTTTTCAAGCAAATTAAGTTCTTGACATGCAGCACGACATGTTGGGCAGACTATACCATTAACAGTACGAAATGCTGCAAATGATGTTGGACCACGAACATTCACCAGCAACAACCGCAAATAAAAGCATTCAATATTCTTCGGATAAACTGTATAAATGCGACCAAAAGCATCACTTTAACGCACATCCGGATGCCCAGCAACCATAGTGCCTTTCTTTCGACGTTGAAATTTTTTTGAAGAAGCATTCCAAGTGCAATACCGTGGCATCTCCGAGTAAAGTAAAGTTTGTGCAAGCGGATCGCCTTGACAAACAGCAAAGAAACTTGTCAATGTTGTCGCTGGAGGTATTTCAGCACGTTGAACAATATTTGCCGCAGTGAAATATACTCGTTGGCCATTCTCCAGATGCACTGCTGAATGAGCAACAGTAGGATGACGTTCGTGAAGAGGGAATGAGAATATACGCCAAATCGCCTCATCGCAGTTCACGTATCGCCCAACTTGATCAACGCCGATAGAGTGGATAACCGTCATTGCCAGTGATAGTTTTCGTCGTCAATTTTCGTGGATAAGGTTCGGAACACTTGCCGTAGTCCATGCACGGAGATTGGGGGTTGATGGTACCATGACGGTCCATGAATCATATTTGTAATTACACCATCATGTAGTTCTTGCTCTGTTTTGGGATCAGGGATCTCGGCACTTATAATAAAATCTATCTGGTCTGGTCGAACTTTTTCGACTATCCAAATAAGAATGTGTGCATGCTGCAAGCCTCATTTTTGCCTTTTTATTGAATACATCCAGCATCGAGTATATCCGAACACATATTGCCTAACAATATATATAATCAGCAAACGAATTTTTGGCCAAAACACACACAATTCACAAAATAACGTTATTAACAGGTTTTGTTTGTTTCTTTGATAATTTCTAAAAATTACTGATAAAGCGTCAATAGAAAAGCTGTAGCCTATCGCATCTTTCATGATGGGAAGCTATTACCAAGAAAAACATCACAAACAGTTCAGTTTATAATGGCTTCATTATTTTGTAGCCCTATCCGCCACTTGTATATATTTTTTTTTTATTTTTTTAAGTGTTTGGTGTGCTTTCAAAACAATGTAGAGAAAAAAATTGCGTTAATTACTCTCTAACTGACAGACAGATTCATGATTGCATAGCCTAAATGCTTAGGGCAAGACTTAAAAAAAGTTAATTTTGTAGCTTTTAAACTAAAAAAAGATAGAATTATAATTTAATTTTCACTCGACAGGTTTCAAAGTTAAGAATGCATTTTGCGTACTTTTTTTGAAATATTAGACCATTAGAGGCGAGACAGGGTAAAAAATATTTTATAACTGCTTATATCCACTTTGTACCTTCGGAACTGAAAAACATAAAAAGGGCTTAAATTATATTTTTAAATTGCGTTCGACAGGTCTCGAAAAAATATGAATATAAAATTTTGATAATTTGATCCTAAGGGGTAAAAAGGGACAAACATTTAATTGTAATTTTTAGGTTATTTCTGTTACTTTTAAACTTATAATTTAAATTGCGTTCAACTGATTTAAGAAAAATATAAACACGTTTTTTGAAGTTTTTTTTTTACAGTTATTGAGACTTATATAAGAAAATATTTTTGTTGTATGGGAGGTGCCATGCCCCATTTCCCTTTTTTCCTAGGTATACTAACCTCAGTTATGTATATTAGCAAACATAAACATCCATAGACAGTTTTGAGACTCGAGCTAAAAGAATTATTGAAGTACATGTAGAAAAAAATCTAATTGTATAGTAGGTGCCACACCAAAAGTTTGGAGACCTTAGCTGTCACAGTAAATGAGATACATATGTATATAAATATTGCCATGCTATTAGAGGCTCCACACACTTCCTGCCTATACTCGTCTTAGTAATGCATATTAACATAATAAATACTCATATTAAATTTGGAGATTTCAGCTGTTACATTTATTGACATATATATGTAAAACATTTTTTTTTGTAAAGGAGGTGCCACGCCTATTATTATCTTCACGCCCAAACTCAGCTCAATTGTAAACATTACTTTGTAAAAACCTACACAAAATTTGGAGACTTTTACCCATACACAGCTAAATTATACATATTACCATTATAAACATCTTAATAAAGTTTTGAGAGTTCAACTGTTACAGTTATTGAGATATATACAAAAACCTATTTTCGTTGTACGGAAGGTGCCACGCCCATTTATTTTTCCCGCCCATACAAAGCCTAATTATGCATATTAGCACTATAAACATCCGTAAAAAGTTTGGAGACTTCAGCTATTACAGAAATTGATATATAAAAAAAATTATTTTCGTCGTATGGGAGGTGCCACGCCCATTTACTATGTCCAACCCATACAAAGCTCAATTATGCATATTAGCACTATAAACATCCGAAAGAAGTTTGGAGACTTCAGCTATTACAGTAATTGAGATATGTACAAAAAACTATTTTCGTTGTATGAGAGGTACCACGCCCATTTGTTTCTTCCAACCCATACAGAGTGCAATTATGCATATTGGCACTATAAACATTCGTACGAAATTCGGAGACTTCAGCTATCATAGTTATTGAGATATATACAAAAAACTATTTTCGTTGTATGGGAGGTGCCCCTCCTATTTATTTTTTCCCGCCCATACAAAGCTTAACAATGCATATTAGCACTATAAACACCCGTACGAAGTTTGGAGACTAAAACTATTACAGTTATTGAGATATATACAAAAAACTATTTTCGTTGTATGAGAGGTGCCACGCCCATTTCTTTTTTCCAACCCATACAGAGTGCAATTATGCATATTAGCACTATAAACATCCGTACGAAATTTGGAGACTAAAACTATTACAGTTATTGAGATATATACAAAAAACTATTTTCGTTGTATGGGAGGTGCCTTGCCTATTTATTTTTTCCCGCCCATACGAAGCTCAATTATGCACATTAGCACTGTTAACATCCGTACGAAGTTTGGAGACTAAAACTGTTACAGTTATTGAGATATATACAAAAACTATTTCCGTTGTATGGGGGGTGCCACGCCTATTTATTTCTTCCCGCCCATATAAAGTTCCATTTTGCATATTAGTGCTATAAACATCCGTACGAAGCTTGGAGACTTCAGCTATTACAGTTATTGAGATATATACAAAAAACTATTTTCGTTGTATGGGAGGTGCCTTGCCTATTTATTTTTTCCCGCCCATACGAAGCTCAATTATGCATATTAGCACTATAAACATCCGTACCAAGTTTGGAGACTAAAACTATTACAGTTATTGAGAGATATACAAAAAACTAATTTCGTTGTATGGAAGGTGCCACGCCCATTTATTTGTTTCCGCCCATATACAACTCAATTATGCACATAAATAAATAATTTACCTATTGGAGACTCCAGCTATAATAGGTATGAGGTATGTGAAAAAACTGTAAAATTTGTATGGGAGGTGCCACGCCCAGTCGTAATTTCCATAAAAAAATTAGCCTAAAACGCATTCCGAGGTATCGGGTATTTCTTTTTCATTTAAATCGATTCGGCCGTTCCTGAGTTATAAGCGGTGTCACTAACAAAAAAAAAATTGTTCTTTTATATATAAGAAGACTAGCTAAGCCCCGGTGTGCTTCGCTACACCAATCATAGTAAAATTACAAATATATGTAA
The DNA here is from genome assembly GCA_963583895.1 of Melanophora roralis. Taxonomy (NCBI): domain Eukaryota; kingdom Metazoa; phylum Arthropoda; class Insecta; order Diptera; family Rhinophoridae; genus Melanophora; species Melanophora roralis. The sequence goes on along the minus strand of OY757190.1, from coordinate 66,423,121 downwards.
ATAAAAGCATTTATATATTTTTTTATTTACTGCTTGCCCCACATAAGTTGCAACACATTATAAGTCAGCCCTACTCTTTAATTAACAAAAAATTGGGAATTTATTAGGTTTATAGATTTGGAGATATCCAGAAAACTTTAGTTATCAAAATATTGTTTTATAAACTTCTATCCCTTTATAACTTTCTAGCCCTTTATTAACATATTAACATATTTTGATAACCTGACGAATGCAATTTAAATAATTTTTCTATCTTTATTGGTTTTAAAGTAACTAAAAGTACCCAAAAGTACCAAAATATATTTTAAACCTATTTTTTCCCATTCGGTTCAAAATTGAAAAAAACACCAGATACCTGTCTGTTTATTTCTTAACGAAAACTTTTTAAATTTTGTTTCCATCTTATATACTTAAGAAGGTAGAAGGTGTAGATTTTTCCCTTTTTGCCCCCTTTTTATCCCTTCACGGGCCAAATTTCTAAAAATGTATCTGTATTTAAACATAATTTTAACCCTTTTTCCCCTTTAGTGTTCAATAATTAAAAAAGGACCCAAAACTGTACTCATATTTTTTAGGCCTGTCGCACCCAATTTGAATTATGTTTCCATCTTTATTGGCTTAAAAGTTACAAAAAACGCATAAAAAAAATTAAAATATGTTTTTAACCCTTTTTCCCCTTTGGGTCAAAAATTGAAAAAAATACGAAAAAAGGAATCATATTTTTTAAGACCTATCGAACGCAATACAGAGAATACAGAGAAAAAAAGATACATCAAAGAGAGCTTACACATACAACGTAAAATAAAACATACGATGAACTTGAAAGAGGACACTGACAATATTAATAATTGTTACAGAGCTGCCATACAATAGTTTGTTTTTGTTTGTGGTTATATGTAGTAAAAGTTAAATAATTTGTTTAAATATTTTGTTTTTTAATGTTTTTTTAATGTTTAATAAGCTTAACTTAAGTGTTAAAGTAATGTGATATAATAATTACTGTTTTGTAAGTTGTATACTATATGTGCACATGTTATATGTTTTTAATTTTAATTTTAATTATTTGTTTTCAATAAAATAGACAAAGCCCTGAGGAAGTCGACAAAAAATCGACGAAACGTTGGCAAAATTGTAAAAAAACAAGTTTTTATTTACACACGAGAAATTAGGCCCTACTAGCTAAAGAAATACATATAAAAATCATAAAATATTGGCCAAACATATTCTAAATAGCAATTCAATAATGTTTCTATCTTAATTGGTTTAAAAGTAAAAAAAGTTCCCAAAAGTGCCAAAATATATTTTAACCCTTTTTTCCCCTTTCGGTCCGAAATTAAAAAAAAACACCAGATACTTGTCTGTTTATTTCTTAAGAAAATCTTAAAACTTTTTAAATTTTGTGTTTTGTTTGGTGTGCTTCGCTACACCAATCATAGTAAAATTACCAAAATATGTAAATAAAAGCATTTATATATTTTTTAATTTACTGGTTGCCCCACTTAAGTTGCAACAAATTATAAGTCAGTCCTACTCTTTGAATAACATATAAAAATTGGGAATTCATAAGGTTTATAGTTTTGGAGATATTCAGAAAACTTTAGTTATCAAAAATTCTTTTATAAACTTCTATATATAATTCTAGTCCTTTATTTACAGATTAACATATTTTGGGAACATGACGAACGCAATTTAAATAATTTTTCTATTTTTAATGGTGGTTCAAAAGTTACAAAAAGTACTAAAACATAATTTTAACCCTTTTTCCTTATAGGGTCCAATAGTTAAAAAAAGACCCAAAACCGTACTCATTATTTTTAGGTCTGCCGCACCCAATTTATATAATGTTCCTATCTTTATTGGTTTAAAAGTTACAAAAAGCGCCTAAAAAAACTAAAATATATTTTTAACCCTTTTATTCTCCCTTTGGGGCAAAAATTAAAAAAGTACGACAAACGTAATCCTATTTTTAAGACCTATCGAAAGCAATTTAATAATGTTTCTATCTTTATTGGTTGTAAAGTAACTAAAAGTACCCAAAAGTACCAAAATATATTTTAAACCTATTTTTTCCCATTCGGTTCAAAATTGGAAAAACACCAGATACCTGTCTGTTTATTTCTTAAGGAAAACGCAAAACTTTTTAAATTTTGTTTCCATCTTATATACTTAAGAAGATAGAAGGTGCAGATTTTTCCCTTTTTGCCCCCTTTTTATCCCTTCACGGGCCAAATTTCTAAAAATGTATCTGTATTTAATAATTTCCAAAAAAAGTCGCCTTCTGTTTCTTCCAGGCTTGGAGGAACTCCCTGTAAAAATTTCAAAAAAATCGGTATACTGGTCTGGCCAGCTATAAAACACAAACATACATACATACATACATACATACATACATACATACATACATACTTACATACATAAATACATACATACATACATACATACATACATACATACATACATGCATACATACATACATACATACATACATACATACATACATACATACATACATACATACATACATACATACATACATACATACATACATACATACATACATACATACATACATACATACATACATACATACATAAATACATACATACATAAATACATACACACATACATACATACATACATACATACATACATACATACATACATACATACATACATACATACATACATACATACATACATACATACATACATACATACATACATACATACATACATACAAATTATGTTTTTATCATAACTGATTTTAAAGTTACAAAAAGTACTAAAACATAATTTTAACCCTTTCTTCCCCTTAGGGTCTAATAATTCAAAAAGTATCTTAAAACGTACCTACATTTTTTAGGCCTGTTACACTTAATTTGAATAATGTCCCTATCTTTATTGGTTTAAAAGTTACAAAAAACGCATAAAAAAATCAAAATATATTTTTAACCCTTTTTTCCCCTTTGGGCCCAAAATTAAAAAAAAGTACGAAAAACGTTATCATATTTTTGTAAGAACTGTTGAACGCAATTTGAAACATTTTTCTATCTTTATTGGTTTAAAAGTAACAAAAAGTACCAAAAAGTACCACAAATTTAATTTTAACCCCTTTTTTCGGCCTTTCGGACCAAAATTTAAAAAAACTCCAGATACCTGTCTGTTTATTTCTTAAGGAAAACGCTAAACTTTTTAAATTTTGTTTCTATCTTATATACATCAAGAGATAGTAGGTTACAGACTTTTCCCTTTTGTCCCCTTTTTATCCCTTTACAGGCCCAATGTTAAAAAATTCATGTGCATTTAAGCAAACATGTAAAGCTTAACACGCGTTATAAATTTCATGTATTTAGCTCTACGCTTTTGATCAATATGGCCTTGGGTAACTTTGTTAGGCAATTCATAACCTAACCTTCACACACAAATGGGCGTATTGTGGGCGTGGGGGCAATAGTTTCCAAAAAAAAGTAGCCTATTGTTCCTTCCAGACTTGAAATAACTCCCTGTAAAAATTTCAAAAAAATCGGTCCACTGGTGTGGCCAGCTATAAAATACAAACATACATACATACATACATACATACATACATACATACATACATACATACATACATACATACATACATACATACATACATACATACATACATACATACATACATACATACATACATACATACATACATACATACATACATACATACATACATACATACATACATACATACATACATACATACATACATACATACATACATACATACATACATACATACATACATACATACATATATACATACATACATACATGCATACATACATACATACATACATACATACATACATACATACATACATACATACATACATACATACATACATACATACATACATACATACATACATACATACATACATACATACATACATACATACATACATACATACATACATACATACATACATACATACATACATATATGCATACATACACCCTGTTAGCACAACTCCCAAAATCGCCATGATTTTTTTATTTTATAAAAAATTGACAACACTTATTTAGTACAAATTGTCATTTAAAAACATGGCAACATAATTAATAATTTTTCCATTTTTTTTTTTAACGAAGCTTGTAATTACCAAGTTAAGTTCTGGCGCCTTCGCCATTTTCTGTTGATCTTTGCGAGGTGACCTAGAACTTCTTGGACTTTAGAATTTTATATTTTGTATTCCAGTAATTTTCAAACCAAAAAGTATGTACTTATTATTATTAACTAAATATTATTTCCTAATGAATTATTGTGTTTCTTCAAGGAATTTTAATATAAATACATTTGCATAATAAATTAAGTGTTTTATTTGCATTTGCGTTTTATTCAAAATCCATTGGAAATTGCTGGCTCGGCCTTTGCCTTTTCAACACACCCCTTTTTTATAAAATAGATACACCCCTTCTTTATATAATAGATTAAAATTCAGAAATATTTATGTACGTATACGTAATGCCCACTTAAAATGTGTGGCGTATATAACGTATACGCACTGTGGTGACATTTGTATAAGGTTGTAAACTCCAAAAAAAGAGGACAGCCAGCGCAAAAAACCCAGACATCAACAAAAAAAAAAAAAAAAAATAATTTCAAACAGGTTTATGTTTATGTATGGGTTTGTTGTAGGCTTAAGTCACAATAAACGTTTTCAAAAACCCAACAAACCATTTTTCGTTATCAACTGTTTTTATTTTCGTTTTCCCTTATAAAAAAACTTAAGTTTGGATCAATCCTAAATAACTTTGAAATTGTTTTAATTTTAAATTTATTTTATTTTTAAAAAAATCTTACAAACACATACATATAACTATGTATTGCACACACAATCTTTAAGTAAGTAAGAAAAAAAACATGATAAAAAGTTAAAACACAATTTTTATGAGGTTGGCACCTTTTTTTTCAACAATAAAAGATACGTTCTTTTCAGAAAAATAAAAAAAAGGGACTGTTTTCAAATATTTCAATACCATTAATATAATTTTAAGTCGTTGCATTTTGCGAAATAACAAAATTAGCGTTTGTTAAAAAAAGAGCACAGTGTTCGGAAAAAAGAGGACGGTTAACAACCCTACATTTGTATGAATATTAAAATAATTCCAAGGGTCTTATTTCATAAAACGTAAAGCAGAAAACAAAAACAATTACAAGCAAAGCTCGACATAACGAATGATATAATGTCATGCCCTTTCGTTAAGATGTAAACTTTAAGTTTTAAGTTTTTTTTTATTAATTAGAAAAGAAACAAACATTCAGTTAATGAATAATTTAAAAATAAAATTTTTAGTTTAACGTTAAAAATACAAAAAAACTAACAATAAATAAATTTATTTCACACAGTTCATATAAAACAACCAGCTTGGTTTAAAAAAACTGCAAGCAAACGATTATTTTTGGCTAATTTGTTTATTTTTTTTGACTGGTTCTTACTGGATTTACCGATATACCAGTATTGCTTTGTTAACCCTATTTAGTGAAGCTTTCAAAGCATTTGATTGCAATAATTTGCCAAATTTTTGTTCAGGTCCCAAATGCCATTTAAACAGGCTCATAATTTTTTCTTCTTAATCGACTTTATATTCATATTCTCTTCCACTTAATTATTTAATTAATACTAAAATTTAAAATAACAGATTTAGTAGATTAAGTAACAAATTAAATTGAAACGGAAAAGCAGAGCTTATATTTGGAAAAAGTGAAGAAAGTATTTTATGATTTTGTTTTGCGATAAGCTCTTAATAAAAAGTAACAATATGTTAATGGCTTATTCCTCCTTTTTTGTTCTTTGCTGCCTAAAGTTTCTCTTTGGTTTTATTTTTTTTTTCCTTAACGTTTGTTATATCGAGTTTATGATATTTTTAAAATTTGTTATGTAAGATAGTCAACGCTAAAAATTGAACAATTTTTTGTATCAGATTTTCGTTAAAGCGAGATTTTTTTTATATATTTAGCCTTTCCTGTAGTAGGAAAAACTAAATTAATCTAAATGCATGTTGCTTTTGTTTTAAAGCGTTGAGTTTTATAAATTAAGGTAGTTAAAGCTTTAAAATATTATAAAACAACTACAAACCAAGTTACTGAATAAAACCAGGCTTTGTAATTTTGTTATATTCTCATCAAATTTACATCATTAAGCCTTGTGTAAAATCCTATAAGATCCAATTAAATCCTGATAACATATTCCCTTTGTAAGGGCTTGTTCAATGCAAATGTGCCTAAAGTAAGAATAACTTTAATTTTCTTAAATACATGTTTTTTAAGAGAAAGTAAATTTAAGTTGTAAACACCCATACATACAAACATACACATTTTTTTAGTAAGAGAAAAGTTACACATATTAGAATTATGTATGAAATATTATTATTTGTATAATTTTTCAATTTAGCAAAAAAACTTTTATAAGCAGAAGAAGAATTTGAAAAGCCACATGCAACACGCAAAATTTACGAACACAAGAAAAATACATTTGTTAAGAAAGTTTGAAATAGACAACATTTTAAATCAATTATAAAAAAGATTGTTTGTGTTTGTTGGTAGCTGCCATCACAAATAAATGATCAATTGCCTGTAGAGATAAATAGTATTACAAAAAGGAAGAAGAGTGTCAAGGTTATATAAAGATAGAAATTATATAAAGGTAGAATATAATACTGTAAGTAAGTCATTTTTCATTGTGTCCTAGTCCAGTCAGTGCCAGGCTAAAATCTAAGTTCTCATAATAGAAATAATTAACTTCATCTAATAGTATCCCTCTTTTTCAGACGTGTGTATCCACTATGTTGCAAGATGTTTCGAGCGAGCGGATTTGGATGTGTTTCCAGCTTTTTTAAATATTTGTCCCCCTTGTGCTATTAAGTTAACTTATAGACTGGTCAGATATATAATTAATGCATGCTTATAATTCTCAATAAGGTCGTATTGAAAAATTACAGTTGTAAAAGAGACACACCAATATAGCAAACAAGTTTAGCGTGCAAAAAAAAAAATCTTTTGTGAGAAATTTTATTAAAATCAAACGTTAAAACCTTTTTCCACCTCTTTCAATTTTTATTTATGTTAATTTTTAACATCAAAATATACAAACTGGTAATAACATTTTTTGTCTAGAAATTTTTGAATTTTATATATTACGAGGAACAATTTTTATTACCTGCGTACTTATTTTCCCACAGTTTAAGACAACAGCCACATTTTTAAAGAGTAGATTAAAGGTGTTAGTAAATTTCTTTTAAGTAAAAATCTTTGTAAAAAATCTGGCTTACATAAATATTCTATATGTAAATTTTATTCAAAACTTGGTGTTTTTGTTCTTTTGCTTGTTGTAATTAAACATCAACAACAGCCATAAAAAGATAAAAACATTGAAAAAGTTTTAAAATATCCATTAAGTAAAAGTAAACATCACACATCGTAAGAAGGTGCGGGAATTGCTAAAAAAATTTTCCACATAAAAGTGTATAAACATTATATACATGTGTATGTATATATGTTTATATATGTGTGTGATTGTAATTTGTTAACAGAAATCTTTAAAAATTGCTAAAATAGGATTTTTTTGTTTACGACTTCATCTTTAAATGGTGTAAATATTTCATTAAATTAATAAATATACTTAAATACAAACATGCTAACATATATGGAAAAAACATAAAATCCCCGCAGCTAAAATTGAAACTAGTAGCGCTTTGGAATAGTAATGTCCCAGTTGTAACCAGGAATGTTGTTAAAGTGATAAGTTTGTGCCAGTCAAAAAAAAACAAAATAAAAAAAAATATTTTAAACATCGGCTATGCTAAAAAATAAGAGCAATAAACAGCAAGTAAGAGCGCTATATTCGGCCGTGCCGAATCTTATATACCCTTCACATTGGCCTCTTTCAAATCCCAAACTTTTTTTATTTTTATCCATTTTTTAACTCTTGAAATACTTCATATTTTTAAATAGGGGTCGGTGTCAGTTTTTATCGCTCCACGGGTGACTACGGGGAAGTTGTAGGGGTTTTTATCCTAATTTTTTCAAATTTTGTATGGCAACATCTTAAGAGGGTGGAGATAGGGTGTAAGTATATTCTAGGAATATGTTTGGGAGGGGAAACTAATGGAGGTCAGTAATACATTTTATTCCTCTAGGGGCGACACCGGGGAAGTTGTAGCCTTTTTTACCTTATTTTTTAAAATTTTGTATGGAAAACATGTAAGGGGCTGGAGATAGAGGGTAAGTATGCTCCACAATAATGTTTGGGAGGATAAACTAATTAGGGTCGGTCGTACACTTTATTGCTCTTAAGCTGACTCTGGAGAAGTTTTGGGCGCTTGCATATCATTTTTGTAAATTTTGTATGGCAAGGGTAAGTATGGTCTAGGAATATGTTTGGGAGAAAACTAATATGTGTCGGTCGTACACTTTATTGCTCTAAGACCAACTCTGAAGAAGTTGTGGGCATTTTCATATTACACAGTGCAACACGAAAAAAAATAACCATATACGGACATCACTATGTAAAAGAAGACCAAAAAAAAAGACCCGTGTCTCCCCGTTTTGCCCGAAGTCATGCCCCCAAAGATTGGGGGGCCTTGGTGTCATTTTTACAAAAAGTGATAATTTTTTCAGGCTTATATCTTGCAAACCGTTAGGAATTTTTATTTACTCTTTGAGGCAAAGTTGTAGCCCTTTTTAAAAAGAACAAAAATTGTGAACATAAAATATTAAAAAAAAAATCATTTTAGATCAAAATCCCAAAAAACTTTAAAAACTTCAAATTTTTTTTACCTTTTTCCCCCTGTTCAGGTCCATAGGTAGCAAAACGTTTAAAATTCAAGAAATCAATCAACTACAAAAATTTACCTAATATCCCAATAAAATTTTTTTTTAGCACATATAAACTTCCTAGGAATGATTCTTAACAACGTTTAGATAGCGCTTAGGTAGCCGCAAAAGGTAAAAATTTTCCGAAAATGTATGTATGTACATACATGTAGTTATGAAGCTATCTCTTCCTTACGTTTAACCAAACTGCCTTAAATACATATATTGTATCTGTCTTTTGTGTAAGTCTAATAGAGAACTCTAGTGCATATAAATATGTGTATATGCATGTGTGATAGCCGAGAAAAGTCTTGCAACCTAAACAGGTAGGCAAACATTAAAATTGCTGGAAATCCCAAACAACAAAATACATGATACACAATTCGCAATAATGATGGTTAACGACCTTTAATATAATTATGTACATACTTTTTTATTGCTTTGTTTATTACTTTTTAATAATGATTTTTTATACCACCCATAAATTACCCATGTACCTACTACCTATTTAGGTAATAAGTGAGGACAATCCAAAATAAAACATCAATTGGATAAATTTAAAAAGAAGAAATTATTGCACCCAAACTTATCAAAAAATCAACTACAAAAATTTACCTAAGTTCTCAGTAAACAACTCACGCAATCACGCACCGACCGTGCACGCATCAAGGAACGCAGCTCACAATATAAAAAGGACGCGACGCTCACATCGAGGCATTACACCGCGCGACAACAATGAGATCTCAGCAGTGAAAGTTATAGAGAAAGTTCTAAGTTTCAATATGCAGTGTAAAAAAATTTATTTATTTTGCTACCTTTGCGGTCATAAAATCAGAAAAAATAATTCTACAAGATTTCAAAAGGAAAAGAATCTTTTAACTAGTGAATTTAAAAGAGCATATAAGCTGTTTTTCGACAAAATAGATTTGACCGGTGAAAATTACACACCTAACGCAGTGTGTCGCCAATGTTATAATAATCTCATAGCATGCACAGAAAAAACTGAGTTGTAGAATCAGTAACAAATTTCAGAGAATCAGTAAATATTTTGTCTGGCTGAGGACCTACAACGAAAGTTGTAAATTTAGACAAACAATTTTGCAAGAATTTTAGTTTCTGTTAAAAAATTTTGCTGAGCTGGTTAAATATTTTATTTGTCTAGGCGAAAATTTTGTTTGATTTAAAAATCAAATAAAAATATTATTAGAGACTATTAAATAAATTGACTAAAAAAATAAATTATTTTGAACAATAATTTGTTTGAAAAATTTTTTTTGTATTTTTTTGTGTGTGGTTGAATGGAGGCAAACAGAGTATGAAATATTGTAAGCCGGTAAACTGGATTAATCGCCCAGGTGATCATGATGCAACCAGTTCTTATGCCTGCGTTAATTACACATCTTTCCTAAATCGACATGCTGAGAAGGACAAAATTTATAAAGCAAATGTAACAGCCCCACTACCTGTGCTTGCACCTGAAAATTTTATATTCCCAAGGCCGCCAACTCCAGATAATAGTGTTACTTATCAAGATCGATTTGATACTGATTATGAGCCCCAACAGGGAAGAGATGGACCAAAACTAATAACACAAATGGAAATGGATTTCATTGTGGCCATATTGGGACTATCGCAGCGACTTGCCATATTTTTGACTGCGTTTTTAAAGCAAAGAAATCTTACACATGATAATATTATTTCTACCGCGTACCGCAAACGGCAAGCTGAATTTCAGACCCTCTACACTCTAAATGATGACAAAGCGTTCGCTTACTGCAACGATATGGTAATGAACTACATCGCAAGTGAGTGGATATTATTTATTGATGGTTCTGTTTCAAGCTTAAAAGCAGTGTTGTTGCATGTGTCGAACCGAAAACCTCCCATTCCGCTAGCAATGGGTATTACCATGAAGTAAGGCTATGAAACATTGAAAGATATAATGAAAAAAATCCAATACTACGAAAATAAATGGAAGATTTGCTGTGGTTTGAAGGTCATCAATATTTTGCAAGAGATCATCGATAAGGGCGGCTTTCCTAAATTCGTTTGTTTTCTTTGTATTTGGGATTCGCGCTCACGTGTAAATCAATTCCAATGTAATTCGTGGAGCCCAAGAGGAAGTGTGCAGGAACAAATAAAACAGCATAGACTGAAGAATGCATGTTTAATTGACAATACTCAAGACATCTTGCTGCCACCGCTCCACATGAAATTGGGAATTGTTAAAAATTTCATTGAAGTGGCCGTTGTAAATTGTTCAAGCGCATTCGACTATTTGAAAAGCGTTTTTCCAAAGCGTAGCGAGGAAAAAATTAAAAAAGGTATTGCAGTAAACTTAGAACGAATTTTTGTTCACCTCGTTGTAATATAGCTATTTACACTATGTTAATGTTTTCTTTTCTGCCTTTATATTTGTCTTCATTTAATAGGCGTACTTAATGGCCTTGATCTTAAAAAGCTTTTTAAGAGGAAATTTGATTAATCGTTTGATGAAAATTATTCAATGGCATGGATTAACCTTCAGCGTGTATGCGCCAAAGTCTTGGGAGGGGATCGAGACGCGAAACCGCAAGTAAGAGAATGGATGAAAGAAATGCTGTATTATTTTGAGAAAATCGGCATATCGATTACACTAAAGCTGCAGTTTCTTCATTTTCATTTTGACGACTTTATTAAACAGCTCCCTACCGAATCCGATGAGCAAGGCGAACGGTTTCGCCTAACCACAATGCCCATGGAAAAACGGTACAAAGGCAAAAAACTCGACGCAATGCTTGCAGAGGTAATATCAATTTTATTGATGCATGTTTTTGCATTATTTTTGATTTCTTTTCTAACTCATTTCAGGTATGTTGGTGGGGTCACAAGATAATCCTGTATGATGTTAATAAGGTATGTGAAAAAGAAAAAGCTAATGATGGAGGGCAGTCTGCAAGCAACGCACAGTGCTTTGATCCCATATAGTGATGGGACAAAAATAGAAGGAGTGGTCCCAGAGCTTTGAAATTTGGTACACTAGTATAAAATACTTAAATTAAGAAAAATTCAATTTTTTGAAAAAATCGGGCAAAGGACACGCCTACTGCCCATATATAGAAAGGACGAAATCTTAAATTTTGACAACGTAACTGCACAGAAAGTTACAATAGTCCGTAGATCATTTACATCCCGTGCTAGTAACTTGTGGGATAATTTTCATTGAGATTGGCGCAAGGACTCTAGGTCCTGTCATATATCCTTTTTCGAAAAAATGCCAAGACTGTTACAAAAGTTATCCGATTCTCATTAAATTGGGTGGTATGGTTATAATTATGTGTTAAACAAATGTTAGTGCCAAATTACATTAAAATTTATTTATAAAAATAGAAAATAAAAAAACAAATTGGCTAAAAATCTTCTATATTATGAATTTGACGACAACGTTAGAGTACAAAATTACAATCTTTCTAAATTAAAATTAAATTTAAAATACGTATAAGTGCCTTTTTTAATAATAATTTTTATGTTTTTAATAATTTATATAAATTTTAATTTACAAAAAATCATCTTCAGTTTTGGACTCTTCCCATAAAATATTGCCGCTCAATGAAACATTTGTCTCGCCGTCTTCAACTGGCTCATTGACATTTTGTCTTAAGTATATATTTATTAATTTCTGCAAATAATAATTTTTTTTTTGGTCTTTGGATTCCTTTTTGAAGTCAAAAACGGATCTGAAGATAGTATTTAATTAGTTATTATATCTTTACCAGTGTTTTTTCGCGACGTTTTCCTCGTATGGGACAGTCTTGCTTTTTTCACGATTTTGTGGTTGGCTTCCAATGCTTCTTCAGACAAGCACCCTGAAATTTATTTTCAGATACCACAATAGACGGAATAAGTTTTTTTTCAGTTTGTAACGCATACAGAGATGGAAAACAATTTGGGTGTATTTCATTTATTGTGTTACGTAACACACTATATTTTCATTCGGTTAAATCTACATTCATATATAGCGCTAAAGGTTTTGTTGCTGGTAAGCATTTTAAATTCGACATTGGGCTTTGCAAAACAGAATGAGATTCCCGTTTTAAATTTTCCACTGCGAATTCTACTTCCTCAAGGGAACATTTTAATACTAACTTTGCCACTCTTCGGTGTCTAGTTTTGACTGTAGTGCTACCAAAATCTTTCGTCGGTTTACCACGTTTTCTACATGAAGTTTCTGTTGCATGTAAAGCCACCGTTATATAACATTCTGGAGTTGGAAGCAGCAAATTTTCATAAACAATTTTACTTGTGCTTGGTTGCTAAGAATTTAAATAAAATATATTTAATAATATCTTTATTTTAGAATAGCAATTAAAAATTATAAAACTTACATCATCAGCATCAAAAAAAGTATTGTTTACCCACGAAGAATGTTTCTTTTTTAAATGCATTAAGTTGTCCCTGCTTTCTTTCCAAAAATTTTTCATTTTGCTGTGGAAAAAATAAACACTCTGTAATAACTTATTTTTGTCAAAATATGACTCGACTATTTTTCTTTCAACATATTTATATACCTCTGGTTCTTTATCTTCAGAAGTTGCTTTTATCCATCAGTCAACTATATCTAAATTATATAAAATAAAATCCATCACTTTGAATTATTTGTTTTGACCAATTACTTGATGTTTTAATAAAATCTTTGTTTACACTATGATTAGAGATGTGCACGTTAATTTATTCAACCACGCGCCCTCACTTACTACAAACAAAGGATGTTGCAAAAAAAACTTCTGTCACGTCCCCATCTCCAATTTAAATAAAAAATAACGGTAAATAATATTTGTAGGTGGGAGTCAAATCTAGGGATTTTCAATTGCTGTATTAGTTTGTTGTGATGCAAAGTTTTATAAGATTTATGAAAGACACTAAATTTTTCTCATATTTTGATTTAGTTTTTGTTATAAGTAGTCACAATAGAACTGGAAAAAACAAATTTTTTGGCAGTTCCCTTTAAAAATTTAGCTAACTTCTAGCGATTTTTTATACTAACTTATCTATATACCAACGTCAATCTGTTAATTTAGCGGCATCTTGTAGCGTTAAAAAGAGGCAAATACAATTTTATACTTATTTTTTTAATTTATCTCGTTAATTAATCTTATCTTATGGTATCAATTTGGTTTTATATGTTATTATATTGTAAGTTTTTTTTATTTTTTAACTCCAGAAAACTGTCGAAATTTGAGAAAAAAATGACGAAAATAGCCATTTTTAAAAGTAATTTTTTTTTAAAGTTGTGGTTAATTTTTTGAAATTTTTTTCTTGTAGTTATTAGATAGAAAACAGTATGTATTTTTGAAAACAGAAAAAAAAAACCCATAGACCATATTTTTATTTTTTTTTAATTTTCCATCAAAGTTAAAAAATTTTTAGAGCTTAAGTGAATAATAAGCATTTTTTAAACCAACAAAAACTATGTATAGGAAGATAATATACTAAAAATTTTTTTACAGTTGATTTCGAATATAGTTAGCTATTGCAAGAAAAAATTTTAATTTCCTAGTTCAAAAACTTAAATTTTTACAATTATTTTTTTAAAACAATAAAAAACCAAGGTAATTTGGGATTTTAGTGTCATTTTATAGCGTAAAATACATACAAACGCAAAAACGTTACTATTTTTGCTGTTTTTTGTTGTATTAATTTAAATTTATATTTTACAGTATTTGTAGTTTTTTTTTTTTCTTTTAAACCTTAGAAAACTGTCAAAAATTGGGAAAAAATCACGAAAATAGCCATTTTTAAAAATATTTTTTTTTAAAGTTGTGGTTAAGTTTTTAATTTTTTTTTCTTGTTTTAATTAGAAAACAGTATGAATTTTTGAAAACAGAAAAAAACCCATAGACCATATTTTTCTTTTTTTTTTTATTTTCCATCAAAGTTAAAAAATTTTTAGATCTTAAGTGAATAATAGGCATTTTTCAAACCAATAAAAAAACTTATAAAAAAGAAATCACAAAAAAATTTTTTTAGAGTTAGTTGTAAATATAGTTAGTTACTACAGAAAAAAATTTCAATCGCATACTCCAAAAAATGATTTTTTTACAACTGTTTTCCTGAAGCATGTAAGACTCGGGTATTTGTTTAGCTATTTTTACTTTAAATTCTTTGACTTTGGCGCCACCAAAAAGAGCTAAATCTAAAAAATTCTTTAAAATTTTTTTAAAAATTATTATTATCTGTCGAGCTATATATTTTTATCTACAATATAAAACCATTTTTTTATTGTATTTTTGTCTATGAGACACAGCACTGTGCGACGTAAGCACATACTTGTTTGTAGAGAATAACAGGTGTGACCCGGTCTTACATTGTACAGGGCAACTTCGGGGCAGTTGTAGAGGTTTTAATGCACAAATATTTTAGAATAACTTAAGGTAACGTAAGTATAATATCAGAAAAAATCATAGATATGTACATAGCTATATGTACATGTATACAAGTATTAAGTAAAGGTTATATCTAAATATGCACGGGATTGTATACTAAATTTACTAACAATTTGTGTAAATATGAAGGTAGATTAACAATTTGGATTTGTCTACAAATAAGTATAGGTTGATGAAGCAGTATACAAAACATATTAACCGCAACCTTTCTTTGGCATGGCAAATAAATTATTCAGAATTGCATCCTCCCCATTGGCCAATTGTCAGAGGAAGCTCAAGAGTCGAGAAATAAAGACACTAGACGCTACAGATTGCAATTTACGCGCAAAATATCTCGCAAAGATACCAACTCTGATTTACTAAATATACTGCTAATATCATCAGGTCCATATATATCTAATTGAAGAAAAGCGCCAAGAACTAAGCGTGGGCAATTAACTCCAGATATTTTAAAATTACTGCAAAATACTATTGAAGAGCCAGATGATGAATATGATAGCAGCAACTCAGAATAAGTTATTGTTATTTTTTTACATTACTGTTAATTTATAAAATTTCTTTTAAATTTATTATTGCATAATATGTGTGTACATAAATTTGTGAATACCGCAAATATATAACTATAAAATATTTCTTATTAAAATGCTTACACACTGAATTTCACGTTTATACCTCAATCCGTTCAAGAGTCATCGTGTTCACAAACGAACCGTCAGACAAACATGTATATGGCAGGTAGTAGTTCCAGTGGTCGGATTTGCCTAATTTTTTAACCAATCTTTCTCCTACATACTTGTACAAAAAATCACTATTCTATATCTGTTATTTACAAAGTTTTGACTTTTGTCGTGCTAATTTTTAAAATAGAACACTGTGCAACGGTCAGGGCCAAAAGTCTCTTCAGGCAGCGAATAAAGTTTGACCAAGAATTCCGCAATTGTACAAAGCTCTGCACACGGGTTCAGTAGACCTTGGGCGTTACCCCACTCATTATCGAAGCAAAGTTTAGCAATAATAGTTGGGAGCAACGTTACCCTTCGTACACTGGAGTAGGCAGGGCTGGACGCGCCTAGAGGTTTATTCTGTTTGGGAGCGCAGAGCCACATATGTCGATGAAGCAGAGTGTGTTGTTTCATTCCACATTTATGACACCGTTCAGTGTTTTGGCAACGATTGCCTAGATGTGAATGGGCTAGACAGTTTTCACAATACCGATATTTTTTAACAGTCTTCAGCTTCTCAGACACGTTCATCCGTTTGAACTTAATGCATTTTCTAAATGGATGGTCTTTGTGGTACAGGCGGAAGTCATGGTTAGAAGAACTGTGACGTTGGTAGTTGGGCTGGTGTTTTTGGTTTAATGGTGAGACACTTCTGCGTGGGGGACGTGGAATGATTAAACTACAAATAAACGGGAAAATAATAATATTATTGGTGTTCAGGGTTTGGAAGGATTATTTGGAAGGTCAAGACGCGTCTCTTCAAACAAATTATTCTCTATGGCAATCAGCCAGATGTCTCAAAAGACCCGTAATCGCAAAACCACCAATACGCTATCTAAGAGGATCCTGGGCTAGAAATGACAAAGAAAAATGCGATCTGCTCGCAAGCCATTTAAGAAACGTGTTCACTTCCAATACATGTACTGACGTGAGGGAATTACCGCCTGTTGTTGCTAGACGTCCTATAGAAATACGTTTCCGATATTTAGATGTGGAAGAAGCTATTGCTAACTTAAATGATAAAAAAGCTCCTGGTGTTGATAAAATAAGCAACAAAGTGCTTTAAAAGCTATCTTTTACAGCAAAAAGAATAATTCTTTTTATTTTTAACGCCAAAATACGGCTTGAACATTTTCCACCAATATGGAAAGTTGCCTTTGTAAAGATGATTCCTAAGCCTGGTAAAGATCCTTCGAAGGTGGAGTCTTATAGGCCTATAAGTTTGCTACCAATTTTATCAAAACTGTTTGGAAAGCTACTTAAAAACAAGCTGATTCCGATCCTGAATGAAAACAACTGCACTCCAGATCACCAATTTGGCTTTAGAAGTCAACTTAGCACAATCGAACAAACTCACAGACTGATGCAGGTTATAAGAAAAACCTTTGAGGTAAAGAAGTACTGCTCCGCGCTTTTTATTGATGTCTCTCAAGCTTTCGATAAAGTATGGCACGAAGGCCTGTTAAACAAAATAAAGCTAAACCTTCAAGGTAATATTTTCAACCGGTCGACAATTTATAATCAAAGAGGGAAACCAAATAAGTTGTTCCCAACCAATAGGGGCTGGTGTACTTCAAGGGAGTATACTAGGTCCAATTTTGTACTTGATTTACACGGCAGATATGCCAACCAACAGTTTTACGCACACGTCTACATTTGCTGATGATACCGCTTTTCTTAATATTCATAAAGACCCTAAAGTGGCTTCGTGCCAATTACAACAACTCGTAACCCAAGTAGAGAAATGGGCAAAATTAAGGGCAATAAAAATTAATGCGCAAAAATGTACTCACGTACTTTTTTCTTTACGCAAAGAAACGTGCTCTCCAATCCTTATTAACAACCATATGGTACCTCAAAGATTTTAGACGAAATACCTTGGCATTCACCTGGACCATCGCCTTACATAGAAGTCCCACATAGATGCGAAGTTGACGCAAATAAAACTTAAAGCTACGAAAATTCATTGGCTAATTGGCAGAAACTCTGTGCTTCGTTTTGATTGTAAGCTTCTAATCTACAAATCGGTTTTGAAACCAATTTGGTGCTACGGTATACAATATGGGGCACTGCTTCCGCATCCAACATAGAAAAAATTCAACGCCGTAAAAACAAAATCCTAAGAATGATAACTGGTATTCCTTGGTATTTTAAAACAGCAAATACACAAGGATCTAGAAGTTCCACTAGTTAAATGCAAAGTCCTGAACTATGGGGACAAGTATTTAAATAAGCTGGAAACTCACCCAATTTCATTCGCTCGTAACATCCAGCAACATAGTGAACACACGCGTCTGAAAAGGTGGGATACTATTGCGCTTATATGAAACCATTGAAATAAATTTACTTTATTATGAGAACTTAAATTTTGGTCTGGTACTGATTGGACTCATATCAAATACTTAGTTTTAAGATTTGAATACTTATTGCTAGTTCGCATTATCAAAGATTCAATAATAAAAATATGAGAAAAAAAAGGGCTTGGTAGTAAGACTAATTTCACAATAGACCTAGTAACCATACCATTGGCAGTTCGTACTTCGGCGACTTGAACCCGGTTATCGCTACCACGTATAACATTTTCAATGCGACCCAATCGTCTTTTCGTACAACAACAAGATCGCCGATGGAGCTCTTTCAGGTATTATCCTTTCCATCTTTAGGCAAAGTGATGGTGAAGAATTTTAAGTTTTTGCCAACAGTTTACATTAGATAGGGAATGATCCGCTAAATTTGGTTCCGGGGGTGATAATAAGGCATTTTTAATAAGAAATGACCGGGGTAAGAGCACCGAGGTCGGTGGGGTTGTCGCTGTTCGGGCTCAGTGGTCTAGAGCTGAGACACGCTTCGATCCGCATAAGCGTTTTAGAAAACTTTTCAATGGTAAAGCTCTGACTATGAGAAATCCTTTTCAGATGTATCTTAAAACTTTTTACTCCTGCTTCCCAGAGACCTCCCATATGCGGCGCCCCAGGTGGATAAAATGCCAATCCAATATGATAAAACTATTTTCAGCAAGAAAATTTCGTCTTAACAATGTTAGGAAGTTTGACTTTTCAGTGTCCAATATGTGAGAGGCACCTACAAATGCCACCCCGTTATCAGAGTATATAGCGCTTGGGGAGCCACGTCTTGAAACGAATCGCGCAAAGGCCGCTAAAAAGGATAGGGACGATATTTCACTCGTAGCTTCGAGGTGAATGGCTTTTGTTGAAAAGCCGACAAATACTAGAACGTAACCATTTTTTGCCTCGCCACGCGAATGCTTTGATGTTTAAAGGTCCAGCAAGATCAACACCAGTATTTGTAAATGGGCAGGTAAGAACGGTTCTTTCATGGGGTAAAGCAGCCATGAGTTGCTGGCTTTTTTGACGTTTTTGAATGACGCATGCTTGGCACTGTGATATGATTGTTTTGATCAAATTCTTAAGTCAGAGAACGTAGAAGTACATCCGCATTAATCTATACATCGAAATATTTTGGCCTAAATTGAGTAATGGTGAAGATATGTTAAAAACAAATTAGTGAAACGGGCACGATAGGGTAATAAAATTGGAAATCGTTCATCGTAATTTAGCGTGGCAGAATTATTTAAGTGACCGTTGACTCTCATAACACCATTTGAATCCAAGAAAGGGTTAAAGACTAAGAGGTTACTTTTCTTTGGTATCTATAGGCCCTGATATAATGAGTCGTATTCGTTTCTAAAGTATAACTTTAGACAGGCAATGGTCATACGGGTCTTGGCATGGTCGAGCTCATCACGTGTAAGCTATTGGTTGCGTTTAGTTTGTGACGTAGTCGCTTGTTGCTGCATTTGTATTAGAATCGAAGCATGTGGCAGATAATACGCATTGCCCTTGGGAAATTGGAAATGGTTTCAAGTATGTCTGTATTGTTGAGAGCCACCCTCGTATAACTTTATATTGGGAGCCATCCTCGTATAGATCTAGTTTAATTTAAACAGACAACAAGGTTGCTGACCCGATAATGCAAGTATGCACTTTCGCAATGTGTTGACCCGATAATGCGAGTCAGCGCTTTCACAAAGTTGTTGACCTGATAATGCGAGTCAGCACTATCACAACAATGCTGATTTCTATGAAATCAGCATGTTTAGGTTAGGTAGAACAGGCAGCCGTTGAAGGAAAGGATACATCAGAACAATTGGCGCAGCCGATAATAAATTAATAAGAATCCTGAGAATCCCAAGGAACCCTCCAAGAATAATAATTGCACGTTGTTCTCGAAACCTTCCCGGTGCGTCAACTGTTGGCAAAAACAATGAAACCACTAAACATGGAAACAAAGTGCTGAAGGTATTAAGCAGCCACATTCTGGTACGCCTTTAGTGTCACTGTCGAAGTGTAAGGTGGTGAAAGTATTTGTCACGGGCCTAACCGCATTAAGGAGGTTTCGAGAAAGACGAATAAGTTATTTATACCGTGCGGTTTTTTTTATTTTTAAATTTTTTCTCCTACATTCAAAAAAGGGATGGAACGAGTAAGGGTAAGAATGCCTTAAAATTGTTCATTATAATTGGACAATATGCAAAACCAGATTAGGGCTAAAGAAATGTTGGAACAATACAATGATAAGTGGACGAGGACTAGACATTTTAAGATGAGGCAAATGGTGTGACCGGTCAACGTAAGACTAAAACACAGGAACGTGGAAAAAGTTTATCATAACAATTTAAAGCTAGCGAAATAGGAACTGATGAAAGGTTGCAGAGTGCAAGAAGGGGAGACTTTGATTTTTTTGTTTTGGGTAGCAGGTACTTCATTTTCAAGTCCTAGTCACTTTGGCTCGAAGCCAAATGTACAGAGGGAATGGAGAGGAAAAGCCTATGGTGGAATATGAGAAAGAGGATATTTAGGACAAACGAGGGAAGTAAAAGTGAAGAAAGTGAAATGAAAGGGCAGGGAGTCTTGTAATAAAAAAAAAAATAATAAGAAAGGAAGCATTACAAAATGTATCAGGCGTCCCATCTTAAAATCTTGGTCACTTTGGCTCGAAACTAAAGGTATGGGATTAGGGGAAAAATAGGAGCGATACTCGTTAGTGAGAAGGAAAAGGAACGAGAGAAGGAAAGGACCAGAAGGGTCATATAGTGGAAATAATTACATGGAAATGAACAGTAAAAATAATAAAATAGACTGAAAAAGGAAACCAAAAGAGTTATAAATTAAAAAGGTATAAAGAATAAAAAAAAATGAAGAGTAGGAATGATATAAATCGAAAAGAGGGACAAGGAGGATCACCCAATCTTACGCACTCTACACGAAACAGACGCATTCTGCACGGAACAGCTGCTAGCTGTAGACAGATTGGTCCAGTAGGGACAAGCGATTTCCTACTTTAAAGGTTATGATGTTTAGGAAGTTATGGACAACTCACCGGTTTGGGATTTAAGGTTCAACATTTAAGAACGACTCATCCGCCAGAGAGGTTGCCATCCAGGGACCTGAAAGCAGACAATAAATTAGTATAACTCCATAGAAGGGATATTAGTTGAAACGATACGAACGCAAGGAAAGGACACCATGACTTAGGGTCGTGCAGCGAATAAAGATGACCTAGGCGCGGTAAAACTGTGGTGGTAACGTAGTAACTATACACATAGCGTAGTCGAGATTGTCGATGCTAAGCAGCTTTATAAATATTTTCCATAATGATATTGAAATTTCAGGACCTTTAACATTATCTGCCTTTAACTCCCTTACTAACTGACGGACAAACTTTTGTATTACATAATACTACACTTTGCAACATCGTTAATACATGATGATACCGGAACTCTCCACGATGTTGTTAAAGTAAACTTCCAGTTTTGCTTCATCTCTATTTTCAATATAAGTAGATCATATGCCGGTGCTAGTTGATAGATTAGTAGCATGCATACTGTAGTAAACTTTCTGACAACCATTAATATCTTCAAGACGTCAATTTAAGGTTTTGTAAAAAGACGTCAAATTTCATAGTAATTGGAACGTAGTTATCGGACAAAGTTTCCCAGCTGCGTTTCTTTGGCGAAACTCTGGATGAGTTGAGCTCTTATTCTTATTTTTTATTTTTGTTTGTACTTGTCGAACAGTTCCGACAGTAATGACTAAACTAAAGAAAAAGACTATTTCCAATTCTGCAGACTCAGACATATTTCAATTCGTTTTTTTTCTAGCAGAATATTTTTTTTGTTTTGTTTTAAAACCAATGTCAATGCCTGTGGCAATTGTGCATAGCCTAGACATTGAAACCATAACATAATTATCATATTTGTTTTTTGATAATTATAAAAGAAAAGAAAGAATATAAAAAAGTATATATTTGTAAAGAACTATATTTCTTTATACATAAATATATACAAAGACAAACGCCATTCCAGTAAAATAAACTTACTGAACTGGATTAAAATTTTATGTCGTCTAAAAAATTGGTTGACAGAAATTCAACACTTTCTTAATGTTTACATACATAACTATAGACTTAATGATAATTTGTAAACCACTCGCATGGTTCCTCAATTTTGTTTTTTCATACATGTACGAATAATAAAAATAAAAATAAACTTATACATACATACATACTTACGGCTGTATTCATAAAAATTTAAACAGCATTTTAAACCTTTATTAAGCAAATTTCAATAAAGTTGTATTCATAAACGAATTTTAGCCTAAAAAACTTATTTTAAACCCTGTGTAAATACACAAATTTTAAAATTGGTTCGACCCTATTTTAAGACTATTTTAAGCAAATTTCCAAACCCTTTTTTGGTATTTTCATTGCGTTTTACCCGATTTCAAGCAAATTTCCTAACCTTTTTTTTGTTATGTTTTAATTTTTATTTTGACAACTATTACAAACTATTGGCCTTACGGCCCTTTGTTTGAACTTGCAACTGTAGGAATCAATACATTGGCATTATATGGAAAGAATATGGATGTTTTATAAATAAATATTAAGCCTTGTACTTATTTTTCATTCTGATTTACCATTTTTCAAAATTCAACTTAATTTTTTTCAGTAATGTTAATATTTTTATTTTTAGTGATGTATAAAAAATCAAAGCAAATAAAAAAAAACTCGTAATTCAAATACTATTTTACCTTCAATAAAAAAACTTTTAAATTTTACTCTTACCTAACATTTTGTTTTTACAGTTCTCTTCTTTATTAAATATACATGTTGTCATACACTTTTTATACCCTTCACATAGTGATAAGGGTATATATCAGTTTGTCATTCCGTTTGTAATTTCTTTATTATCCATTTGCGACCCCATAAAGTATATATATTCTGGATCCTTATAGATAGGGAAGTTGAAATAGCCATGTCCGTCTGTCTGTCTGTCTGTCTGTCTGTCTGTCTGTCTGTCTGTCCGTCTGTCCGTCTGTTGAAATCAAGTTTCCGGAGTCAAATAAAAAGATACAGACCAGTTAATGGTGTCAAACGATTACAAATATCCCGCTAACAATCGCTATTTAAAATCAGCGAAATCGGTTCACTATTGACCGAGATATAAGCGAAAACCCAAAACAACCCATATTTTTTAGGACAAAATCCGTGAATATATCCCTATATATCTCAGCAAGTATAGTCACTATTGCCACAGAACTTGAAACGGATACTCTTAAAGTAGGCACCTAAATAACGGAATTTTTTTCAGATAGAATCAGGGGAAGTGGTAGTTCTCCTACAATTGCACAAATTTGGCGAAATATTTTATGCGCTATATCTCGGAAACTATTCCAGCTATCGACTTAACATGTTCTACAAAAAGTAATTGTACGCTAAGGGCTACACTTTAAAAAAAATTTTTTTCGAGTGGGGGCAAAAAAAGGGGTAGCTCCCATACAAATTAACGATTTTTATGAAATATTCGATACGCTATATCTCGGAAACTATAACAGATATCGAAATCAAATGTTTTACGAAAAGTAATTGGGCCAAGGGCTACGCTGCAAAGAAAAATTTTTTTGGGTGGGGGCAAAAAAAGGGGTAGCTCCCATACAAATTAAAGATTTTTATGCAATATTCGATACGCTATATCTCGGAAACTATAACAGAAATCGAAATCAAATGTTCTACAAAAAGTAATTAGGCAATAAGAGCTACGACTTAAAGGAAAAATTTTTCGAGTGGGGGCAAAAAAAGGGGTAGCTCCCATACAAATTAAAGATTTTTATGCAATATTCGATACGCTATATCTCGGAAACTATAACAGAAATCGAAATCAAATGCTCTACAAAAAGTAATTGGGCAATAAGGGCTACGCTTTAAAAATTTTTTTGGTGGGGGGGTGAATAAGGGGTAGCTCCCATACAAGTTCACAATTTTTGTAAAATTTTCGATACGCAATATCTCGGAAACTGTAACAGATATCGAAATAAAATGTTCTACAAAAAGTAATTGGAAAGCACAACCTACACTTTGAAGTAAAAATTGTTTTGGTGGGGGGTGAATATGGGGTAGCTCCCATACAAGTTCACAATTTTTGTAACATTTTCGATACGCAATATCTCGGAAACTGTAACAGATATCGAAATCAAATGTTCTACAAAAAGTAATTGGACAGCAAATGCTACGCTTTGAAGTAACAATTTGTTTGGGGGGGGGGTTAATATGGGGTAGCTCCCATACAAATTCACAATTTTTATGAAATTTTCGATACGCTATATCTCGGAAACTGTAAGAGATATCGAAATCAAATATTTTACAAAAAGTAATTGGACAAAAAAACCTACGCTTTAAGGTAAAAATTTTTTGGGTGGCAGGTGAACAAGGGGTAGCTTCCATACAAATTCACAATTTTTATGAAATTTCCGATAAGCTATATCTCGGAAACTGTAACAGATATCGAAATCAAATGTTTTACAAAAAGTAATAATCTAATAATTCATACGTTTTGGAAAAAAAAAGGAAGAGGAGCAGGGGGACTAGACCATCCCTTAAAAATTAACAACTTTTATTATAAATAATGTCAAAAACTTTTATTACTGTCGACCTCAAACGTTCTTCATCTATTTCTATTATCCATACGAACGTTAACATTTTGTAAAGTTTTCTATGGGTATTTTTATTATATTATTTGGAGTACAAAATAACTCGGCTGGGTATATTAAAAGACCAATGTGAAGGGTATATAAAATTCGGCACAGCCGAATATAGCGCTTTTACTTGTTATTTTATAAAAACAATATTTTTCTCAAATTCGAAAAAAATAATGTGCATATATGCGATTAATGTATGAGCTTATAACCATTTTTTTACATCACCATGAATCAAGTGACAAATAAAATTAATAGCGTTGCCAACATAAGGTTTTAAAAATCCTTAAAATTGTTTTAGTTAAAATACGGTTTATGAATACAAATTAAAAAAAAGCATTTTTAGGCTTAAAATGTTTTTTAGCTAAAGTGTATTTAAAACTTAAATTTAGATTTTTTTATGAATACAGCCGTCAATTTGTAAACTACTTGCATGGGTTCTTAATGTTGATTTTTGCATGTATTTCAGTAAAAAAATGAAATCACCTACAAGCATGCCTATACACTTAATGATCGGTTCTAACCGATTGGCATGTCGATTTCATATATAAGTATTTAAAAAAAAAAATTTTAACCAATTGTTTTCGTAATGTTTACTTTTCATATATTTAAGTCAAAAAACACATTAAAACACCTACAAATATACCTAGATACTTAATGGTAAATTTTAAGCGACTAACATGTTAATTTTTTATTTTTAAATTCAAGCCACTTGCATGGATTCTTAATGTTTATTTTCATATATTTAAGCAAAAAAATTAAAACGAACGACTTGCATGTGCAATTTTTTATATATATTTTTAAAATTTAAACGACTTGCATGGGTCCTTTTTCATATAACCAAGCTAAAAAACGAAAACATCTACAAAAATGCCTATATACTTTCATTGTTTCTTAATATTTAGTTTTCAAATATGCTTTTATACTTAATGATAATTTTAACCAACTTGTATGTTAATTTTATATATTTTTAAGTTTAAACCACTTGCAGGGTTTCTTGATGTTTATTTTTCATACATAAAATTCAATATATACTTAATGATAGTTTTAAATGATTTGCATGTTAGTTTTTATATAACCTCTTGCACGGTTTTTCGGGTGATGTTCTCCTACAAAGAGATGGGTTAACATGGCACAGTCACTGACGGCAATATCTCTCCCCTTTCCGGTCCAACCAAAAAGGGTGTAACCACTTCAGAAAGCATATTCTATGAAGCCGCGACATATGAACGCAATTGAATAGTACAACGCAACTTATCCACACATACCAACTACAACACATCCTACACAACCAATTCAGGCAACGACAGCAACAAGCTGGACAAATTGAATCTAATTTAAATCACAACAGCTGCAATTACAACTATGATGAAAATGAAGTTGCTCTTCAGCCCTTACTAACTTAATCAGGTCTCAATTGAACAAATCTTCCTCCACAGAATCCCTTACATACAAGATTCAATTAGTTATTTTAAATCGAAAAACGTCGGAAAATTGTTTAAATTATATTACGTGAGAAACATGGTCCAAAATACAATTTAACAACAATTTCGTCAACGGCAACGACAACAATTAACAGAAGCCTTGATAAAAGATCCACACTATTCTACAAAAGGGGGAGGGATGTTGAGAGCCACCCTCGTATAGATCTAGTTTAATTTAAACAGACAAAAAGGTTGCTGACCCGATAATGCAAGTCAGGACTTTTACAATGTGCTGACCCGATAATGCGAGTCAGCGCTTTCACAAAGTTGTTGACCTGATAATGCGAGTCAGCACTTTCACAACAATGCTGACTTCTATGATGTCAGCATGTTTAGTTTAATGTAAATAGTAGATAAGAATAGCATTAAGTCAGATTGTGTTTTATAGTTAAGTAAATAAAAACTTTTGAAAATACATTACAACAGTATTTTCAATCTGAGGCAGGGAGGTGTGAACCGTTTTTTCCTCTTCTTCGGTAGAAAAGTTGGCTACCTTGCTTTTTGGCCATTCGCTATGAGGGAGAGTTTTTTTATTTCATTGCTATGCACAAGATTTAATATTTACAATTTAAATTTGTCCCAGCGCCTTAAAGGCTTTTTGGGAGTTAGCCAGTTTGGGCCATAGATTGTTCGAGGCTAGCTGGGATATAGTGGTTCCACGGGATGCCAGGCCGGCGGAATTGCTTTTTGTATCAACATGAAACCAAGAATCATTCCCCACTTTGTCGATGATTGAGGATACTCTGTTTTCGATGAACGTTTCCCACCTACTAGGAGCTTTTTGAGGTCTCGCTTAAAGTATAGGAGAATCTGTCCAAATAAGTAGTTTGTAGTTTTTTAAATTTAGTTGGGACTGGATGCTCTCTATCATGGTCGCGAGTAATTCAGCTCCACAAAGTTCTTTTCTGGGCAACGAAACGAACTTAACGAACCTTTGTCTTGGCGAGAAGATGGCATGAGATATCACCTGAATATTCGGCACGTATATATAAAGCCGCAGCATAAACTTTCTCCGAAACATCAAAAAACCCATGGAGCTCGATAGAGTATGAGTTGTGAAGGTGAACAAATTGGGGAACATAATAATCGTCAAGAAATGATCGCCATTGAGTTAACGTGGAGGGTTGAATATCTTCGTCCCAATCGGTTTCATCCTTCCATATATGTTGCATCATCATTTTTGCTACGATTATTTTTGGTGCCAGCCAACCGGTGGGGTCAAAAAGTTTCGCAGTTTCGGATAAAAAGGATATTTTTGTTGTTAAGGTTTTGTCCGGGGAGTTTTTAAGCTAGAAGTAGAATTGATTCTTGCCAGCATTCTAGCGCAAGCCTTATGTCTTGGTGGTGCTAGAGTTGGATAATTTGAGAAACTCTGTACCTAATAGGTGATCAGAATGAAGGCCTCCAAGGATATAATCATTGTTAGCTTCCATTTGCATAGAGAAAACCCGGCTGATTGAAGAACTTCAATTAGTTAATTTCTGACGGTTAGTGTTGATGAAAGGGTGTAAAAACCTGCCAGGACGTCATCTACATACATAAAGTTTCGGAGAATATCCGAAACAGCAGGTTTGTTTTCTCACATGTGCTTGCTAGCTCAAAGAGCGTGCGCATTGCTAAATAAGGGGCACAGTTGACACCAAAAGTGACGGTTTTTAATTCAAAGTCTTGCAGATCTTCCTCGGGGGAGCTTCTAAAAACTATTCTCTGGAATGGGGTATGACTGGGGTTGACTAAGATTTGACGATACATCTTTTCAATATCTGCATTGAAGACATATCTGAAAAGTCTCCAATGCAACATTAGCATTGCCAAATCAGATTGAAGAGTTGAACCGAGGTCATCGTTCAAACCATTTCCGTTTGAAGAGGAGCTAGATGCATTAAATACTACCCGTAGTTTAGTAGTAGTGCTTTCTGGCTTAATAACTGCAAGATGGGGTAAGTAGTATGTCCTGTTGGCATTAGATAGGGTGGCCGCTGTCATTTGTTTCAGCATTGAGTATTCGGAAATTAAGCGGTCATATTCAGATTTGACTAAGGGGGTCTTTGTCAACTTAGTTTCATTGCGCAGAAATTTTATAAGGCAATGTGGCGAGAAGAACCAATATTTAAGGTACCAGGGTATTCACGATGGAATGGGAGCGAAACTACAAAACGACCGTCTTGAGTGCGATAAGTAGAAGATTGATATAATTTCTCACAAAAGATATCTTCACCAGATTTATGAGGCTTCGAGGGAACTTCTTCTAGTTCCCTAAACTTTTGTAATTGGGTATTGAAAGCAATTCCATTATAAAAGGAGGAAGTTGAAGCTAAACACTCATTAGTACCGACCTTACCGGTTACTATCCACCCAAACACAATTTGTTTGGGTGGATTATTTTCCAACCATTCCTAATAATTCTGGAATAAACATCACCACCAAGCAGAAGATCAATCTCCGAACACCTATGTTGATATGTGTCAGCCAGTTTTAAGTCTGCAAATTCTCCATCTTTCAGTGCAGACAGGGGATAGTAAGGAAGTTGACCAGTAAGCCTTTTGACGACTAAGGCATCTTCGAGATTTCGAAAGAAGTGTCAATTGGCGAACCTATCCGAATGTGGCAAAGCTGAGTCGAAGTAGCTGTTAAAGCTTCTTTAAAACCATGAACTGGAACTTGTGATTTTTGGGTCCTCAGGGAAAGCTTTTGTTGGAGCTTTTTGGAAATAAAATTAGCTTCAGAAGCGGAGTCAATTAAAGCTCGAAGAGTATAATTAGCTTCGCCAAAATATATATCTACGAGTGCGGTACCGAGTTAAGCTGAAGACTTCGTTGTGGACTGTAATTGAATTGAATATGATTGACGTATCTGGGCTGCTACTGACGTAGAGGGGCTAGTGTCTAAAATATGTAATGGGGAGGGTGGCTAAGGCCACGAGCGCCATTTGAGTTTGCGTGTGATGTTGAAACCGAATTTCGCCTGTTTACCGGTGGGTTCCCCTGTATCTGATTTTATTCATTCTCTACGCGATGGAGCAAGAAATGATGTTTTTATTTACATACATAACAACGTATTGGGTTTTGCTCTTCTTGAACTCGTGAGAGGTTCCAATGCAGTTTGTGCATCGTTTTTGCTTCTTGCACGAACAAAACGTCCTTTTACCGACATTTCCAGAAATACAGAACATTTGTTACTCTTGTCATTGGAAACACTTGTACGGTAAATTTTTCTTTGATCAGGGGTATTCTGCATTCTTGTAGTCGGGGGTTTGTTGTTACCTGTACTATTGGGATTTGCGAAAGTAGTGCGAATATCAGCCACTGACACTAGCGTTTGAAATCTCCATGTCAAAAATGCATCCATTTCCTTTCACGTAGGCAACTCTGTGCTACTCGGCAGAGATTGCTCCCACATACTGAGGGTAACCTCCAGCAAGCAAGTTGAACAAATTTATATGAATATAATATCAAAAATTTCAGTATCGATTTTAAGAAGGGAGAGATTTTTAACACAATCATTGATTGTGCGTTGAATTCGCCGTATATTACTGCCGGTTTCCATACCAATTGGAGAAATATTAAAGAGAAGTTTCAGTTGAGCGTTTACTAATATCCGTTTATTCTCGTATCGGTTCACCAGGTTTTGCCAGGCCATTTCGAAATCTTCATTGGTAATCGGACAAGTTTTAAGTAGCTCACGAGCCTTCCCCTGTGTCTTTTTAATCAGGTGACACATTTTCTCAACTGGAGATAGACATTTGCTATTTCGATAAAAGGCTGTGAACATGTCACGGAATGTAGGCCATGGCTGATAGTCACCATAAAAAATCTCGGTGTCCAAAGGTGGCAGCGAAATATTAGGGGTAGAATTAAGAAGGGGGGATGTGAGTGGATTAACCGCCAGATTGGGTACAGTTTTTTGGCAAAGGCCATCTAAAAGTTCATTCGATCTTGAAAGGATTTGACATGGGCCTCAAAAGTGGAGTAAAAACGCGTCTTAAGAGTTTCAATTTTAACCTCTTCCTCAATTTTGTCAAAATGATTAAGAATGTCGTCATAACATGTTCTAAGGTTAGACCACAACCGAACAATTTCATCCTTTTGCACTCCCAAGCTGTACAGTGAATGAGCATTAACGGGGATTCCCTCGAAATAGGATTGGAATTCCACAACGCGGTCAGAGGCCCGAATAAAAGCATCAAGCAGGGACATTGTCACAAAAAATTCCGAAAACGGGCAGTGATCCAAGCCAGTATGAAAGAAAAGTGTTTCCTTGACGGTTAGAAAAAACCTGAGATGCAGGCGATGAAACCTTTTTTATGCAGGTTTGTTTTAATTTGCGAATGATTTTAAGCTGCTTTTAAAATTGGCACACTTGATTGGGGGGTAAAATTCTACAAGAGTGATTGATATCCACGGAAGTAATAATATTGTTGGGGGATTTTCAGATATAACTGATATTGAAATATTTGTCAAAATATTCGGCTTTTTATCCGGCTCGATACGACCAATATGTTGGGGTGTGGGCGGCCAGAAATATTTGGTAAATATTTAATAATCAAAAAAAAAAAAAAAATACACGGGGTTAAACAATTTTTTTAAATTTGGATTAATTTGCTGTGGTAAAAACCAATCTTTTTGGGCAACGTAAGACTTACACTAAAATAACTTGTTACAATGTATTCTCTGCAAAAATATGGTTTAAAGTTCTAAAAATAACGAGTTCATTATGTACACTTTAGGTGTTTTAACAACGGGCAGTACTTAGTAGTAAACAATTAATTTATACTTAAACACCCCTTTTTAGTATCAAAACACCATAGTTCTTAATTTTAATCAATAGCACTTTCATCCTCAATGCTAAAAAGCAACAAAAGTTAAATTTTGACCTTAAATTTCTAGAAAACTGTCAAACCGATTGTTTTAAAATAAAAAACGGTAAGTTAAAGCCGTAAAAGAAATTCTTTTTAAAGTTATCAAAAACTAATTTTAAGAAAATAAATACATATGTTGGAATAAAATCTACTAGTTCTTGTATGTTTTTTAAGAAATTAAATTACTGGCATCAACATGTTTGAAATTAGTTAACTTTATAGTGAGAACTTAAATTTTAGTCTGGTACTACCTGGACTAGTATTGATTTCTTAGTTTTAAGATTGGAATACTTATTGTTAGTTCGCTTAAGCAAAGATAATGAAATATATAAATAAAAAAAAACAACATGTTTGCCAGACTTTTTGTTTTTTCAAACAGCGGATTGTTAGAGAAATTTGGCAATGATAACGAAAAAAGTACGGCTGCTTTGTGCTGAAAGATGAAAAATAGTTCTAATAAGAACCCGATGTTGAGTACTTAGTTAAATTTTAAAGAGAAACATAAAAATTAAGCTTTTTAAATAAATGTGACATTATTTTTTTTAAGCGCCTATTTTATGCGACTTTTTTTTTTTGCTTTAAATGTCTTATTGTGCAACTTTTTATAAATTTTCAGCAGATACCCTGAGAGGGGGATGCGATAAAGGCAAAGGGAGAGAAAAATACTCAATATTTGAGGAAAGATAGAAAATAAAAAAAAAACAAAGAAATTATTGTAAAAAATTCACGCAAAATTTAAAAAAGAGCAAAAAATCATGGTACAATGTTCAAACATTAAGTTCTAATTAAAAAAAAGCTGTTATTTCCAATGGCTACTAAAAGACTGTGATGGGTGTGACTTTACAAATCTTGTTGCTTAGAATTTTTTTCTTAAAGATCGTATTGTGTAAAGGCATAATTTCCCAGGCAGAAAAAGACAGTCAAACCGATTCTGTCCCGACGTTGGGACTCTCAATATCAAAATAACGTAAATTTAAATCCCAGCTACAGCAACCCAGACAGAAAAAGAAAATCAAACCGATTCGGTCCTGACGTCAAAATAACGTCCTGACGTCAAAATAACGTAAATGCTGTCTCGATGTTAAAATGATAACGCCAAATGGGCGTCTTTCGACTCTTGGTTTTTTATGTTGAAGCAATACTGTAAATTTAAATTTACGGTATAAGAATAACATTTTTTATCTTTTCTGTTTTAGGAGTTCGACTTGCTTTTGTTGAAATGGCGGACATTAAAAAAGTATGTTTATATGTAGCAAAATAAAACATGCAAAAGGCTTTCCAACGCATCTTAAGAGTTTTTTTAAATTTTTCTTACGTTTATACATTTTTTAAATTAAAAATATAAAATTTTTTTATTTTGAAAGCAAATTTGACATTTAAAAACTAGGGTTGCGATTTTCAATATCGTCACAGAAAATGCAAAACGCCCTATCTAACATTTAAAAATTTTTTAAAATGGGCAAGCATTTCTGTGTAAATGAAAAATATATTTACAATTAACACAAATTTTTGCCATATATGTTAGTTAAAAAGGATCAACAAATTTATTTCTGTTGAAAAAAAAGAGTTTTGCGAGATGACGTACATATTTGAAGGCTATAATTTATAAAAAGCCAATTTTAAATTGTTTGTCAGATAGGGCGTTTTGCATTTTCTGTGACAATATACAGTATTGTAATGGTACAATATTTTGAAAGGGTCGAAATTTTGTGTTTACAGCTCTGTGGTGGTACAACATTTTTGGACCATCGTTTTAGAATCGTATATATCTGCCTGGGATGCTTTATTTATTTTATATTTTTAAGTGTTTTTGACCGTATTTAATATTTGACAACAAACATTTTGTACTTAAAAAAAACTTACCATGGCATATAGGCCAGTGGGTTAAACGGCTGATGTTTACGACCAAAAATAATAACTAACAAACGAACAAAGAGAACTAATGATGAAAATCGTAGATGTTTTTCGAAAAAACTAGTATTTCTAATAAAAATGTTGCTTTCTTAACAAACGGTAATAAAGTAACAACTAAAATATTAGTTGCTTCATTTGGAAAAAAAGAGAATTGAGTAAGTATTGAACTTGAGCCTAAATAAAAAATGAAATTGTCAGAAAACTTTTTTTTATCAAAACTTTAAAATAATATTGAGGAATAAATATATGTATGTATCTTTAGAATAACAAATGTCAAATTTTGTATGAAAGAAAATAAAACCTATATCGGAATACTAGATAATGTGCTCTCCGTCTTTTGGACTTTTTTAAATATGAAATATTTTATACGGCAAAACCACTTTGTAATATGAAAAAAACACGTAAACAAATAAAAAAAGACGTATTTGCGTACTCTTTTAAACGAAAAAGTTACATCCGTCGCAGTAGAATACTATAGTAGACGTTATTAGCAGACACATACCATTACTTTTTTTTCACAACACATTGATTGAATTAAAATAAAAAATTTTAGTAAACTGGTCACATCGGTTTCAATGGAATTGCCCATATTTAAAAAAAATTTTTTTAAACGGAAGACAAAAGTTATTCTGTCCAAAAAAAAAACAATATAAGTATATTAAAGTTTAAAAAATAAATAAGAACTTGTAAAAATGTAAAAAAGCGCTTTATTCGTACAGTTCTCTACATTTCCAAATAAGGGTATTTTAATTCGTTTCAAATCGACATTGTTTTATTTCTACAGCAATAAAATACATATGTACATAATTTTACCCTATCGGCAGCATTCGCTACTGCGTTTGTTTTTTCAAAATTTTAAAACAAAAAACCAGGAATGAATATGCACGTATGTATGTACAAAAAATCAAAAAGCCCGGAAATAAAAAAGAAATAAACATGGCATTGTGCATATATGTACATAGCCTGTTGGAAAATGAAGTTAACTAAAAACTACCTGATGGCTTATTAAAATAGAGTTAAAACTGACTCAAAATCTAGCTCGTTTTCTTTAAAAAGTTTCATTTGATTTTTCCACAGATGTGTCAAATAAAAAGTTAATAAAGGTCAATTTAATTTTAGATTGACTCAAAACATTCCAACAGGGTAGGTATACTTATATATACATACATCCATATGTATGTTGGTAAGTGCATGCACTAGGGCTGTCAGTTATTGCGATTTTACGCCAAATGTGGCGATTCCTTAGTGCTCTTGGATAATAAAATTTAGGTTTGACGCCATAGCGAAATTGTTGGCGATTATATTAACAAACGGCACAGTTTTTGAATTAAGTAAAGAAATGATAAACAAATTAATTACAAATACTATGTATGCTACACAAAATGGCACAGATGAAACGGATAAAGCTGAAGTTTATAGCTTACTAAATGCATCTTTTTAATTGCTTAAATAAGTTGCTATTTAAGCAAAAAAACATTTTTTAATTTTTATGTATACACAAAAACTATACTGAAAGTAATATTAACATAACTCGTCAGATTTTATATACAAAATGACTGCAATATCAATGCTGAATTAAGTTCGTATTTTAACCTAAGGAAAGTTTTTAATATTTAACAACATGTTACTTAACAAAGTAATTGCCATTCTACGTATGCTCTTGGTTATACGTATTTTCCTTTGAATTCCTTGGTAAACAAACAAATTTAATTTTTCTTTAATTAAATAGTTATTTCTTATATTTAATTTATTGAATAAAAACACATTATTATTTCATATGATTATTTAAGTAAAATAAGTTTTGAGTTTTTTTTTCGTCAAAAACAATAGATTTTTATTATGGGGAATTTTTGGCGACTTTTTTATACCCTTCACATAAGTGATAGGGGTATATATAAGTTTGTCATTCCGTTTGTAATTCCTTTATTATCCATTTGGGACCCCATAAAGTATATATATTCTGGATCCTTATAGATAGTGAAGCCGATTTAGCGATGTCCGTCTGTCCGTCTGTCCGTGTTATGGTTGAAATCAACTTTCTGAAGCCCCCCGATATCGCATAGACCCGAATATGGTATCAAACTGTCACAGATAGTCGCGAGAAAATCGGTATTAAAATTCAGCAAAATCGCCCGATAAATGACCGAGATATAAGCAAAAAACCAAGACTACCTCGTTTTTTTGAGTCTACAACAACAACAAAGAACATACTTTAACATGTAATAATAAAAAAACAACAAAAAAACAACAAAAAAAGAAAAGAACAGAATCAGTCATGTTGATATTATTGAAACACACCCAAAACAAAAATTCAATTAGTATAAGTGTTCATACATATAACAGGGTTGCCATACAAAGCTTAATTTAAACATTTTTAAAATCGCTCCTACGGCTTCCAGGGTTCTCCTTCAAAGGTAAAATGTAAGACCGACCCAAATTATTTTTTCCCTCCAAACATTTTGTGGAACATACTTACTCTCTATCTCCAGCCCCTGACATGGTTGCCATACAATATTTTAAAAAAGGTAAAAACCGCTACAACTTCCCCGGAGTTGCCCGTAGAGGAAAAAAATGTATAACAGACCCCCATTAGTTTTCCCTCCCAGACATATTTCTAGAATATACTTACCCTCTATATCCATGCCCTAAGGGGGTTGCCATACAAAATTTACAAAAATTAAAAAATGCCCACAACTTCTTCAGAGTGGGCCTTAGAGCAATAAAGTGCACGACCGACCCCCATTAGTTTTCCCTCTCAAACATATTCCTAGAGTATACCTTTCCTCTATCTCCACGCCCTAAGGGGGTTGCCATACAAAATTTACAAAAATGATATGAAAATGCCCACAACTTCTTCAGAGTCGTTTTTGGAGCAATAAAGTGTACGACCGACCCCCATTAGTTTGCCTTCCCAAACATATTTATAGAATAAACTTATCCTCTATCTCCACGCCCTAAGGGGGTTGCCATACAAAATTTACAAAAATGATGTAAAAATGCCCACAACTTCTTGAGAGTTGGCCTTAGGGCAATAAAGTGTACGACTGACCCCCATTAGTTTGTCCTCCCAAACATATTCCTAGAACATACTTACCCCCTATCTCCACGCTCTAAGGAGGTTGCCATACAAAATTTACAGAAATGATGTAAAAATGCCAACAACTTCTTCAGAGTTGGCCTTAGAGCAATAAAGTGTACGATCGACCCCCATTAGTTTGCCCTCCCAAACATATTCCTAGAATATACTTACCCCCTATCTCCACGCCATAAGGGGGTTGCCATACAAAATTTACAAAGGGGATATGAAAATGCCCACAACTCCTTCAGAGTTAGCCTTAGAGCAATGAAGTGTACGACTGACCCCCATTAGTTTGCCCTCCTAAACATATTCCTAGAACATACTTACCCTCTATCTCCACGCCCTAAGGGGGTTGCCATACAAAATTTACAAAAAGGATATGAAAATGCCCACAACTCCTTCAGAGTTGGCCTTAAAGCAATAAAGTGTACGACCGACCCCCATTAGTTTGTCCTCCCAAACATATTCCTAGAACATACTTACCACCTATCTCCACGCCCTAAGGGGGTTGCCATACAAAATTTACAAAAATTATAAAATGCTCACAACTTCTTCAGAGTTGACCTTAGAGCAATAAAGTGTACGATCGACCCCCATTAGTTCGCCCTCCCAAACATATTCCTAGAATATACTTACCCCCTATCTCCACGCCCTAAGGGGGTTGCCATACAAAATTTACAAAAATGATATGAAAATGCCCACAACTTCTTCAGAGTCGTTTTTGGAGCAATAAAGTGTACGACCGACCCCCATTAGTTTGCCTTCCCAAACATATTCCTAGAACATATTTACCCCCTGTCTCCACGCCCTAAGCTATCTCCACGCCCTAAGGGGGCTGCCATGCAAAATTTACAAGAAATGATATGAAAATGCCCACAACTTCTTCGGAGTCGTTTTTGGAGCAATAAAGTGTACGACCGACCCCCATTAGTTTGCCCACCCAAACATGTTCCTAGAGTATACTTACCCCCTATCTCCACGCCCTAATTGGGTTGCCATACAAAATTTACAAAAATGATATGAAAATGCCCACAATTTCTTCAGAATTTGCCTTAGAGCAATAAAGTGTATGACCGACCCCCATTAGTTTCCCCTCCAAAACATATTTCTAGATTATACTTACCCCGTATCTCCACCCTCTAAGTGGGTTGCCATACAAAATTTGTAAAAATTAGGATAAAAACCCCTACAACTTCCCCGTCACCCGTGGACCGTTAAAAAAAGACACTGACCCCTATTTAAAATTAGAAATATTTCATAAGTAAAAAAAAAATGGTTAAAAATAAAAAAAGTTTGGGATTGCGAAAGGTCAATGTGAAGGGTATATAAGATTCGGCACAGCCGAATATAGCGCTCTTACTTGTTTTTTAATCAAACCGTTCAGAATCTTTTAACTTAAATGAGTAATTGTTTAAAAATTTTTTTTATGATGTTGGTACACATAAATATTTTGACATTATTGTACGTTATAACGTGAAATTAACGTGTGTAGGAAAAACTTTTTTTTTTTTTTTTTTTTTCATATTTTAATTATTGAATCTTCGCTTTTGCGAACTAACAATAAGTATTCAAATCTTAAAACTAAGTAATTTATATTAGTCCAGTCAGTACCAGACCAAAATTTAAGTTCTCATAACATAGTAAATTAATTTAAACAGTTTCATCTAAGTTCAATAGTGTCCCTTCTTTTCAGACGAGTGTGTCCACTATGTTGCAAGATGTTTCGAGCGAGCGGATTTGGATGCGTTTCCAGCTTGTTTAAATACTTGTCCACATAGTTCAGGATTTCGCATTTAACTAGTGGAACTTGTAGATCCTTATGGATGTTGCTGTTTTTAATATACCAAGGAGCGCCAGTTATCATTCCTAGGATTTTGTTTTGACGGCGTTAAATTTTTTCTATGTTAGAGGCGGAAGCAGTGCCCCATAATTGTATACCGTAGCACCAAATTGGTTTCAAAATCGATTTGTAGAGTAGAAGTTTACAATTGTAGGAAAAACTGTTTCCAATTTTTGTTTTATATATTTAATGATATTGAATGCTTCTCAACTTGTATTAATATTTTATATAAACGAAAAATCGTTTTCTTCATTATTATCACATTTGCTAATTCCTAGTTATGTTTCCTTTTTCCATGATATTTTTGGTTTTCTTTGGCAAAGAAGGGCTCATTAATACAGGTAGATTTAAGGCAATTAAAAAGATTCTAATCGTTTTCCTCTTAGTTTTTTAAACCAAAAAAATTGTACATGTATAGAACAGAAGTTTTCCTTGTGCACTCAAATAGCCTCAGTACTACACATTTATTATACCCTTCACATAAGTGATAAGGGTATATATCAGTTTGATATTCCGTTTGTTATTTCTATATAACCAATTTGCGACCCCATAAAGTATATATGTATATTCTGGATTCTTATAGATAGGGGAGTCGATATAGCCATGTCCGTCTGTCACTCTATACGTCTGTTGAAATGAAGTTTCCGGAGTCAATTTAAGCACTGAAAGCCAGGTATTATTGCCAAGCTATCAAAAATATTCCTGAGATAATTGCTATTTAAAATGAACAAGATCGGTTTACCGCGGACCGAGATATAGTCAAAATACTTCAATCGCCTCAGTTTTTTTTAAACACACTAACTCCGTACAAAATATGTAATAAATGAAAACTGGCAACGCTGTTAAACATGTATTATGGATACATACACGTATACGTAATATAAAGTTTTAATATTATTTTTGATAGTAAGTATACGTAGAGTGGAATGTGCATATGAACGTGTTGTCACAAACTACACCTTTTTAAGTTGAAATTGGAAATGAGAAATGCAAATTAATATTGAGAACAAACAAATTGAAAATGAGAAATGTTAATAAATTTTGAGAAAAAACAAATTGGAATTAAGAAAACCAAATAAATATTGAGAAATAAAAAACTAAAGTTGAGAAAATTTAAATTAATGTTAAGAAAACACAAATTTAATATATGAAAAAATGTCATTTAGTATGAAGAAAATACAATATAATATTAAGATTTAAACAAACTTATTAAAATAAAGTGATTTATAAAAGTTAAAAAAAAGGTTATAAATAAAAATCATTATTCACCAACAGGCATATTTTCTAACTCTATAGCCTTATGGCAAAATATTGTAAAGTGTTGAACAGCTCTAGCACAATTATCTGCTGTAATAGTGGCCTTAGTTTCGTCAATAATATTTTTTAAAAAAACAATACGCTGTTCGCAAACACCTGTTATATGTATATACATTTAGTATGCCAATGTGGGTTTTTGGATATGTTTTTATTTTTGACCGTTTAACGGTCAAGCATCGGACTGTAAGGCGCCAATCGAAGATATGTTGCTGGCAAATTTTAAAAAACTATGTACAATTGGGTATTAAAAGGGGCATTATCGCAAACCATTACTTAATTTTCTAAACGATTTCAAATGATTTATTCAATCTAATCCAATTATAAGCACATTAATGTGCATACGTAGATACAAAGTTTCGGACTATGTATTTATTTGTGTTTTCTTATTATACCCTTCACATAAGTGATAAAGGTATATATAAGTTTGTCATTCCGTTCGTAATTCCTTTATTATCCATTTGGGACCCCATAAAGTATATATATTCTGGATCCTTATAGATAGGGAAGCCGATTTAGCGATGTCCGTCTGACCGTGTTATGCTTGAAATCAACTTTCTGAAGCCCCCCGATATCGCATAGACCCGAATGTGATATCAAACTGTCACGGATAGTCGCGAAAAAAACGGAATTGAAACTCAGCAAAATCGCCCGATAAATGACCGAGATATAAGCAAAAAACCAAGACATTCTCGTTTTTTTGAGTCTACAACAACAACAAAGAACATACTTTTGCATGTAATAATAAAAAAATAACAACAAAAAAAGAAAAAAGTGCTGATATTATTAAAACACACCCAAAACAAAAGTTTTATTAGTATTAGTGTTCATACATATAACAGCGTTGCCATACAAAGCCTAATTTAAACATTTTTAAAATCGCTCCTACGGCTTCCAGGGTTCTCCTACAAAGGTAAAATGTAAGACCGATCCGAATTATTTTATCCATCCCAACATTTTTGTGGAACATACTTACTCTTTATCTCCAGCCCCTGACAAAATTTTAAAAAATAAGGTAAAAACCGCTACAACTTCCCCGGAGTCGCCCGTAGAGGAAAAAAATGTATCACAGACCCCACATTAGTTTTTCCTCCCAAACATATCCCTATCTCCACGCTCTAAGGGGGTTGCCATACAAAATTTACAAAAATGATATGAAAATGCCCACATCTTTTTCAGAGTTGGCCTTAGAGCAATAAAGTGTACGACCGACCCCTACTAGTTTGTTCGCCCAAACATATTCCTAGAACATACTTACCCCCTATCTCCACGCCCTAAAGGGGGTTGCCATACAAAATTTACAAAAAGGATATGAAAATGCCGACATATCTTTCAGAGTTGGCCTTAGAGCAATAAAGTGTACGATGGACCCCTATTAGTTTATTTTCCCAAACATATTCCTAGAACATACTTACCCCCCATTCTCCACGCCCTAAGGGGGTTGCCATACAAAATTTACAAAAATGATGTAAAAATGCCCACAACTTCTTCAGAGTTGGCCTTAGAGCAATAAAGTGTACGACCGACCCCTACTAGTTTGTTCGCCCAAACATATTCCTAGAACATACTTACCCCCTATCTCCACGCCCTAAAGGGGGTTGCCATACAAAATTTACAAAAAGGATATGAAAATGCCGACATATCTTTCAGAGTTGGCCTTAGAGCAATAAAGTGTACGATGGACCCCTATTAGTTTCTTCTCCCAAACATATTCCTAGAACATACTTACCCTCTATCACCACGCCCTAAGGGGGTTGCCATACAAAATTTACAAAAATGATATGAAAATGCCCACATCTTTTTCAGAGTCGTTCTTAGAGCAATAAAGTGTACGACCGACCCCCATTAGTTTTCTCTCCCAAACATATTTCTAGAATATACTTACCCTCTATCTCCACGCCCTAAGGGGGTTGACATACAAAATTTACAAAAATGATGTAAAAAGGCCCACAACTTCTTCAGAGTTGGCCTTAGAGCAATAAAGTGTAAAACCGACGCCTACTAGTTTGTTCTCCCAAACATATTCTTAGAATATACTTACCCCCTATCTCCACGCCCTAATGGGGTTGCCATACAAAATTTACAAAAATGATATGAAAATGCCCACAACTTCTTTAGAATTTGCCTTAGAGCAATAAAGTTTACGACCGACTCCCATAAGTTTGGCCTCCCAAACATGTTCCTAGAATAAACTTACCCTCTATCACCACGCCCTAAGGGGGTTGCCATACAAAATTTACAAAAATGATATGAAAATGCCCACATCTTTTTCAGAGTCGTTCTTAGAGCAATAAAGTGTACGACCGACCCCCATTAGTTTCCCCTCCAAAACATATTTCTAGAATATACTTACCCCGTATCTCCACCCTCTAAGTGGGTTGCCATACAAAATTTGTAAAAATTAGGATAAAAACCCCTACAACTTCCCCGTCACCCGTGGACCGTTAAAAAAAGACACTGACCCCTATTTAAAATTAGAAATATTTCATAAGTAAAAAAAATGGTTAAAGATAAAAAAAAGTTTGGGATTGCGAAAGGTTAATGTTAAGGGTATATAAGATTCGGCACAGCCGAATATTGCGCTCTTACTTGTTGTTTTTAAACTCAAAAAAATATTTTTTGGCGATTTTTGATAACCGTTCTGGCGATGGACCCTGAAATAAACTGACAACCCTGGCATGCACCATGAATAATCTTTGCGTTGTTTTTCTTAAAATTTGGCGTCAATTTTTTAAGATCTTTTCTCTGTTTTTTTTATTTTCTATCTTAATCAAATTTAGAGAGTATTTTTCTTTCCCTTTCCCTTTGCCTTTACCACAACGCCCTTCTACAAACTAATAATTTCTGTTTATGATAAATATTCTCGCGGTACCATTGATATATGTAAATCTATCTACTAGCTAAGCCCCGGTGTGCTTCGCTACCCCTATTATATAAAATTACTAAGCTTTGTA
This sequence comes from Melanophora roralis, assembly GCA_963583895.1. Taxonomy (NCBI): domain Eukaryota; kingdom Metazoa; phylum Arthropoda; class Insecta; order Diptera; family Rhinophoridae; genus Melanophora; species Melanophora roralis. Next base: position 66,380,633 of record OY757190.1, on the reverse strand, counting down.
AGCAAAAGCACTTAATTAATTTTACTGGTTGTCCCACATAAGTTGCAAAAAATTATTAGAAAGCCCTACTTTTTAATTAACATATAAATAAAAATTGGGAATTTTCCAGGTTTATAGCTTTGGAGACATTCAGAAAGCTTTAGTTAGCAAAAATTCTTTTACAAACTTCTAAAAAGTAACAAAATATAATTCTAGCCATTTAGAACCCCTTAGCGCCAAAATTGAAAAAATGTACCAAAAAAATATAAACATATTTTGGCAACCTGGCAAATGCAATTTAAATGATGTTACTATCTTCATTGATTTAAAAGTTACAAAAAGTACCAAACCATAACTTTATCCCTTTTTCCCCCTTAGGGTTTAATAATTTAAAAAGCACCCAAAAACGTACTCATATTTTTAGGCCTGTCGCACGCCATTTAAGTTATGTTTCTATCTTTATTGGTCTAAAAGTATCAAAAAAGGACGAAAAACGTTATCATAATTTGTTAAAGCCTATCGAACGCAATTTGAAAAATGATTCTATCTTAATTGGTTTAAAAGTAACAAAAAGTACCAAAATATAGTTTTAATCTATTTCCTTCCTCCTTTCGGTCTAAAATTAAAAAAAAAATATCAAATTGCTGTCTGTTTATTTCTCAAGGAAAACGCAAAACTTTTTAAATTTTGTTTCTATCTTATATACTTCAAAAGATAGTAGATTACAGATTTTTCCCTTTTTGTCCCGTTTTTATCCCTTTACGTGATATTTAAGCAAACATGAAAACTTAACTCGTGTTAAAGATTTAATGTATTAAGCTCTACGCGTTTGATCAGTTAGGCAATTTATAAACTGACCTTCCCACACAAATGGGCGAAGTGTGGGCGTGGCGGCAATAATTTCCAAAAAAGTAGCCTATTGTTCCTTCCAGACTTGAAGTAACTTCCTGTAAAAATTTCAAAAAAATCGATCCACTGGCCAGCTTAAAGTACAAATATACACACATACAACCCTTCTTTCTATAATAGATAGTCTTTGGTTAAATCATTTTTACAAATTCATGGATTTTTCGCGATTCTTGTAATTTAAATCTGTTTTTCTAAGTATTTTGCAACGGTGTTAAGTTTAGTTAAAACATATTACGGTTTCTTAAGTTTAGTAAAGACCATATGTTGAATCAGCATATTTATGCTTAAAAATTTGTTACAAGCGCCAGCATATCGGCTAAATGCAAAATTTTTTCAGCATACGTATGTTAAACATCATTTGCTGACACTTTTTTAAGAATGCTAACAAATGCATTTTAATATTTTTAACACATCGTGCAAACAGCATATTATTAGTTAGTGTTTGACGAATCTCCTGCATATGGTGACAGATATGTTATTTGTTAAAAAGCCGATGCATAATTTTGTGCATACATCAAAGATGAAAACGTTTTCTCTACTTCAGTCAACAGACCTGCGCCAAATGGCCGCTGCTATTTTTTATGAAAATAAACTTTTTTTGAATTTTTACCTACAGGAGAATAACAAAATTATTGCCTTTTTTGTTTTAAATACATACAAAAAATATAATAAAGTACTAATAAATGAAAAACAATTTACCATTGTATGAAATGAGGTGTTGAGAGCATCAATTCGCTTAAAGAATTAAAACAGTTTTTCTTTTGTTTAAATTTAAATTAATTCAAAGAATAAAATATTTTTAGGTTTCTTGAATCTTAACTTAACGGCTAGACGTCACGTTCTTTTTCTATCAAGCGCGGCCGCAATTCAAGTTATAAGCCTCAGGTTTCTGAAAATCAGTGATATTTATGTAAACATTTAACTATATTTTCGACTTTGGACTTGGTAAATTTTTATATATTTTATTTACCAGGGTACACTTATATCAGGTAGGAGCGATTCTACAAAAAAAACTAAAACCGTCATAAGAATGTCAAAGGCAAATAACAAAAACTCACAAAATCTTTCTTCTTCTTTTTGAGCTTTTGTTATAGTACTACAATTGTATTTTGTAAAAAAGGAAGTAAATACATAAACAAAATTTGACATTAATATAACGAATACCGTTACTCAGCTGTTTATCTGAGGCTATCTGCTATACGTGTGCCCTGTTTTATTTACTTTTAAATTTATGTTTTTTACAATAAAAAATGTTTTATTTGTTTATGTATAGAAATGGATTCAACTGATAAAGAGTTCTTACAGATCTTTAAAGAGGGAGAAGATATATATATATATTGTTCGGAGGAGAAAATTAACAGATACGAGCCGTATAAAAAAGAAAGTGCGAAAAATTTACAAGCAAATTATACCAAAAGTGAAGTCCGAATGGTCAAACAATAAAATTTTAAAATCAATCAATGCTGTTGAAAAACTTTAAATGCTCTCACCACTAATTTTCAAAAACATTGGTTCGGCAAAAAATCGCTGACTACTAGGACAGCGAACTGCAGACGAGTGCAAAGTAAAATGGTCTTATTTCCGAGTAACTTTAAAAACAAGTTTAAGCAAAAGTAAGAAACAAAAATCTGGTTAAGCTGCTGGTTAAAATATTGTGTGGAAATATTTTCATGCAATGTTGTTCCTAGACGAGAACGAAACGTCCAAAACAATCGAATTTAAGCTACAAACACAATTCCTAATAGGTTGAAAATATTCGCTGGAAGGTTCAGATTTAGTTTGTTTAACACGCTTTCAAGCTTTATTTTATCAAAAGCTTGAGAGACATCGCGCGGAGCAGTACTTTTTTAAAGGCTTTTTCTTATTACATGTACCAGCCTGTGGATTTGTTCGATGGTGCTATGTTGACTTTTAAAGCCAAATTGGTGATGCAGTTGTTGGCATTCAGGATTGGAGCAGTTTTGATAACTTTGTTACCAACTATGTATGTATACATATGAATAAAAAAAGTACTTTCAAACATATTTGACATTTTTCAACAAATACTTATACGACTCAACATATGTATCATTGTTTTGTCTTTTGTTTGTGTGCTTTGGTTTTATGTGTCTTAACATTCTCCGCCGCGTTGAGCGAGTCGCGATAACTGCTATAGATTTGTAAAACTTGAGTACGTGGCATTGATTGTGGTTGGCTGGTAGAAATGCTGACAGAGGATTCGTTTCGGCATTTGAGTGTCAGACGCCAAACTATAAACATGAAGCTCAGAATTATAATTTAAAATAGTGAGATATGGCCAGTGTTTTTTGTATGAGATTCGTGGTGCTGGAGTTCCGCTGGAAGATGTTTGTGGCTTTGAAGCTGTTTTTGAAGATTGGTTAGCTGTTCCAGTTTAGAATCTAAGTTAACATCTGGGTCATATAGCTTGTTTATTTCAGCGGCCCTTCTGGTTACAGTGGTGTTGCTAAATGTTGCATACGAAGTGTGAATTGTGCTGCTGCCGACCTTGTGACCGTGTAAGATTAACTGGCTACCCCTCACAGCGTATGTTGGTAGCATTGAAAGAATGCCAAAGCCTTTTAGCTGCACATAACTTATTTCGCCAGCGCATACAGAAGACAGTTCAGTGTTGACGCTTGTTGCGTATATCGTGTGATCGTGATCGAAATGTTCGAAATTGCATTGAGAGGATGATTTGTTATTGAAGAGTGAAATCTCACATGAAGTTACATCGGAGTTTCTAATACGCACTTGTAAGTTATGGCATAAGAAATTATCATCAAGCAAAACTGCACATTTAAACAATTGGTAAAGGTTTAGCATTTAATATTCGTATCTGTGATCATTAACGGCCAGATAGTCATTTTCTCTGAATATGTTTATTGTTGAGTCGATAACTGACGTTTGAGTTTTGATTAACTTGTGTAAGTACTCCTCATTTTCTTTGACATTAGATATGGTTTTTGCCATCTCTTTAGCATAATCTGTATCTAAAACTCCAAATAGCATGTGGGCTACATTTCCGACGATGTTAAGAGCCCCTCGTTTTGAACGACTCGGAGTGAAGAGATCCGTTTCTTGAAGCAATTCATCCCAGATATGTCGAAGTTGTTCGGAGAGTTGTCTACATGACTCATTTACAGCAGAATGATAACAAAGCCCTGTAAATGATGTGATTTCCTCTTCCAGTACCTTGTTTTGCCACCATATCGGTGTGAGATCGTAGTATATGACAAATTTCAAATTGGCTGTGACAACTTGCGTGGTTCCAATTCCCTCGAAATACAATCCTGGGTTGGTAGAAAATTCCGTGATGTTAATTGGTGCACCTAGTATTATTGGTAAAAGTAGTAGTGAAATGATAACTGTAAATATACTCTGGCAGCTATAGGAGACTATTCGTCGCCTTTGAGTTGTAGGTTCGCTATCGGATTGCTCTATGTTCCTTCGTTTTGTGGGTTGTAACGTGTGCTTGAAATTTTCGTAGTCTGCGCCTTCTAAGTTGTAGTCGTGAAATAGTCTATAAATAGGCCTCTTGAGTGTCCCATTTGCTGTTTTGAAACGAACCATTCCATCATCTCCCCGATATACATGGGTAATTATGCCTAAAGGCCATTGAATGACTGGGGTGTTGTCTTCCTTTGGGATTACCATCATGCCTTCGGTTATGTTAGGAGATGGTGTTTTCCACTTGCCTCGTTCTTGAAGCTCATGTAGGTAATTTTGCATCCATTCGCTCCAAAGTTTGTGCTTGATTTCTGCTGGAATTTTCCATCTAGTTCCGAGGGAGATTTTTGTGTGTTGTGCATTCGCATCAACTGGAGTTGTAAGAGGTTCTCCAACAAGGAAATGTCCTGGTGTCAGTGCTTGAAAATCGTCGATATTTGATGACATGGGTATAAGAGGTCGTGAATTTAATATTGCCTCTACTTCAATTATGACAGTTTCTAGCTCGTCATATGTAAGTGATGCAGAGGAGGTACTTCGTACTAAGTGGTGTTTCGCAGATTTAACTGCTGCTTCCCAAAGCCCTCCAAAGTGTGGTGCCCTTAGTGGAATGAATCTAAATTAAATAGAGAGGTTGCTACATGTACTCCCTATTTCCTCTTGGGCTGCACTGGAATAGATAGACTCTTTTAACTCAGTCAATTTGTTGTTGGCACCCACAAAGTTAGTAGCATTGTCACAGTAAAGTGTTTTACAATGACCTCGTCTGCCTATGAATCTTTTCAATGCTCCTATGAAAGCCTCAGTTGTAAGATTAGGAACGACTTCCATATGAATTGCTTTTGTAGCAAAACAGCAAAATACAGCAACATAGGCCTTTCAGGTCTTTTGCCTCTTGTTTTATGATGGATTCATACTGGTCCAAAATAGTCAACTCCAGAAGTAATAAAAGGACGTGTCGGGGTCACTCTTTCAGCTGGCAAGCTACCCATAACTTGATTAAACAACTTTGGTTTGGCTCTGGTACATCGTACACATTTGTGCACTATGCTTCGAGTCGTGGTCTTTCCACTAGATATCCAAAACCTTGACCTGGATATTGCTAGCAATGCTTGCGGTGGTTTTCTTCGTGAAACATTTGTAACATTGCTGGATGCTTTGCTTCAAACGATAATGGTGATTGTTCCAAACGTCCACCAACTCGCATAATCTGTTGATTATCTAGGAATGATTTAATGATGCTAAGGAGCTTGATTTCTTTATGGTTGCTTGACTTTTTAGCCTTTCTAGATCTTCTTTAAATTTTTTGCTATCCTGTTTGCGACAAAAGTGTGAAAAGAAGCAGCAGATGAGTTTACCCACTCAAGAACAACGTTTCAGTATCTTGTAGTTGCATGTCTTGTTTTATTCTTGCAGTAAGCTCTACCTCCAACACAGCTGCGCATAGTTTTAGACGTGGAAGAGTTTATTTTAATAGGTGCAACTCTTGATTTTGAGCAAATAAGTCTCGTTGCTACTGTTTTATCTGTATATGTGGAGCGTATGTAAACAGCTGATCCATATGCTCGTTCTGATGCATCCACAATGTGTGAATTTGTAGAGATGTGTAGTTCTGCGTTCTAAAAATGTATATCGTCACAGAAAATGCAAAACCCCCTATCTAACAAACAATTTAAAATTGGCTTCTTATAAATTATAGCCTTCAAATATGTACGTCATCTCGCAAAACTCTTTTTTTTAGCAGAAATAAATTTGTTGATCCTTTTTAACTAACATATATGGCAAAAATTTGTGTTTATTATAAATATATTTTTCATTTACACAAAAATACTTGCCCCTTCTAAAAAATTCTTTAATGTTAGATAGGGCGTTTTGCATTTTCTGTGACGATATGTCCACCTTTATATTGTTGAGTTCTTGTATGTTTGTACGAAAATTATTCCATTAATTTTGAAGATTAATGGGTAACTCGTCGTCCTAAGAGATAGATAATTTCCATAATTGCTGCAGAAATAATTTTGCTTTTATGACTACCGGACCGAAGATTTCTAATGGATCAAATATGCGTGCCAGTTCTGAACTAACGATACGCTTTGTAATATTTAATGATGAAGTTATTTGTGCTCCTCCACACAATTTGTCAGCTTTGGGTAGCCATATTATTGATTGCTAAGGCAATTATCGACGCAGAAGTCATGATGCAATATTTTTGACCCAAAGGGGTATTTTGAAGCACCTTGTTTGGCTAAATATTGTAAACATTTTGTTGTTAAATACGGAGCTGCAGCAGTTCCAGAGGTAACAGTTTTAAGCCGATAGTATTTGATGTCTTGATTTTGATTATATCTCCAGATAATAACCTGGAACATCTGATCAGCTTCATTAACACGTATTTGTCTTTACATTTTTTCAATGTCGGCGGTGAAAACAAATTGATGAAAACGGAAACGTAATAATATTGAGAATAATTCGCTTTGAACCGTCGGGCCAGCGTGCAAAACATCGTTGAGGGATGATCCACTATTTGTTTTGTTGTTGAGCTTTCTAGTTTATTTACACAATGATGAGGCATGACAAAATGTGAATCAGGGATGTCTTTTTCCTGTATCTCTTCCTTTTGTCCCAATGTTTCGTACTCTTCCATAAACTTGTTGGAATCTGCTCGTAACTTCGGATCACGGCTTAGTCTCCTTTCTAATGCTAAAAATCTATTGAACGCAATATTTTTTGAGTTTCCCAAGATACTAGGACTCTCTGAGAAGGGTAAACGAACAATGAATCTGCCATCACAATCTCTCTGGACGTATTGAATGAAATAAGTTTCGCATCTTTTTTTAATTTCCGACATTTGCCGTCCAGTATCGGCTGCATCTTCTAGTCTCCAGAACCTTTATATTAGTTGATTTGTTGTTTCTTCATCAGGACTAAACACTGCACAAGTTGCAATATTATTGCCTTTAACTGCAATTTTTCCTGTAATAATCCAACCTAGTGCCGTGTTCTGTATCACAGGTAGATTGCTGCTTAGTTTTATTTGCTGAGACCTCATTAGTTGATGATAAAATTCGGCTCCAATAAGAATGTCAATTCTGTCAGTTTAGTTGAACCTTGGATCAGATAAATTTATGTTGTCAGGAATTGGCCAATTTGAGGTATTGATAAATTGAGTAGGCTGCGGTGACACAATACTTGGCAAAACAAATGTTTCAATTCTGGTTGAATTATTTCCAGTGTGCGTCTGAAGCTCAAAATTTACTCGTTGTGCTACACGTCGAGGATTTCGGCCTATTCCTTCAACCTGAAGAGATTAATCAGACGACTGTAAGGAGAGTTTTGATATTACTCTTTCAGTGACTAAGTTGACTTGAGATCCCGAATCTAACAAGGCTCTGAATTCACCCACACGCCCGTTATTTCCGATTATTTTGACCTTTGCTTTGGCTAATATTATGTACTCATCGTCGTTATGTTGTTTGTTGGTTGCTGCTACGGTTGGTGAGCTTGAGCTGGAATTCTTTTATTCCTTTTTTGTGGATCCTAGATGCAACAATGTGTTATGTTTATTAGGATAATTTGTGCTGGAGCGGGAATTGCATGTCTTTGCACCATGATCTGCTTTAAAACAATTAACACGCAATCTTTTTTTTGTGTCCATTGAAATCTTTCTTTTGGGGACAACTTCAAGAATTTTTCACAGTAAAACATAGGATGCCCTGATGCACCACAAACCTTGCAGGTGCTTACCATATATACAGTAGTTGACGTTGCTTTTGCTCTATCTTTCCCCCCGGTCGCTTCGGATGGTTTTCTTGTTTCTAAAGATTGAAAACGATGCTCTATAAATTTTAGCAATTCATTTAACGTCAACAATCTTTTATTGTTATCAAGAGATTGCTCAAATGCTATTTGTGTTGTCGGATCTAATTTTTGTAGTAGTATGTGAACCAATATGACATCCCATTCGTCCACCGGAATTTCTTGCGCCTTCAAACCATGAACACATTCTTTCGTGAGATCATGAAGTGCCTTGAATGATTGAGCTGTTTCCACTTTAGTTTTTGAAGATGACAACAAATTGTTTAGTAATGTTGTAACGAATAATCTTTTGTTGTCATATCTGCCCACCAATGTGTTCCATGCAATTGAATAGTTTGCTGCTGACACCGGCATATGCTTTATGAGCTTTTTTGTTTCTTCTCCTACGTGTAACGTCAGATGCATCATTTTTTGTACATCCCTTAATGTTGAGCTGTGGACCAACTGAATGTATAAGTCATTAAATGCTACCCACTGTAGGTAGCTTCCGTCAAACTTCGGTATTTTAATTTTAGGCAGCTGAAGGCTGTTGCTTGCTCCATGTTCCAAACCTTGCTCTGCTCCAGATGACAATAATTTAAAGTTTTCAACTATTGACTTCTCAACATAAGCGTATGTATTCATATCATAACCTTCTGTTAGTGGATCATCAACGGATTCCCATATTGAGAAATGTAATTCTTGAATTTGTTCCCACAATTTTTCTTTCAAATTCATGTTAGTCATCATATTTTGTCTTTTAATTGCAGAGTTTAGTAGATAGGAACTGCCGGTTCTAATCCAACTTGACTGCGCAGTCGCTGCGCAGTCGGTATTCCTGCACGTGCATGCTATAAATCATGGGTAATAAAACTGTCAAAAAACCCATTAAATTAATTGAAGCGTGACGATAATTTTAATTGCTTTTACATTAAATTAATTGAAGCGTGACGATAATTTTAATTGCTTTTACAGTACAGTGCAATAAAAAAGTATGTAAACAAAAATAATTACATTGAATCATGCGTGGCTTCTTTGTTTAATTTCCTATTAGGTGATCTTGCTTTAAGAGTTGTTAGTATTTTACCAAATATGTTTTTGAAATATGATGCTACAGATTAATGTTTAAAGATTTAATGAAGGAGGGAGGCAAACTAGAGTGAGCGCAGTCGATATTTATGCAGCTGACAACCATAAAAAACCCATTAAATCAATTGAAGTGTGAAAATAATTTAATTGCTTTTTAAGTGCAGTATAGTAAAAGTATGTAATAAAAAATAGCTAAATTCAATATGCAGCTGTATAAACAAACAAGTACAGTTGCTTCAGGAAAGATTAGTTGTATGTATATTACAAAGGGGAGATAGCAGATCAAACAGCGTTTGCTGAGAAAAATATTTATTTCACAACGATTTAGTTGTGAGTTTCTTGATAAAAAGGGTTCAATGAACTATGGTTTATAATTTTAAGTGTAGTTAATAAAAAGAAAAATTTTATTGTTTAGTTAGGCGGTGCTTAGCATGTGTATATTTATGGAGTAATTGAAAATCTATGCTAGTTTATGATCTTTTAATAATTCTAATGTGTGTGTGTGTGTGGTGTGTGTGTGAAGATTATTTTTTGGGGTATGCTGTATGACTTCATTAATTTTAGATTTTATGACTGGTGATATTTGTTTATAGTAGATGTTTAAATTTTATAGATAAAAAAGCAAGTGTGGAAACGAACAAGTGCGGTTTTAGGGTGGATGTATGTATGTATGCATGTTTATATGTATGTATGTATATATGTATATTAAAAAGCAGATCAGGCAATTTAATTTATAATATAGGTCATGATGTTTGTTTATAGTAAATGCTTATACATATGTGTGTAAATAAAGGAAAATACAATTATTTTGAATGCGTAAAGTAGGATTAAGCACGTGTCAAGTATGCTGTTAAGCATAGTTTTGCAGTTAACAAGTATTGTATACAACCAATAAATTTATAAATAGCTATTAGTGACAGAGAAAGGGAGAGCAATGCGAACGTTTACAAACATCTGGTGGTTAGCGATCTTTTACTATATTTAATAAAAGTATGCTGTTGTAGAGGGTTTCATGAATAAAATGTGTTATTGAAGAGAATTTCATGTATACAAGTGTTTCGATCTGCAAATACAATGTAAATTCTTCAATTAGAGAGGTAAAGATTAGATTAGAAGTTAGAGTATGCTACAGACTTATACTTATTTAAAAACTATATGAGCGGTGGAAGTTATTTAAATTTTATATAGATATGTATGTATTTTATGCTTTTGTGAGAATTAATATTAGTTTTAGCTAAGAAAATCATAAGATGAATTTTTATAAATTGGAATAAAATATATAAATGAAAATAGTATGTATATATATCTAACAAAAGTTTTAAAGCATGTTGTAGCACATGTTAAGTATGTTGTTGTAGAGGGTTTTATGAATATAAGAATGTTTTAGATTTAAGGAACTGCGTTTTAAAAGGAGAAAGAAATTTTTTTCTATGGTGTAAGAATTGATAGTTATTTATTTTGATAAAATTATTTATTAGTTTTTCTTCTTTGAAGAAGAAGTGTAAGAAGTAACAATTGCAAGTTATTAGAGTTGCCAACTTTAAACATGGTATATTTAATATATTTAATTCAAGTTATATTGTTTTGACTGTTAATTGCCCTGTTTAAGAAGATGGCAGAAAGAATATTTTTAGGAGCACACATATAAACTAATTGAAATACATGGAACGTATTTTTATGAATTCTTTACGTTGTTATTGCTTTATTATATTAGTGTTGTTGTTGTTGTTGTTGTTGTTCATTAGAGTGCATGTATATGCTTATATGCATCTGTGTCGCATAAAGGTACACAAATACCTTGAAGGTAGTCAGACTGAGTATAAGATATATTTCTTTTTTTTTTTAATTATTTCTTGTTTAATGGGCTTATATTTTTTTTCTTTCCTTTAAATTTTCTTCCTAGTAAGAGTTTATTTGAGTCTTAATTGTTTAAAATGAGTAATTTTTATTACCTTATTAATCTTAAAACAAATTGATTTAGAAAATTATCTATAAATTGATAATTTTATAACCTTTTTAAACATTAAATTAAAAAGATTTCAACGATGAACATCAATACGGACTTGGTATCAACCTTTAACCAATTAAATTTAAAACAAATCCTAAGTCTTAAGGATATGAAAGATGGACAGGACTATTTCATTATACAAGCAAAACGTGTAAATACCAAATATGGAGATGTAATTGTTTTGGAATTGGACTCAAAAATGTTATATCTTCCTAAGAGATTTAACTCTCTCACTGATAAGGATATAGAAAACCTATCAACTGGTATTTATTCAATCTCTAAAATTGCTTCAAATGATGAAAAGGGAAATGATTCTTATAAATTAGAGATAAAGGTGGCTTATACTATAAGAGATTACTATAATGTAAACGAATTTCAAACATTTAAATAAAACTTAAAGATTTATTAAAAACTATTTTCTGTGTTGTTGTTTTTTTTTTTCTTTATTATTTTAAGATAATTAATTATAATATTATATAAAAGGTTGAAAACTTATAATATATACAGTCTCAACCATAACATTCACCAAGAAAGATGGATGATATTAATGATTTTCTACAAAAATTTGAAAACTTAATTTTCGAAGAAGATTTAGAATTTATTAATGCATTCAAAAAGCAGTATTCCGATTTAAATGTATTTGATAAACCTTGCCCCCACAAAAATTCCGATGGGGATGTAGTTGGACTCTGTGGATGTTACTTTTTCCATATGAGAAAGGAGAGAGTTTTCAAAATAATTGAAAAATATCAACAATTAATTCAGAGACTAAAAAATTATCATAAACTTGAGTAAAATTTATCAGAAAAATTTAAATGTTGGAGAATAAAAAAATAAAATAAAAAAATTATTATTTGCTATATAAAGTGTTTTTAAAGAAGCTAGATCATCAGTTTAAATTAAAAATTCATTGAAGATGGAGACCACATCAAAAAAGTTGTTTAAATTCACTCAAGGACGAAAGATTCCAGTACATGATGTTGTTTTTGAAATGGAGTACTTCTTGGATCTAAGATTTAAAATTTCATGTGGATTTTCAACAATATTAGGATTTAAACCAATTATTTGGATACACTACAAGGACAAAAATTTTGTGGGATTAGATCGAGAAGAATGGCTACATCTAATGAGCTATAAGGATCATATAAGTAACGTTATAAACCAAGTTAAATTTGTGGGCTTTATAAATCTCTTTGAGAGGGAAGGTGAAAGGGAAACATTCTACAGCTTTCAATTTAAAAAAGGAGTTTGCTATTTTATGATCAAGCAAGGTAAATATGAAATTAAGATTGATCCGGACACTTGGCGATCATTACTTCGGATTGGATCATTTCTCTCATCAATTTTATGTTGGAATAGCATATTAAGAAAACAAATTCTTCATTTCTACTATGAATATTATATACCATCTTGCTCTAAGTTAAATAAAACTGTTACACAAATCTGTGAACTGAATTGTCCATATGACAGAGATATTGAAATTGATTTAACACGACTATGTTATGAATTCTCTAAAAAGATGAATGATAAAATAAAAACTGATGTAAAAGTATATAGACTACTATCAAGAATTGATAATAAATAATAAAAAATTGAAACAAAAATATTTATGTTTTTACTTTTATTTATTGCTTTCTTTATTTCTCATGTTATTTAAAAATTTTAGACATAAATGACCACAGTTAAAGGTATTCATTCTTTGATATCTTTTATTGTTGTACTTAATATTTTTTCCTAAATATCTTAAAACTTCTAAAGGTGGTTGAAGATTGCCAAAGCTATCAAAATATTCAATATATTTGTTATTTTTGTAATAGGCTACCCAATGTGTGCCCTTTCCGCTTTTATTATCCAAGTTTATAATACCGCATTCTTTTTTTCGTGGAGTTTTAGGAAGCGTATCTCTCATATAAACTAGGAATATAATTTTTTCCAAAAATTTTTAAATCGACGTCTGTTAGCGGTCTATTAGGTAGCTGATCTATAAGTTTTTTGATGTATTATCATAAAAAATTCCATATCCCTTTTTATGTGGTTTCAGGTATAAACCTCTTCCCATTGCAATTGATTCCAATACTCTATTATGTCGCTTACTTTCTTCAAGTTGCTGTCTTCCATTTCTGGCGGTATTTACAGCTCTAGCAATTGATGATCCCCCAGAAGCTAATGCTCCTAGTGCTCCAAGTGCAGTTAATATAGGAACTAGAGGAAGAAAGCCACCAATTTTCGGAACTTTGATTATTCTTGGAATTTTAATGCTACATTTTTTACCACGAAAACAATTTTTAATAACTTTTCGTGCACTTTTTATAGCAGTTTCAATAGTTTCAGGTTTTTCCCTTTTTAAGAGAGCTGTTGCCATTTTAATCGCTTTCTTAAAAATGTTTTTCTTATAAACTCTCTTTGTAGATTTACTAGATTTTAAGCCTAAACCAAATTTTATTTTCGACTTCATAGCGTTAGAAACAATAAATGCGTTTAGTTTTTCTCCAAGTGTGCTATCTTTAGCTTTAACTCGTTCCCAAGCCTTTTCTGCTAGTTCTTTATCTGCTTGATGTCTTTTATTAATATCAATGTTTTGAGAATAAGCAATATCATGAACTTTACAAGCTGCATCCAAAGGGTTTATCCCCTTATCCCCTCTTACTAATCGCTTTTCAAGTTTTATCCCAGGTCCACAGTATTGATATCCTGGTAGGTGTAGTTCAATTGGTAGTGAATTAATTAATTTATTTATCAGTCCTTTTCCGCGAACGTGTTGTTTTTTACTAAATGTTTTCTTTTTATATACAATCATTTATATAACCTGTTTTATAGTGAGTAAACATTACTTTAAGTATTTCTTTATATACCCACACCATATCAGTTGAAAGCATGCGTTTAATAAGACAACATAAGGATATAACAGTAAGAAATATAGACTTGGTAAAAGATGTTTATAACATTAAACACAGTTGTTTATTACCAAATTCTATAAGAGCAATAATAGTAGGCCCATCAAATTGTGGAAAAACAAATGTAATGCTTAGTTTAATTGAAAGCCCTAATGGATTAAAATTTAAAAATATATATTTATTCTCAAAATCATTACATCAACCAAAATATCAATATCTAAGAAAATTAATTTCTTCTATAAAAGGTATGGGACTTTACACATTTTCAGAAAATGAAAATGTAATACCACCCCAAGAAGCAAAATCAAATTCAGTAATGATATTTGATGACGTTGCATGTGAAAAGCAGAGTAATATAAGATCATACTTCTGTATGGGAAGACATAATAATATTGATGCCTTCTACCTATGTCAAACGTATACACACATTCCAAAGCATTTGATACGTGATAATGCAAATATGATTATAGTATTTAAACAAGACGATTTAAACTTAAAGCATATTTATAAAGATCATGTTGGAAGTGACATGAACCTTAATATATTTTCTAAAATATGTGAAGAATGCTGGAAGGAAAAATATGGATTTTTAGTAATTAATAAGGATGATGAAATACATAATGGACGTTATAGAAAAGGTTTTCACATCTTCATTCAAGTTTAGTTGCATTCGTATAGCTACATTAATCAGACGTGTATCCACTTTAATATTTATAAGCCAACAATTTTTGCCATTTCTTCTGTTTAGCTGTTTGATATATCTGTTTAGCTGTTTTATATAGCTGTTTAGCTGTTTGAAAGCTGTTTTAAATATCTGTTTAGCTGTTTGAAAGCTGTTTAATATAGCTGTTTAGCTGTTTGAAAGCTGTTTAATATAGCTGTTTAGCTGTTTGAAAGCTGTTTAATATAGCTGTTTGAAAGCTGTTTAATATAGCTGTTTAGCTGTTTTAAATATCTGTTTAGCTGTTTTAATATAGCTGTTTAGCTGTTTTATATAGCTGTTTAGCTGTTTGGTATAGCTGTTTAGCTGTTTGATATAGCTGTTTAGCTGTTTTAATATAGCTGTTTAGCTGTTTTATATAGCTGTTTAGCTGTTTGGTATAGCTGTTTAGCTGTTTGATATAGCTGTTTAGCTGTTTTAATATAGCTGTTTAGCTGTTTGGTATAGCTGTTTAGCTGTTTGGTATAGCTGTTTAGCTGTTTGATATAGCTGTTTAGCTGTTTTAATATAGCTGTTTAGCTGTTTTATATAGCTGTTTAGCTGTTTGGTATAGCTGTTTAGCTGTTTGAAGTTATCATATTATATTCAATACTTTGAAATATCATCATGGAAGAAAACGTATTGAAGGAGTTGGTAAAATCAAGGAAAATTTTGAAAAAGAAGTTTGAAAGTATCAAACGTGGAGAAGCGGCAGCTTTTAATAAATTGGAAAATACATTTAAACCAATAACAGAACCTTTAAATAAACTAGTAAAATTATCTAATACAAACTCAAGTAAGCCTTCAGTATTCAAACATGACAAAAGCAAAATGAAATATATAGAGGATAACATAAATACTCCAAAGAAAAATGTTAATACAGAAGATTCATTACTAAAGCCTAGAGACATCGAAAAAGAGATAAGTGAAAAAGATATAGAGGAAGATGATCAGTCATTTTATTCGCAGTCTTCAGATTGGGAGCATAATATATCAGACTCAAAAGACAGCAGAAAACTTGATAATGTTTTTGGACCTCATAAAAGTGAAAATGGTAATTGGAAGTTAGGAAACTTAAATTTTGAGATTATTGATGAAAAGATTCAAGTTGGGAATAAGTCATGGGCGCTAACACCGGGCTTATATTCACTACTTTTCCATCAAAAACCAGAGCAGTATGACTCGTCTGAATTGGAAATATATAAAAGAATCTTGATTGATACAAATGCACATAGAAGAAATTATGATCCTAGTAATCAACTTAAAGGTAACAGAGGTTATAAATATAAAAAAATAATAAGCAAACTGTTTCCATCCTCTACGCATATTGGCAAGGGCTTAATGAATCTTAATCTTAACAAATCAAACTATATATACTGGGACAATCCTAATGAAATAGTAGATCGATTAAAACTTTTATTAGCATCACAACACGCCGGTAATAATAATCATACTAACGAAATTTTATCAATAATTGAGGAATTAAGAGAAGCAAATATAATTGAGTAATATTAGCATATACTTAAAAAAAACCATCAAGACTGAAAAGAAGATATGACCGTGGATAAGTTTGGCCATTATAGCAAACAAAATTTTAGTAACGGAGCAAACAAGAAACATTTTTTAAAAAAACATTTTGGTTTTACTCTAGATGGAAGTAACATAAACGTTGAACATAAAGCAATTAAGAACTTGGCTACACCTATGGATGATAAAGATGCTGTAAATAAGTTATTTGTATTGTCTCAGATTAAGAAATCAGAAGAAGAATTTAATAGAAATTTAAGAAAGGAAGTTGGTGAAATTCACGAAAAAATAAAAAAAATAAATCTTATTCTAAACAAGCATATAGACAACTTTAATCAAAAAATTTATGAAATTGAAAAATTTTTATTTTCATCAGAAAATAGTCTAAAATATATACCACTAGATGATGGTAATGATCACAACCACTCATCTGAAAATAACATAAATTATAAATATTTAACAAACTAAGAATGTCTACAAAAAGAGATTTAGTTAATGAGCTTCATTCAAGAGCACGCAGAAATTTCTTAAGACGTAGAGTTATTACAAAGGGTGTAGATGATCTATGGCAAGCCGATTTAGTAGAAATGGGCGAATATTCGTCTAGTAACAAGGGGTATAAATATATGTTAACAGTTATTGATACATTTTCAAAATATGCATGGGTTGAATCAATCAAGTCGAAAACTGCTTCTGAAGTTTCTAAAGCATTTCAAAACATACTTTGCTTAGGACGTGTGCCAAAAAATTTGCAAACAGATGATGGCAAAGAATTTTTTAATAAAGAATTTGGAATGCTGATGCGAAAATATACAATAAATCATTACTCTACATACAGTGTAATGAAAGCTTCTATTGTAGAACGATTTAATAGAACATTAAAAGGAATGATGTGGAGAGAGTTTAGCAATAATGGAAACTATAAATGGCTTAATATATACAAGAGCTTAGTTAAACAGTACAATTATAAAACACATCGAACAATAAAAATGGCACCTGTTCACGTTACTGCGAAAAATGAAAAGCATTTGCTAAACACTGTATATAGCAATTTAAAAATATTTAAACCATCACGCTTTAATGTAGGAGATTATGTTCGCATAAGTAAATATAAACATATTTTTGAAAAAGGATATACTCCCAACTGGACAACTGAAATATTTAAAATTAGATCAATACAGAATACTTACCCCATCACATTTTTGCTGGAAGACTATCAAGGTAATAAAATACAGGGAGGATTTTATAAGGAGGAGTTACTACATACACGTTATCCAAACACATATCTAGTAGAAAAAGTATTAAAAACTAAAGGTACGAAAGCATATGTTAAATGGTTGGGTTTCTCAAATCAACACAACTCTTGGATTAGAAAAAGTGAAATATTGTAAAATTTTATAAAATAAAAAATAAATAAATAAAGAAAAAACAAACATCAAAGCATTTTTATTTTCATTACTAGTTGAGAGGTTAATATGTCAATAACAATAGCATTAAGCGGAAAGTCTTCAATCCTAACAGCAAAGTACTTTCCACCCATACAATTAAAAGATGATTACGAATGTTGTCTAATTGACTTTCACTCATACAATTCTGTTCCAAATGTAGATTATGATAATAATCTTTTTCATATAGGAGATAAAGTTATTGAAATTCCTATTGGATCGTACGAGTTACAAGATATTGCTGATTATATTACCACACAGTATAAAGCAGTGGACTCTAGCAAATCAGTTGTAATTGAAGCTAATAACAATACCTTACAAGTTGAAATAACCTCTTCACATGATACAATATTCTTTGATCGGAATCGTTCTATTGGTAGTTTATTTGGATTTGATAAAAGATCTTTAATGTCGAATTTCAAACATTTATCAAATCAACCAGTAAATATTTTAAAAGTGAATGCTATTCAAGTTAAATGTAATATCATAAGGGGGGCCTATATGAATAACCTACCAGCACACATACTTCATGAGTTTGCACTGGATGTTCCTCCAGGTTATAAATTAGACGTGATCCCCAATAATCTTATTTATTTGCCAGTAAACGTCAAGGAAATAGCACACATAACCATTTGGATTGTTGATCAAAAAGGTCGTTTAATTAATTTTCGAGGTGAGGAAATAACACTAAGACTACATCTAAGACCAAAAAGAATATGATAATTTACAATACAACAACAACAAAACAGAACAAAATCAATCAAGACATTACAGCTAAATCTAGTAAAGTACTTAAACCCAAGTTAACTGAAAAGAATAAAGAATTTTTAAAATTACTCAAGTTTAAAGTAAAAAACGATGTCTGACATACTTAATGTTTTGGAAAAACCATATTCAGATGAGAATATAATTAAAAAAGATGATCATAGCTATTTACCCTATATTCAATCATTTAGAAATAATGATGAAATTCGAATTACACTACAAAATCAAGACTTGTATGTGCTTCCCTCAGAAAGCTATTTATATATAGAAGGAAATATAAAAAAAGTAAATGGTGAAGCATCAATAAATGCTCGCCTAAGGAACAATTGTGTAGCGTATCTATTTGAAGAAATACGTTATGAGATTAATGGTGTTGAAATCGATCGAACTCGATACTTGGGAACAGCAAGTACTTTAAAAAATTATATATCTTTAAATGAGTTTGAAAGTAATATGTTGAGAAATGCTGGTTGGTCTATATCTCAAGACTTGTCGATATCAAATTTTAACTTTTACATTCCCTTGAAACTTTTAATGGGATTTGCCGAGGATTTTAATAAAATAATATTAAACAGTAAACACGAGCTAATTCTCTTACGTAGTTCAAGTGATGTAAACGCATATTACTCGACAGATGTAAATGAAAATCTTCAGTTAACAATAACAAACATTACATGGAGAATTCCACATATTCACTTATCCGATTCTAAGAAAATACAAATAATGAAAATTATAAAAGATGCAACTTCCTTACCTATAGCTTTTCGTAGCTGGGACTGTTATTTAAATTCTACATTTGTTGGTGGAAGAAATCATTACTGGAATGTTAAGATGTCAGTCAATAGAGAAAGACCACGTTTCTTGGTTTTTGTCTTGGAAAAAGATAATAAATATATTCACTCTGACTTGAAAAATATTAAAGTACATTTAAATTCTGATGTGTATCCATATGATGACTTAAATTTAAAGTTTAAAGAGAATCGTTATGCTATTTTATATGATATGTATGCAAAATTTCAACAACAATACTATATGAAGGAAGCACAACCACTTATTTCTTGTGAAAAATTCAAAGATATTCCAATTGCTGTAATTGATGTAACCTATCAAAATGAGATGATTAAAAGTGGGCCAATTGATGTAAAGATTGAGTTTGAAACAGATAGCCCAATTCCAGCAAATACAAATGCTTATTGTATGATTATATACGACCGCTTGATGGAGTATACCCCATTAACTGGAATTGTTCATAAAGTTATATAATTTTTTTTTTATTATACTTACTTTTATCAACTTGTGAAATAAAAATAGAACTCAATAAATTTTTTTTTTCTTTGCTTTAAAATATAATTTTGTTTTTATTTAAATTATCTTATTGTTAATTATCTAAATATAATATATATATATATTACAACTTGTATATATTTTTTAATTTATTGTAAATTATTAATTAAACTATTTAATTCTAACTGAAAACTTTCACTTTCTATTTGCAATATTTCATTTGCTAACAAGTTTAATTCTACATCCTTATTTTCATTATCTAATTCTAATATTGAACTTATTAATCTATTTAATTCTTCTTCACCATTTCCAGTATCTAGCTGGTAATGGTGCCAGGCATAAGTGTTTACACAATCATTCTTAACTTTACGTTTAGTATCATTAAAACTTAAGGCTACCTTATTTACTTCGTTAGTAAGTATATTATGTAACTTAGATGTAAATGTATACATACATGCTAAAACTATTTCTTTATTAAATAAAACATTCTTATAAATATCTAAACTATAATTATTTACAATACATTTTTTAACTCCCTTAGCTTTTTTAGTGCTTACGTCACCTTCAACTGTATAGGAATAGACTTTAGGTGCTAAGCCAACAAATTCTGTTATAAATTTACCCTCACTTTCATCTTTCATCATACCCAGAACTTTTTTGTTTAATAAAGGAAAATTAAACTGATTATTTTCTGGGTAGGATGATGTATCAAAGCGATCTTTTATATCTGGCCGAATATCATTATAAAAATCCTTAGTTCGAATAGAATATATGAAGGAGTCTGTGTCCATATAATTTAAACTAAGATTTTCCTCATATTTTGGCTTCATGTATGCATAATGAAAATCATACATTTTCCATTTCGATAATTCTAGAACACAGAAACCTAAATAAATCGGCTTGTTATAATAAGTGAGGGTTCTGTCCATTTGCACAGCCCATAATGTGTCAGTAAACTGAGAGATGCTGTGAAAATTAGGTTTTGCAATTAATTCCCCAATACCCAGTTTGTTGCAGTTTAGTCGATCCCAATGGCTTAGTAAACGTACATCTTTTCTTTTATCAACATTTTCCATGGTCTTGCCATATACTGCATTATTTAATAGTTTGAAAAAATCTTTTTCAAACTGATTTTTTGCCCTAGTTCTATAAAAAGTGTTTAAATCAATATATGTCTTTAACCATGGTTTCTGTTTAAATTGAAGAATTCGATATACCTTATCAAGTATTAATCCATTATTTAAACATTGCTCTAATGTTTTATAATGAATAATAAACCGACTTTTATTAGAAAGATCAGCAACTAATTTTTGATGTTTACTACCGCCAATTATTTTGTTCTCAGCACAAAACGGTAAATCATTATGCCGATCATGGAGACTAGAAGGATAAGACAAATCTACTTCATAAATGTAGCCCACTTCCGAGTTGGATGGAATGTCTTGAGGATGTATAAATGTATCAGTCCAAGCAAAACCACCATATGGAAGTGATTCCGACATAGCCCAACCGTATAAGTTGTTAGCATCTAAATATAAAATATATTCAGATGGCTTTGCTTCATCGAAATTGCTTAAATATTTATGGTTTGCTTTACTGTATCTCTTACTACATTGAGTAAGACCACCTCGAATACCACGTTTTACAAAATTATGCATCTCCAAATCTGTGAGAAGCTCCAACTCAATTTTTGTATACTTTAACATGGCATCCCATGACAATCCAGGGATGGTATAGTAATGGGCTGCATCTAAGTTATAAATTTGCTTACAAACATTCCTAAAGTTTTCAAAAACATCAGTCAGTAACAGTACATCTGTCTTTAAATATAGTTCCATATAATCCCTTAGAGTATTACAATTGAAAGTCTTCCATATTTTTTGTGCTCGTAAATAATCTTCGTCCGAGCAATGACTGTCATTTAACTTACTATAAAATGATTCTATGGCAGGTAATTTACTTTCATCCAGTTTTTCAAAAGAGTTTATATACTCATAAGGAAAAACACCTTTTTGCCTCATAAGAATAAACTCTTCAGAGCGTGGAAAATATTTTTTAATTGCTTTCAAATTATCATCAGATAAGTTGTTAGCCAGTGAATCTAAACTAGATGCCATAAATCTAAAGGAGTCTAAAAATCTTAACTCTATTTTCTTTTGAGTTTTATGGCTCTTAATATTCTCAAGCTGCTTTTCAATCTCAGCTTGAGGAATATTTTGCTTTTCTTTTTTTAGCCTCAACTCATCTAATAAGGTTTGAATTTCATTATCACTATACACACGTATTGTATGTGATAATGAAATATACAACTCTTTATTTAGAGGAATAATTTTTGTTTCTCCTTCAACCTTTAAAAGGTCTTTTACAAACAAGTGACAGTCGTAGGCAGAAAAGTTATGAAAAAAAATTGGTATGAAATTTGGAACTTTATAATTTAAGTTGCACGAATTGTGCGCTGGTCCCCTATATTTTCCGGACAAATGACAATGGTCCCGAACTGCTGGCTCATCACCTAAAGTCTTACTACAAATATAGCAGTGAGTAGCTTCTCTAAAATTTGACTCTTCTAAGGGAGTTAAAGGTTGCATTGCTACAACAAACTCTAAATTTTTTTTATATAAATCCCTACATTCTTTAATTAAATTTTCAACAAAATGTTGACCTACACTAACTGAACTACTGCTAGTTGAAAATATCTTAAATCTATCTAATCTATTATTAAAATTACACTTAATATTAAACGCGTACGCACATGGAATGTGCTTGTTTAAAAAATTGGTGTTGTTAAGATTGTTGAAACTACCTGCGTCCTGAAGTATGCATTCAAAGTCCGCATATACCGCGAAGGGAACATCCATTTGCCTTTCATAATGACTATACATTAATGTGGATTTTTCCCCCTCGGGCATTTTTGATACACACTTTCCACACTCTAGTTCCTTGTGGGTTGCTAACCTCTCAGGAAGGTGAGTGTGGTAAAAACATACGTTGCAGAAAAACAAATTATGACTATTTGTGGTTATTTGACTTGATAACAGTCTGAATAAATTAGAAAACACAAATAAAAGATTAATTAGAAAAGTTGTTTCACTATTTATAATTAATAAAAGATTTATTAAAAACAATTATTTATAAAAAGTTAACAAAATATATAAAACTTAGAATTTGTTTAATTAATTACCTCGAAATGCTTTTAATTAGAATGTAGTGGCGGCTTTTTCCATCCTTACTTTCAAGAAGGAGCAGATTAACATGAAACTGCTTCTCACTTCCTGTAATGTAGTAAGGTCCAATTACACTTTTTTGCTTCGGGTCATATCCAAATACATTTATACTGATGTCAGCATTATTTTTTTCAAATTTTCTTATCTGCTTAACATCAGTTGGAAAAGTCATTTCTGTGAAATCCAAAACTCTTCCACACTCTAAACCTATAGTGCTATTAGCAATATTAGCAATATTATAGGTTGAGGTTCTAAATGTTTTTGTATTACTCCCATTATAAAATGCTGCTATGAGACACCACTTGAAGCAATATACATCATTGTTTCTCACGTTAATACATGCCCGCTTGTTGATAAGTTCTTTAGGTGTTGGCAAATATAATGAGCCTTTAATTGGTGACGCTTTGTTTATATTAATGTCAAGCCAATTTATTTTAATCAATGTCCAGCCTGAATCCCTTTCCTGGAATTCGGACATCTTTGTTTTAATTAAGTCTAACTGTAGTTTTAAAGTACTATCCATATCATCTGCTCTAGATAATCGAATCATTTGCGTTATATGAAACATATCTTTTTCAGGTTTGTGCACTTGAGCAGGAAGTAGATATCGAGCTGTAAGCTCCAAATTAAACTTAATTAAAACATGTTCCTCCAAGCTCTTACTTAGTAGGTTTTTTATAATTTCAAAGCCATCATCTAAAAAGCGATCGATGTTCAAATCGTTATTTTCTTTTAAAAACCGGTATGATGACAATCGATTCTTAAAAAAGCTTTTTATTTCGTGAGCTTGACTATTTGGTTGTAAGCGTCTTCTCTTATTATCTACATGTGTAACTGGACCGTACTTACGTTTGCTTGCGGTTGAAGTTGATGGTGCTGTATTTAATGAAGCCATTTTTATTGAATTTAACTTTTTTAATAGTTTATATAATAAAATGTTTACAGTTGTTGCTAATTTTTATATTTGAAATTAGTTTTAAGGAGTAAACTTGTTAATTGGTTAAAGTTATTTTCTACAACACAATTAAACCGTTTGTATATATTCTATATTTTGTTTCTTTTTTTTTTCTTGCTTAATGTTTTTTTTTTTCACTTTTGTATATATGAGCAGAAGCAGTTAAGTAATAAAAATTTAGATTTTTTTTTTATTGATATTTTTTAAGGATTAAACTTGTAAATTGGTTAAAGTTATTTTCTGTAACAGAATTTAACCGTTTGTATTTGTTCCTTTTTTATTTCTTTTTTTTTCTTGCTTAATGTTTTTTTTTTTTCACTTTTGTATATATGAGCAGAAGCAGTTAAGTAATAAAAATTTAGATTTTTTTTTTATTGATATTTTTTTAAGAATTAAACTTGTAAATTGGTTAAAGTTATTTTCCGCAACAGAATTTAACCGTTTGTATTTATTCCTTTTTTGCTTAATGTTTTTTCACTTTTGTATATATGTATGAATAGAAGCAGTTAAGTAGTATAAATTTAGATTTTTTATTATTGATATTTATCTTTAAGACTTCACTTTATTGGGGTTAGATTTAATTTTTTTTTTTTTTTTGTAAGCATAAAGGTTTTAAGTGGAGTAGTATCTTCGTAACACTAACTTTAAAAGTTTAATTGCTATAGTATTTATATATCCTTCGCCTCTTTAATATAACACACATATGTATAAGCATTTACTATAAACAAACATCATGACCTATATTATAAATTTCATTGCCTGATCTGCTTTTTAATATACATATATACATACATACATATAAACATGACTCATATTATAAATTTAATTGCCTGATCTGCTTTTTAATATACATATATACATACATGTATATAAACATGCATACATACATCCACCCTAAAACCGCACTTGTTCGTTTCCACACTTGCTTTTCTTTATCTTTAAAAATTTAAACATCTACTATAAACAAATATCACCAGTCATAAAATCAAAATTAATGAAGTCATACAGCATACCCCAAAAAATAATCTTCACACACACACCACACACACACACACACATAAGAATTATTAAAAGATCATAAACTAGCATAGATTTTCAATTACTCCATAAATAAACACGTGCTAAGCGCCGCCTAACTAAACAATAGAATTTTTCTTTTTATTAACTACACTTAAAATTACAAACCATAGTTCATTGAACCCTTTTTATCAAGAAACCCACAACTAAATCGTTGTAAAATAAATTTATTTTCTCAGCAAGCGCTGTCTGATCTGCTATCTCCCCTTTGTAATATACATACAACTAATCTTTCCTGAAGCAACTGCATCTGTTTGTTTACACAGCTGCATCTTAAATCTAGTTATTTTTATTATATACTTTTACTGCACTAGAGTCAAAAAGCAATTAAATTAAATTAAAAACTTCAAAAATTGCTGGCTGGGTTATGACATATTTAGTTACATACACATGATTTTATAACATGCACGTGTAGGAATACCGACTGCGCAGCGACTGCGCAGCGACTGCGCAGTCAAGTTGGATTAGAACCCGCAGTTCCTATCTACTGAGTTTGTTGAAGCGGATGTGGGTGATGTTACTTTGCTGGCGTGCCAACAAACGAACCAACTTGTTCAAATTTTAGCCGCCTAGAAGCCGTAATTGACAGTATGGTTAAGCAATTTACGCAGTTCATGGCACAAATGGCTGGCATGATGCAAGAAATGCAAAAAATGCAGTCTGCTCTTTTGCAGGCTATGCTTAAAAGGCCATGAACTGCCTGAGGGTTTGTTTCTGGAACGCAAACGGCATCCGCCAACACAAAAACGAACTCGAATATTTTTTAACACACCAAAACATTGATGTAATGTTGATTTCGGAGACTCATATGACATCTAGAAGCGCTTTTAAAATAAGTGGCTATTCATTTTACGATTCAAAGGATCCCAGGGATAGATCATGTGGAGGCTCGGCTATACTAATCAAATCAAGAATTAAACACCAATGGTTAGGTGGCATCTCCGAATGCTATATTCAAGCAACAAACGTCTGCATTGATGAATTTTTCGCTAACCTAGTTATTTCGTCGGTTTATTCTCCACCCAGATTTTCCATAACGAAGGATCAGTACAACAGTTTTTACAAATCTTTAGGTCCCCGGTTCATAGCTGCTGGAGACTATAACGCTAAACACACCTACTGGGGCTCCCGCTTAATTAGTCCCAGAGGTCGTATCTTGTATGATTTCGTATCTGAAATGGGTCTTTGTGTTATTTCTACCGGACAACCAACCTATTGGCCAACCGACCACAATAAAATTCCAGACGTAATAGATTTTGGCGTAGCAAAAGGTATATCCCCGGAGCTTATTGAGGCGCAAGCCTCTCTGGATTTATCTTCTGACCACTCACCCACAATTATTACTATTTGCAGTCCTCACCAAATAGCAACTAGTGATTTTTTCTTATCAAAAAGAGTAAATTGGTTGAAATATAAAAAATATATCAGCTCTCACTGCTCGGAACACATATCACTAAAAACTTCCCATGAAATCGATGATTGCCTAAATATCCTAAATGAAAACATTAGAGAAGCCGTTGAACATGCTTCTTCAACATACCGTCAGGTTAAATACAACAAAATTTTTTCTGTCGATGTTGAGGAGCTTTTATCTGAAAAAAGAAGAGCGCGAAGAGAATGGCAACAGCATAGATCGCCCCAACTTAAAACGAAGCTAAAAGAGTGTACAAATCGCTTAAAAAACTTGCTGGAGGTACACAGAATTGCATCAATTAAGAAGTATTTGGAAGGTCTGGACGCAACTCCTCAAAAAAATTATTCTCTATGGCGATCAGCCAGTCGTCTCAAAAGACCCGTAATCGTAAAACCACCACTGCGCAATCTAAGAGGATCCTGGGCTAGAAATGATGAAGAAAAATGCGATCTGCTCGCAAGCCATTTAAGAAACGTGTTCACTCCTAATACATGCACTGACGTGAGGGAATTACCGCCTGTTGTTTCTAGACGTCCTATAGAAATACGTTTCCGATATTCAGATGTGGTAGAAGCTATTGCTAACCTTAATGATAAAAAAGCTCCTGGCGTTGATAAAATAAGCGACAAAATGCTCATTGAGCTACCTTTTACAGCAAAAAGAATAATCCTTTTTATGTTTAATGCCATAATACGGCTTGAACATTTTCCACCAATATGGAAAGTTGCCTTAGTAAAGATGATTCCTAAGCCTGGTAAAGATCCTTCTAAGGTGGAGTCTTATAGGCCTATAAGTTTGTTACCAACTTTGTCAAAACTGTTTGAAAAGCTGCTTAAAAACAAGCTTACTCAGATCATGAATGGAAACAATTGCATTCCAGATCCCCAATTTGGCTTTAGAAGTCAACATAGCACAATCGAACAAACTCACAGACTGGTACAGGTTATAAGAAAAACATTTGAGGAAAAGAAGTACTGCTCCGCGCTTTTTATAGATGTCTCTCAAGCTTTCGATAAAGTATGGCACGAAGGCCTGTTAAACAAACTAAAGCTAAACCTTCCAGCTAATATTTTCAACCTACTAGAAAAGTACATAACCGGTCGACAGTTTAAAATCAAAGAGGGAAACCAAATAAGTTGTTACCAACCAATAGGGGCTGGTGTACCTCAAGGGAGTATACTAGGTCCAATTTTGTACTTGATTTACACGGCAGATATGCCAACAAACAGTTTTACGCACACGTCTACATTTGCTGACGATACCGCTTTTCTCAGTATTCATAAAGACCCTAAAGAGGCTTCGTGCCAATTGCAACAACACGTGACCCAAGTAGAGAAATGGGCAAAATTATGGGGAATAAAAATAAATGAGCAAAAATGTACCCACGTAACGTTTACTTTACGCAAAGAAACGTGCTCTCCAATCCTTATTAACAACCATATGGTGCCTCAACGATTTGAGACGAAATACCTCGGCATTCACCTGGACCGTCGCCTTACTTGGAAGGCGCATGTAGATGCGAAGTTGACGCAAATGAAACTTAAAGCTACACAACTTCATTGGCTAATTGGCAGAAACTCTGTGCTTCGTCTTGATTGTAAACTTCTACTCTACAAATCGATTTTGAAACCAGTTTGGTGCTACGGTATACAATTATGGGGCACTGCTTCCGCCTCTAACATAGAAAAAATACAACGTCGTCAAAACAAAATCCTAAGAATGATAACTGGTGCTCCTTGGTATATTAAAAACAGCATAAGGATCTACAAGTTCCACTAGTTAAATGCGAAATCTTGAACTATGTGGACAAGTATTTAAACAAGCTGGAAACGCATCCAAATCCGCTCGCTCGAAACATCTTGCAACATAGTGGACACACTCGTCTGAAAAGAAGGGACACTATTGAACTTAGATGAAATTTTTGAAATTAGCCATCTTTTTTGTGAGAACTTAAATTTTGGTCTGGTACTGACTGGACTAATATAAATTACTTAGTTTTAAGATTTGAATACTTATTGTTAGTTCGCATTAGCGAAGATTCAATAATAAAAATATGAGAAAAAAAAAAAACTTTGCTGGCTACAGTTGCTCTGGTTGGTGTAGTTGGTTTTTACCAACACTCTGCTGTTCATTGTCTGCTGTACTCGGTTTGGAGGTATCGGTAATGGCTAGTTCAAATATTTTCCTGTATTTTTGCGTTAGGCCAGAAATTTTTTGATAGTAATTCTCAGTAAAATACCCGTGACTTAGTTGAATATTCTTTAGACATCGTATTCTGTTATCAACGATCTCAAACTCTCCCCACGCACTATCTAGTCTTCTAAGCCTCTCTTCGTAGTAGTCTAGGGTCTTTCTGGACGCCGAATCCTTTTTAAAATTGCGGATTATGGATTCTATCAGCTCTCCTGTTGTTCGCTGAGACTCTGTCAGCTGCTTCATCAATATATCATCTTTGACATTAGTCATGATTTTTGTTAGAAAGCTTCGTACGGCTACTCAATGAAAGTCACCACAATTAGGGTTATGTATGTGTGTGTATATGTGTGACCTAAACGGTATTTGTATGAATGAATAGTTTTGTGTGTTTCTGTAATACTATATTAGGATAATCGGTTACCAAAATGGCAGTGAAAATGTGTATATATGAATACCGAATTCGTATGTGTATGAACACTTTTGGGCGTTCCTTTTATCCTATGTAAAGATAGGAATTTTCACCAAAATATGGTGGTATTTGTATTGTTGAGATCACCAAAATGATCCCAATTTGTGTTTTGATTTAAAGGATTTCGTGTTCCTTCGGGGTCTCCAAAATTGGTGATCCAAATCTATTTGTGTTACTATAATTTTTATGTATATTTTGTGTTTGAACACTCTTGGATGTTCTTTTAATCCTATATGAGGATTGCGTTGATGAAAGTGTATATGAACACTTCACCAAAAATGTTGACTTGAAGACCAAAATGATCCCAATTAACGTTTTAATTTGAAGGATTATGTGCTCCTTCGGGGTCATCAAAAATGTTGAGTACAGGCAGAACACCTTGTACAAAACTCAATTACGTTACTAGTTTTGTCAAGCACAGGCAAAAAGACCTTGTACTTATATTTCATGCGAAACCCTTAGTAGAAATACCAAGGGAGTATTTAGTGAAAACAAATGCTAGTTATGCTACTGATCCTTGAATGTCTGTTTATTTTTATTTTTATACTTTTCTAATAATTACAACAACATACTTAAATCTAAATAAAAAAATAGCGTTAAAAAAATTTTAAATTAATAAAAATGTAGGACAATGAGTAAACAAATTATTTAGCACAATACAAATTGCTGATTCGGACTTATGAAATGTGGTTGAACTTAAATGTAGGTTGTTGTTATTTTTGTGTATTTTGTATGGTTTTCTTTGTCTTTTGTTTGTGTGCTTTGGTTTTATGTGTCTTAACAGTATTTATGTGTATTTAGTGCTTATATAACATTAAATGTCTATATAATGCTTATATAACAGTATTTTCGAATTTTCTGGAAATTTTTTTTAAGTATATGTGGGTTGATTGTAAGCAAAAAAAAACCAAACCTTGTTTTTTGGTTACCGGAGATTCTTTAAGGTCCTTGGAATATTTGTGGCAGCATATTCGGATCAAGAACCCAAGGCACGAAGGATAAAATTTTTACAGCTACAAAGATTTTCTTAGTGCTGTGCTTTTATCAGTCGTTTATTCAAAAATTAAGTTCTTGTACATAGACGTGGGTGGGAATGGGAATCCTTTGGGCGTTGTTGCTCACTTCACCAAGCTTTGAACCAGGCGAAGTTGCAACGGTAGTCTTGACAGATCAGGTGGCAAAACACCATACTACGACGACATTTTCAGCCTAGACAGAAATTTAATGAAGAGTTACAATAGAAATTGAAACTAACAGGTCCAGAGGAAGTTTTTAATAAGGTAGGGCGAGAATGACGGTGGAAATGGTGTTAGGAAGATTGACCAGCCGATTTAGGATTTTTAATAGGCCAATAAAAGTGGAGCTATCTACGGCCGATGCAACTGTGCAAGCTTGTTGTGTTTTACACAATTATTTTACTAAAAGTTTGACGGAGGTGGCAGCTATTGACGAAACGAAGGTGCAACTTCTTGAAACCAAAACCCAATTACCACCACAAGAACACGAAACTGTCTGTTTTGCAAGTGGAGTAAGAAAAAACATAAAGTATTTGGTTACAAACGGTGATGTTGCCTTTCATTGGTCTAAAATAAAAAAGCAAATTGCGAATGAGGTAACTGTTACTGTTGAATTATTTGGTTCTTTTCAGGACCCCAGTGGAACAATCGGCCCTTTCCAGGGCTACCAAAAACGTATAAAGAGTGTTAAAGTAATAAAGATAATATAATTGTAAAATATAAGTTATCAGTATCTTAAACTATATTTAACTCTATTTTTTTTTGATTCGATAAATAAGTTTATTATAAATGCATCCATTATTATTTTAATGCATATAAAAAATTTAATTATTCAAAAGTTCATTTACGATTCATTAATTTTAAAAACAGAATATATACGCTAAAGTGGTTACACACAACAAAAATGTGGTAAACACCTACTGTAATATTTAATACTTTAAAATATTTAGAACGTTACCTGATTTTTATGTTATTTTGAAATGTATTGTTTGATTATTATTCGTTTTGATTTTGTTGGAAAATATTCTAAAATATTCTGTCACTGTTTTTAAAAATATTAAATTAATAAATTTCAATTTTGTAAAATTGGCTTTGTTTTATATCAAATCCTACATAAATTAAAAAAAAACACATACCTTTTTTATTGCTAGTTTTGTTGTTTATATATAAGCCGCCATCCTCTAAAATATCTTTTTTATTTATTGCTGCAGTTAGAAGTTTTTGTATCTCCACAAATACTTTCATTGCTTAAGTTAAATTCATTTTTTCCAGCTGTAGTCCGACAAATTTCCCGAAACAGAAAAATAGTTTCCCTCTCACAATCATCATTAATTTTGCTAATTATAGCATCCAAGACAAAATCAATTTTTCGTCTCTATCTATCCTACATCTGTTTTCAGTTTTTGTGATGTTATAGGCGTATCATATATGGGTGTTTCAGTTTTGAATGATATTTGGCTATCGTAGGTATCACTCAGTTGTGTATCTTTGGAGTCTTGTGCGAGCTCAGTGAAAGTAATAAATTCTAAAAATTAATTTTGTTCCTAAAAAAAAGTTTTTATTTAGCATTAACTAAAAAGTACTTAACATGTAAGGCCGCTTTATTCGGCGGTGCCAAAACTCATCACCATTTTTTGATATGATTTGGTTATTCATTTTTTTAAGACAATAGCTACCGAGATATATAAAAAAATTTAGTATTTTATAAGACGGTTACAATAAATTTAGAAACAAACAACGTGCTAAAATTAAAAATAAACTAACATTTTTCATTTCGTTTCTAAGAAGCCGTTTTAAATAAAAAGTTTTAAAAATTGACAAGCGTTAAGCCCCATCATTATTCTGAGTTATTTCTCCTCATTTTTGTATGCAGAATCTAATCAAATCTAGTATTAAAAGCCAAAAATCGATTTCTGATATTACGATCAACTAAAAAGGTTATTATATGACTGTTGTGAACAACTCTTCTTATAGTCGTAGGTGTCGTATTTAAAATCTAAATCAGCTGATACGACCAAACGATAAAAAAACGGACATTTGTATAAAAATCTGGTGCTGATTTTGGCTTAAATTAATAATTTTTAGAAATTAGACCCATGTAGACACAAAATGGTCTATATATAACCTGGTTAGAATCTATTAAATCCATTTAAATAAGCAATTATTTTTGGCACAAACTTTTAATTAAAAATCACAAGAGTTTTGTTTTATTTTACGTAAACAATAAACAGCTGATGTGTCAGAGAGCAGTGCCGGATGCGAGTGCTAGCGGCTCTTATGGTGTTTTCCTTTCTGGCCAAAATGTTACATTATTGCTACCATTCGAGCGGGTTTATGTTCCATTCTAAAAATACATGCAAGAGTGAAAACAGTTTTCGTTTTCCTTTCTGAACATGTTGCACAAATAACTGGCAAGAGTGTAACATATCTTACCCCCAATTATATATTTTAGTGTAACAAAGTACCATTTTTTACAGCTGTGTTATGTAAATAAATACTTTTTTATGCAAACGAGTTTTTAACACAGAATGCAGTTTTTATTAAAATCAAGCAATTTTTATGTTTCATTGAAACAAAAAAATGGACAACTTTTTAAGTGTGTGTGTAAACTGATAAAAATATTACACATACTTATTGCAAAATTTTATTTTTTAGAATGGAAAACACCACTATATTATATTAAAAAACTCGCCGTTCATTTTAAGGCCTTGACGCAAGACTTTTTATATAAGATGACATCACAATAAACATAGCAAACAAAGTTGTATTAGTTCACAATAGGTTTTGTATGAAAGGCAACAACAAAATTTTTATGCCATTGTGAAATTATATGACAATAACACAATATGCTATCATATCGTACCTTGTGAATCCACTAAATGTATAAACACAATTATAAAACTCCGAAATGAAAACAGACAAACAAACAAATCCAAAGAAGTGCACCAAAATCCACGAATAAGTGCTCTCCGTGGACATAGAGATTATTGTCCTTTGCTATATTCTGAAAATATAAGCTCGGAAGGTATTTTTCGTTCATTTCTGCGATTTCGTATTGATGCTTGATCCTTTAGTTGCCTCATATATATCGACAGTGATGCCAACAATTCAGAGGCAAAACGAGCCAACCGAGTAGTTAAAAAAGAGCGAAAAGGAGCTAAATTTAAAAATTGAAGATTTTTCCGTCCTAATTTATGAATGTTTAAACTATTCAATTACTTCAAGATTTTTTTACCAAATAAAAAAAAAATAAAAAATAATAGTATTTAATAAAATTATTTCGCAGCAGAAATTCATACGTTTATCAATATTAACAATATTTACCAATAAATAAGTTAAGTTAAAAAAAGATTTGTTTTTATATAATAGATTTGTTTTTATATAATATTTTGACTTAATATATGCATGTTTCAATTGAATTTATTTCACAAATACGCTTGCTGGTAACAGCAGGTGCTACACCTTTGTAAACCACATTTTATATGAATTAAACTATTAACCGTATTCAAAGCCATGCGGTTTCTTATTTTATTCTTAAACAAATTCACAGCACTGAATGTTTTTTCCACTTTAGCATTGGGGTATGGATACGATAATATTTTAAAAACAAACAATGATGTACTTCGATCCAAAATTGGTCGGTTCAACCTAGGCTTTTCTACTGGTACAATTTTGAATTTTTAAGCAATTTTACAGCTATTTAATTTCTTAGACATCATCTTCAAATTCTTTTATAACACATAAAGTATTTTCTAGATCCTGCAAAAAAATACTTGCTACGCTAAGTGCCGAAATTTATTCCAACATCTTAAAATATGTTCGAATCTGTGCCCTTAATTTAAAAAATTAGAGTTATGAACTGTATCTAATTACATTTAACAATATGTTTATCTGATTCAGTTATTTTAGAATCTTCGCATGCTTTCCCAAAGTTATATCCTAGATAACAGTTGTTACTTATTTAAGATTCAAATCCTGCAGCTATATAATCGAAGTCATCTGTCGGTATAATTTGTCAGGCTTTTTAATCAATGAAATAAATCAGTGAATAGTTTTGTATGTTCCGTAAATGCCACAAAGACGAAACAATTGGGTGAAAACGAAAAAATTTAATATAAAATGCACTTTATGCCGTTTCCACAGCTGAAAAGAGCTGTGTTAGCTCCTTTTTTAAAAAAAGAGCTAAAGAGAAAATTTTGGAGTTAGAAGGGCTAAATTTAGCTCCAAAATAGCTAAGTTGGCATCGCTGTATATCGAAAGCAATTTAAACGGAAATAAATAGAAGTTTTAAGAATCTTATTTTAGAAATTATACTAAAAAATAATTATAACACTAAATATTATTCGATTATTTTTAAAGAAACCACTGATTTATCAGGAAAAAGCCAAATTTATTTAACTTTAAGGTATTTTACGCAAACGAAAACTTGGTAAAAGAAGAATTCATTGGCTTTATCGACGCATTTGAAGAGGCTTTAAATAATATTTGCGATGTTGTCAAAGTATCAATTATTGCAAGCACACTATCATCAGTAGTTTTAAGAGCTTTGAAAAACGTTGGTCTTGATTTTGAAAATTGTGTAAGGATTGGAACTGACTTTGATGCTGGCAGAAAATAGAAACGCTTTGCTATTCCCATAGACTTAACCACTCAATATCAAAAGGCAACAACAAAAAGTGGTATCGTTTGTTAAAGAAACCAGAAAATTTATTATACCCTTCACATAAGTGATAAGGGTATATACATATAAGTTTGTCATTCCGTTTGTAATTCCTTTATTATCCATTTGGGACCCCATAAAGTATATATATTCTGGATCCTTATAGATAGTGAAGCCGATTTAGCGATGTCCGTCTGTCCGTCTGACCGTCTGTCCGTGTTATGGTTGAAATCAACTTTCTGAAGCCCCCCGATATCGCATAGACCCGAATATAGTATCAAGCTGTCACAGATGACCGAGATATAAGCAAAAAACCAAGACTACCTCGTTTTTTTGAGTCTACAGCAACAACAAAGAACATACTTTAACATGTAATAATAAAAAAACAACAAAAAAAGAAAACAAGTAAGAGCGCTATATTCGGCTGTGCCGAATCTTATATACCCTTCACATTGGTCTTTAAATAAACCCAGCCGAGTAATTTTGTACTGCAAATAATATAATAAAAAACCTTGTGCGAATTTTAAAGTCCATAGAAAAAATAACAAAATTTTAACGTTCGTATGAATAATAGAAATAGATGAAGAAGATTCGAGGTCGAAAGTTTTAAAAGTTTTCGACATTATTCATATTTTAAGGTTAATAAAACTTATTAAATGTTCTAGTCCCCCTGCTCTTCTCCAAAATGTATGAACTATTTGATTATTACTTTTTGTAGAATATTCGAAGTCGATAGCTGTAATAGTTTTCCAGAAGCGTATCGAAAATTTTATAAAAATTGTTAATTTGTATGGGAGCTACCCCTTCTTCACCCACCATCCGAAAATGTTTTTCTTTAAAGCGTAGGCCTTGTGTTCCAATTACTTTTTGTAGAACATTTGATGTGGATATCTGTTATAGTTTCCGAGATATAGCGTATCGAATATTTCATACAAATTGTTAATTTGTATGGGAGCTACCCCTTTTTTTGCCCCCACTCAAAAAATTTTTTCTTTAAAGCGTAGGCATTCTCCCCCAATTACTTTTTGTAGAACATTTATTTGCATTCTTAATCTTGTAGTGTACGGACGTGTGTACGCGAGTGTAATATTGTTAATAGGTGTATTAGTAATAAGTAGCAAACGAATTTATTAATATACATATAGATATACACAAAAAGTGAGAAGAGAAAAACAATAACAACAAACTAAATAAAAAAAAGCGAACTGTTAATGAGTAACAGTAATCGTAGTGACAGTGGGCCTAATAGCCGAAATGCTTACATTGTTTTAAGTTCCACAAGTGTTAGCAATGAGAACATAAGAGACCCTGAATATAATAGGAATTATTTAAATGCAAGGCCAAAAATAATAACAAACAATCTTAGTTCAAGTGCGCCTAATTTAAATAAATGTACTGAACAAGGGACTAATTTAGCCCAATCTCTATTTAATAATTATAAAAAAAATTCTGAGGTACCATCTTTGTCGCGGTCACCATTATCAAACTCTGGAATTGAACCTGCAGCTGCTAAAGCCGCATCAAGCTTAATTTCTGCACCAGCACCTAAGATCCAGGTAGGGATGGACCGCTACGTGACAGTGCTTAAAAGGGGAAGAAGCCCTAAATCGGCAGAAGCATCTCAACCTGCAAAAATTTTAAAAGACGATGAAAGGCCAACCTCATCGCAAAATCGTTTTGCAATTTTGCAAGAGGATAATGAAGCCCCAGTTAGTGAAAGAAAGGCCTTTAAGCCACCTCCCATTTATTTGAGGGAAAAAAACTCAAATGATCTCGTCAAGTTTTTAGTCAGTTTGATTGGGGAAAATAACTTTTATGTCTCAAATGTTAAACGCGGTAACATATTTGAGACAAAAATTCAAGTAAACCATGAAAACGCCTACCGCGCTACGGTTTCGGAGCTCGAGAAACTCAGCAAAAACTTCTATACCTACCAACTCAAGACCGCAAAAGGCCTTCAGGTAGTTATTAAAGGCATTGATTCTAATGTGGACCCAGAAGAGATCAAGACCAGTTTGTTAAGCAAAGGGTTTATGGTTAGGACTGTATCCAATATGAGAAACAGGGAAAAACATCCCCAACCATTATTCCGAGTGGAGCTTGAGCCTGGTGATATCAAATTGAAAAAGAGTGAAACTCACCCCATTTATAATTTGAGATATATTATGCACCGACGAGTTACTGTGGAAGTGCCACACAAGCGATCTGGGCCTGTACAGTGCTTGAACTGCCAGGAATATGGCCACACTAAAGCTTATTGTAAGTTGCCTTCTGTTTGTGTTGTCTGTGGGGATCTGCACGTTACGACCAAGTGCGACAAGCCAAAAGATGATCCTAGGATGAAGAAATGCAGCAACTGCGGGGGAAACCACACTGCCAACTATAGAGGTTGTCCAGTTTTTAATTCAGTTAAGCGCTCAACGAAGCCGAAAATAGTTCCTGCCCCTCCCCAGCCTTTAAATATACCAACTACAAATATGCCTCCATTGGCACAACCAACTACAAATCAAGTTTCTTACGCCGCCGCATTAAAGTCTACCCAGCCTAATTCACGTAAGTCTACCCAGCCTACAACACAACAAGAAGTGCCAACTAGCGAACAAACCGGGCCTAATTTTAGCCGCCTGGAAGCCGTAATTGACAATATGGTCACACAATTTACGCAGATTATGGCGCAAATGGCCAACATGATGCAAGAAATGCAAAAAATGCAGTCTGCTTTTCTGCAGGCTATGCTTAAAAGACCATGAACTGCCTCAGGGTTTGTTTCTGGAACGCAAACGGCATCCGCCAACACAAAAACGAGCTCGAATATTTCTTGATGAATCAAAAAATCGATGTTATGTGTATTTCTGAGACTCATATGACATCTAGAAGCACTTTTAAAATTAGTGGTTATTCTTTTTACGATTCAAAGGATCCTAGGGATAGATCATGTGGTGGCTCGGCTATTCTAATCAAATCAAGAATTAAACACCAATGGTTGGGTGGCCTCTCGGAATGTTATATCCAAGCTACGAACGTCTGCATTGATGAATTTTTCCATAACCTTGTTATTTCATCAGTTTACTGTCCACCCAGATTCTCCATAACGAAGGATCAGTACAACAGTTTCTACAAATCATTGGGTCCCCGCTTCATAGCTGCTGGAGACTATAACGCTAAGCACACATACTGGGGCTCCCGCCTAATTAGTCCCAGAGGTCGTGTCTTGTATGATGCCGTGTCTGAAATGGGACTTTATGTTATTTCAACTGGACAACCAACCTACTGGCCAACAGACCACAATAAAATTCCAGACATAATTGATTTTGGCGTAGCAAAAGGTATATCCTCGGAGCTTATTGAGGCTCAAGCCTCCTTGG
This sequence comes from Melanophora roralis, assembly GCA_963583895.1. NCBI lineage: Eukaryota > Metazoa > Arthropoda > Insecta > Diptera > Rhinophoridae > Melanophora > Melanophora roralis. The sequence continues at coordinate 66,342,415 of OY757190.1, read as the reverse complement.
ATTTATCTTCTGACCACTCACCCACAATAATTACTATTTGCAGTCCTCACCAAATAGCAACTAGTGAGTTTTTCTTATCAAAAAGAATAAATTGGTTGAAATATAAAAAATATATTAGTACCCACTGCACAGAAAACCAACCGCTAGAAACTCCTGGAGACATAGATGATTGTTTGAGCGTCCTAAATGAAAACATTAACAAAGCCGTTGAACATGCGTCTTCTACCTACCGCCAGGCTAGGTACAACAAAATTTTCTCTGAAGATGTGGAAAAGCTGGTATCTGAAAAAAGAAGAGCCCGCAGGGAATGGCAAAAACATAGATCGCCCCAACTTAAAACTAAGCTGAAAGAATGTACAACCCAACTAAAAAGCTTGTTGGAGGCTCACAGAATGGCATCACTGAAAGAGTACCTGGAAGGTCTAGACGCGACTCCTCAGACAAATTATTCCTTATGGCGATCAGCCAGACGTCTTAAAAGACCTGTTATCGCAAAACCACCACTGCGCAATCTGAGAGGATCCTGGGCTAGAAATGATGAAGAAAAATGCGATCTGTTCGCAAATCACTTCAAAAACGTATTCACTCCCAATACATGCACTAACGTGAGGGAATTACCGCCTGTTGTTGCTAGACGTCCTTTAGAAATACGTTTCCGATTTGCTGATGTTGTAGAGGCTATCGCTAACCTTAATGGTAAAAAAGCTCCTGGCGTTGACAAAATAAGCAACAAAATGCTCATAGAGCTGCCTCTTACTGCTAAAAGAATCATTCTTTTTATTTTTAATGCGATAATTCGGCTTGAACATTTTCCGCCTATATGGAAAGTTGCCTTAGTAAAGATGATTCCTAAGCCTGGCAAAGATCCCTCGAAGTTAGAATCTTATAGGCCCATAAGTTTGTTACCAACAATGTCAAAATTGTTCGAAAAACTGTTAAAAAACAAGCTAAATCCGATCCTGAATGACAACAACTGCATTCCAAATCATCAATTCGGCTTTAGAAGTCAACATAGTACCATCGAACAAACTCACAGGTTGGTACAGGTTATAAGAAAAGCCTTTGAGGAAAAGAAGTACTGCTCCGCACTATTTATCGATGTCTCACAAGCTTTCGACAAAGTATGGCATGAAGGCCTTCTAAACAAACTAAAGCTCAACCTTCCAGCTAATATTTTTTACCTTTTAGAAAAATACATAACAGGCCGACAATTTATGATCAAAGAGGGAAACCAAATAAGTTGTCCCCAACCAATAGAGGCTGGTGTCCCTCAAGGAAGTATACTAGGTCCAATTTTGTACTTGCTTTACACGGCAGATATGCCAACCAATAGTTTCACACACACGTCGACATTTGCTGACGACACTGCTTTTCTTAGTATTCACAAAGACCCTAAAGAGGCCTCGAACCAGCTGCAGCAACACGTAACCCAAGTTGAGAAATGGGCAAATTTATGGGGACTAAAGATAAATGAACAAAAATGTACCCACGTAACTTTTACTTTACGCAAAGAAACGTGCCCTCCAATCACTATCAACAACCATAATGTGCCTCAACGATCTGAGACAAAATATCTTGGTATTCACCTAGATCGCCGCCTTACATGGAAGCCTCATATAGATGCTAAGCTGACGCAAATGAAACTTAAAGCTGCTCAAATCCACTGGCTAATTGGTAGAAACTCTGTGCTACGTCTTGATTGTAAGCTTCTACTCTACAACTCGATTTTAAAACCAATTTGGTGCTACGGTATACAATTATGGGGTACTGCTTCCGCCTCTAACATAGAAAAAATCCAACGCCGTCAAAGCAAAATTCTAAGAATGATAACTGGTGCTCCTTGGTATATCAAAAACAGCAACATCCACAAGGATCTAGAAGTTCCACTTGTAAAATGCGAAATCCTGAAATATGTGGACACGTATTTAAATAAGCTGGAATCACATCCAAATCCGCTCGCTCGAAGCATCCTGCAACATAGTGGGCACACCCGCCTAAAAAGAAGGGATACAATTGCTCTTAGATGAAACCTTTGAAATTAGTTAATTTTATTGTGAGAACTTAAATTTTAGTCTGGTACTGACTGGACTAGTATTAACTACTTAGTTTTAAGATTTGAACACTTATTGTTAGTTCGCTAAAGCGAAGATTCAATAATAAAATATATGAAAAAAAAAAAAAAAAAAAAAAAAAATTTATTTCGATGTCTTTTATATTTTGCGAGATATAGCGTATCGAATATTTTATAATAATTGTCGATTTGTATGGGAGCTACCCCTTTTTTTGCCCTCACTCACAAAATTTTTTCTTTATAGCGTACGCCTTTTTGCCCAATTACTTTTTGTAGAACATTTCATTTCGATATCTGTTATAGTTTCCGAGATATAGCGTATCGAATATTTTATAATAATTGTCGATTTGCATGGGAGCTACCCCTTTTTTTGCCCCCACTCAAAAATTTTTTTCTTTAAAGCGTAGGCATATTTGCCCGATTACTTTTTGTGGAACATTTCATTTCGATATTTTTTATAGTTTCCGAAATATATCGTATCGAATATTTTATAATAATTGTCGATTTGTATGGGAGCTACCCCTTTTTTTGCCCCCACTCAAAAAATTTTTTCCTTAAAGCGTAGGCATTCTTGCCCAATTACTTTTTGTAGAACATCTCATTTCGATATCTGTTATAGTTTCCGAGATATAGCGTATCGAATATTTTATAATAATTGTCGATTTGTATGGGAGCTACCCCTTTTTTTGCTCCCACTCAAAAAATTTTTTCTTTAAAGCGTAGGCATTCTCGCCCAATTACTTTTTGTAGAATATTTTATTTCGATATCTGTTATAGTTTCCGAGATATAGCGTATCGAATATTTTATAATAATTGTCAATTTGTATGGGAGCTACCCCTTTTTTTGCTCCCACTCAAAAAATTTTTTCTTTAAAGCGTAGGCATTCTCGCCCAATTACTTTTTGTAGAATATTTTATTTCGATATCTGTTATAGTTTCCGAGATATAGCGTATCGAATATTTTATAATAATTGTCGATTTGTATGGAAGCTACCCCTTTTTTTGCCCCCACTCAAAAAATTTTTTCTTTAAAGCGTAGGCATTCTCCCCCAATTACATTTTGTAGAACATTTTATTTCGATATCTTTTATATTTTGCGAGATATTTTTTTTTTTTTTTTTTTTTGTTTCATATATTTATTATTGAATCTTCGCCTGTGGCGAACTAACAATAAGTGTTCAAATCTTAAAACTAGGTAGTTAATATAAGTCTAGCCAGTGCCAGACTAAAATTTAAGTTCTCATATTAATTATCAAGCTTCATATAAGCGCAATAGTATCCCTCCTTTTCAGGCGGGTGTGCCCACTATGTTGCAGGATGTTTCGGGCGAGCGGATTTGGATGCGTTTCCAGCTTATTTAAATACTTGTCCACATATTTCAGGATTTCGCTTTTAACTAGTGGAACTTCTAGATCCTTATGGATGTTGCTGTTTTTCACATACCACGGAGCACCAGTTATCATTCTTAGGATTTTATTTTGACAGCGTTGTATTTTTTCGATGTTAGAGGCGGAAGCAGTGCCCCATAATTGTATACCGTAGCACCAAATTGGTTTCAAAATCGATTTGTAGAGTAGAAGTTTACAATCAAGACGAAGCACAGAGTTTCTGCCGATTAGCCAATGAATTTGTGTAGCTTTAAGTTTCATTTGCGTCAACTTCGCATCTATATGAGGCTTCCATGTGAGGCGGCGGTCTAGGTGAATACCAAGATATTTTGTCTCGGTTCGTTGAGGCACCATATGGTTGTTAATAAGAATTGGAGAGCACGTTTCTTTGCGTAAAGTAAAAGTTACGTGGGTACATTTTTGTTCATTTATTTTTATTCCCCATAACTTTGCCCATTTTTCAACTTGGGTTACGTGTTGCTGCAATTGGTTTGAAGCCTCTTTAGGGTCTTTATGAATACTAAGAAAAGCAGTATCATCAGCAAATGTCGACGTGTGTGTAAAACTATTGGTTGGCATATCTGCTGTGTAAAGCAAGTACAGAACTGGACCTAGTATACTCCCTTGAGGTACACCAGCCCCTATTGTTTGAGAAGAACTTATTTGGTTTCCCTCTTTGATTTTAAACTGTCGACCGGTTATGTACTTTTCTAGTAGGTTGAAAATATTAGCTGGAAGGTTTAGCTTTAGTTTGTTTAACAGGCCTTCGTGCCATACTTTATCGAAAGCTTGAGAGACATCTATAAAAAGCGCGGAGCAGTACTTTTTTTCCTCGAAAGTTTTTCTTATAACCTGCACCAGTCTGTGAGTTTGTTCTATTGTGCTATGTTGACTTCTAAAGCCAAATTGGTGATCTGGAATGCAGTTGTTTTCATTCAGGATCGGAGTAAGCTTGTTTTTAAGCAGCTTTTCAAATAGTTTTGACAAAGTTGGTAACAAACTTATAGGCCTATAAGACTCCACCTTAGAAGGATCTTTACCAGGCTTAGGAATCATCTTAACTAAGGCAACTTTCCATATTGGTGGAAAATGTTCAAACCGTATTATGGCATTAAAAATAAAAAGAATTATTCTTTTTGCTGTTAAAGGCAGCTCAATAAGCATTTTGTTGCTTATTGTATCAACGCCAGGAGCTTTTTTATCATTAAGGTTAGCTATAGCTTCTACCACATCTGAATATCGGAAACGTATTTCTATGGGACGTCTAGAAACAACAGGCGGTAATTCCCTCACGTCAGTGCATGTATTAGGAGTGAACACGTTTCTTAAATGGCTTGCGAGCAGATCGCATTTTTCTTCATCATTTCTAGCCCAGGATCCTCTTAGATTGCGCAGTGGTGGTTTTGCGATTACGGGTCTTTTGAGACGACTGGCTGATCGCCATAGAGAATAATTTGTTTGAGGGGTTGCGTCTAGACCTTCCAAATACTTCTTAATTGATGCAATTCTGTGTACCTCCAGCAAGTTTTTTAAGCGATTTGTACACTCTTTTAGCTTCGTTTTAAGTTGGGGCGATCTATGCTGTTGCCATTCTCTTCGCGCTCTCCTTTTTTCAGATAAAAGCTCCTCAACATCGACAGAAAAAATTTTGTTGTATTTGACCTGACGGTATGTTGAAGAAGCATGTTCAACGGCTTTTTTAATGTTTTCATTTAGGATATTTAGGCAATCATCGATTTCTTGGGGAGTTTTTAGTGGTATGTGTTCCGAGCAGTGAGAGCTGATATATTTTTTATATTTTAACCAATTTACTCTTTTTGATAAGAAAAAATCACTAGTTGCTATTTGGTGAGGACTGCAAATAGTGATAATTGTGGGTGAGTGGTCAGAAGATAAATCGAAGGAGGCTTCAGCCTCAATAAGGTCCGGTGATATACCTTTTGCCACGCCAAAATCTATTACGTCTGGAATTTTATTATTGTCCGTTGGCCAATAGGTTGGTTGTCCAGTTGAAATAACGAAAAGTCCTATTTCCGACACTGAGTCATACAAAACACGACCTCTGGGACTAATTAGGCGGGAGCCCCAGTATGTGTGCTTAGCGTCATAGTCTCCAGCAGCTATGAAGCGGGGACCTAATGATTTGTAGAAACTGTTGTACTGATCCTTCGTTATGGAGAATCTTTGCGAGATATAGCGTATCGAATATTTTATAATAATTGTCGATTTGTATGGGAGCTACCCCTTTTTTTGCCCCCACTCAAAAAATGTTTTCTTTAAAGCGTAGGCATTCTTGCCCAATTACTTTTCGTAGAACATTTTATTTCGATATCTTTTATAGTTTCCGAGATATAGCGTATCGAATATTTAATAATAATTGTCGATTTGTATGGGAGCTACCCCTATTTTTGCCCCACTCAAAAAATTTTTTCTTTAAAGTGTTGGTCTTTGCGTACAATTATTTTTTGTGGAACATTTTAAGTCGATAGCTCTTATAGTTTACGAGATATAGCGCATAAAATATTTCCCCAAATTTGTGCAATTGTAGGAAAACTACCCCTTCCTCTGGTCCAATCTGAAAAAACTTTTTCCATTATTTAGGTCCCTTCTTTGGGAGTATCCGTGCCAAGTTTTGAGGCAAGAGTGACTATACTTACTGAGATATATAGGGATATATGCACGGATTTTGTCCTAAAAAAAATGGGTTACTCTGGGTTTTCGCTTATATCTCGGTCAATAGTGAACCGATTTCGCTGATTTTAAATAGCGATTGTAAGCGGGATATTTCTAATCGTTTGACACCATTAACTGGTCTGTATCTTTTTGTTTGACTCCGGAAACTTGATTTCAACAGACGGACATCGCTAAATCGGCTTCCCTATCTATAAGGATCCAGAATATATATACTTTATGTGGTCGCAAATGAATAATGAAGAAATTACAAACGGAATGACAAAGTGATATATACCCTATCACTATGTGAAGGGTATAAAAACAGAATCAGTCATGTTGATATTATTGAAACACACCCAAAACAAAAATTTTATTAGTATAAGTGTTCATACATATAACAGGGTTGCCATACAAAGCTTAATTTAAACATTTTTAAAATCGCTCCTACGGCTTCCAGGGTTCTCCTACAAAGGCAAAATGTAAGACCGACCCAAATTATTTTTTCCCTCCAAACATTTTGTGAAACATACTTACTCTCTATCTCCAGTCCCTGACATGGTTGCCATACAAAGTTTTAAAAAAGGTAAAAACCGCTACAACTTCCCCGGAGTCGCCCGTAGAGGAAAAAAATGTATTACAGACCCCCATTAGTTTTCCCCCCCAGAAATATTTCTAGAATATACTTACCCTCTATATCCATGCCCTAAGGGGGTTGCCATACAAAATTTACAAAAATGAAAAAATGCCCACAACTTCTTCAGAGTTGGCCTTAGAGCAATAAAGTGCACGACCGACCCCAATTAGTTTTCCCTCTCAAACATATTCTCAGAATAAACTTACCCTCTATTTCCACGCCCTAAGGGGGTTGCCATACAATATTTACAAAAATGATATGGAAATGCCCACAACTTCTTCAGAGTCGTTTTTGGAGCAATAAAGTGTACGACCGACCCCCTTTAGTTTGCCTTCCCAAACATATTTCTTAAATATACTTACCCTCTATCTCCACGCCCTAAGGGGGTTGCCATACAAAATTTACAAAAAGGATATGAAAATGCCCACAACTCCTTCAGAGTTGGCCTTAAAGCAATAAAGTGTACGACCGACCCCATTAGTTTGTCCTCCCAAACATATTCCTAGAACATACTTACCACCTATCTCCACGCCCTAAGGGGGTTGCCATACAAAATTTACAAAAATGATAAAATGCTCACAACTTCTTCAGAGTTGACCTTACAGCAATAAAGTGTACGACCGACCCCTATTAGTTTCTTCTCCCAAACATATTCCTAGAACATACTTACCCCCTATCTCCACGCCCTAAGCTATCTCCACGCCCTAAAGGGGGTTGCCATACAAAATTTACAAAAATTATGTAAAAATGCCCACAACTTCTTTAGAGTTGGCCTTAGAGCAATAGAGTGTACGACCGACCCCCATTAGTTTGCCCTTCAAAACATATTCCTAGAATATACTTACCCTCTATCTCCACGCCCTAAGGGGGTTGCCATACAAAATTTACAAGAAAAGATATGGAAATGCCCACAACTTCCTCAGAGTTGGTCTTAGAGCAATAAAGTGTACGACCGACCGCCATTAGTTTGCCCTCCCAAACATGTTCCTAGAATATACTTACCCCCTTTCCCCACGCCCTAATTGGGTTGCCATACAAAATTTACAAAAATGATATGAAAATGCCCACAATTTCTTCAGAATTTGCCTTAGAGCAATAAAGTGTACGACCGACCCCCATTAGTTTCCCCTCCAAAACATATTTCTAGAATATACTTACCCCGTATCTCCACCCTCTAAGTGGGTTGCCATACAAAATTTGTAAAAATTAGGATAAAAACCCCTACAACTTCCCCGTCACCCGTGGAGCGTTAAAAAAATGACACCGACTCCTATTTAAAAATTAGAGATGTATCATAAGTAAAAAAAATGGTTAAAAATAAAAAAAGTTTGGGATTGCGAAAGGTCAATGTGACGGGTATATATGATTCGGCACAGCCGAATATAGCGCTCTTACTTGTTTTTTAAAAAACATTATCCCAAGCGTAATGAAATTTTTCTGTTATATCTAGGTACAACATTATCTTCATTATGCAAAACACGATGGGTAGATCGTCATGATTTAATTTTATAATTTGCAGAAAGAATAAAGCACACAATAGAGGCATTGAAAAAAAAACACGAGTAGAAACCCAGCATACCATTATCGGAGCGCTCTTATATATGAGCTCATATATGAGCGATTTTATGAGCTTCTGTGAGTATTTCTTGCGTGCATATTTCTGAGCTCATAAACAATAGATTTTATGTGCTTTTTATGAGTAATTTCTGCACGCTGACAGATAACAGTAAATTCCAGCCAAGCAGAAGAAAGAAGTTACACAAATTGATTCATTATTGAATATTTTTGGAAGCGTAAAGACAAAATTGTGAGTTATCTTGTAATAAATACAAAAATAATTCATAATTAAAATAATGAAAAGAGTAAGCTTAAAAGAAAGCAAATTAATAATAAGTGAACTTTGTTTTAACAAATAACACAGAAAAAACTGAGTTGTAGAATCAGTAACAAATTTCAGAGAATCAGTAAATATTTTGTCTGGCTGAGGACCTACAACGAAAGTTGTAAATTTAGACAAACAATTTTGTAACTATTTTAGTTTCTGTTAAAAAATTTTGCTGAGCTGGTTAAATATTTTATTTGTCTAGGCGAAAATTTTGTTTGATTTAAAAATCAAATAAAAATATTATTAGAGACTATTAAATAAATTGACTAAAAAAATAAATTATTTTGAACAAGAATTTGTTTGAAAAATTTTTTTTGAAGTTTTTTGTGTGTAAAGAATAGAAAATCCAGCATGTAATATTAAAAATAATAGTGTTGTTGAAGAAAATAGTGACAGTGCACTGGAATAAGGGTTCAAAATGCGTTTTAAAAAAAGAGTCATAAAATACTCTTTTATGCATTAAATTTAGAGCTCTTTCATGAGTGACCAGTTTAGTGGAAAAAGCTACTCAAATATGAGCGTTTTATGACTGTTTATGATTATTTTATGAACTCTTTATGAGCGTCAGCGTTCCGACGAAAGAGTCTTTATGAGCTCATTTAGAGCGCATATGGTATGCTGGGAAGATAAGGATACGTTTTGAAAAGCCTTATTATTAAGAACTTCTCTGAGCACTTTCGAATTTATTTGCGGACTACATATTCTAAATGATATACTTACTGTCACACAACCGCTTAGTGTAATTCTACAATAGCAGAATATAGATTTACAAAAAGGATTATCTCTTATAAAAACCCCGATAATGTTTCTTGAAACTAAACGAAATGAAGCCCAAACAGAATTTAAAACTGTTTTTGAAGAGGCAAAAAATATTTGCATTGTTATGGAAATTTTAGTTGAAAAGCTCAGATTTGAAAGAAGAAATCATTTTGAAGATACCGAAGTATAATACCGCTAGCTTTTCAATTGTGTGCTTCATTGGCCGATTTTCGTTTGTATATATGACAAACAGAAAAAAAGAATTTACCTTTCCATCAAAAATTAACAAATATTTTATAATAATTTCTATTTATTCGTCTTTAAGTTCATTATTGAAATTGTAATAGCTAAGTAAGGAAATTTTTATTAGAAAAAATTAGTAATTCCGATACTAGTCGGGTGTAATGCATTTTTGAAATCAGATACGATTTCTCGTTAGCACTCTTTCAATTCAGTACTACTGTAAGTTGAATGTTAATTTGTGTTATTTAAACTCACTTTAATTTTAAATTCATATTCTTTTCAACAGACAATTTACTTTAGTGCATCTATTTATTTGTCTATTAAACAATTTGCTTATCTATTGACAATTACATTCTTGTTTCTTGTTAAATAAAATAACATTTTTTATTATACATAGTTGCGATGGAATAACGCAGATAGTAATTTTATGATGATTGAAGAAAAATTCTATAAAGTTTAATCAAGATTACGCTAAGGTATAATGCTTTAAGACAACTGAAATAATCTCATTTACCTATAATTGGTAAAAAACAAAATAAAAATAAAAACCAATTATTGCCCACAATAAAATTAAGTATCTACTAATTATCAGAAAATCTTAAAATTCCTCATAAACATTTTTTTATGCTTACCTTGGGCTAAAAACAAATTTTATTTGTTAATATACCCGGACTTATGGCTCGTCAAAAGCGAAATCTTATTGACGCTAAATGATAAAAAGTAAAATTATTTTCTTATTTAAAAAATTTAACTTCTGGTCCTTTAATTTTATAAAATAAAACTTCAGAAAAATATATGGTACTTTAAATATACTTATATTTTAAATGATCTTAAACAAGTGAGAGTGTTGTTTGACTGTGCCAAATTTTACATTTAAGTTCTTGTATTTTCGGCAGTGCTGCGGATTTCTGTGTAAATATCCAAAAAAGTGGCAGTTTTAAAATTGTTGTATAATTTTTAAATAAGGATATTTTTGTTAAATTTTAGATACTCAAACAATCTGTCATGTCAAACATCTGTGATATTAAAAATTGTTTTGAGTTTTAAAAATGTTTTAACAGAAGATATAATTCTTTGTTTTTGAGTTTTGATAAATATAAACTTCATGATAATCTAGACGACAAAATTTTTTTAAATTGCGAATTCGCTTCTCTTCCTTAATTATAAAGTTATAACAAATTTCTTAATTATTTTGTCATTATCCTACCTTAAGTTGCTTCCCAGCATACCATATGCGTTCTAAATGAGCCCATAAAAAGTCTTTTGTCGGAACGCTGACGCTCATAAAGAGTTCATAAAAGAATCATAAACAGTCATAAAACGCTCCTTTTTGAGTGTATTTTTCCATTAAACTGGTCACTCATGAAAGAGCTCTAAATTTTATGCATAAAAGAGTATTTAATGACTCTTTTTTTAAAACGCATTTTGAGCTCTTATTCCAGTTTTCGTTTACACTTTCTCTTTCTAAAATACGTTCACTGTCACTATTTTCTTCAACAACACTATTTTTTTTAATATTACATGCTGGATTTTCTTTTCTTAATTTGTTTGAGCGAAGTTCGCTTATTATTAATTTGCTTTCTTTTAAGATTGCTCTTTTCATTATTTTAATTATGTATTATTTTTGTATTTATTATAAGATAACTCACAATTTTGTCTTTACGCTTCCATAAATATTCACTAATGAATCAATTTGTGTAACTTCTTTCTTCTGCTTAGCTGGAATTTACCGTTATCTGTCAGCGTGCAGAAATTACTCATAAAAAGCACATAAAATCGATCGTTTATGAGCTCAGAAATATGCACGCAGGAAACACTCACAGAAGCTCATAAAATCGCTCATATATGAGCTCATATATAAGAGCGCTCCGATAATGGTATGCTGGGAACCGTCTTAATATTAAATTCTTTATTCAAATCGAGGTTCAACTTAAGGGTCAAGAAAAACAGCTAATTATAGTTAGTTTTCATAATTTTGTTGTTTCTTCACAAGTCTGTTAATACAAATATTCTGCTGCAAATAATTTTAACTTAATTTTCGTGGATTTTCGTATATAAACATATTGTATAAATAAATTAATGTAAAAAGTTGCATTTCAATCGCAAATAAAAAAAAATGTAATAAAGATACATATATTCATATAAAATAATTTTTGTGTTTCGTTTAATAAATATTCAGCAGCAAAGCGAGCGAGCACTTTAAGTTTCTTTCTTGACGACAGCGTCTTAACAAATAAAATTCAATTGGAATGAATTTTTTCAAAAAATGTGTGTGACCCACCTGTAAACGAAAACTTCAACGTGTAGCCGCAGCTTTACTCACATATTTTGTTACGTGTCAAAAACTTCAAATTTCGTATTTAAGAATCGTGTGATTCCTAAGGATGAGAAGACTTAAAACGTTTAACCTGCAGGACATGATTTCTCTTCAGAACTGTCAATAAAAAATGTGACGGGTATGACCTTATGAATTTAAGGTTCTATTCAATAACACTCTAACACATTATAAAAGGTTTATGAAATTAATTTTCTATACAAGATCTATTTTATAAACTTTTAAAAAATAAAAAAACTGTTTGACTATGGGGGTTAAGCTTTAAATAAATTAAATTTTTTTTTGTATAATTTCAAGTTTTGTACATTTTACTATTATATTTATGTACAGATTTGCTACAAGAGAAATTTTTTTTGATTTTTGAAATATGTGACGGATGATCAGATTATTCAATATCTGATTATTTTGAACTGTTACAAAATTATTAATAATCCTTAAAATAAATCATTTGGTTTAGTTGTACAAAGATTCTATTATTTCTTAGATATTATTGAATAAACTTTTATTAAAAATAAGAAAATAAGTTTTTCGTGATTTGGCCCGTTACACGTGGAATTTCTAAGTTCAACTAAATACAATTTTTTTTGGAATTCTTATATAATTTTAGCCTTTTTGGATTATTTTAAAGCTGTGGCTATGTAAAAAAGAATTTTGTTTCTGGCAACACTGATTTTCAACTATCTTAAATAGCCAAGCTGCTTCCACTTCCAAAATATTATAATAAAATTACTTTGTAGCAGGTTTAGGGTCGATAGCTGTCCTAGCTCTTGAAACAAAACTCTTCACTAATCTTGGCCGTTTCTGTGGTGGATACAACAGCTCGTGCTCTTGTTCAGCAAATTTATTTTTCAAGATAAGGAAACCATTTTAGAACTTCCTAACAGCGGTTTGAAAGTCGAAAGCTCTAACAAGTTCTTAGAGTTTTCGTACCATAAATTTTAGAAAAAAGTTTGATTGTGTGGGAGTCACAGCTTTCCTTGATTCTTTTCAATTATATTTTTCTTTCAAAATTTAACTAAATAAAAGTAACGCTAAGAATACGCAAAGATCGCGTTTTGTATAGTTCCGTGTCTGAAATGGGACTGAATGTAATTTCAACTGGACAGCACACTTATTGGCCAACTGACAAAAAAAATTCAATGAATTGGCTTATTGGTAAAACTCTTTGCTTCGACTAGATTTTAAACTTCTTCCCCATAAATCGATTTTATGGGCACTGCCTTCGCCTCCAATATAGAAAAACTTCAAAGTTATGAAAACATAATCCTACCTATGAAAATTGGGGCTCCTTGTTATGTAAAAACAGTAACTTCCCCAAGGATCAACAAGTTTCACTAGTTGAATGCAAAGTCCTTAACTATGTGAACAAGTATTTAAATTAACTGGAAACACATCCAACATATTACAACATGGTGTATTAGCTCATTTGAAAAAAGGGGATACTGTTTCCTGTACATATTGGTTTAATCTGATAACTTAATTTTTAGTCTTGTACTGACTGAATTATTACTAACTTCTTCTTATTCAAATTTTAACACTTATTGTGAAGATTCTAAAATAAAAATGGTAAATATTGTCATATAATTACTTTGTAGAAAACTTGAAGTCGATGGCTTTTATTGTTTCCGGGAAATAGCAAATTAGTCGCTAGTTTTAAAAGTTTCCAAAATGTAACATGCCACTAAATTTATAAAAATGTTTTGTTTGTATGGGGCTACCACTCCCCCTGCTTCTACCCAACTCGTTTTTTTTACCAAATTTTCACATTGTACTGGAATTACTTTCCATTAAAAAATTATTGATGTAAAATCAACTGAATATCTTTTTTAAATAATTGGATATTAATATAAAAACCCTCCAACACGATATTCATTTAAATTAACAAAATATTTCATTTTAATTCAGACATCAAAAAATTACCTTTTATATTCGTCTAAAACTAACTACATTTTCTGTCATTTACAGTTAAAAACAACTTTACGGAATACTTCTTAAATAACTTACAGTCAGTTACTGTAATTATTTTTTAAGTGCACTAAAATTTTTTATATAGTTTTACCTGATAGAAAAAGATAACTATTGGGTGCTAACACAAGCAGTTATGTATCTTTTTGTTAAAATTAAGGGCATCAGACTGCAACTGTAACCTGTTAAATACTCAATAAAAGAGAAAACCCGTCTGAAAAGATTTGTGCCAATTTTGACAAAATTTACTAATATATATGTACGTGCATAGATGTAGAACGTTGGCTTTTCCTCTGTATATTATATATTATATGTGAAATAATTTTTCGGCGCAAATTTAATAATGAAACACTTACATGTGCTTCTTTGTACCTGCCAATTCAATTAAGGAAGCCTTAAGAAAACCTTTAACAGAAAGCGGATTTTTACACCTTTTTAATTGAGAGTATAATTACATCAATTGTTTCGTATTAATGTTTAATTCCATTTACTCACACCCACCCAGCATTTCTAATAATTTGCCACTTTAGCGGTGGCGTGTTCTTGTCAAATATTTTTTAAATACCTTCAACAATATTTGTTAACAATTTGTCGTCTATTTCTTTAATTTACTTAAAATGTGATTTTTATACGCACACCACATACATATCGCTCATGTGCTCAAAGAACGCCCTAATGAGGAAAAACGCCATTTCGAGAGTTGAAACGAAAAGTTGAAACAGTTTAAGGATGAAATTTATAAACAGTATGCAGCAGCATAAAAAAACCAATAATTATGCGTTTGTAAAGACGCTTGTATCGCATTTATTTTTACAATCAAAGTATTTGCGGACTTGCTATGCGAGTGTTAATAAGAGCGAATATTTGTAATAAGGGTTAAACTATTTTTTTAATATACATACATACATATGTATAAACGTAAGTTTTTTTTTCTTTTCATATATTTTATTATTGAATCTTCGCTTAAACGAACTAAAAATAAGTATTCAAATCTTAAAACTAAGTAATTAATACTAGTCCAGTCAGTACCAGGCTAAAATTTAAGTTCTCACAATGAAATTAATCAATTTAAAAGGTTTCATCTAAGCGCAGTAGTATCCCTTTTTTTAAGACGGGTGTGCCCACTATGTTGCAGGATGCTTCGAGCGAGCGGATTTGGATGTGTTTCCAGCTTAATTAAACACTTGTCCACATAGCTTAGAATTTCGCATTTTACTAGTGGAACTTCTAGATCCTTGTGGATGTTGCTGTTTTCAATATATCAAAGAGCACCAGTTATCATTCTCAAAATTTTGTTTTGTCGTCGTTGTACTTTTTTTATGTTAGAGACAAAGGCAGTGCCCCATAATGGTATACCGTAGCACCAAATTGGTTTCAAAATCGATTTAAAGAGTAGAAGTTTACAATCAAGACGTAGCACAGAGTTTCTACCAATTAGCCAGTGGATTTGAGCAGCTTTAAGTTTCATTTGCGTCAGCTTAGCATCTATATGAGGCTTCCATGTAAGGCGGCGATCTAGGTGAATACCAAGATATTTTGTCTCGGTTCGTTTATGCACCATATGATTGTTAATAGTGATTGGGAAGCACATTTCTTTGCGTAAAGTAAGAGTTACGTCGGTACATTTTTGTTCATTTATTTTTATTCCCCATAACTTTGCCCAATTTTCAAATTGGGTTACGTGTTGTTGCAGTTGGTTCGAAGCCTCTTTAGGGTCTTTATGAATACTAAGGAAAGCAGTATCATCAGCAAATGTCGACGTGTGTGTATAACTATTGGTTGGCATGTCTGCTGTGTAAAGCAAGTACAGAACTGGACCTAGTATACTCCCTTGAGGTACACCAGCCCCTATTGGTTGAGAAGAACTTATTTAATTTCCCTCGTTGATCATGAATTGGCGACCGGTTATGTATTTTTCTAAAAGGTTGAAAATATTAGCTGGAAGGTTGAACTTCAGTTTGTTTAACAGGCCTTCATGCCATACTTTGTCGAAAGCTTGTGAGACATCGATAAATAGTGCGGAGCAGTACTTCCTTTCCTCCAAGGCTTTTCTTATAACCTTTACCAACCTGTAAGTTTGTTCGATGGTACTATGTTGACTTCAAAAGCCGAATCGGTGATTTGGAATGCAGTTGTTGTCATTCAAGATCGGATTCGGCTTGTTTTTAAGCAATTTTTTGAACAATTTTTACGTTGTGGGTAACAAACTTATAGGCCTACAAGCAGGGTTGGGCAGTATTTCAAATACTTGTATTTGAAATACGTACTTGAAATACTTGTATTTGAAATACGTATTTGAAATACAAATACGTATTTTGTATTTGTATTTGAAATACCACCTTCTAATGTATTTTGTATTTGAAATATCCAACACTGAAGTATTTTTTTTTGTATTTCAAATATTTATGATGGAAAAAAAATTTTTTGCAAAATACATTTTTTTGTTATACAAAAAGTTGTCATTAGTAAAATTGAAAAATGTTACAATTTAAAAAAAAAAAAGAATGAAAACTTTGTCTTCGTATTCATTCACTTCTTCGCCTTAGCAGGGCACGTTCTTTTACAGGTCTCACTCATTCAGGTAATATTAGGAGTTAAGCGGATATTTGGAAATGTGAATGTCAAAAAAATTAATTTTTGTATAAAAATTAAAATTTTTTTGACATTCACACTTTTAAACACATCAAGTAAGATCGCTATATTTGCCTCTGCCGAATCTTATATACCCTTCACATTGCTCTTTTAATATACCCAGCGGAGTTATTTTTTGGGATCTCCTAGTCCCCCTGCTTCTCTTCAACCTTTTTTTTTTCAAAATGTAGGTCTTATCATCGAATTACTTTTTGTAGAACACTAGAAGTCGATAGCTGTTATAGTTTCCAAGATATAGCGTATCGAAAATTTTATAAAAATTGTTCATTTGTATGGGAGCTACACTTTCTCCTGCCCCTAAAGTGTAGGTCGATAGCTGTTATAATTTCTAAGACTTAGCGCATAAAAAATTTCACAAAATTTGTGCAATTGCAGAGAAAAAACCACTTCCCTTGATCCTATCTGAAAAAAAGTTTTTCCCTTGTTGAGGTCCCTATTTTGAAACTATCCGTGCCAAGTTTTGTGGCAAGAATGACTATATTCACTGAGATATATAGGGATGTATGCACGTATTTCGTCATAAAAAATGCGTTATTTTGATTTTTCGTTTTTATCTCGGTCAATAGTCAACCGATTTTGCTAATTTTAAATAGCGATTGTCTCCAGGATATATACAAAAGTTTGACACCAGTAACTGGTCCGTATCACTTTATTTGACTCCGGAAATTTGATTTCAACAGACTGACAGACGGACATGGCTATATCCACTTCCCTATCTATAAGGATTCAGAATATTAATACTTTATGGGGTCGAAAATGGAATCTTCGCTTAAGCGAACTAACAATAAGTATTCAAATCTTAAGACTAAGTAATTAATATTAGCCCAGCCAGTGCCAAATTAAAAATTTAAGTTCTCATAATAAAATAGTTATCTTCATCTAAGCGCAATAGTATCCCTCTTTTTCAGACGGGAGTGTCTACTATGTTGCAAGATACTTCGAGCGAGCGGATTTGGATGCGTTTCCAGCTTATTTAAATACTTGTCCACATATTTCAGGATTTCGCTTTTAATTAGTGGAACTTCTAGATCCTTATGGATGTTGCTGTTTTTCACATACCACGGAGCACCAGTTATCATTCTTAGGATTTTATTTTGACGGCGTTGTATTTTTTCGATGTTAGAGGCGGAAGCAGTGCCCCATAATTGTATACCGTAGCACCAAATTGGTTTTAAAATCGAGTTGTAGATTAAAAGCTTACAATCAAGACGTAGCACAGAGTTTCTACCAATTAGCCAGTGGATTTGAGCAGCTTTAAGTTTCATTTGCGTCAGCTTAGCATCTATATGAGGCTTCCATGTAAGGCGGCGATCTAGGTGAATACCAAGATATTTTGTCTCAGATCGTTGAGGCACATTATGGTTGTTGATAGTGATTGGAGGGCACGTTTCTTTGCGTAAAGTAAAAGTTACGTGGGTACATTTTTGTTCATTTATCTTTATTCCCCATAACTTTGCCCATTTCTCGACTTGGGTTACGTGTTGTTGCAGCTGGTTCGAAGCCTCTTTAGGGTCTTTGTGAATACTAAGAAAAGCAGTGTTGTCAGCAAATGCCGACGTGTGTGTATAACTATTGGTTGGCATGTCTGCTGTGTAAAGCAAGTACAGAACTGGACCTAGTATACTCCCTTGAGGTACACCAGCCCCTATTGGTTGAGAAGAACTTATTTAATTTCCCTCGTTGATCATGAATTGGCGACCGGTTATGTATTTTTCTAAAAGGTTGAAAATATTAGCTGGAAGGTTGAACTTCAGTTTGTTTAACAGGCCTTCATGCCATACTTTGTCGAAAGCTTGTGAGACATCGATAAATAGTGCGGAGCAGTACTTCCTTTCCTCCAAGGCTTTTCTTATAACCTTTACCAACCTGTAAGTTTGTTCGATGGTACTATGTTGACTTCTAAAGCCGAATCGGTGATTTGGAATGCAGTTGTTGTCATTCAAGATCGGATTTAGCTTGTTTTTTAGCAGTTTTTCGAACAATTTTGACATTGTGGGTAACAAACTTATGGGCCTATAAGATTCTACCTTCGAGGGATCTTTGCCAGGCTTAGGAATCATCTTTACTAAGGCAACTTTCCATATAGGCGGAAAATGTTCAAGCCGAATTATCGCGTTAAAAATAAAAAGAATGATTCTTTTAGCAGTAAGAGGCAGTTCTATGAGCATTTTGTTGCTTATTTTGTCAACGCCAGGAGCTTTTTTACCGTTAAGGTTAGCGATAGCCTCTACAACATCTGCAAATCGGAAACGTATTTCTAAAGGACGTCTTGCAACAACAAGCGGTAATTCCCTCACGTCAGTGCATGTATTGGGAGTGAATACGTTTTTGAAGTGATTTGCGAACAGATCGCATTTTTCTTCATCATTTCTAGCCCAGGATCCTCTCAGATTGCGCAGTGGTGGTTTTGCGATAACAGGTCTTTTGAGACGTCTGGCTGATCGCCATAAGGAATAATTTGTCTGAGGAGTCGCGTCTAGACCTTCCAGGTACTCTTTCAGTCATTCTGTGAACCTCCAACAAGCTTTTTAGTTCGGTTGTACGTTCTTTCAGCTTAGTTTTAAGTTGGGGCGATCTATGTTTTTGCTATTCCCTGCGGGCTTTTCTTTTTTCAGATACGAGCTTTTCCACATCTTCAGAGAAAATTTGGTTGTACCTAGCCTGGCGGTAGGTAGAAGACGCATGTTCAACGGCTTTTTTAATGTTTTCATTTAGGACGCTCAGACAATCATCTATGTCTCCGGGATTTTTAAGCGATTGGCTCTCCGCGCAGTGCGTACTAATATATTTTTTATATTTCAACCAATTAATTCTTTTAGATAAGAAAAACTCACTAGCTGCTATTTGGTGAGGACTGCAAATAGTGATTATTGTGGGTGAGTGATCAGAAGATAAATCCAAGGAGGCTTGAGCCTCAATGAGCTCCAAGGATATACCTTTTGCTACGACAAAATCAATTACGTCTGGAATTTCATTGTGGTCTGTTGGCCAGTAGGTTGGTTGTCCAGTTGAAATAACGAAAAGTCCCATTTCCGACACGGAGTCATACAAGACACGACCTCTGGGACTAATTAGGCGGGAGCCCCAGTATGTGTGCTTAGCGTTATAGTCTCCAGCAGCTATGAAGCGGGGACCTAATGATTTGTAGAAATTGTTGTACTGATCCTTCGTTATGGAGAATCTGGGTGGACAGTAAACTGATGAAATAACAAGGTTATGGAAAAATTCATCAATGCAGACGTTTGTTGCTTGCATATAACATTCAGATAGGCCACCCAACCATTGGTGCTTAATTCTTGATTTGATTAAAATAGCAAAGCCACCACAGGATCTATCCCTGGGATCTTTTGAATCATAAAAATTGTATCCACTAATTTTAAAAGTGCTTCTAGATGTCATATGAGTTTCGGAAATCAACATGACATCGATTTCTTGGTGTGTTAAAAAGTATTCGAGCTCGTTTTTGTGTTGGCGGATGCCGTTTGCGTTCCAAAAACAAACCCTGAGGCAGTTCATGGTCTTTTAAGCATGGCCTGCAGAAGAGCAGACTGCATTTTCTGCATCTCCTGCATCATGCTAGCCATTTGCGCCATTATATGCGTAAATTGTTTGACCATATTGTCAATTACGGCTTCCAGACGGCTAAAATTGGGACCAGTTGGTTCACTTGTTGGCACTTGTTGTTGTGTGGTTGGTTGGTTTGGCCTTTGTTCATTGGACTGGTTTGACTTTAGAGCGTTGGCGTAAGAAATTTGACTTGTAGTTGGCTGTGATAACTGGGGAATGTTTGTTGTTGGTATATTTAACGGCTGGGGAGGGGCAGGAACTACCTTCGGCTTAGATGAGCGCATAACCAAATCAAAGACAGGACAACCTCTGTAGTTGGCAGTGTGGTTTCCACCACAATTGCTGCACTTCTTCACCCTAGGGTCATCTTTTGGTTTGTCGCACTTGGTCGTATCGTGCAGATCCCCACATACAACACAAACAGAAGGCAACTTACAGTAAGTTTTTGTGTGGCCATATTCCTGACAATTTAAGCACTGTACATGTCCAGATCGCTTATGCGGGACTTCCACTGTAACTCTACGGTGCATAATATATCTTAAACCATAAATGGGGTGAGTTTCGTTTTTCTTTAATTTGGCATCACCAGGCTCAAGTTCAAATCGAAACAATGGTTGAGGGTATTTTTCCCTGTTTCTAATGTTTGTCACAGTCCTTACCTTAAAACCTTCGTGGCACAGACTGGTCTTTATCTCCTCCGGGTCAACATTTGAGTCACTTCCTTTTATGACTACCTGGAGGCCTTTTGCGTTTTTTAGCTGGTAAGTGTAAAAGTTCTTTTTTAATTTCTCAAATTCCGACACCGTGGCGCGGTAAGCGTTCTCATGACTTACTTGAATTTTGGTCTCATAAAAGTTCTTTCGCCTATTAATGCAACTAAAAATTTAATGAGGTCGTTCGAGTTTTTTTCTCTTAAATAAATTGGAGGAGGCTTAAAATTTTTTTCCGTAACGGGACCATCATTATCATCTGTTTGCAGAATGGCAAAGCGATTTTGCGATGTGGTTGGCCTTTCATCGTCTTTTAAAATTTTTGCAGGTTGACTTACTTCTGCCGACTTCGGACTTCTCCCCCTTTTAAGAACTGTTACGTACCTGTCCATCCCTACCTGGATCTTAGGAGCACACGCAGAAATTGGGCCTGGAGCGCCTTTAGCAGCTGTAGGTGCGACACCAGAACTTGATAAAGAAGACCGCGATGAAGATGGCACCTCGGTAATTTTTTTATAATTTTTAAACAGAGATTGGGCTAAATTTGTCCCTTGTTCAGTACATTTATTTAAATTAGGCACACTTGCACTTAAACTGTTTGTATTTGTTTTCGGTTTTGCACTTAAATAGTTTCTATTATATTCAGGGTCTCTAATGTTTTCATTGCTAACGCTTTCTGAGCTTAACACAATGTAAGCATTTCGTCTATTAGGCCCACTGTCACTACGATTACTGTTACTCATTAACCGTTTGGTTATTTTATTTTGTTTAGTTTGTTTTCATTTTCGATTCTCGCTTATGTCTTGTAGGTATGTATGTATATTAACAAATTTTTTTTTGTAACTTATTACAAATATCACCTATTACAAATATACACTCGCGTAGACACGTCCGTACACTACGAGATTAAGAGAGCAACTGTGACACATTTAACCAGGTAATATTAAGGGCCTAGCTGATTAAAATTAACTTGACATTTTCACGTTATAAAAATTTAATTTTGTATGAAATTTTTATTTTTCTGACATTCTACCGTTCAAACACAAAAAGGAAATGCAGAGGGCGAATTTTTTGAATTCGCCTTGGGTTTGCCTTGTTGAATGTGCCTTGCAGAGAACTGTTTTCATAAAATTTAACACCAGTCTGTTTTCATCAGGACCTGTAAAAAGATTTTTTTTTAGCAGGATTTTTATATTCTTCAACAAGAGGCTGCTTATCTGAGTAAACTTTTAAAAATCTTGTGTTCATGATTAATGGTTAAATGTATTTTGTATTTTGTATTTCAAATAAAAGATACTAAAATACTGTATTTTGTATTTGAAATACTCGACTTGAAAGTATTTGGTATTTTGTATTTGAAATACAAGCGGAAGAAGTATTTTGTATTTCAAATACAGCAAAGCATGTATTTTGCCCATCTCTGCCTACAAGACTCTACCTTCGAAGGTTTTTTGCAGGCTTAGGAATCATCTTTACTAAGGCAACTTTCCATATAGGTGGGAAATGTTCAAGCCGAGTTATCGCGTTAAAAATAAAAAATAATTTTTCTTTTAGCTGTAAAAGGTAGCTCAAAGAGCATTTTGTTGCTTATTTTATCAACGGCAAGAACTTTTTTGCCATTTAGGTTAACGATAGCCTCTAAAACATCTGTAGATCGGAAACATATATCTAAAGGACGTCTGGCAACAACAGGCGGTAATTCCCTTAAGTCTGTGCATGTATTGGGGGTGAACACATTTTTTGAATGATTAGCAAACAGATCACATTTTTCTTCGTCATTTCAAGCCCAGGATCCTCTCAGATAACGCAGTGGTGGTTTTGCGATAATGGCGCAAATGGCTGTCATGATGCGGGAAGTGCAAAAAATGCAGTCTACTTTTCTGCAGGCCATGTTCAAAAGACCATGAACTGCCTCACGGTTTGCTTCTGGAACGCACACGGCACCGCCACTACAAAAACGAGCTCGAATATTTTTTAATACACCAAAAAATTGATTTCATGTTGATTTCCGAGACTCATATGACATCTAGGAGCACTTTTAGAATTAGTGGATACAATTTTTATGATTCAAATGATCCCAGACAAAGTAGGTCATGAAGGCCTGTTAAACAAATTAAAGCTCAACCTTCCATCTAATATTTTTAACCTATTAGAAAAATACATAACCGGCCGACAATTTATGATTAAAAAGGGAAACCAAATAAGTTCTTCTCAACCAATAGGGGCTGGTGTACCTCAAGGGAGTATACTAGGTCCAATTCTGTACTTGCTTTACGCAGCAGATATGCCCACAAACAATTTTACTTATACGTCGACATTTGCTGATGATACCGTCTTTCTCAGTATTCATATAGACCCTAAAGAGGCCTCAAAACAACTTCAACATCACGTATCCCAAGTAGAAAAATGGGCAAAGTTATGGGGTATTAAAATAAATGAACAAAAATGCACCCACGTTACTTTTACGTTACGCAAGGAAACGTGCCCCCCAATTCTTATTAACAACCATACGATGCATCAAGGAATATAGACGAAATACCTTGGCATTCACCTGGATCGCCGCCTCACATGGAAGTCACATATATATGTGAAGTTGACACAGAAGAAACTTAAAACTTCTCAACTCCACTGGCTAATCGGTAGAAACTCTTTGCTACGTCTTGATTGTAAACTTTTACTTTACAACTCAATTTTGAAACCAATTTGGTGCTAAGGGATACAATTATGGGGCACTGCTTCCGCCTCCAACATTGAGAAAATTCAACGCCGTCAAAATCAAATCCTCAGAGTGAAAACTGGTGCTCCTTGGCACATTAAAAACAGCAACATCCACAAAGATCTGCAAGTTCCACTAGTTAAATGCGAAATCCTTTATTATGTTAACAAGTATTTAAACAAGCTGGAAACACATCCAAATCCGCTCGCTCGAAACATTTTGCAATATAGTGGACACACTCGTCTGAAAAGAAGGGATACTATTGCACTTAGATGAAACTACTGAATTAATTTATTTTATTATGAGAATTTGAATTTTAGTCTGGCACTGGCTGGTCTAATAAAGATTAAATAGTTTTAAGATTTGAATACTTATTGTTAGTTCGCCAAAGGCGAAGATTCAATAATAAAAATATCAAAAAAAAAAATGATCCCAGAGATATATCCTGTGGTGACTCTGCTATATTAATCAAATCAAGATTTAAGCACCAATGGTTGGGTGGCCTATTTGAATGTTATATTCAAGCAACAAACATCTGCATTGACGAATTCTTCCATAACCTAGTTATTTCGTCAGTTTACTGTCTACCGAGATTCTCCATAACGAAGGGTCAGTACAACAGCTTTTTCAAATCTTTAGGTCCCCGCTTCATAGCTGCTGGAGACTATAACAACAAGCAAATGTACTGGGGCTCCCGCCTAATAAGTACCAGAGATCGTGTCTTGTATGATGCCGTGTCTGAAATGGGACTTTATGTTATTTCAACTGGGCAACCAACCTACTGGCCAACGATCCGCAGCAAAATTCCAGAAGTAATCGATTTTGTCGTAGCAAAAGGTATATCCTCGAAGCTTATTAAGGCTCAAGCTTCCTTGAATTTTTCTTCTGACCACTCACCCACAATAATCGCTTTTTGCAGTCCTCACCAAATAGCAACTAGTGAGTTTTTTATCTAAAAGAATAAATTGGTTAAAATATAAAAAATACATTAGCGCCCACTGCTCGGAGAACCAACCGCTAAAAACTACCGAAAACATCGATCTAAGCGTCCTAAATGAAAACATTCAAAAAGCCGTGGAATATGCATCTTTTACCTACCGTTAGGCTAGGTACAACAAAATTTCTTCTGAAAAAGGGAGAGCCTGAAGAGAATTGCAAAGCATAGATCGCCCCATTTTAAAACTAAAAGAATGCAGAAACCAATTATGAAATCATGAAAAGAACTATTTAGAAGGCCTAAATGCAACTCCCCAGACAAATTATTCTTTGTGGCGATCCGCCAGACGTCTGAAAAGACCCGTTATTGTAAAACCACCACTGCGTAATCTGAGAGCATCCTGGGCTAAAAATGACGAAGCAAATTGCGATCTGCTCGCTAGCCACTTAAGGAGCGTTTTCACTCTCAAAACATGCACTAACGTAAAGGAACTACCGCCGGTTGTTGCTAGATGTTCTGTGGAAATACGTTTTAAACTTTAAGATGTCGTAGAGGCAATCGTAGGTTAAATGCTTAAAAAGCTCCTGACTTTGATGGTATAGGTAACAAAATGCTTTTAAAGCTGCCCTGCATATCAAAAAGAATAATTCTTTTTATTTTTTTAACGACATATTACGGCTCGAACATTTCCCGCCAGTATGGAAAGTGGCCTTGGTAAAGATGATTTCTAAGCCGGCAAAAGATCCTTTAAAGGTGGAGTCTTATAGGCCCATAAATTTGTTACAAACTTTATCAAAACTGTTCGAAAAGCTGCAAAAAACAAGCTGACTCCGATCCTGAATAAAAACAACTGCATTCCAGATCACCAATTTGGTTTTATTAGTCAACATAGTACCATCAAACAAGCCCACAGATTGGTACAGGTTATAAGGAAAGCCTTGGAGGAAAAGAAAAACTGCTCCGTGCTCTTTACAGATGTCTCTTTAGCCTTTGATAAGGTTTAGCAAGAAGCCCTGTTTAACAAGTTAAAACTGAACTTACCAGTGAATATCTTACATAACTTGCCGACAATTTATGATAAAAGAAGAAAACTGCTTAAGCTATCCTAAACCAATAGGGGCTGGTGTACCTCAAGGAAGTATATTAGGTCAAATTCTGTATTTGCTTTACACAACAGGTATCCGCACAAATAATTTTACTCATGCGTCGACATTTACTGATGATACCGCCTTTCTCAGAAATCATGAAGACCTTAAATAGGCCTTAAAACAACTTCAACATCACGTATCCCAGGTAGAGAAATGGGGCCCTACGTTACTTTTACTTTACGCAAGGAAACGTGCCCCCAATTCTTATTAACAGCCATACGATGCCTCAACGAATTGAGACGAAATATCTTTGCATTCACCTGGATCGTCACCTTTCATGGAAGCCACATATAAAAGCAAAATTGACGCAAATGAAATTTGACAGAAACTCTGTGATTCGTCTTGACTATAAACTTCTACTCTAAAAACCAATTTTGAAACCAATTTTTTGCTACGGTATACAATCAAGGGGCACTGCTTTTGCATCCAACAGAGAAAAAATTCAACGACGTCAAAACAAAATCCTAAGAATGATAACTGGTGCTTCTTAGTATATTAAAAACAGCAACATCCACAAGGATCTCCAAGTTCCACTAGTTAAATACGAAATCACAAACTACGTGGAAGAGTAATTAAATAAGCTTCATCCAAAATTCATTCAAATCCGCTTGCTCGCAACATCTTGCAACATAGGGGACACACCCGTCCAAAAACGAGGGATACTTTTGCGCTAAGATGAAGTTAATTTATTCTATTATGAGAACCTAAATTTTAGTCTGGCACAGGCTAGACTAATATTAACTATTCAGATTTAATACTTATTAATAAATACACAATCGGTTTCTTCGAGCTTAAGGTCAATAATAATTATTCTTTATTTGTTTTATTATTCTGCCAATATTTCGCTACTCCTTTGTGTAGCTTCGTCAGGGCTTTATTTTTATTTATTTACAAAAAATTACGGTTATTTTTCAACAAAAAATTACAAATTAATTAACAAAAAACAAACAAATGTCAAATTGAAAAAAAAAAAAAAAATTCTTAAACAGTACATATAATATTATTTAAAACATTTTTAATATCCGTTTCCGGTTTTTTTAACTAAATGCCTATAACTATGAGCTACATTCTCTGTATCCGCCTTAAAATTAATTCTACGTTCTGTTGGTACATTTATTATTTGCAACATTTCTAACATATAACGACGTCTATAATTATTCTCTGTATTTAAAACCGTTACATTTTCAAAATTTGGATAATGATTTAAACTTTCACAATGAGATGTTAAAGCTGTTTTTTGTGAATTTTTAATCCTATATTTTTGATCAGATTTATGGCCCGCTAATCTAGTCTTTAACTTATTTTTCGTGGTCCCTACATAAACTTTATTACAATTTTCTTTATCATTTCCCTTACAAGGTATTTTATAAACTAAATTTGACTTTTCTAATTTATCAACTTTATCTTTTGTCTTACTAAATAATCTTCCAACAGTATTATACATTTTATGAGCCATCTTATACTTAGTTTTATCATAAACATTTGAATTTTCTAATCTTTCAGAAAGTCCAGGTACACAAGTAATCGATTTATAAATCAAGGGCTCATTATTACTGTTTATCTTATTTTTCTTGTTTTCATGTTGTCTTATTAATTTACAAATGAGACCAATAGGAAAATTGTTATCGATCAACATATTCTTAATTAATTCTTTATTCTTCCTATGGAACTGTTTATCACTAACTGTCAAAACCCTCTCTATAAGATTCTTAGCCGTATTAATTATAATTCGTTTTGGATGTTTAGAAAAAATAGTTTATAATTCTTCCTGAAGAAGTAGGTTTCCTGTACCAATCCAATAACAAATCATTATCTTTTCTTATTACCAACGTATCCAAATATGGTAACATAGAATTATTTTCCTTCTCAACTGTAAACTTTATGTTAGGATGAAAAGAATTTAATTTTTCCAGAAATAAATCAATTTCACTATCCAGTATTATACAAAACAAATCATCAACATATTTAACCAAAAACTTAGGCTTTATAGCCATTTCTTTAACACAATCATCTAATAACTTCTCCATAACAATATCAGCCACAATAGGAGAAGCTGGGGATCCCATCGGAAGCCCTTGTTTTTGCATGTAAAATTGATTGTTATATTGAAAATAACGATTATCAATAATGCAAAATTTAAGAATACTTAAAAATAGATTCTTATCCATGGGCGTGTACTCCTGTATCTTATCCCATTCTGCCTTTATAATATCAATTGCCAAGTCTACAGGAATACTAGGAAATAATGAAACTACATCAAGTGATATAATCTTTTCATTATTATTAATCTTAATACTTTTAATCCTCTCTTGAAATTGTATTGAATTACTTATATTATATTTCGAATTAATCGTCATCTTACTAAGAATATTCGTAATAAATTTACAAAGCTCATAAGATGGCGAATTTATGCTTGAGCAAATCGGTCTGACAGGGAAATTTTCTTTATGAATTTTCGGTAGTCCGTATAATTTAGGAGCTAACGCTACATTCGTTTTAAACTTATTCTTTTCTAAAAATGTTATAATTTTTAACTTGAAAAGTTCCTCCACAAAATCATTATTTCTTTTTTGTAATTTGCCTGTAGGATCTTTATCTATCCGTTGATACGTAATATTATCACCCACAATATTACTCATCCCTAATTCATAATCAGCCCTATTAATAGCAACGGTTTTATTACCCTTATCAGAATTTAAAATCAATATATCTTTATTCATTCTTAAGAACCTTTCAGTAAACTTTACTTTGTCCATTAAAAATTTATCCCTATTAGACAATCTCATTTTATTCATATGACTATCAATAACCATAGCTAGTCTTGACCTAGCTATCTCCTGGTTTTCTTTTCCCATTAATGTCTGAACAAAATCTTCCCCCTCTGCAATAATTTTGGTCAAAGGATACTGTGTCCTCTCAACAGGAAGTGCGTGTTTTTGCCCTAATGAAAGAACTTGCTGAACATCAATAGGAATATCTAATCCTGATTTATTTTCAAACCATTTTTCATTAAATTTAATCTCAAAATCTTTGCTTTGTAAATTAACAAGACAATCTTCTTCTTATGTACCTGTTTTACTCTTTCTGTAAGTGTACTTGCTAATCTTTGCTGATATTCCAAAAAAGTTTCCATTTCTTCAACTGTAAAAAACTGTCTTAAAATATTCTTAATATATAATATTTCATTTTGGACTTGTTTCAGGTCTTCATGTTTTTGCTTGATTGCCAAACTGAGAATCTTGTTTTGTACAGCTTGAATATATCTCAATATTGTTTGTTGTATTAATTGTTGGTCATTTACATAAAAAATATTAAGAATATTTTTAGTGGAGTTTTTTATAAATTTTGGGATAATACCTTTATTATGACAACGAATTAAAAATGTAATTGAAGCCTTGGCCTTTATGATTTTCCCTCTAATGGTCTTATACCTATTTATATATGCTCTTACTATGTTATTCTTCTTAAAATTTATAAAATTCATTGTATCCACGTATTCTGCGGTGTGCTCTCCGTATTTTAATAATCTTCCAAGTTTCTTGGATTTCTTCGACCTTTATTGTTTAATAAATACACAATCGGTTTCTTCGAGCTTAAGGTCAATAATAATTATTCTTTATTTGTTTTATTATTCTGCCAATATTTCGCTACTCCTTTGTGTAGCTTCGTCAGGGCTTTATTTTTATTTATTTACAAAAAATTACGGTTATTTTTCAACAAAAAATTACAAATTAATTAACAAAAAACAAACAAATGTCAAATTGAAAAAAAAAAAAAAAAAAAAAAAAAAAATTCTTAAGGGTAATAAAACCGTTGCTATTAATAGGGCTGATTATGAATTAAGGATGAGTAATATTGTGGGTGATAATATTACGTATCAACGGATAGATAAAGATCCTACAGGCAAATTACAAAAAAGAAATAATGATTTTGTGGAGGAACTTTTCAAGTTAAAAATTATAACATTTTTAGAAAAGAATAAGTTTAAAACGAATGTAGCGTTAGCTCCTAAATTATACGGACTACCGAAAATTCATAAAGAAAATTTCCCTCTCAGACCGATTTGCTCAAGCATAAATTCGCCATCTTATGAGCTTTGTAAATTTATTACGAATATTCTTAGTAAGATGACGATTAATTCGAAATATAATATAAGTAATTCAATACAATTTCAAGAGAGGATTAAAAGTATTAAGATTAATAATAATGAAAAGATTATATCACTTGATGTAGTTTCATTATTTCCTAGTGTTCCTGTAGACTTGGCAATTGATATTATAAAGGCAGAATGGGATAAGATACAGGAGTACACGCCCATGGATAAGAATCTATTTTTAAGTATTCTTAAATTTTGCATTATTGATAATCGTTATTTTCAATATAACAATCAATTTTACATGCAAAAACAAGGGCTTCCGATGGGATCCCCAGCTTCTCCTATTGTGGCTGATATTGTTATGGAGAAGTTATTAGATGATTGTGTTAAAGAAATGGCTATAAAGCCTAAGTTTTTGGTTAAATATGTTGATGATTTGTTTTGTATAATACTGGATAGTGAAATTGATTTATTTCTGGAAAAATTAAATTCTTTTCATCCTAACATAAAGTTTACAGTTGAGAAGGAAAATAATTCTATGTTACCATATTTGGATACGTTAGTAATAAGAAAAGATAATGATTTGTTATTGGATTGGTACAGGAAACCTACTTCTTCAGGAAGAATTATAAACAATTTTTTCTAAACATCCAAAACGAATTATAATTAATACGGCTAAGAATCTTATAGAGAGGGTTTTGACAGTTAGTGATAAACAGTTCCATAGGAAGAATAAAGAATTAATTAAGAATATGTTGATCGATAACAATTTTCCTATTGGTCTCATTTGTAAATTAATAAGACAACATGAAAACAAGAAAAATAAGATAAACAGTAATAATGAGCCCTTGATTTATAAATCGATTACTTATGTACCTGGACTTTCTGAAAGATTAGAAAATTCAAATGTTTATGATAAAACTAAGTATAAGATGGCCCATAAAAATGTATAATACTGTTGGAAGATTATTTAGTAAGACAAAAGATAAAGTTGATAAATTAGAAAAGTCAAATTTAGTTTATAAAATACCTTGTAAGGGAAATGATAAAGAAAATTGTAATAAAGTTTATGTAGGGACCACGAAAAATAAGTTAAAGACTAGATTAGCGGGCCATAAATCTGATCAAAAATATAGGAATAAAAATTCACAAAAAACAGCTTTAACATCTCATTGTGAAAGTTTAAATCATTATCCAAATTTTGAAAATGTAACGGTTTTAAATACAGAGAATAATTATAGACGTCGTTATATGTTAGAAATGTTGCAAATAATAAATGTACCAACAGAACGTAGAATTAATTTTAAGGCGGATACAGAGAATGTAGCTCATAGTTATAGGCATTTAGTTAAAAAAACCGGAAACGGATATTAAAAATGTTTTAAATAATATTATATGTACTGTTTAAGAATTTTTTTTTTTTTTTCAATTTGACATTTGTTTGTTTTTTGTTAATTAATTTGTAATTTTTTGTTAAAAAATAACCGTAATTTTTTGTAAATAAATAAAAATAAAGCCCTGACGAAGCTACACAAAGGAGTAGCGAAATATTGGCAGAATAATAAAACAAATAAAGAATAATTATTATTGACCTTAAGCTCGAAGAAACCGATTGTGTATTTATTAAACAATAAAGGTCGAAGAAATCCAAGAAACTTGGAAGATTATTTTAATACTTATTGTTAGTTCAATAAAGGCGAAGATTAAATAATAAAAAATATGACAAAAAAACTACTGGCCACTTTTTATAAAGATTTTTGATCTAATTTAGCACATATGTTTACCTTTTGTTATGGGGATCAAACTTATTGAAACTTGTGATGGTCTTCCCATTATTTCACATTGCCCACATACAAATATCCTCCCGAAAAAGGCTTTTTGGGCTGCTACGAGCATTACTCTATCAGCCAACAATTTTTTTGAGAGCATACTAGCGTACTGTATTTCATAATAAAAGCTCCTTGTAATTTTTTTCAGTTTTTTTCAGATACATTGGTTTTATATCAGTGGTCTTTACAAAGAGAAACGCACTTAAAATGAGAGTATTATTGTCAGCGTTGCCATTATTTTTTTTTTATAAGAACTGCAAATTTGGAAAAAACAAATCTGCATTTTAAGTGAAAAAACAGAACATAACAAATTATATATAAAAAAAATAAAAACATAGCACAACATATCGCGCTCATTCAGTAATACAGTACTAACTGAAAAATATAAAAAAAAACCAAAATAATTCATTTTTATAAAAAAAATTAAAGTATTGCTTTTACTATATATGTTTTTGGTTATCAGTGTTTTGTAAGCTAATGTTTTTTTTATTTCAAGGCAAAATATAAAATAATCAATATTTTGTTTTATTATAACTATATTTTTTAGCTAATTCTAAGTTGATGATATGTGAAGCCTTGATTTGGCTATCTGTATTGGTAGAGTTATTTGAGCATCTATTTTGGATACAAAGATTTTTGAGTCGAAAATCTTCTTTTAGTTTTTTTATTAATTGATTTCTTTCCTTTCCTAAATGAAACTCAATATGCATTGTATGTCGCTTAAGGTGCGATGCAAACATATTCTTTAGTAACTGGTTGCATACAAGGCACTCAGCCTCTTTGAATATGTTTAAAGAAAACAAAAAAGATTTTCCCACTTAATATCCCACATAATTATTATAAATATTTTTTTCTAAAATGCTGTAAAAAAATTTATATGTATGTCCGTAGATTTTTACCTGAATTATGAAAAAGTTATCAAATTGCATAAATTTAAGTAGCTTGCTATCAATTTCTTACTGTAATTATCAAAAAAATTTTAGCTCTACCTATATTGCACACATAAAGAACTTCAAATTATTTTTGGATAATTACACACTAATTGGCAACGCTGCAGTGCAGAAAAAACATTTTTAGCTCTCTCTAAAAAATAAAAACATGCGACATACACCTACTCTGTTTGAAAGCTAACAAGCTACTAATTGAAAAATTTTTTTTTTCATATGTTTGTTGTTTTGATTATGATTACCGTATGCAATGATGAAAACAAAGCGTATGGATTGTTTATTTATGAAAGATTGTGTAATGTTAATAATTTATTATGTTTTCTTAAGTTTACGATCGAAAAATAAAATAAAAATAGCTCGCCATGAATTATAAAAGCAATATCAGTTAACAAAATACGATATTTATTTTAAAATACAATTTAATCAGGATTAGTTATTCAGTTGCTGTTGGCAAATTTTAAGAAACATTTTGGTAGGAAAACAATTTATTTTGGAAAACCCTGGTTGTATTATTCACGAAGAGAGTAAGTAAAAACCCGAAAATCTTCGTTAGCTGGGTAATATGGATGAAGACCACTGTTTTATATACTGCTTCGTAGGACAACAAGAGACTTAGTTGTACCTATCTCAATCTCATAAAGGACGAATGTGGCTTAATCCACTTCTTTGTGATGATTTTTTTTATATAGGGTCGAAAAGGAATATAATAAAAGTTACAAAATATTTTTATTTACTCATGTGATTGATTTCACACACAGATAGTGTTGTTATTGTTGTTGCGAATTCTTTGGTGAGTGGTGTGACTTTTGTTATTCAAGCACTGATATATTTATTATTACATTATATGTTAACCTTTTAACTTCTTTATTTATTATGTATTTTTTTGTTTATAACATTTTTAAAATTTATTTTACATACTTTCCTGTCAATTTCAATGATTGTTATTTTGGTTTCAAAATATGACGGGTGGCAAAGTTTTAATAAACATGACAAAACGCAAGGTCATAAGCAAAACGTTAATAGTTTTTTCAAGGTAAGCAACCGATAATAATTTCCAATGAGAATAAATAATCGATATTAAAGTCGTAATCGTAACTTTTGTTTTCTATTATAATTTATTTAATTAAAACCATAACAATAATTTGTCAATGAAAGTTTTAAGATCGCTAGTAAAATTTTATTCATTCGGGAGCGACAACGAAATTTCGCACGTTGTCATATCAATAATACTCTAACATGGAACGCATTGTTGCTTTTTTTATAATTTAATTTTTATGCTTCTAAATGTACTTGAAGACAATGTTAAACACAGAGCCCGTGAATTAATAGCAACCCAGAAAATAGCGGCCCTAAGGGTTGCCTGTACTTACCGCACCGTATCGGCAGCGGCAGTTCAGGTCATAGCGGGGATGATACCCATCGATTTGCAGGCAGAGGAGCGCATGAAGGTCTTTATGGCAAGGCAAAGTAACAGAGCAGATACGTCTTACATGGCATCTGAGAGGGATATAACTTTCCAGAAATGGCAGACGCGCTGGAACAATGATAGATATGGAAGATGGACTGCTAAACTAACCCCAGAAGTGGCAAAATGGGTGACCAGGAAAACGGGAGACACAAACTATTATATAACGCAGATGCTATCAGGGCACGGATACTTTAGAAAGTACCTTCACGGAATGGGCAAGTGTAGCACACCGATGTGCTTTTACGAAGAACACGAAGCTCAGGATGATGCAGAGCACACATTCTTCAGGTGCAAGCGCTGGGAGGAATATCGGGAAAACCTGATTGTAGCGATAGGCGAAAATATAGTGGACAAGATGATCGAGGACGAGGAAAAGTGGAATGCCATATCTACTTTTTGTGAAACCGTACTACGTATGAAGAAAAAGGATCTAGACGAGGAACAGGCCCAACAAATGATTCCAAATTAGGGGCGATGGTAGATGGGGGCTTGGACGCAAGCTACGGTCCGAGGACGGTTGTTTGACCGCAACAGGGAGCCACCTCGAAGTAATGCGAAAGCGGTTCCGGGGTGGATATGGCTCCCAGAGATGACGAGGAGGGTTTTTTAGTCGGTAACACAGGAGTGAGCCCGACATAACTCGTTGAGTGACGACTCAACGATTATGCGTAATGCATTTTTCCCAACCTCACCCCAAAAAAAAAAAAAAAAAAAAAAATGTATTTTTTTAAAGGATTTAGTAATTGTTAAGAAGTAAAGTCTAATACGGATAGTGAAAAACTTAATGCTTTTTTTTAATTTTTAAGGCTAAGTTATATATTATTAATTTGGTAACAGTTTAATATACAAATTTTTGATTTTTAGTTTGGCTTAAGTTCATATAATTTCTTTTTATTAGAAAAAAGCTGATTTTTCTACCGATACTAGCCGAGTAGAATGCATTTTCGAAAGCAGCTACGCAATTTCATCATCAGTACTCTTTGAACCGTAGTAGTGTATTTGACTGTAAACATCACCTATTTAACTTACACGTAACAGTGAAAGGAATACGGCATGACTGTTTTCTTTCGTTTTTACTTTGTAAGTTAGGACGAAGTTTACTTTTCATATACATACAGTTTAATATAATTAATTTATTAATTTAAGGAATAAGGATTACATTTTAGAACTTTATTGATATTTTCGGTGACTTTTAAATTAATTCACATAAACAAAGCATAGAAATTTTATTTAACTTTTTAATTATTTTTTTAAACTTTTTCTTTTTATTTAAAATTTTGATACTTTTTATAAACTATTAAATAGCTCTCAATTAAATAAGTCCCAATAAAATTTAAATAACTCCTAACTTTAAAAATTTAAATAACTCTTAATGAAATAAAACCCAATCAAAATGAAATAGTCCCTAATTGAAAAAAGTAAAATTAGGTAACAACGCTAAAAAAATATTATTTGTCACAAATTTAGCTGCTTTTTTGGTTTGACGCTTATGACGCATACAAAATTAAAAGGTAGATCTAGTTTTTGCGTTCGCTGCTTAACGTCCCATGCTCTGTACTTTGTTTATGTTTGTTATTTTTTTAAGTTTTGCTTAATAAAACAAAAAACAAATTCATTCGTACAAAATATATGGCAATCTTGTTATTTAAATATATTTTTACAGTTGCTAAACTTTACCTTTTTTAAACTTTTTTAAAATAAAAAATTCTTTCAATTATACTATAATCTAATAATTTAAATAACTAAATTTACTTACATGTAAGTTAAATAGTTGATGTTTACAGCCAAAAGGACACTACTACTGTTCAAAGAGTACCTGATGATGAAATTGCGTAGTTGCTTTCGAAAATGCATTCTACTCGGCTGCTATCAGTAGAGAGAACCTGCTTTTACAAATAAAAGTTTCTTTCAACATTAACGGAAAAATTTTAATTTCTTCTAATAAAAGAAAATTATATAATGAACTTAAGCCAAAATAAAAAGCTAAATTTGTATTCAATTCACTTAATTTTACTTTATGCTCAACACAAATAAACTTTTAAAACTAAATGTATTTCTATTATCACTTTAAGTCTGTGGTTATAAGAAGAATGCTGCTTCAAAATATTATTGCAAAGGGTAATGAATAATTGTCCAAAACGAAGTGAACGCCCTAAGTGTCCTTTTTATTTTATATATAAATTTCAAACAATAAGTGTATCTGGTGTTACTAATTAAAAATAAAAACAATAAAAACTTTACAAATTTAAAACCGTCAACGTATTTTGTGAAAGATTATCGTCTACTCTAATCCTTTACACTCTGTTGATGTTCGTTGGGGTAATGACCGTATGATAAGGGCAAGTTGTTTTCTTGCTTTTTGTTATTGTTTTAATTTATTTATTTCTCTGTTGCCATTAATTCCCATGGTTTTTATTGTTATAGTCTTTTAAATGACCAAAGACTTCAAAAACAGCAAAACCATTTTATTCAATTCAAAAAGTGTTTAAAAACACACCGTCATAATACATATTGTGATACAAAGCAGCACATCCATGCTATGACATTGAAACAACGACAGTGATGGCATTGCTTTCTCTTAATTAAAATACTGACAACGATGTTGATAACAAGGCTTTTATTATAAAAACATACCTCTCAGAAATAGGCCAACAATAACATGTTGAAAACAAAAGGGGACAAGATAAAGTGTTGCCGCCAGTTTCAGTGCTGTTGGAAAAACAGCCACAACTCCTGATTTCTGTTTATTTTTGTTTTTATATTTTGCTTTGTTCTTTAAACACTCTATCCTTGTTTAAGGGTAGAAAATCTCTGGCTAAAGAAAATAAATCTGAATTATTAGAGTAATTTCTTTACAAGTATGTGAATTTGTTATTACTTATGTATGCCATGGGTGTACTTCTGTTTTGCCGCAACAATGGAAATGATAACTACTTTATTTCTAAAACGGTGCATACGTAGAAGAACGTTATGCTAAAAAAAGTTTTTGAACTTTCATTTAGTTTAAAGTTAACACAAAATTTTATTAGAATAATATATGGTTTTACACATCTTGCGATGAAAATTGAGGATGTCAAGTTCACAAAAAAGAAGATTTTTAACGTATATATAGCTTTTCTAATATTTAAAGCAGAAATAATTTTTCAGGTATGTACGTATGTACGTACTTGTTGATTCTATAAGGTTTTCTTATAAATTGTAAATTAAAGAGATTTCTTATTGATTTTATTAGGCTAACTTGATTATTTTTTAAAAAAGGTTTTCCTTATTGATTTCATTAGGTTCCTTTGTTAATAAGAATATCTTCTTGATTTTATTAGACTGCTTGGTTAAATTTGGTGGGTAAATAAAAGTAATATTTACACTTTATAAACCAGGGTGGTTTGTTGGTTGAATGGATAGAGCGTCCGCCTTGCGTTCATAAGGCCGCAGGTTCGAGTCGATGCTGAGACCGGTTATCTATGTAAGTAAAACTAATAAAAATAAATAGGTTTCTGTGTAATTAATATTAAAAAAATATATAGTAAAAAAAGTATTAATAAAAAATCAATAAAGTTATGAGAAACGAAATTAGAAAATATTTTTTTTTTTAATTAAATTAAGATAGCCTAATAAAATAAAAAAACCTTTTTGTAAAAAAACAAAAGAATACCTAATAAAAACCATAAGTTTTCTTATTGATTTTTTAAAAAAGGTTTTCCTTATTAAAACAATAAGACTTCCTTCCTGAAAAAAAGCCATAGAGACATCTTCTAAATTTTGTTTTATTTTATTAGGTAATTACTAGGCACTGTTTTTTTGGGAATTTTTGTAACGAAATATTTTTAAGTTCGAAATTCATTTAAAGGTTTATAACATTTTATAGAATAACTTAAATATTGGTTTGAAAAAAAAATTTGCATATAAAGGAAGGGGTGAAAAAAGTATTAAAAAGAAAGAACTCGGGAAAATGTAAATAGTTTGTTATTTTTTGAAATTTTCTTAAATTATTTAGAAAAGTAAATTTTGCGTGATTCTTTACATAGCCCTAGTCCGGAATATTTTTTATTTTTGTAACTTCCGATTTTAATCTAGATCAATAGCTTTTATTATTATATTAAAATTACTTTTTGCTCATTTTATATTAAATATTTCTTAACTCATAATCTCATAAAATGCAAACAGAGACAGAAATGTAAAACAGGTCTTTCTGAACACTTATTTGGCTTTTAGTCTCAAATAATTTCGAATGAACAGTTTAAGGCGTTCATATAAAGAAGAAAAAATATTTTAGCTGGTCACTTCCGCACCAATAAACACGTTCAGTTGACAGGGAGCCCAACTGTAAAATACCAAAAATGGTTGGAAATCACTATTTCCTCCCTTAAACAAACCCCCAATCAGCGCTTCGAGTTTTTTCTACCAAATACACCTGCAATTTAACTCGTTTAGCAGATGATCACAGAGTCTCACACTGCTCTGCTCCCTGAGACCAGGGCTGTCAGTTACGGCGATTTTACGCCAAATGTGGCGATTTTTTAGTGCTCTTGGCAATTAAAATTTAGTTTTGATGCCATGGCGACATTGTTGGCGATTATTTTAACAAACGGCAAAGTTTTTTAACTAACTTATGATGAACAAATTTAATACAAATCAGTGTTGCAAAAGTTGTTACCATCGTACTTTTGTTGATGATATTGGATGGTGGAAAATATCGCGTTACTCCTCTGGCTATTTTGCTTTTTGTAGTTAATATTTTAAATGATTTAGTTTTGCTTCTTGCCAACTATTTTTTTCTTTCCATGAGATTTTCTTGAAAACTTGAGAACGTTAATATACTCCGTTTTACGAGAGCCTGTGAAAAATTTTTTTTGTAATGTTATTTTACAATCAAAGGTTTTGAATAGTAAATAATAAATAGGTTTAAAAAACGTGACTTTAAGATTACTTTAAAGCCTTTAATGGTGAATTACGTACAATATTTTGACCCAAAATGGTACAGAAGGAACAGATGAAGCTGAAGTTTATAGCTTACTAAATGCATCTTTTTAATTTCTTGAATTAGTTGCTATATAAGCAAAAAAACGTTTTTTCAACTTTCTATGTATAGATTCACAAATTTAAAAACTATACTGAAGGTAATATTAACATAACTCGCATATTACTCCTTTTTGTATATAAAAACCTTGTTTGCCACAGATTTTATAAAACAAAATTACTGCAATACTAATTAAGTTGGTGTTTTAATCTCAGCAAAGTTTTTAATATTTAACAACACTTAACAAAGTAACTGCCATTCTACGTATTCTCTTATTTATACATATTTTCAATTCTTCCTTTTAATTTTTTGGTGTACAAAAAAAAATTAATTTTTACTTTAATTAAATAGTAATTTATTTTTATTTAATTAATTTAATAAAAAAAAACATTAATATTTCATATGTTTATTTAAGTAAAATAATTTTTGAGTTTTTTGCATCAAAAACAATAGATTTTTATTATGGCGAATTTTTTGGCGACTTTTTTTGTTTTTAAACTCAAAAAAATATTTTTTGGCGATTTTGGATACCCGTTTTGGCAATAGACCCTGAGACTCGAAAAACCTCAGTTATACCGAGGTAATAAGCACGCTTAAAACAAAACCATCTTACAATTACCACCCACACAAAACAATCGATTTTCTTATCTTTTTATCTCATTCTTAATAAATTCATTCACTAATCTCTCAAATTGTATCTTTTCCCACACTATTCTTTCCTTTAGGTTTTTGAATCTGTCTGGATAAATATTTTTTCCGATTTGTAAAAAAAAAACAAATTTTTCAGTCATGTAAAATAATAATTTTCTATTGAATTTTTAAAACTAAAAAAATTCAAATTTAAGTTGAGCAACAAATTATTGTAAAAAAAATCTGTTTTAAAATCTACAGTAATTTTGGGAATATATTAGGGTTATAACATAAGAAACACATCCTATTCCATCTTAAAAAAAAACGGAGGATGCACTCGTTTGAAGAAGAGGGAAACTGTTGCCCTTAGATGAAATCATTAGAATTGTGTGAAAACTTTAATTTGAGAACTTACATTTTAGTCGGGCACTGGCTGGACTAATGCAATTTTATTTATTTTTAAAATTTGGACACTAATTGTTAGTTCGCAGAAGCAAAGATTTAATAACAAAAGATATGAAAAAAATTTATTGAAGTTAAATCCGGTGGCGACTTCAAAAGTAATATTACAGGTAATTGTACAACGATGCCTTTACCAGAAAAAACTTTACTTACAAAATAAGTAGAATTCCCGTTAAGCACTACTTACAATTCGACTGTAAAAAGTACTTATTTTTGTTCGCGATGTCCCAAAACGAAGCCGATATTATTTTGCTAGTCATACCCTAAAAAATAAGTTTTTATATTTTTAATGATTTAATTTAAAAAATAAGTAGTCGCAAATAGTTTTTAAATAAGAAGACTTTTTTTAATTTTATTTTTATTCTATATACATACTTCATATTTTTAATTTAAAAATTTAATTTTTTGTACTTACCGTAGATAAGATTCGAACCAGGGACTTTCCCCACATTGCCCCCTAGGGCAATGAGACACTTTGTTTTTTAATGGAAAATAATACATTAAAACAACAAGTTTTGTTCTGCTTGATTTGCTGAAGTAATTTGAATTGACAATTATCTTTTTTTTCATATTTTTATTATTGAATCTTCGCCTTTGGCGAACTAACAATAAGTATTCAAGTCTCAAAACTATTTAATTTTTATTAGACCAGCCAGTGCCAGACTAAAATTCAAATTCTCATAATGAAATTAGTTAATTCAGTAGTTTCATCTAAGTGCAATAGTATCCCTTCTTTTCAGACGAGTGTGTCCACTATGTTGCAAAATGTTTCGAGCGAGCGGATTTTGATGTATTTCCAGCTTGTTTAAATACTTATCCACATAATTAAAAATTTCGCATTTAACTAGTGGAACTTGCAGATCTTTGTGGATGTTGCTGTTTTTAATGTACCAAGGAGCACCAGTTATCATTCTTAGTATTTTATTTTGACGGCGTTGAATTTTTTCAATGTTGGAGGCGGAAGCAGCGCCCCATAATTGTATCCCGTAGCACCAAATTGATTTAAAAATTGAGTTGTAAAGTAAAAGTTTACAATAAAGACGTAGCACAGAGTTTCTACCGATTAGCCAGTGGATTTGGGCCGTTTTAAGTTTCATCTGTGTCAACTTCGCATTTATATGTGACTTCCATGTGAGGCGGCGATCCAGGTGAATGCCAAGATATTTCATCTCAATTCGTTGAGGCACCGTATGGTTGTTAATAAGAATTGGGGGCCACGTTTCCTTGCGTAAAGTAAAAGTAACGTGGGGCTC
Organism: Melanophora roralis; assembly: GCA_963583895.1. Classification (NCBI taxonomy): domain Eukaryota; kingdom Metazoa; phylum Arthropoda; class Insecta; order Diptera; family Rhinophoridae; genus Melanophora; species Melanophora roralis. Next base: position 66,301,030 of record OY757190.1, on the reverse strand, counting down.
CATTTCTCTACCTGGGAAACATGATATTGAAGTTGTTTTGAGGCCTCTTAAGGTTTTTATGAATACTGAGAAAGGCGGTATCATCAGCAAATGTCGACGTATGAGTAAGATTGTTTGTAGGCATATGTGTTGTGTAAAGCAAGTACAGAATTGGACCTAGTATACTCCCTTGAGGTACACCAGCCCCTATTGGTTGAGAAGAACTTATTTGGTTACCCTCTTTAATCATAAATTGTCGGCCGGTTATGTATTTTTCTAAAAGGTTGAATATATTAGAGGGAAGGTTGAGCTTTAATTTGTTTAACAGGCCTTCATGACATACGTTGTTGAACGCTTGAGAGACATCTATAAAGAGCGCGGAGCAGTATTTTTTTCCTCAAAGGCTATTCTTATAACCTGTACCAATCTGTGGGTTTGTTTGATTGTACTATGTTGATTTCTAAAGCCAAATTGGTGATCCGGAATGCAGTTGTTTTCATTCAGGATCGGAGTAGTCTTGTTTTTAAGCAATTTCTCAAACAATTTGGACATAGTTTGTAACAGACTTATAGGCCTGTAAGACTCCACCTTCGAAGGATCTTTTCCCAGCCTAGGAATCATCTTTACCAAGGCAACTTTCCATACTGGCGGGAAATGTTCGAGCCGTAGTATGGCGTTAAAAATAAAAAGAATTATTCTTTTTGCTGTGCAAGGCAGGTCCAAAAGCAATTTGTTCCTGATTTCATCAATGCCAGGAGCTTTTTTAGCATTCAAATTATTGATAGCCTCTACGACATCTGACAACTGAAAACGTATTTCCATAGGACATCTAGCAACAACAGGAGGTAATTTACTCATGTCAGTGCATGTATTTTCAGTGAAGACATTTGTTAAATGAGTTGCGAATAGATCACATTTTTCTTCATCACTTCTTGCCCAGGATCCTCTTAGATTACGTAGTGGTGGTTTCGCGATAACGGGTTTTTTAAGATATTTCGCTGATCGCGATAGTGAATAATTCGTCTGAGGAGTCGAGTCTAGACGTTCGAGGTGTTCCTTAAGAGATGCCAATCGGTGAACCTCTAGCAAAATTTTCAATTGGTTTGTACATTCCTTCAACTTGGTTTTAGGTTGGGTTGATCTTTGCTTTTGCCATTCTCTCTTTGTTGTATTTTGTCTGACGATAGTAAGAAGAAGCATGATCAACGGCTTTTTTTATGTTCTTATTAAGGCTGCTCAGACAATCATCGATGTCTTAGGGAGTTTTTAGCGGTGACAAATTTTTTGTATTTTAACCAATCTACTTTCTTAGTTTAAAAAAAATTACTAGTTGCTATTTGGTGAGGACTACAAATAGTAGTTATTGTTGGTGAGTGGTCAGAAGATAATTCCAAGTAGGCTTGGGCATCAATAAGCTCCGGGGATATACCTTTTGCTACGCCAAAATCTATTACGTCTGGTATTTTTTTGTGGTCTGTTGGCCAATAGGTTGGTTGTCCAGTTGAAATAACGAAAAGTCCCATTTCAGACACGGAATCATACAAGACATAGGCGGGAGCCCCAGTACGGGTGCTTAGCGTTATAGTCTCCAGCAGCTATAAAGCGGGGACTGTTGTACTGATCCTTCGTTATGGAGAATCTGAGTGGACAATAAACTGACGAAACAACGATATTATGGTAAAATTCATTAATGCAGACGTTTGTTGCTTGTATATAACTTTAGGAGAGACCACCAATCCATTGGTGTTTGATTCTCGATTTGATTATTATAGTCGAGCCACCACATGATCTATCTCTGGATTCTTTTGAATCGTAAAAAGAATAGCCTCTAATTTTAAAATTACTCGTAGATGTCATATGCGTCTCAGAAATCAACATGGCATCAATTTTTTGGTTTATAAAAAAATATTAAAGTTCGTTTGTTGGCACCTCTTGTTGTGTTGTAGACTGGGTAGTCTTACGTGCATTGGGCTGGTTAATGCGTTGGCGTAGGAAACTTGACTTGTAGTTAGTTGTGCTAATGGAGGCATGTTTGTAGTTGGTATATTTAAAGGCTGGGGAGGGGCAGGAACTACTTTTGGCTTAGATAAGCGTTTAACTGGATCAAAAACGGGACAACCTCTGTAGTTGGCCGTGTGGTTTCCTCCGCAATTGCTGCATTTCTTTACCCGAGGATCATCTTTTGGCTTTTCGCACTTGGTCGTAGCATGCAGGTCACCACACACAACACAAACAGAAGGCAACTTGCAATAAGCCTTGGTGTGACCATATTCCTGGCAGTTTAAGCACTGTACGGGCCCAGATCGCTTATGTGGTCATAAATAGGGTGAGTCTCATTCTTTTTTGAATTTACATCACCAGGCTCAAGCTCCACTCGGAATATTGGTTGGGGATACCTTTCTCTGTTTCTAATGTTTGAAACAAACTTGGCTTTAAAGCCTTTGCTGCACAGACTGGCCTTAATCTTCTCTGGGTCAACATTTGAATCAATACCTTTGATAACAACCTGGAGACCTTTTGCGTTCTTAAGTTGATAGGTGTAGAAGCTTTTCTAATGTTTTTCAAGTTCGGAAACCGTAGTGCGGTAAGCGTTTTCGTGATTCACTTGAATTTTAGTTTCAAAAATGCTACCACGCTTTATGTTCGAAACATAAAAGTTGTTTTCGCCTATTAATTCAACTAAAAACTTTCTGAGGTCATTTGAGTTTTTTCAGTTTGCATTCTTAATCTCGTAGTGTACGGACGTGTGTACGCGAGTGTAATATTGTTAATAGGTGATATTAGTAATAGGTAGCAAACGAAATTATTAATATACATTAATACACAAAAAAGTGAGAAAAGAAAAACAAAAACAACAATCTAAATAAAAAAAAGCGAACTGTTAATGAGTAACAGTAATCGTAGTGACAGTGGGCCTGATAGCCGAAATGCTTACATTGTGTTAAGCAGTGTTAGCAATGAGAACATAAGAGACCCTGAATTTAATAGAAATTATTTAAGTGCGAGACCAAAAATAATTACAAGCAATCTTAGTTCAAGTGCGCCTAATTTAGATAAATGTACTGAACAAGGGACTAATTTAGCCCAATCTTTATTTAATAATTATAAAAAAAATTCTGAGGTACCATCTTTGTCGCGGTCACCATTATCAAATTCTGGAATTGAACCTGCAGCTGCTAAAGCCGCATCAAGCTTAATTTCTGCACCGGCACCTAAGATCCAGGTAGGGATGGACCGCTATGTGACAGTTCTTAAAAGGGGAAGAAGCCCTAAATCGGCAGAACCATCTCAACCTGCAAAAATTTTAAAAGACGATGAAAGGCCAACCTCATCGCAAAATCGTTTTGCAATTTTACAAGAGGATAATGAGGCCCCCGTTAGTGAAAGAAAGTCCTTTAAGCCACCTCCCATTTATTTGAGGGAAAAAAACTCAAATGATCTCGTAAAGTTTTTAGTCGGTTTGATTGGGGAAAATAACTTTTATGTTTCAAACGTTAAACGCGGTAACATATTTGAGACAAAAATTCAAGTGAACCATGAAAACGCCTACCGCGCTACGGTTTCGGAGCTCGAAAAACTTAACAAAAACTTCTATACCTACCAACTCAAGACCGCAAAAGGCCTTCAGGTAGTCATTAAAGGCATTGATTCTAATGTTGACCCAGAAGAGGTCAAGACCAGTTTATTAAGCAAAGGGTTTTTGGTTAGGAGGGTATTCAATATGAGAAACAGGGAAAAACACCCCCAACCATTATTCAGAGTGGAGCTTCAGCCTGGTGATATCAAATTGAAAAAAAATGAAACTCACCCCATCTATGATTTAAAATATATTATGCACCGACGAGTTACTGTGGAAGTGCCACATAAGCGATCTGGGCCCGTACAGTGCTTGAACTGCCAGGAGTATGGCCACACTAAAGCTTATTGTAAGCTGCCTACTGTTTGTGTTGTGTGTGGGGATCTGCACAATACAACCAAGTGCGACAAGCCAAAAGATGATCCTAGGATGAAGAAATGCAGCAACTGCGGGGGAAACCACACTGCCAACTATAGGGGTTGCCCTGTTTTTAATTTGGTTATGCGCTCAACTAAGCCGAAAATAGTTCCTGCCCCTCCCCAGCCTTTAGATATACCAACTACAAATATGCCTCCGTTAGCACAACCAACTACAAATCAAGTTTCTTACGCCGCTGCATTAAAGTCTAGCCAGCCTAATGCACGTAAGTCTACCGAGCCTACAACACAACAACAAGTGCCAACAAGTGAACCAACTGGTCCCAATTTTAGCCGCCTGGAAGCCGTAATTGACAATATGGTCAAACAATTCACGCAGGTAATGGCGCAAATGGCTAGCATGATGCAGGAGATGCAGAAAATGCAGTCTGCTCTTCTGCAGGCCATGCTTAAAAGACCATGAACTGCCTCAGGGTTTGTTTCTGGAACGCAAACGGCATCCGCCAACACAAAAATGAGCTCGAATACTTTTTAACACACCAAAAAATCGATGTGATGTTGATTTCCGAAACTCATATGACATCTAGAAGCACGTTCAAAATAAGTGGCTATACTTTTTATGATTCGAAAGATCCCAGGGATAGATCCTGTGGTGGTTCAGCTATATTAATTAAATCAAGAATCAAACACCAATGGATGGGTGGTCTCTCCGAAAGTTATATACAAGCAACAAACGTCTGCATCGATGGATTTTACCATAATCTCGTTATTTCGTCAGTTTATTGTCCACCCAGATTCTCCATAACGAAGGATCAGTACAACAGTTTCTACAAATCTTTAGGTCCTCACTTTATAGCTGCTGGAGACTACAACGCTAAACACACATACTGGGGCTCCCGCCTAATAAGTCCCAGAGGTCGTATCTTGTATGGTTCTGTATCGGAAATGAGACTTCACGTTATTTCAACTGGGCAACCAACATATTGGCCAACTGACCACAATAAAATCCCAGACGTAATAGATTTTGGCGTAGCAAAAGGCATACCCCCTGAGCTTATTGAGGCTCAACCCTCCTTGGATTTATCTTCTGATCACTCACCCACAATTTTTACTATTTGCAGTCCTCACCAAATTGCAACTAGTGATATTTTTCTGTCAAAAAGAATAAACTGGTTAAAATACAAAAAATTTATCAGCACGCACTGTTCGGAACACCAATCTTTAAAAACTGCCGAAGAAATCGATGAGTGCCTGAGTAGCCTCAATGAAAATATTAAAAAAGCCGTTGAAAATGCTTCTTCTACCTACCGTCAGGCCAGATACAACAAAATTTACTCAAGCGATGTTGAAAAGCTCTTATCTGAAAAAAGGAGAGCCCGAAGAGAATGGCAAAAGTATAGATCGCCCTTACTTAAGAATAAGCTGAAGGAATGTACAAACCGATTAAAAAACATGCTGGAATTACATAGAATGTCATCATTGAAGGAATACCTGGAAGGTCTAGACGCGACTCCTCAAACAAACTATTCGCTATGGCGAACAGCGAGACATCTTAAAAGACCCGTAATCGCAAAACCACCACTGCGTAACCTGAGAGGATCCTGGGCTAGAAATGACGAAGAAAAATGCGATCTGTTCGCAAGTCATTTAAGGAACGTCTTCACTCCTAATTCATGCACTGACGTGAGAGAATTACCGCCTGTTGTAGCAAGACGTCCTATAGAAATACGTTTCCAATTTTCAGATGTTATAGAGGCAATCGCTAACCTAAATGACAAAAAAGCTCCTGGCGTTGATAAAATAAGCAACAAAATGCTTTTAGAGCTACCCTTTACAGGTAAAAGAATTATTCTTTTTGTTTTTAATGCCATAATTCGGCTTGAACACTTTCCGCCAGTATGGAAAGTTGCCTTAGTGAAGATGATTCCCAAGCCTGGTAAAGATCCTTCGAAGGTGGAGTCATATAGGCCTATAAGTTTGTTACCAACTTTGGCGAAACTATTCGAAAAGCTGCTTAAAAACACGCTGAGTCCGATCCTGAATGACAACAACTGCATCCCAGATCACCAATTTGGTTTTAGAAGTCAACATAGTACAATCGAACAAACTCACAGACTGGTGCAGGTTATAAGAAAAGCCTTTGAGGAAAAGAAGTACTGCTCCGGGCTTTTTATCGATGTCTCTCAAGCATTCGATAAAGTATGGCACGAAGGCCTGTTAATCAAACTAAAACTCTATCTACCAGCTAATATTTCAAGCCTGCTAGAAAAATACTTAACCGGCAGACAATTTATGATCAAAGAGGGAAACCAAATAAGTTGTTCCCAACCAATAGGGGCTGGTGTACCTCAAGGGAGTATACTAGGTCCAATTTTGTACTTGCTTTACACAGCAGATATGCCAACCAACTGTTTTACGCACACGTCCACATTTGCTGATGATACTGCTTTTCTCAGTATTGATAAAGATCCTAAAGAGGCTTCGAGTCAACTGCAACAACACGTTAGCCAAGTTGAGAAATGGGCAAGGTTATGGGGAATAAAAATAAATGAACAAAAATGTACTCACATAACTTTTACCTTACGCAAAGAAACGTGCCCTCCAATCACTATTAACAACCATTTGGTGCCTCAACGATCCGAGACAAAATATCTTGGTATTCACCTGGATCGCCGCCTCACATGGAAGCCTCATATAGATGCAAAGCTGACGCAAATGAAACTTAAAGCTGCACAAATCCACTGGCTTATAGGTAGAAACTCTGTGCTTCATCTGGATTGTAAACTTCTACTATACAACTCAATTTTAAAATCAATTTGGTGCTACGGTATACAATTATGGGGCACTGCTTCCGCCTCTAACATAGAAAAAATACAACGCCGTCAAAATAAAATCCTAAGAATGATAACTGGTGCTCCATGGTATGTCAAAAACAGCAACATCCATAAGGATCTAGAAGTTCCACTTGTTAAATTCGAAATCCTGAAATATGTGGACAAGTATTTAAATAAGCTGGAAACACATCCAAACCCGCTTGCTCGAAGTATCTTGCAACATAGTGGACACTCCCGTCTAAAAAGGAGGGATACTATTGCGCTTAGATGAAGATAACTATTTATATTATGAGAACGTAAATTTTAGTCTGGCACTGGCTGGACTAATATTATTTCCTTAGTCTTAAGATTTGAAAACTTATTGTTAGTTCGCTAAAGCGAAGATTCAATAATAAAAAAAAATATGCAAAAAAAAAAAAAAAAAAAAAAAAATTTGAGTTTTTCTCTCTTAAATATATTGGGGGAGGCTTAAATGACTTCCTTTCGGGTAATGGGGCATCATTTTCCTCCTGCTGGGTTGGTAACCTCTGCCGATTTGGGGCTTCTTCCCCTCTTAAGAACTGTTATATAACGTTCCATTCCTACTTGGACCTTTGAAGCTTGTGAAGAAAATGGACTGTGACCGTCTTTAGCAACTGTAGGTTCAATTTCTATAATCAATAAGGAAGACCGCGATGAGGATGGTACCTCGGTATTTTTTTTATAATTTTTAAAAAGAGATTGGGCTAAATTTGTCCCTTGTTTAAAACACTTATTTAAATTTGGTGCACTTGCACTTAAATTGTTTGTATTTAATTTTGGTTTCTCACTTAAATAGTTTTTATTGTATTCAGGGTCTCAAATGTTTTCATTGCTCACGCTTGTGGAGCTTAACCCAATATAAGCATTTCTGCTATTAGGCCCACTGTCACGACGATTACTGTAACTCATTTACCGTTTGCTTTTTTTTATTAAGTTTGTTTTGGTTTTTTTTCACTTATGTATACAACTAGCACGTGCCCCGCTACTTCGTAAGCGCAGTTTTAGAAATTTATTAAGTGAAGTGATGTTTTGTGCCTTTATTTCTTAAACTATTACCTGCAAAACGCAATTTAAATGAAGTTTCTACCTTTATTGGTTAGAAAATTGCAAAAGTACCTAAAAAGTTTCAAAATGTAATTTGTACCCTTTCTTCTATCCTCTAGGGTCTTAAGTTTTTAAAAAGTATAAAAAAATATTCATATTTTGTCAAGACTTGTCGAACGCAGTTTGAATTATGTTTCTATTTTTATTGCTACAAAAAGTACGTAAAAAGTACCTTTTTACAAATTTGTACTTTTTTGTCTGCCCCTTAGGGTCTAGATTTTTAAAAAAGTTTAAAAAATATATTCATATTTTGTCCTGACCTGTCGAACGCAAATTAAACTACGTTTTTACCTTTATTAGTTAAGAAGTTACAAAAAGTACCTAAATATTACAAATATGTAATTTGTACCCTTTTTTGTGCCTAAGGGTCCAAAATTTTTAAAAAGTATCGAAAACATATTCTTATTTTGTCGATACCTGTCGAACGCAATTTATATTACGTATTTATCACTCACTATTGGTTAAAAAGTTACAAAAAGTACCAATATAGAATTTTTACCCATTTTTTAACCCTTTTTTTACCCCTCAACGTCCAAATTTCAAAAAAGTGACAAAAACGTATTCATATTTTTTTAGTATCTGTCGATTGCATTTTGAACTATGTCTGTACCTTCACTCATTTTAAGCCCCTTCGGGTCCGAATTTCCCGAAATCCCGTCTTAGTGGATCTAAACATAAGGAATGGTACCCATTACAAGTTAAATAACAAATAGAAGAAAAGTAGCAATTAAGGCTACGAAATAATGAATCAAGGAATTCTTTGCAAAAAAGTTTGTAAGTGAAGTTTTGGCTGGGTTATTTTGGAAAAAAGACTAGTTGAATGTAAGCAGGACGAGTGGCACTCCCCATACGAATTAAAAATTTTTATAAAATTTTTGACACTCTTTATCTCTGAGACTATAACGGCTATCGACTTCAAATATTTTACAAGAAGTAATTGTACAATAATGTCTACATTGGTGAGCAAGGGCAAGAGCAGCCCCATTCAAATGAAATACTGTTATGAAACTTTTGGTACGAAATATCTCGAAAACTAATAAAGCTTTCGTCGTCAAAACTTTATCAAGGAATTAAATTTTGTTTTTTTTTATTTAAAAGAAAATTTTGTTGGATAGGAGCCTGGAAAATAGCACCGCCCATACAAACCTAAAAATTTTAGGAAGTTTTCTATTTCAAAAATTAGGACAGATTTGAAAACAACTTGGCAAACTCAGATGTCTAGGTATACAAAATGAGCAATGTTCAGATTATACAAGTTTCGGCAAAGCCGAATACAGCGATCTTACTTCTTATTTTAAATTTTTTTTATTTGCTTTTTAAACTTTTTGTGATATTAACACATGAAACAAGCTTTAAGTCATCTGTTAGCTGACAACAAAAGCAATGAACTTTGTAAAAATTACAAAATAGAGTATAAGGTAGTCCCTAGCAACTTTAGTTATTTTAATTTTTATTCAAAACTTAGAAAAATAGAATTTTACATCGCTGAGTAAAACAAAGTTCTACCATAAACTTTAAATTAAAAGCCAATCGATTTTATGGACGGTTTATGCAAAACACATCTTTATTGTCCTGAAATAGTTTGAACTTATAAGCAGACACTCTTAGGGAAGTAAACATTATTTTGTAATAATTTTTTTAAAAAACATACTCGGTGTGTGTTTGTGCGCACATTTTTATTTTTATGAGGAACACCAAACGATAAGTTGGAAATTAAATAAAAATTTCCTATATATGGGGTATATACATATGTATATGTATATATATGTATGTATGTACATTTTTAATCCTTTAACACAGAGTTTTTGAAGTTTTCAAAATTGCTCTGCTGTTCATGACCCAATGGGTATTAGTAATCTCTAAGATATGTTTAAGAGCAGTTTAAATAGTGTGAATAAGATATGATCAGAAATCCGAGTATTTTGGCTTTATTTTATTTCTCAGTAAAATTCTTTAAAAAAATATTTTACTTTCAAAGTTTATTATGCCTAGATAATGAAGAAAGGAGTACAGAATTTTGCATTGCCGACTATACATGCTTATTTTGGTTTTTAATTTTAAGGGTTGATTGGCTTGCTGGGTGTATTGTTTGTGTCACATTGCATGCTTTGAATTCACATTATAACGCGTTCAGATATTGACATCAGTTTTGCTGTTGTTGTTGCTACTAATTTCATTGTTCAAAACACCAAAAAATATATTTATGTAAATATATTGGTAGCATCCAACAAATGAAAATATATAAAATTGGTGTCAGTATGTTGAAATGGAATACTCTAACTCACAACAAACATACATACATATATATGAAAGGTCCTAAGTATTTTACGAGCAGTAGTTGTAGTGGATTGACCCAAATCAAATTTACATTTTATTTAAATTAAATTTAAATTGAGGATATAAAAATATATGTTAATTTTATTTCGATCAATAGGAACACTAAAACAACAAGAAATACCTATAAGCTTACACCGGATTCCAAAAGAAAAATAGCAAAATAAGTAAATAAGCCTTTAGATATGTACAGACGGTTGTCAGATATTACAATGTTGGCAGAGCTATCGATGCACTAACAATGGATTGGCAATAAAAAAAATTTTAGTTAAAACGGTCGTAAGATATTTGTCAGAAAAGCAAAAAAATTTTATTGTAAGACGATTGTCTGACAATAACTTTATCTGCTGATGTTGTCAGACGAAAAATTTTCAGTTCACATGGTAGTCAGGGCACTACAAACAAAAAATTGGCTTTTACCATGTATGTGATTGTCAGATTTAAGATACTTAACAGATATTGTTTTTCTTTTTGTGTGAATCAAATATAATCAAGAGCAAAAAAAAAAGTAAAAAATTAATGTATATATAATATTTAAAAAAAATGCAGATGCCTAAATCTTCGTTTAGTACATATTGGAAAGTAGCGAAGGTAACCAAGAATAAGCAAAGAAGTGACCAGATGGCATTTTTCTAAATTTTAATCCATTCTATTAAAGTATATTATATCGATAGCTTAGTACAAAAAAAGGCGTAAGTAAAATGTGTTATTTTATAGGGGAAAACACTTTACAAAACTTGTCAAATATTTCATATGAAAAAATTTAAATTTAATTTAAAATAAAAGGCGACAGAAAAATTTATTTTTAATTTAAGAACACAAATTTATGATAAGTTTGGCGTACGTTTTTCAGAATAAGTAAAATCGTTTTTTTGAAAAAAGTCCAGTTGCGCTTTTTATATTAAGCCATCGATATACATAAATATTTATTAATAAAAATTATGTATTTTCAAATCTTAAAAGTCGTTTGGATTTAAAAACAAGTAAGTACTTAAGGCCATCAGTTTATTATGGACAGTTGATCATAATATCCAGTTAAATACTAATTGGAAGTGTAAGGTTCTAAAGATATAAATTAATAAAAATGCTTACTTTGGGAGGACAACATAATCATCTCCAGTTTTAATGGGCGAAATCTCTGTATGTACCAAAAAACGAATCTACATTTTTTTTTAAATTACAACCTGTACTTTGATAACAAAAATACATGAGCATCCAGACAGACAGATGAGCAGACTGACGGACATGTTGAAATCGTTCCAAAAAATGATTTAAGCATTAAATACATTCCTCGCTACAGGCTACCGAACACATAATAATAATAATTTGTTTAATGGCTACAATGCAACACGACTACGGGTTGCTGTCAATGCTAATTTTGTGGCGTGGTCGAAATTAAACTAATTTCTTTTTTTATACGCGACAGTTAACAGATTAGTGCTGCCAATACGGTAAGATGCAAAAATATAGCTTAAACAATACAAAAAGACTTTAGGTGGCACAACTGAAAGTCATACTGCTCATATGTTTATTTTGTAGTGGTAGTCTAGTAAATATTTCAGTAGCAGCCAGTCGGACACAAATTTAGCAAGCAACTTTTGTGTTCGTTTGTTCCTGTGTTCTTGAAGCTTGAATGTGTTGAATGCATTAGAGTCGATTCGTAAAATTTTAGTTGAGTTTTTAACAAACGTTTATCATGTAGGGTATAGGAGTATATATAATTCGAATAAAAAAAATGTTTTATATGCTTAATAATTTTGATATTCAGCTTATTATTAAATATACTAAAATGGTTTGTTATAATAAATTGTTTTGTTGCAGTATTTTTTTACTAAAGTACAGACATAAAAAAAGTGATTTTTCTCGATGCAGAAAATTTTTCATAAATTACTAATAAATAGGAAAAGAGTACTTTCATACGTATGGCATCACTTCGTGTTGCTGGCAAAAAAGTTTCAATAAAATATCAAAAAAAGTTTCTAACAATGACACTATTGTTAGATGTCGTAAAATTAGTACATTTGACAATACAAAATGGAGTGACAATATCTTGCAATAGTCAGGCAATGGCATCGAAGGATGTGGAAAGATGCATAATAATATTGCTGCCAAGGTGGCCTCGGTTAATCAGCTGAGTAACGGTATTTCGGATGTGTAGATGTCAAAATTTGTTTATGTTTTTTTCCTTTTTTGCTAACAAAAGCTGTAGAATTTAAGAAAAGCTCAAAGAGAAGAAGAAATAATTTGTGAGCTTTTGTTTTCTGTTTCTGACATTCGTACATCCATTTTAGTTGTTTTTGCAGAACCGCTCCCACCTGTATGCATGCGCCTTGATTGTTGCCAATTGGCCCTCTGACAATTTTTTTTTGGCAAAAATTTTTTGTTAACACGATTGTAAGTATCATTAGTAACATTTTCTGACAAAATATTCTAGTATCTGACAACCGTCTGAACAGAGCTTTTCGATTGCGTAAATAGCATTGTTTTACAAACACGTAACCTAATTGGAATGGCTAGGTTACGGAATGACTCATAAAAATTAAAAAAAAGGTCTAAAAAAGGCTAATATAAAAGTGTGAAAAAGTTTTGTCCGTCGCCTTAATAAAACCAAGTTATTTATTACACGTTTTATTTGGTTTGGGTTTTAAGAGGTTTTATTTAAAATTTTTACTAAACTTAAGCTTATCGTTTGTTTTTTTATTGTCAAAATTTATTTTTTTTAAGAGAACTTAAGGAATTTTTATTACCTTTTTGTGTTTTCCTTTTCAATTTGTTTGTTAAACATTTGTCTGGTCTTAAGACGGTAATTGTTATGAAAGAGGTTTTCTTATAGCCTTGAAACATTTGATTATTATTTTATTAGCACAAGGCCCACACGTGCTAAATTGTACTCTTTAATATAATAGCCTAACTCTAACTTATTTGCCAATTATTTTAAAATTGTAATTATTAATTTTTTGTCAAGGATTTTTTTTATTTACTGCCTGTCCCAGTACAAATCTAACGATTGAGTATTTATATTTGAAACCAAAAAAAAAAAAACGAAAATTTGTTTGTGTTTTTAATTTAAAATTTTGAACGAACGTTTTTACTGGGGCAGGCAGTAATTTTTCTTAGTAACCACGTTGTTTGCACAACTGCTTCAGCGGTTTTAATAAAAAAAAGCAAAGATTATTGTAAACTTGAATTCCAATTAGTCTGAAATAAGTAAGTAAATTGATTGTTGTTTTTGTTAAATTCTTATCAGTGTCACTTTTCTGTATTGTTTGTGAGAAGTTATGAAGTCGAGAAATTTATAGTCGTCCGGTCAAAGACAGAATAAATTAAGGAAAAAATATTATATTTGCTTTTTCATTCTGGCTTTAGTAAGTTTAAAATTTTATTTATTTTCATTAGAAGAAATTAAAATTGTTCCGTTAATGTTGAAATATATTTTTATACTAGCCGACTAGAATGCATATTTGAAAGCAGCTACGCAATTTCATTATCAGTACTATTTAAGAGATAGTGGTGTCTTTTGGCTGTAAGGATCACCTATTTCACTTACATGGCAACCAGAAAGGATAACGTAATACCTTTTCCTTACTTTTTTATTTTGTAAGTTAGTTGTATTTAATAAAAAATAAGCGGAACAATTTTAAAAAATTACACAATATATATTAGTACAACAATAATAAAAAAGTGTTTCATACCATCTTATACATAGATGGATGATGCTTAACCGTTAAGCAAGTGTTGACAAAGAGACTTTTATACAAAAAAGCGTAGTGTGTATAAAAAGGAACTTCGTCTTAACTTACAAAATATGAAGGTGATGTTTACAGCCAAAAACACTACTACCGTTCTGAGAGTACTGATGACGAAATTGCGTAGCTGCTTTCAAACATGCATTCTACTCGGCTAGTATCGGTTGAAAAGCCTGTTTTTTTTTCAAAACATAACGGAAAAATATTGATTTCTTCTAATAAAAAGAACTTGAATAATGAACTTAAAGTCAGAATAAAAAATTATAAATTTTTATTTAAAACAATAAGTTCGACAAAAAAAAAAGCATATTATATTTGCTTAAATGAACTTGCGTTAAATAAAAATTATAAAATTTCTACTGTTAATAACTGGAACTTTGTTATAATCTCAACATTTGTTTTGTTTTGTGTGGTAACACTGGTGTGAACAGACGTGTATTTTTTTGTTAAATTTGTGCTGTGTCTATTTTTCCATAAATTTAATAGTTAAACGAACTTAAGAAAAACACAAAAGCTTGGTTTAGTATAACTTAAAGTGCTTTGTTTGAAGAATCACTGATAAATTGGCTTGTACTGTGATTTAATATCAAATTATAAATATAAATTCTGAGCTTCTAAATTAAAGATTAATGGAAAGCAATAAAAAAAATAAATGACTTATATTTTTTAAACCCGTATATATTTACATATTTACTATTGTGATACATTCTAAGAACGTTAGCAACATCACGGTGACTTTGGTATACTTAAATGAAACTTTCTATACATAAGCTCTTCTCGAATTTAATATCTTAGTCAACAGCCATAAGTTCTTGGATCTTATGTATTAAACTTTCGTTAGCAGCATTGACAACAACCTCAATCAATAGCAGCTTGTCAGTTAGATTCAAAAACTACAGTATTGGTCACAACTACCGAAGCAAATATTTATTTATTTTGAAACATTGATTATATACACCTAATTACTATTAAATCAAACTTTTTTGGGGTATACTGGTGATTCTCGTATAACCTAAAACCTTGATCTTTGAAAAGTGTTCAGTGTTATGGGTCTTCCCATAATGTTAGTTTTTCGGAGTTGGTGTTTCTTGAATCCAATATTTCGTATACTAGACTATTTAACTGGCTAGAAAACCAATTTGGCAAACAAAACGCGAATATACGTGAACAATTCGAGGTAATCAAATCCATGTTTAACGAGTTTGAGATCAGCATGAAGACTGAAATAGATAAGAAGTTTGAAGTGCTTAAAAATAAAATAATGTCTGATATTAAAGATGAAGTTAGTGAGCTAGCAGAAAAAGTCAACAATGCTGAAACCATGAGTTCTGAGGTCGTTCAGCTTAAAGAGGAGTTGAAAATACTAAATGAAAAAATCTTAAAACAAAAGAGAATTCTCTAGTGGTTGCGGATTTACGAATTACTGGTCTACATTATAATGACAGTAAAAATCTTAATAATATTTTTGGTAATATACGCGATTCTCTAAACATCTCTATGCCCCTGGTAAAAACAATAGTTCGGGTTAAATATTTCACTAACTTAATTCTCCATACGGAAAGAATTATTTTCTTAAACCCTTGGCTTCTTTTCGTCGTAAAACCCGGACATTGCTTCGGATGCGCCACGCTGGGTACGACAGTGACGTGCAGTTTTTGATCAACGAGAATCTTACACTATTTGACTAAGCCGTTCTCAAATTGAAAAAACATAAACAGATTTTTACTGCATTTATACTGAGGGTTACTGTTTTTTTTAAGGTAACTGAGTCAGACGAACCAACAAAAATTGAGACCCTTGAACATCTCAATCAGTTTTTTCGTCAATAAGCCAAATTATATTATAGTTGTGATAATTTTTATTTCTATTATTAAGACTACATACATATTTTACTTTCTTACCATTAACTTAACCAGTATATATTTAATTCGATCAAACCAATATTTCAATTATCTGTCTTTTAAGTTGTTCGTAATTTATTTCAACTGTCATTGTGTTGCTTTTGTACTATGGAGTTTTTCGTTACTGTTATGGTCAATTGTTAAATTGCAGGTGGGAATTCCAAGGATACAACCATGAACATGGTAAAAGTTTTTGTCAAGCGAGCAGAAGGTTTAAAGGTTGCTCATATTAATGCTCAAAGCATTTATAATAAAATTAATGAATTCAGATTGGTTTTCGAAAATTCAAATGTTGATGTCATTTGCGTTTCATTTGTGTTTTTAGAGCAGATCGTGTTAGAAAAGCTTGGGGTGTTGCTATTTTAGTCAAAAACACTAATTCATGTAGTAGCTTATAATAACATAATAATTGCAGGTGACTTTAACTCTAATATTATTAGTGATTCGAATTTAACAGATGACATGTGCTCTATTGGTCTCTTTCCTGTCAACTCAAGAAACCCAACCAACTTCAACAACACTAGTAGTACTCTTTTGGATCTATTCTTTGTATGTAATAAGTCTAAAGTCAACTTTTGTAGTCAAGTTTCTGCTCCCTGTTTCTCTAGACATGATTTTATATTTCACGCTTCTTTCTAATACTATCATTACTACAAGTACATTTCCTTCCAATTGGAAGCATGCTAAAATAATTCCAGTCCCAAAAACCACCACTGATTTTCGACCAATTGCCATTTTATGTTTTTTATCCAAAGTTCTTGAAAAAAATTCTATTCCTGCAGATAGGTAAATTTATTACAGAAAATAATCTTTTGTTCGTGAGACAATCTGGCTTCCGTGCAAATCACAGCTGTACTACGGCGTCAGGCTCGTTTCTTCCTACCTGCGTGGGCGTTCACAATCAGTTACTGTTGAGGGTGAACTTTCTATACCTCTTGTTCTCAAACGTGGAGTACCACAAGGATCAATTCTTGGACCACTCCTGTTTCTCTATATATTGATTATATGCCTATACAAGTATCCTATTGCAAATTACATACATATTTATGCAGATTACGTACAGCTTTACTTAAGTAGCTCATTGCAAATGATAAGTAATAATATTGGAAAGTTGAATTATGATTTGGATAGAATTTACCTCTGCCAATGGTCTTTGTCTAAATCCTTCCAAAACCAAAAGTCTTGTTATTCGTAATAAGCGTGTTGTGCTAGATATCTGTGAGGACATTATAATTAACAATACTAAAATCAACATAGTTCCATCTGCCAGGAATCTAGGTATAGTATTTAACAGTAATCTTACATGGTCCGATCATATTACAACCCTTGTGGGTAAAACATAATGCAAATTGAGGACTTTGTGGTTGACTAAGTTTTTCACACCCCTTAGGATTCGCATAATTCTTGCAAAATCATTTTTGAATCCTAATTTAACATATGGCTGCGAAATTTTTGCCAAATGCGAAATGGCTAGTATGCGTAAAATTTTCGTCCTTTTTAATAATATCGTACGTTATGTCTATGAACTAAGAAGATTTAAGCATACCTCTTCATATGCCAAGCAACTTCAAGGAGTTTCTATTGATAATTTTCTTAAAATTCGAGTACTTCTCTTAATTCATAAAATAATTCATACTCAAAAACCTTCCTATCTGTTTGCAAAACTACGATTCGCCAGATCGCTTTAGGGCAAAATCATCATTATCCCCAAATACAGCCATCTTGTGTCTAAATGGCAGTTTTATATAAATGGTATTCGTCTTTGGAATTCACTTCCATCAAACCAACAAATCAATAGCAACACTTTGCTTTTGCTTAAATTTAACTTTTAATGTTTAAGCGTTACTTTGTTGTATGTATCTTTAATTGTGAAATTTGTTCGATTATTTTCATTGTTAATTCTATGTAATTAGATTAAATTATTGCATAATTTGTATTTCTTTACTTTAAATATAAGATATAATCTTGTTGGATAGGAACTAACTACAAATAAATAAATAAATAAATAAATTAATAAATAAATAAATAAAATATTTCTCGATGCGAAAACTTCTCGCAAGGTACAAGTTTCGAAATGTGCCCACTAAAAAATGTGATATAGGGTATTCGGCAAAAATAAAATAGGTAAGTGTTTTTTGATGATACAAACACTTTTAGCAGAAACCCCATGAAATTAATATCTTTAAGCAGTACCAAAAGAATAACAACAAGTAAAAGTCCTTAATAAGGCTGTGCTTAAGCTTATATTCCCTTCATGTTGGGCTTTTTTGCCCCTTCAACAAAGCGATGAGCAAAGTTATTTTTTAAAATATAAATATTGAAACAAAATTACATTGTGGCGGTTTTAAATTTAATATTTAGGTCTAACAATTTTCCAAGAATAGTGTGTGTTGAACCGCATATAAAACAACAACAACTATACTGGCTGGAACAAAAAATATTTTTCTACTTTTTGACACCAAACGCACTTTCGTTTTTAATACATAAAAAAAGAGTACTTTATTACTTATTTATATTTAAGTCAATAACTGTTAATTATCATTAAGTATATTATATAAGAATTCATGAATTGTTTAATAAATATTCAATATCGGGAATCAATTTAATCATTTGAAACTTAGTGCAAGGTGTTTCTGCCTCTGCTAAACTTATAAGTAGTTACTTAGATAACAGAGAAGTCATTTTATTTAGATTAACATTTTTCGGTGACCCCGAAGGAATAAGAAATCTTTCAAGGTAAAACAACAGCATATCAAAACATTTTGTAATTTATGATCCTAGCAAAGGATCTGCTACACACACAGACTAGGAACATCAGTTTTGGTTGACGCCGAGAGTTCAATAGTTTTTCAACACGCACACAGATTAGATCATCGTTTTTGGTGACACGTATTCCTTACATTTCAACATTTTTCAAAAGGACACCATTCTTTGGCGACTCCGGCATTCCAGATATAAGATTTAAACAACATGCAAGAGAGTTCTACATATTTTCATTAACCTGATCCTGATATAGGATTAAAAGAACATCCAAGAGTGTTCAAATACAATATTAACATTTAAATTACATTCGCATGTATACAGTTTCACAATTTTTGGTACTTAAACGTACAGCGTACAAGTTTCACACATACATTCGCCATTTTTGGTAGTCATTTATAACAATACATTTCCTTGTGTTCACATATTGCGTTCACAAAACCATATACATACTTACATTTGGTGTCACACACAGACATTCATACACATTTGTGTTCATACACATTTGAGCTGCAGCAAGGTCCAGAGAGGAAGCATTTAGTATGTGGCGTGCTAACAAGAACGCCGATACTGATTCGTTACGCAAACAGGCAAGATCCTCGTGTGCCAAAGTACTCAGGCGCGAAAGGGCTTCGTGCGAACAGCATCTGCGTGCAAGGGTTCTTGGTGCCCCCAAAGGCAGCAGGAACTTTTGATCATTGGTTAAGAGAGTAAAAAATAACGCTGGTTCTTCAATCCCTGCTCTTTTAAAAATTGACATATTAGTCACTGACCCGGTTGAAAAAGCTAACCTTTTGTCTGAAATATTTGCGGCAAACTCACATTTGCCGGAAAGCACTCAACCACTGCCCGGACTTGAGAGATATTCTGGGACTATGCCAGACATATTCTTTCGAGCTTGTGTAGTTAAAAGGGTTCTTTTGGATCTCAACACTAGTAAGTCTGCCGGGACGGATGGTATACCAGCACAGGTTTTAAAAGAATGCTCTTCGACGCTGTCGCGCCCATTAGCTAACTTTTTCAGCCGTATTTATCAAGCCAGGGTATTTCCGATATGCTGGAAGGTAGCTAATGTTACGCCGATCCCCAAAAAGGGAAAGGTTGAAAACCCTGAATATTACCGACCAATAGCAATTTGTTCAGCTATCTCCAAGGCTATGCAGAGTATGGTTAACTACCGCCTGGTTAACTATCTGGAGATAAACGGTTTATTAAGCGACCGCCAGTACGGTTTTCATAGAGGACGGTCTACGTGGGACATACTGGATTTTCTGACAGAAAAATGGTGTACCTAAATTCATCATTTTGGCGAAAGTAAAGTGGTGGCTATGGACATATCTAAGGCGTTTGATAGAGTATTGCACTGTGCGCTTCTAACTTAACTTGTTGGTGTCGGTAAAAAATTTTCTCGATTTATATCGAGTTTTTTCAGAGATCACACTATTCGTATTGTTATAGATGGGATCTCTTCAAATGAGTTCAAAATCAATTCAGGGGTACCGCAAGACTCCGTCCTCCCTCCTACTTTATTTATAATCTTTCTGAATGACCTTCTATGTCAAACTTTAAACCCTTTTTATTCCTTTGCAGACGACAGCAGCATATGCCATTCGTTATCATTTGACCAAGGGGCCTAGCTCTCTGGAGATTGGAGCTAGGAGACAGAGTATAAATGATTCGATTAACCGCGATCTGATGGTAATCTCCAATTGGGGCCGTGCGAATAGGGTCGATTTTAAAGCTTGTTAAACCCAATGTTGCCTTTTGACATATAAACGCACAATTGGCGATACTGCCTCGTCTGTATTAACGGATGGTATAAGTATTGAAAAGACAGAGACTTTTGATGTTCTGGGCATGAAAATCCAGTGCGATGTCCACTGGACGGAACACATTTTTCTTGTGTCGAAGGAAGCATCGAAGTGTCTTGGTTTCCTTAAAGGGTGTAGGAATTACTTTACAGCATCTGATCTTCTCAATATTTATACCACCGAAAATCGAATACAACTCTCATGTATGGGCTGGTGCCCCAAAGTCTATTTTGGGGCTACTTGACCGCGTACAGGAACGAGCAAAGATACTCATCGGCGAAGTTGTGGTATCTAATCGTCTTGATTCACTCGGACACTGTCGTGATGTGAGGTGTGCTTAGCTGTTGTATCGATACTATAATGGAATGTGCTCTGAAAAAATCAGGGAGCTTGTTTCCGAAACCCAGAACTTTTTGCGTGATACACGTTTTTGTAGAAGAGCACACCCATACGTAGTCGACTGGCCAGTGAATCGCACCACTCATTACAGGGAGAATTCCTTCTTTAGTCGCACAATTCGTATGTGGAATAAACTTCCTAGTGATGTCCTTCCTGTCACAGTAAATATCGAAAACTTAAATCAAATGTCCTTCCCAAAACCGATTTTCCTGATACCAACACAATGCAATGCATGTATAGGGGCAATCTTCTAAGTGCTGGTTATTATTTAAAAAAATGAAAACAAGTACAAATATACCTATATTTACGGATACTTTCAGTAAGATACCATACAGTTGTTAAAAGCTCTTCCTCAAAACTACGCAGTCATGAATACTACTCAAGAAGATACGTTAACGAAACACCTGATAGAGTCTCAGCGTACAACAGGAGAGTTGATAGAATATATCATTTAAAACTTTAAAAAGGATTCAATTTCAAGGAAAACCCTAGATTACTAAGAAGAGAGGCTCAGGAGAATAGATATTGCATAGGTTGATTTTGGAAACGTTGGCAAAAAATACTATGTTTTGAGAATCTACAGCCCAGCTACTTTATCTAAAACTACTATCAAAAAATCGTCGGCCTTACTAAAAATTACAGGGAAATATTTAAGTCAGCCTAATGGAGGCCTCAAAACCGACTTCAAACAATTACCAACAGAGACCTGTTGAAAAGCCTTCTGCACCAACCAGGCCAGTGGCTTTCGGCAAAATGGCATCATTTATATCCACGGCAGCACATTCTGATATTAAAACAAGGCGTTATGATGTTATCCTTGAAGCGGCTACTGACTTTGGACCCAACATCAACTTACATGAAGCTAAGAGAAAGATTGTGGGAGCAGATTCAAAAGTTGCGTTTTTCAATATGGGAATCTCTTGATGACTCGCTGAAGAAGTATATAATGTGAGTACATACACTGATCTGGAAGGTTTATTAATTGAGAATTTTCAACTAATGTCATTTGAACCAGATCAACATTGCAAACATGTGGCAGGCTGCCAAAAATAAAAAAAATAAAATTAACGGTGACTACCCTCAGTCGGTGGCTTTTAGGGCCTATACATCTAGTTCACTACTGGGCATTAGGTGATGTACAAAAGATGATGTGTTTTACAATTAGGGTTGCCAGACGGACCTGATTTTCAAGTTTTTTGATGCGCGTCAAGTGTAAAGTGAAAAAGTGATTTGTCAAGTTTTTTTGTAAGTTTTTCTCAAGTTTATTCTAGCTGTGTAATAATACTTAAAAAAGTATGTTTATATATGTATCTAAAAACAAATCTAAAGCCTATATATTTATTATCAACACAACTAAGGACTTATATGATACATATTTTTTTTCTGTGCAATTAAAGTTTAAAAAATATAGTCCTCTTTTAGTAAAATTAAAATAAAAGTGCCAACACTGATATTTACCCCATTGCTCAACACTAGTAAATTGATATCATTGAACAACTGATTTCCAATACGTATATTGAAGCTTTTGAAATAAAAAGTGAGTTTATATTTTTGTTTGTTAATTTGTTTCTGTTATTTTTACTTTTTATGATATTTTTTTTTATTCTAATAATAGTTGTGTTCAATTACTTTCCAGTAATTACTAGCAATGAGAGAGTAAAAAGTAATATTTTTAAAATTGCTCTCAAAAATAGCTAAAAGTAAATGAACACTTTCACAGTCAAAACTTGCAAGCAAATGTATTTTGTTATTCTAAACTTATAAAAATTTAAAGCTTAAATTTTTTTTCAAAGCATAATGACAGAAATAATGTTTGAATAATTTCTGATAGTAAAATTTTTGTTAGTAGAAATTATCTGAAACATTTTTGCTTCTAAACATATTACGCTCTTTTTTGGCTCTCTAGCTGCTAATTTTTTGTGTACGTGAACACTTACTAGTAATAATTATCGAAAATTATTAATAATTTTCTGTAAATGAACACACCTAATTTTTATGTGTGAATTTATCATAAAGTAAGGGGCAAAAGGCCTGAAAGGCATATGTTGCCATTTTTTGCTGCTTTGCAATAAAGGAAATTCACAAAGAAGTTGGCTCTTATCTTTTAAGTGAGGGGTTTATAGGGGAATTAAAAAAATTTATCGACCGAAGATCATTGCAAAACAGTTTATTACGACAATGCCATCTATTTATTCCAACGCAGCCCAAGAAAAAATACGTATGACATACAGTAATTCATTCCACTGAGAGAACTACACTTTGGAGGACTTTTGGAAGCAGAAATTAAATCTGCAAAATATCTGTGTGTACGAAGCATTTCCGCTGCATCACTTACATATGAAGAACTGGGAGCCGTGATCATTCAAATAGAGACGATATGAAAATTCCCGACCACTTACACAAATGTCGTCAAATATTGACGACTTTCAAGCACTCACACCAGGATATTTTCTTGTTGGTAAACCTCTGACAACATCTATCGATGCAAATACACAGCACGCACAGGTTTCGTTAGGTGCTAGATGAAGAACTACAACCAAAATCAGTCACAAGTTCTGGAAGGTTTGGATGCTAAGGTACTTACATGAACTGCAAGAAAGAGGCAATTGGAAAACACAACCCCTCCCACCCAAATATAACCGAAGGCATGATCTTAGTCTTAAAGAAAGGCAACGTTTTTGTTTTACAATTGACTTTGGTAAAATCACGCGTCTGTACAGAGAAGACGACGGATTTGTGCATGCCAACGATGTAAAAACGGCAAACGGAACATTCAAAAAACCGATCCATAGACTGGTTCCACTATTGAATGACTCCAACTAAGAATAAAGAACAAAAGAACACCTCACACTGTAACAAAAGGAAAAATCAAGAGCAATCAGGCAATAAGTCCACACATCAAAAATGAAAACTTGTATCATACAACTCGCTAGTAATTTTTACCACTATAATTATATAACTATTATTTCTGCCATTACACATGGAAATTCATCATTTAGTATGACCTTGCTCCTATTTGGAAAGAAAACAAACTTTTGGAAGATGGAATTACATCCTTCACAGAGCTTCTCAATAAAAATCTGAGTGTAAATGATTCCTGCAAATCACTTTCAAATCAATTATAGCATACCTGGGATGAATTAATTCAAAAAATCAGACCTCTTAACATATTTCTACAAAGAAGTTTGCTTACAGGGTATTTAATTCAATAATTGTGATTTTCCTACTCTAAACAGCATCTTTGTTAACTTAGAGATACGTTAAAGAACTTTTAATAAAAAATGGGAACATATAACGATTTTAAAATTAAGAAACACATATTCATTCATACGTATATTTTTTTTTTTAAATAATAACCAGCACTCAGGGAATGGCCCCTACACATGCATTGCATTGTGTTGGTATTAGGAAAATAGGTTATGGGAAGGAGGATTAAGGGAGTAGTGTTTGTGGACATTTGATTGAAATTTCTCGATATTTACTGTGGCAGGAAAGACACAGCTAGAAAGTTTATTCCACATACGAACTGTGCGACCGAAGAAGGAATTCTCCCTGTAATGAGTGGTGCGATTCACTGGCCAGTCGACTACGTATGGGTGTGCTCTTCTTGAAGAACGTGTATCACGCAAAAAGTTCCGGGTCTCGGGAACAAGTTCCCTGATTTCCTCAGAGCACATTCCATTATAGTATCGATAGAACAGCGAAACACACCCTACATCACGACGGTGTTTGAGTGAATCCAGACGGTTAGATACCACAACGTCGCCGATGAGTATCTTCGCTCGTTCCTGTACGCGGTCAAGTAGCCCCAAAATAGACTTTGAGGCACCAGCCCATACATGAGAGTTGTATTCCATTTTTGGTTGGATATAGGTGGTATAAATATTGAGAAGATCAGATGGTGTAAAGTAATTCCTATACCGTTTAACAAAACCAAGACATTTCGATGCTTCCTTCGACACAAGAAAAGTGTGTTCCGTCCAGCGGACATTGCACTGGATTCTCATGCCCAGAACATCAAGAGTCTCTATCTTTTCAATACTTACATCATCCATTAAAACAGACGAGGCAGCATCGTCCATTGTGAGTTTATGTGTCAAAAGACAACATTGGGTTTTACGGGCATTAAAATCGACCCTATTCGCACGGCTCCATTTGGAGATTACCATCAGATCGTGGTTAATCGAAACATTCATACTTTGTCTCCAAGCTCCAATCTTCAAAGAGCTAGGTCTATGGTTAAACGAGTATGAATGGCATATGCTGCTGTCGTCTGCAAAGGAATAAATAGGATTCGAAGTTTGACATAGAAGGTCATTCAGAAAGATAAGAAATAAGGTAGGAGAGAGGACGGAGCCCTGCGGTACCCCTGAATTGATTTTGTACTCGTTGGAAGAGATCCCATCTATAACAACACGAATAGCGTGATCTCTGAGAAAACTCGATATAAATCGAGAAAATTTTTCACTGACACCAAAAGCAATTAATTTAGATAGAAGCGCACAGTGCCAGACCCTATCAAACGCCTTAGATATGTCCAGAGCCACCACTTTACTTTCGCCAAAATGATGAATTGAGGTACATCATTTTTCTGTCAGAAAGGCAAGTATGTCCCCCGTAGACCGTCCTCTGCGAAAGCCATACTGGCGGTCGCTTAATAAACCGTTTATCTCCAGATAGTTAACCAGGCGGTAGTTAACCATACTCTCCATAACCTTGGAGATCGCTGAACAAATTGCTATTGGTCGGTAATTTTTAGGGTTTTCAGAGTGTCCCTTTTTGGGGATCGGCGTAACATTAGCTACTTTCCAGCACATCGGAAATACTTCGGACGTGACAGCGTCGAAGAACATTCTTTCAAAACCTGAGCTGGTATACCATCCGGCCCAGGGGACTTACTAGTATATACATATACTAGTATATACATAGATCCAAAAGAACCCTTTTAACTGCACGAGCTCGAAAGAATATGTCCGGAATAGTCCCAGACAATCTCTTAAGCTTGGGCAGTGGTTGATTGCTTTCCGGCAAATATGAATTTGCTGCAAATATTTCAGCCAAATGGTCAGCCTTTCCAACCGGGTCGGTGACTAATATGTCATTTTTTAACAGAGCAGGGATTGAAGAGCCAGCGTTGTTCCTTACTCTCTCTTAACAAATGACCAAAAGTTCCTGCTGCCTTTGAAGGCATCAAGAACCCTTGCAAGCAGACGCTGTTCGAACAAAGCCTTTTCGCGCCTGAGTACTTTGGCACACGAAGATCTCGCCTGTTTGCGTAGCGAATCAGTATCGGCGTTCTTGTTCGCACGCCATATACTAAATGCTTCCTCTCTGGACCTTATTGCAGCTTTGCAAGTCTGGTTAAACCACGACTTCTGCCGAGGTTTACTGGAGATCGTTTTTACCGGAATAAAGGATCTCATTCCCAGTAAAATAATACTCTCAACCATTGACATTATTGTCTAAGAAACATAGTTTCCAGTTAAACTGCCGAAAGAAATCGTTGAGCTCTGCCCAACGAGCCTTTTCGTATATAAAAATCAAACGCTTCGGGGCTGCCGTCGAAGTCCGGAGAACGAAAAGGAGGCGGAAACGGTGCAATGGTCCAAATTTCCGAGAGGTGCAAGAACATCAACTTCGTACTTTTCATGGTGCGAAGTAAAAAAAAGGTCGAGGGTATTATTCTGGTGCCCTTCAACACACGAAATGTGCGTTGGTTTGTTCACTAGTTGCGCAAGGTGATTGTGCGCGGCGAATAACTCAACCTAGCGTCCCTCTGGAGTCGTTAGGCCGGAATGGCGAATCCAAGAAGAATCGTGAACATAAAAATCACCAGCAACAACAATTTCACTGTTCGAACAATCCCCGAGGATTTTGGTCACGGAGTCAGAAAGGGAGTCGAAGCTACATATAGTGATATCCCTTCCAGCGTTTGGACTTCTATAAAGAAATCCGAAGTGCAGAGTGTGTCCCCTGATCTTGAATTTAACCAAAAGACAGCTAAATTCTGCATCAAACATGTCAAATGGTTGCTGACATTGGCACACAACGTCTGTTCTAATATATATCGCAATGCCCCGATGGAGGGAAAATAGTTTTAAAAGGTGGTACCCAGGTACCTGAAAATCCTGAGGGTCAGCATTTTCAGATACCTGAGTCTCACAAAGTGCAAGAACATCCGGCCGATGGAGACTCACGTGAGCATACACCGAGAAGAAATTTGTTCTCAGCACACGTATATTGCAAAAATGAATTCTGAACCGTCCTGTCATCATAAATAGAGAGAAAATGAAATCAAAGTCCCTCGTTTGCTAAATATACAATACCGATAATTAATCGCTGCCAACTTGACTACACCAACAACCAGTGTTATACCTTCGCCGTTGGGCAGTTAACCAGCAATTGACACCACATGGTCCATTTAGCAAAGAAATGGATACGTAAGGAGTTAAGAAAAGGATATACAATGACTATTTTCAGGGTACCATAAAAGCCCTGATCTGGTAAAACGACGTGAAAACAGGTTTATTTGGTTTTGTTATTTTGTTTTTGTTTCTTAAAATTTTGTTTTGTTTGTTAAATTTTTTAGGTTTTGTTTTTGTTTTCTTTTTTCGCAGAAAGAAAACTCGCTTTCTAAAATCAAGAATTTTATTTATTTATTTTATTTACATTTGAAAACAAAGTGTCTCAGTGGCCTAGAGGTAACGCGCTTGTGCTGCAGTGCAGAAATCCCTGGTTCGAATCTCAGCTTCGGTAAGTAAAAAAATTAAATTTTTGAATTATAAATTTTAAGTATCTATTAAATGAAAATATAAAAAACTCTTCATCTAAAGGAAGCTCCATAAGTCTAAAATATTACATTTCATTTTCGAAATAATCCCGTTTACGGCTTAAATCAATCTTTTTTTGGCTTACATCAAGTACGGTTCCGAGCTTAAATCAATCCTTTTTTGGCTTAATTGTGGCTAAAAGTAAGAAATTCGTACTTGAAAAATTTTACTTGGAGTAAGAAAATTTGTACTTTATTTAAGAAAAACCGTACTCACCGTACTTTTGACACCGCTATGGCTTGATTTAAGTAAAGTTTTCTTAGATAATTTTTTGTGTGTACGATAATCAAGAGTCGGTAAAGGCAAGCGATCAGAAGGAGCCGATTAAAAAGCGGAATTGATTATCTTTTGTTCTTTAGTCATCCAAAAGTAAAAAAGCCCTTTTGCTTTGGAAAAATCTGGGAGAAGTTCTACAACTTTTAATTAGAGCTCAGCTTACAACAGATTTATAAAAAGATGACAAACTAGTTAAGTTAAAAGAAGTGATTGCATTTACATAAAAGTCAGTGTTGCCTAAAAAGGTGCAGCACAGATTTTGAAAATCACAAACTACTTACCATTTCAAATGAATCCAAAAATGCAGAACTAGTACAACAGGTAATATCGCACACTTAATCAAGAACAGTCAAATTTAAACATCATTATTTTTTTAATAAGTGCCTTCTGTTAATCACGGGTTTTTTGGATAACGCAATCCCGAACCACAGAATTCTTAAAAATCAATCCTAAACGACATCACATATACATAGTTTCAATAATTCTTCGCTGCTTTTGTCAAATTATCAGCAGACGTTAAGAACCTGTAAAAACCAAACTTGTCCAGAAGTTTCTTATTTTTCCTTAAATCGATGCAAGTTATGCCCCTTTTAGATTTTTACTAGATTTAACATAGTACATGTAGTATTTAGATGTATATTTATATATTTATTTTAATATATGCTGTATGAATATTTGTGCATAAGGGAATAATAATATACGCACACTTTTGTATTTTCTTATTCCTTTATCTATACATACAATCATACATATATTTATATATATGTGTGTATGTATGTATATAGTGTTTTTTTTTGTCGAGACAAAAAAGCTTTCAAAAGGATTGATTGAAACCCACAGCTGGGACGAGTGAACATGTCCACCGACAAACTGCGATAATTTTAAAAAGTTATTTTTTTTAATTTTTTGTTGTAAAAAATTATTTTTGTATTTTACTTTATCGATAATGCAAATAAATATAAAGGGCAAGGGTAGATATGTACATATTGTCGGCTTGGAGTTAAAAAGGAAACATTTGTTGACTTTTTAAGCTAGTCCCCAAATAGCATTTGGAAGGTTGTTTTTCGAAAAATCACCTTGTTGAATTTTTTAAGAGTACTTTTGGTGATCAAAAACTGATTAATCACTTACACGATCAAAAAAGGCCTAGAAAATGATTCGCGCTACTGAGTGAAATGAGTTTGATTTTAAATACAATAACAAATTGTATAGCAATCGCAAATTAATCATCCATACGATTAAAATGTGACTAAATTTTTCGTCATTTATTATCATTTTCTTCTCACCTAGAAGATTGAAAAATGCTAAATCAAAAACAGATCTTGCTTAAGAAGTGGTTAAAATAATGTATGTTATGATCATATTTTGCGCAGATAGATGGTTGAACACTGATTGTTAAGTAAATGTCAAACAGTTAAATTTGTGTTTATTTAAAAATTAACATCGTGGTATAACAGTCGTTTTGCTGTTAAAGTAAAATTAAAGAAATTATGAAAACGTGTGATTTAATTTAGCAATTATCCAAAAATCCCTAAAATAAGGTATTTTAATCAAACAGTGAAACGCGAAGTAAGAAAGGGGCAAAACGTTGCAGCTCAGATTCACAAAAGATAGGAAGAAAACTTGAAAAAGGAAGAAGAACTGAAGCAGCCATATGTGGGAAAACAAAAAAAAAAGGGAAAAATGTTTAAGTACAAATTAATTAATTAATTAATTACCTTATTTTTTGTTTTTTTTATACTATATGCATATAAATAATAAAATAAATAATAAAACACCCTTATAAATAGAAATATGTGTAATAAATGACAATAAAGGGACTTACAAAAGACTCAAAAGCGACTATAATTATGACTGAAAGACGACTCGAAAGAGAGTCACAAACGAACTAAAATTAGACTTATATATGATCATAAAACACTTCCAATACTACTTAAAAAGGCGCCGAAAATTACTTTTAACTAATATAAAAGACTCATAAAATACTTATCAAGAAGAGTCGCGTGAAGTTACGTTTTTCTCCCGACAAAAGTATCTTTTATGCTCAGAAAATACGCGCATATTTTGCCTTTTTAATCGCGCAGTGGAGTCGAAAAAGACTCAAATTTGATTAAGAAATGAAAAAATTGCTGGATGGGTCTTAGCATGTAGTTTGTTATTCTGTAATGTTTAATGGTTAAAACTCTTTTTATTAAAAAAAAAAATTAAGAGTAAGCGGGTTTTTGCAATTTCATGACTTAGCAGATTTAGGAATGTATATTTGCCATAATTCAATGGACTTAGCAGCTTTTTCTGAATTAGTAAATAATAGAAATTTTAAATTTAATTTATTAATACAAAACTCAAGAAAGAAGTTTAGTTCATTTAAAATAGTTATAATTACATAAAAGGCAAAAAACATATTTGTTAAATTAATAATGCGGTTTTCTGTTAAAGCAAATTTGTTAAGCACGACATTTGTATAAATTTAAATTTTATTATATACCGGGAGTCTGTTGGCAAATACATATTTTTATATGCGATTATTCCAAAAAGTTAGTCATGCTACCGCAATTGTTGAGTAAGCCTCGTGTGTTCGCTGTGGAAAGATTTCTTGAGAGTAATGATTCTTAGGTGATTGCTCGTTGACAACATTGTTCAAAGTTCAGTATTCGGCGAATGCGTTATTGACCGACTGTAAATTTAATTCGTTCGTGAGTGCAGAGATTTCGCGCAACTGCTTCGGCTAGGCCAGGGCCTAGTCGATTTTCAAGGACTTTCGAAAACATTAAATTGGTTAAAAGCAGTTTACGTGAACATGCGTGACTTTCAATACGGAAAATGCAGCCTCGCTGGAACTTCTGAGAGCAGTTATTGCTAAAACTTTAAAAAGGATCTACAGTTCTTTCCTTATAAAATTCAAATCGTTTAAAAACTGAAAGAAAGTGACTTTGATTTACGCAAAAAATTTCGAAAAACGATACTAAAGCGTTTTCGCACTGTAAATCAAGTTTTTTTGGAGCAACAAGGCCCCTTTTCACTTAAACGTCAAAAATCATTGCATTGTCCCAGGGTAACTGTTTGGTGTGTCGTATCCACGCAGGAGATTATTTAAACCATTTTTCTTTGAAAATTTATCGACGAATGATTACGGAATTCTTTCTTCAAAACCTGAAAGCTCATCCATCGTACTTTTCACACACGTGTTTTTGACAGGGTGGGGAAACTGCACACACAGCCAGAGCTTCAGTGAAGCTGCTCGGGAAAATTTCCCCCCAAAAATGATCAGTTGCTTTGGGGGCATCCCATGAACACCGGGGTCGCCCGACCTAGCTTCCATTGACTTTTATGTGGAACTACCTCAAGAAGAGGGTTTTTAATGAAATCAGCTCAACTGAACCAACTTTACCATTGCGTGTGGCGCAAAACACTAGGCTCCGTTTTGAACAGTGTGTTTAACTGGACGGAAGACATCTGGATGGCATACTTTCTAAAAAATTAAGTTCGCATTTTCATTCTATCGTTCAAGGCACCTAATAAAATTTTGCGTCAATTCTAACGTTTTTCAAAGATTTGGCACTGGACATCGACAAGGTATTTACATTCATTGGCATAACAAATATAAAATACACAGATAATTTTTAAATATATATTACATTTGACATATGCAAAGTATAAACAGAAATATAAAAAAAGGTTATTAAAAAAATCTTGTCAGAGAAATTATATTAATAAAATAAAACAAGCGGATAGCGAATATTGGTTTGTTGGATTCTTAAAAAAGCTTGAACGTTTTGGTCTGCTTATAGTAATTCTCAATTTGTTTATTGAGGTTATTATATAAAGACAGAAAATATTCATGAGTTTTTTAAGAATTTGGGTTGAAGTCTACTGATGATTTGGTGTAAGAACCAATGAAATGCATATAGACAAACTTAACCAACAACAAACCCTATAAATTAAATAAAATATAATATTTAAAAAAATGAAAACAATAAAATAACAGAAAATATTACGTAGGAACAGTGTATGTATATCATTGTTGCTCAAAATGAATAAATATTTGCCTTTAAAACTGTATTGCGTTGCTTTTTTTTTTTTTTTTTTTTTTTTTTTGTTCATATATTTTATTATTGAATCTTCGCTTAAGCGAACTAACAATAAGTATTCAAATCTTAAAACTAAGTAGTTAATACTAGTCCAGTCAGTACCAGACTAAAATTTAAGTTCTCACAATAAAATTAACTAATTTCAAAGGTTTCATCTAAGAGCAATTGTATCCCTTCTTTTTAGGCGGGTGTGCCCACTATGTTGCAGGATGCTTCGAGCGAGCGGATTTGGATGTGATTCCAGCTTATTTAAATACTTGTCCACATATTTCAGGATTTCGCATTTTACAAGTGGAACTTCTAGATCCTTGTGGATGTTGCTGTTTTTGATATACCAAGGAGCACCAGTTATCATTCTTATAATTTTGTTTTGACGGCGTTGGATTTTTTCGATGTTAGAGGCGGAAGCAGTACCCCATAATTGTATACCGTAGCACCAAATTGGTTTTAAAATCGAGTTGTAAAGTAGAAGCTTACAATCAAGACGTAGCACAGAGTTTCTACCAATAAGCCAGTGGATTTGAGCAGCTTTAAGTTTCATTTGCGTCAGCTTAGCATCTATATGAGGCTTCCATGTAAGGCGGCGATCTAGGTGAATACCAAGATATTTTGTCTCAGATCGTTGAGGCACATTATGGTTGTTGATAGTGATTGGAGGGCACGTTTCTTTGCGTAAAGTAAAAGTTACGTGGGTACATTTTTGTTCATTTATCTTTAGTCCCCATAAATTTGCCCATTTCTCAACTTGGGTTACGTGTTGCTGCAGCTGGTTCGAAGCCTCTTTAGGGTCTTTGTGAATACTAAGAAAAGCAGTGTCGTCAGCAAATGTCGACGTGTGTGTGAAACTATTGGTTGGCATATCTGCCGTGTAAAGCAAGTACAAAATTGGACCTAGTATACTTCCTTGAGGGACACCAGCCTCTATTGGTTGGGGACAACTTATTTGGTTTCCCTCTTTGATCATAAATTGTCGGCCTGTTATGTATTTTTCTAAAAGGTTGAAAATATTAGCTGGAAGGTTGAGCTTTAGTTTGTTTAGAAGGCCTTCATGCCATACTTTGTCGAAAGCTTGTGAGACATCGATAAATAGTGCGGAGCAGTACTTCTTTTCCTCAAAGGCTTTTCTTATAACCTGTACCAACCTGTGAGTTTGTTCGATGGTACTATGTTGACTTCTAAAGCCGAATTGGTGATTTGGAATGCAGTTGTTGTCATTCAGGATCGGATTTAGCTTGTTTTTTAACAGTTTTTCGAACAATTTTGACATTGTGGGTAACAAACTTATGGGCCTATAAGATTCTACCTTCGAGGGATCTTTGCCAGGCTTAGGAATCATCTTTACTAAGGCAACTTTCCATATAGGCGGAAAATGTTCAAGTCGAATTATCGCATTAAAAATAAAAAGAATGATTCTTTTAGCAGTAAGAGGCAGCTCTATGAGCATTTTGTTGCTTATTTTGTCAACGCCAGGAGCTTTTTTACCATTAAGGTTAGCGATAGCCTCTACAACATCAGCAAATCGGAAACGTATTTCTAAAGGACGTCTAGCAACAACAGGCGGTAATTCCCTCACGTCAGTGCATGTATTGGGAGTGAATACGTTTTTGAAGTGATTTGCGAATAGATCGCATTTTTCTTCATCATTTCCAGCCCAGGATCCTCTCAGACTGCGCAGTGGTGGTTTTGCGATAACAGGTCTTTTAAGACGTCTGGCTGATCGCCATAAGGAATAATTTGTCTGAGGAGTCGCGTCTAGACCTTCCAGGTACTCTGTCAGTGATGCAATTCTGTGAGCCTCCAACAAGCTTTTTAGTTGGGTTGTACATTCTTTCAGCTTAGTTTTAAGTTGGGGCGATCTATGTTTTTGCCATTCCCTGCGAGCTCTTCTTTTTTCAGATACCAGCTTTTCCACATCTTCAGAGAAAATTTTGTTGTACCTAGTCTGGCGGTAGGTAGAAGACGCATGTTCAACGGCTTTGTTAATGTTTTCATTTAGGACGCTCAAAGAATCATCTATGTCTACGGGAGTTTTTAGCGGTTGATTCTCCGCGCAGTGAGTACTAATATATTTTTTATATTTCAACCAATTAATTCTTTTAGATAGGAAAAACTCACTATCTGCTATTTGGTGAGGACTGCAGATAGTGATTATTGTGGGTGAGTGGTCAGAAGATAAATCCAAGGAGGCTTGAGCCTCAATGAGCTCCGAGGATATACCTTTTGCTACGCCAAAATCAATTACGTCTGGAATTTTATTGTGGTCTGTTGGCCAGTAGGTTGGTTGTCCAGTTGAAATAACATAAAGTCCCATTTCAGACACGGCATCATACAAGACACGACCTCTGGGACTAATTAGGCGGGAGCCCCAGTATGTGTGCTTAGCGTTATAGTCTCCAGCAGCTATGAAGCGGGGACCTAATGATTTGTAGAAACTGTTGTACTGATCCTTCGTTATGGAGAATCTGGGTGGACAGTAAACTGATGAAATAACAAGGTTATGGAAAAATTCATCAACGCAGACGTTCGTAGCTTGGATATAACATTCCGAGAGGCCACCCAACCATTGGTGTTTAATTCTTGATTTGATTAGAATAGCCGAGCCACCACATGATCTATCCCTAGGATCCTTTGAATCGTAAAAAGAATAACCACTAATTTTAAAAGTGCTTCTAGATGTCATATGAGTCTCAGAAATACACATAACATCGATTTTTTGATTTATCAAGAAATATTCGAGCTCGTTTTTGTGTTGGCGGATGCCGTTTGCGTTCCAGAAACAAACCCTGAGGCAGTTCATGGTCTTTTAAGCATAGCCTGCAGAAAAGCAGACTGCATTTTTTGCATTTCTTGCATCATGTTGGCCATTTGCGCCATAATCTGCGTAAATTGTGTGACCATATTGTCAATTACGGCTTCCAGGCGGCTAAAATTAGGCCCGGTTGGTTCGCTAGTTGGCACTTCTTGTTGTGTTGTAGGCTGGGTAGACTTACGTGAATTAGGCTGGGTAGACTTTAATGCGGCGGCGTAAGAAACTTGATTTGTAGTTGGTTGTGCCAATGGAGGCATATTTGTAGTTGGTATATTTAAAGGCTGGGGAGGGGCAGGAACTATTTTCGGCTTAGTTGAGCGCATAACTGAATTGAAAACAGGACAACCTCTATAGTTGGCAGTGTGGTTTCCCCCGCAGTTGCTGCATTTCTTCATCCTAGGATCATCTTTTGGCTTGTCGCACTTGGTCGTATCGTGCAGATCCCCACACACAACACAAACAGTAGGCAGCTTACAATAAGCTTTAGTGTGGCCATACTCCTGGCAGTTCAAGCACTGTACGGGCCCAGATCGCTTATGTGGCACTTCCACAGTAACTCGTCGGTGCATAATATATCTCAAATTATAAATGGGGTGAGTTTCACTCTTTTTCAATTTGATATCACCAGGCTCAAGCTCCACTCGGAATAATGGTTGGGGGCGTTTTTCCCTGTTTCTCATATTGGATACAGTCCTAACCATAAACCCTTTGCTTAACAAACTGGTCTTGATCTCTTCTGGGTCAACATTAGAATCAATGCCTTTAATAACTACGTGAAGGCCTTTTGCGGTCTTGAGTTGGTAGGTATAGAAGTTTTTGCTGAGTTTCTCGAGCTCGGAAACCGTAGCGCGGTAGGCGTTTTCATGGTTTACTTGAATTTTTGTCTCAAATATGTTACCGCGTTTAACATTTGAGACATAAAAGTTATTTTCCCCAATCAAACTGACTAAAAACTTGACGAGATCATTTGAGTTTTTTTCCCTCAAATAAATGGGAGGTGGCTTAAAGGCCTTTCTTTCACTAACTGGGGCCTCATTATCCTCTTGCAAAATTGCAAAACGATTTTGCGATGAGGTTGGCCTTTCATCGTCTTTTAAAATTTTTGCAGGTTGAGATGCTTCTGCCGATTTAGGGCTTCTTCCCCTTTTAAGCACTGTCACGTAGCGGTCCATCCCTACCTGGATCTTAGGTGCTGGTGCAGAAATTAAGGTTGATGCGGCTTTAGCAGCTGCAGGTTCAATTCCAGAGTTTGATAATGGTGACCGCGACAAAGATGGTACCTCAGAATTTTTTTTATAATTATTAAATAGAGATTGGGCTAAATTTGTCCCTTGTTCAGTACATTTATTTAAATTAGGCGCACTTGAACTAAGATTGTTTGTAATTATTTTTGGCCTTGCATTTAAATAATTCCTATTAAATTCAGGGTCTCTTATGTTCTCATTGCTAACACTTGTGGAACTTAACACAATGTAAGCATTTCGGCTATTAGGCCCACTGTCACTACGATTACTGTTACTCATTAACAGTTCGCTTTTTTTTTATTTAGTTTGTTGTTATTGTTTTTCTTTTCTCACTTTTTGTGTATATCTATATGTATATTAATAAATTCGTTTGCTACTTATTACTAATATCACCTATTAACAATATTACACTCGCGTACACACGTCCGTACACTACGAGATTAAGAGAGTAAAGAAAGGTATTGCGTTGCTTGTGTTTTGTATTTGATGTGGAAGTTGGCTCCAGAGCCGTATGGCATAAATAAAGAACTGTCGCTCAGACGTCAGGTATCGATATCTAGTGTCTATTAAGATTTTGTCTCTATTAAATCGTGCAAAAGTCAACTTTTGATACAAATGGGCTGGTTCTTTTGTGTTAATGAGTTATACTGCGGCATTTCACTAAGTTATCAAAAGATACA
Source organism: Melanophora roralis (assembly GCA_963583895.1). Classification (NCBI taxonomy): domain Eukaryota; kingdom Metazoa; phylum Arthropoda; class Insecta; order Diptera; family Rhinophoridae; genus Melanophora; species Melanophora roralis. Next base: position 66,264,260 of record OY757190.1, on the reverse strand, counting down.
TTAAAAATCTTTCTTGCAAATTGAGACACACTGTCACGTTTTTTTAAGTTAAATACGTAACTGGCAATATTATTGTACGCAGTTCTTAGTTTATGTTTCTCTGCAGAACTGCATCCTGAAAACAATTCACAGCCATATAATAATGTTGAAACGAGGTAAGTTTAAGCTAGAAGCATTCTAACCTTAAATGGTGTAAAGTATTGACTAGCGCTCTGAGCATACCATAAGTTCTTCCAGTTGCATTATTAATGTGATCAATCCATGACAGTCTGGCGTTGAAAATAATATCCAGATTGCTCGCTGATGACACTATTTCAATTTGTGAAGCTGTTCGCGAAATTGTAATACATATAGATTTTTAAGGATTTACGCTTAAGCCATTTGCAGTTGCCCATTTATTTACTCTAAAGAGATCCGCGTTTATTTTACTTATGCAGTCTGATAAGGAAGAGGTTTTACATGCAATAAAAAGCTGAACATCGTCGTCAGCATACATTTGAATGTTCATAAACTCTAACTGCGCTAGAAGATCGTTAGAGTAGATGATGTAAAGAAGTGGACGAAGAGTCGAACCTTGTGTAACTCCCCTGGTAACTGGCAGCCATGAGGATTGTCTTTTATTGTTGAAAACAGCCTGGTATCTTCCTCTAAGGTAAGTACACTAAGAAGAAAAGTGCGCTTTAAAATTATATTTGAACACTTTTAAATTTTATTTAAAGTCCCTCAGTCTATAGTTTCTTATGGGAGGCAAAAAAAAAATATTTTTTTAAAGTGACAATTTTAAGTCTTTACTTGTAACTTAAAAGTTAAAATTTTTGTTTTTAATGTAAAACTCTTAAATTTAAAAATGTTGACTTTATTTCATAATGACAAACTTTATATTTTAAAGTAAAATATCTTATTTATAAAGTAATCACTTTTAAAATTGTATTAAAAAAAAAATCCATTTATTTTAAAAATTTTTAACTTTATAAAATAAAATTTAAACGTTTATTTTTAAAGTGTTAACTTTAAAATATAAAGTCATCAATTGGCAGAAAAGTGTTAACGTTTACATTTAAAGGGTTTACCTTATAAATCAAAGTGCCACTTTCTAATTTAAAGTGTTCACTTTAATATTGAAAGTTTTAGTTTTAACTAAAAAGTGTTAACTTTAATTTTAAAGTTTTTTATTTTAATATATAAAGCGTCAGTTTCTTATTAAAAGTGTTCACTTTTAAACTCAAAGTGTATTTGTTGGAACTAAACGTGAACACTTTAAAACTTAACGTTATAATTAAGTGAATTTAGAAGTGTGAAAAAGATACAAGAATGACCAGTCAGGGTAAAAGTATACAAAAAAGTGACTTGCTGCGAATTCTTGGCAACGATATTTAAATTAATGAGCAGGGTGAATTAACGTACACGACCGTTGATGAAGATACGGATCTCCTTAATCTGCTAAAGGAGTTTGATCTGAAAACACTTTTTCTTAACCTAAAAAGTTAATAAAGCCCTTATGACACTTGCTTTTTTCTTAATTGATTGCTTTTGGATTGAAAGAAAGAAATAGCAAATGTTAGATAGAACAAAATATATATGTATTATGATAAAAAGTAAACAAACGAAACAATGTTGCCCACTTGATATTTTGTTGCAGAGCGGAAAATCTGAAATAAAATTTAATAAACGCGCGAAAAATCGCTTTTTTAACTATAAACTGATCAAATTGACAACATGTTTAGAGTTTAATCTTAAAACGTCAAGTTTAAGTTAAAAATTTTTACATTTTTTTCGACAGCTTCTGCTTTTTTATCAATTGCATTTGGGGAGCTTTTGACGTTTTTGTATTTTTCTTTAAATAGCTTAACTCTTCACACTTAGTGTAATTTTCCTGTATTATAAGTAGGTACTGTTCTTCAAAGTTTATAAAATGCAAAAAAAAGCAAGTGTCATAAGGGCTTAAGAATTCTAAGGCAATATTAACACTTATGCAAAATTATTAATGCTTCTTAGATGTCATGTTAACAAAGGCAAAGCTTAGACCGGAACACTTTGCTAGTATTGTGGAAGAAATAATTGATTTATTTGCCAAAGAAAAACAGTCCCAGGTATTATAAAAAAGGATATATTAAAATGAACATATTATAAACTGATTTATTTTAGGATTATTTTTACATTCCTCGTCAAAAAAAACCCATCAGGCAAGCTCTATTCCAAATATTTTAACTTAAAAAAAAATTTAAAAAGAGTAGTTCATCTGCGGAAAGATCTCTTTCGAGTGAATTGCGTGATCCATTAGTGGAAGAAAATTTTGAAGTGGACAAAACGCTGTCGTTATGTTTAAAAACTTCGCTTCAAAAAGATGCCAGTAATTGGGATGAAGTTATTGACAAGTGACAAAAAACATTTACATTTCGGAAGAAGGATTTGGCAAAGCTCTTAAACTCTGAATTTTTGCAGGAGTTCCCATTTTGAAAGACTCCAGAGTCCCATTTCTGGTATTTTAAAAGAATTTAAACATAAATATCAAGGATATACAATTTTTTTTTTAGATTAATCTAGATTTCAATTTGATTTGTCCAAAAAAAGATAATCTTTTAAAAACAAAGTGGGATAACTTAAAAACCAAGATAGTGAACTACTACGATGTCAACATACGGAATCAGCAATCAATAGATCTGCTGAACCAAGCAAAAACGACGAAAAAAATTGGTGAGTAACAATTATGGGATTTTTTTGTTAAATTAATAATGTAACACTAAATAATTTTTTTTTTCAGATTGTCAAGACTACATTTTAACAATACTTCTCAATTCAGTTTTGCTGCCTTCAGCAAGATTTTGTGCGTATGGAAATACAAAAAAGAAAACAACATCATTAAAGATGCTGATGAAAGCTTTGTACTGCAGTTAACAACAATTAGCGATTACTCAAGATGAATAAAAGAACTTATCGGTAAATACAATTATTTATTTAATGAATTATGAATTATTAAAATATTATTAACAAGTTATAAATAAGTTTTTTCATAAATATAAATTTAAATATGTTTGAATAAAAAAATGTGAATTAAAGACAATTAAAAAAATCTGTTTCCTTTAAAGTTTATAGTGAACACTTTTAAATTGCATTTGAAAGTGTTCACTCTTAAAATAAAAGCTAACGCTTTTAGTTTGAGATTGAATATGTTTAGGTACTTTTAATTTAAATACAAACATTTTTAAATTGGGTTAAAAGTGTGAACTTTAAAATCAAAAGTGTTTATATTGTTTTCGAGAATGCGCATATTAAAATGTAAAGTTTTCACTTTAATATTCAAAGTGCCAACATTAATTATTTACATTTTAAAGTGCAAACTTTTAAATAAAATATTTTTCAATACGGCTAGTTTTCATACATGAAAACTTTTAATTTTAAAGTCCCTTGTACTGGATTTAAAGTGAGTTTAAAGTGTTTCTTTTCTGAATGTAGAAATAAGATGTTGGCGAAAAGTTAAACAAGTTTCTTAGTTTCAAAGTGAAAATTTTATGATGAACTGTGTCAAACGCTTTTGAGTGGTCCAGGTGCACTAAAAACGCAGTGTTTCCGCTATCAGTCATGTAACGAATTTCTTCAACAACTTCAGAAAGAGCAGTTATGCATCCATGTTGTGGTCTAAAACCTGACTGATAGGGTATTAGTGGATCGTTGCAAGTAACGTAGTTAAAAATTTGTTTGTGCAAGAGCTTTTCAAATATTTTCGAAAGATAGGGCAATATAGCAATAGGGCAGCATTTATTCCTAGTTTGCAGAATCGGTACAGTTTTTTAATACTTCCATCTAGAAGGAAATGTACTTGTTGTATATATTTAATTAAACAGGTGTGTTATGAAAGGTATTAAATATGGTAGCAGCATTTTTACAAGTTTTGGGCTGATGTCATCACTGCCAATAGCGTTTGACTGAATTAAAAAGAAGCTTTCTAGTACACCAGCTTGATGGAAAATTAAACTGGTTAATATCCGAATCTATTTGACGGTTGTAAATGTTAGTATTAGCAGCAGGCATTTCGAAGGTTAAAAATTGTTGATTTAATGCATGATTGTTAAACGAACTATTGTTTGTGTTTCTAACTGAGTTTACTAGCCCAGTACGCTTTATTTCATCCCACGTCTGTTTATCATTTAAAGAATCAAATTTTCTTTCATAATATGAACACTTGTCTTTTCTTATTTTCGATGCCACAATTCTTCTTTTCCTGCAGTAGATTAGATGAAGCTCTGTTGTTTTGTGTCTTTTCCATCTGGCATATGCTGAGTCACGTTCACGTATTAGTTGGGCTGCTTCATTTGAAAACCACGGGTTATTTCTGTGCTTAATTGTTTTTTTTGAGATGGTTGTTATACAAATTAAGGATATTACTCTCTAGAAACAGAAGCTGGATTGGCATAAAATAAATTTGATGCCATACAACCCATTCGGTGTCTCTCCGTAGCATATCCATATCTGTGCTATTGATGTCTCTGTATGTAAAAGATTGCGTTTCAATATTTGGTTCTAAGTAATAATTGAAAAACAGTAGATCGTGCTTAGAAAATATTGAAGCTGACAATTGATCAAAATGGTTTATTTTTGGCTTGTCATTAACAAAGACAATGTCTAAAAGGGTGCTACTTGTGCTTGTAAAGTACGTTTAAGAGACTGTATTTACAGCTTCAATATCAATTGAATTCATTGAGCTGGTAAGCTTTCAGTCGACAAGAATATTATTATTTAAATCTCCAGCAATGATTATGTCTATATATTTAATAGTGTGGGTTTCAAGTTCTTTCATGAGGATTTCAAAATCTACACGTTTATGTGGTCTATACACACATCCAAGGAGCATTTTGCAAGAAGCGCATGGAACGTCTTTAAACAAGTACTCCATATTTTGTTTTTCAATTAATTTGCAGACAACATTTCCCCTCATTTCTTTTTCAGATATATGGCAACTCCGCCTTCAGCAGTCTTTTCACTTCTACTACTTTTGTCTGCACGATCTGGAAAACATTGTCATTTTGCTTTGCATGAAACCATGTTTTTGACACACAAATTGCATCAACGCCCGAATTTCAAATATATGTAATACGAAACTCGTCAACTTTATTATTTAAACTTTGTGCATTAAGGTGACAAATCTTAATCCCACTACGATAATTCGGCAAAGTTTTTACAATGGTACCTACACTGTCTCTGGAACCCCACTCCCCGTTATAATTTAAAGTTAAAACCATTTTAATGAATCAAAAGAACACAATACTGATAGGCAATGAATAACTTTTTATATCAAATAGCAAATTTTATAAAAGTAATTGCAAAAATAATAGTACATACACTCAAAAAATTGTTAAGATAAAATCAACTGGAAATCTATTTAAAATAATTGGGTATTCATTTAAAAACCGTCCAACAAGATATTCATTAAAATTAACAAAATATTTCATTTAAATTCAGACATCAAAAAATTAACATACATATTCGTCTCAAATTGACTAGATTTTTAATCATTTACAGCAAAGCACAATCTATCAGAAAAATAACAACACAGTTAAATATTACCAAAAAATAACTGACAAAAATAACTTTAACTGCAAATCAGTTTTTTTGTTTAGCTGAAGCCTTGAATAACCCTTAAATTCAGTTAAAAAAATATTGTATTCAAATTTAACTGTTTTTTCATTTAAAAACAACTTTACGGAATACTTCCTAAATAGCTTACAGTCAGTTACTGTAATAATTTTTTGAGTGAACTTAACATTTTAGTTGATTTGTTATACATACAACATAAAAATTTCTGTTTAAAATCAGTGATAAATATTTTATAAATTTCAAACGATCTGGCAACTTTCCAATAATCATAGAATAGCTATATAGTTCAAGAAATAATTCATTTAGGGCTTCAGGACAATCAATGCGAATAGCTTCCTCACTGTTGTTGTGTTTGATGTACACGATACCCCGTAGTGTAAACGTGCTTTTTATGCGTTTATATTTTTTCAAAATTAATGCGCTTTTAAACATTTTATAATTTAACGGTGTGGAGATTCTTATTTACAAAAATTTATTTATCGTTTTGCATACCAACATGATCAAGGCATAATTGTGTTTTATTAAAGAAATACTTGCTTTCATAAGAAGAGCTAAGACGTACGACTATTCGCGGATCAGGAACATTACGAAAGTTTTTAAAGTGCTTCACATGAGATATGGATTTTATTTGAGGCGGGTTTATGGTAATAATCCGACAGAGGTGTTCAAAAAGCACAGAAAGATTTTCATTTTTATCAAGCGGAACGCACGTGATGCGAATATCACATGCCACAATAGAATTTTCATGTACTTGTATTTGAAGTTTAAAAATATAAATCTGCCACCCTATATATCTCAAGTTGAAATCAAGCCTTACTGTACTGCTTTGATACCAGATCGACCTATTGTGCTATTATATAGGAGTCTCTAGGGCAAAAAAACTTAAGTTTTCCATTAAAACTTATTTTTACTGCAATTTGTAAAATGACGATCTTGTTTCGCATAATGTCAGCAACTTTGTATCAAGATATTTGCGCAAAACTGCATTTCGCTTGGGATGACGTTTTTAAAAAAAACTTGCTGGTTTCTTTAACAAACGATAAAATTTTTTATATTATTGGTACGTTGTTGTTTCTCGGGATCGAGTTGTTAAATCTATGGGAGTAGCAAGGCGTTTGTTTTGCATATTTAAGCTTTTCTAAACGTGCTTTAAACGTTTTGTGGGGGGGGGGGAGGAATTTCCTTTTTCCCTCCCCCTTAACCCGCCCCTGAAATTGACATATCTTTTTTTTTCAACCGTTGCAGGCTGCGGTTTTTGTAAGTATTGCAGATCCTTAAACTTTCTATCAATTAACCTTCCTTCTCACTTTGGTGAAGATTCGGAAGTCTTCGACTTTCTATGAGTGGTTTTTTGATATTGGCCAGAATATTTTAATTTGAAATTTTTTTTAATATTTATTTCTTTTGCTCTTTTCTTTATGAACTAAGCATTCTTGCTTACTTTCATCTGTCATTGGGTCTTCTGTTTCATTAAATAAATACATCTGTACCAAGTAGCAGCACGGTCAGGACTTAATTAAATAATCAACACTATTTTGCATTTCGATTTCTCTGTCGGCCTTCTTGACTGAGGAATGGTTTGGCCACAAATAATTTTTTTCAGTATATTTTGGACTTTTCGTCTTTTTGTACTAAAATCTTGTGCTTCCTAATATTGCAATTGGGAAAATAAATTTTATATTTCTATTTTGATAAAGATATGCGTGTTTGCATGCTGAATTGTAATAGAAATGCAGAATAACCCCCAAAAATCACAAAGTTTCAGTTGCCGGGCCACGCTTCAATATGTCGCAAAACCATTTTTACAAAATTTACTTTTCACTATTACACACTATAGCGCTATTAAGTGGCAGTAGTCATAGTTTAAATACAAAATTATACAAATATATAAAAATAATCAAACACAAAATTTAATTGAATTTAGATACTAACATTTGACTATTATTTGCCACTACCCATCCAGCAATTTTTTCATTTTTCAATCAAATTTGGGTCTTTTTCGACTCCACTGCGCGATTAAAAAGGCAAAATTTGCGCGCATTTTCTGAGCATAAAAGACACTTTTGTCGGTTGAAAAACGTAACTTCCCGTGACTCTTCTTGATAAGTCTTTTATGAATCATTTTTTATATTAGTTAAAAGTAATTTTCGACTCCTTTTTAAGTAGTATTTGAAGTGTTTTCTGATCATATATAAGACTAATTTTAGTTCGTTTGTGACTCTCTTTCGAGTCGTCTTTCAGTCATAATTATAGTCGCCTTCGAGTCTTTTGTAAATCCCTTTATTGTCATTTATCACACATATTTCTATTTTATTATTTATTATTATTGTCATTTTCAAAATACATATGTATATACTATAAAAAAACAAAAAAAGAAGGTTATTAAAATTGTTTCGTGTTCTTGTTTTGCCCCATATAATTATAATTATTAAAGAAAGAATGAACTAAACACAAATGCTAAAGTTTTGTAGCAGAACAATAAGCCGTTGTTAGAGGCACATTACATTAAATGACACAATGTAGCATACAGTGGGAGTAAGCAGGTGAATATGAGTTAATTGGATCTAGCAGTTTTATTCATTTTGCGTCAATTTCAGTCAAAAACTAAAGTAACTGCTTTTCTTGAACGGTGTGGCATCTTTTCCTCTTTTGAACGGTATTGAAAAATCATTTGAGTTGAAAAATGGATTTAGCAGGTTTACACTCTAGGCCGACGATATGTAAAAGTATTATTCAGATGAAAAGGAGCATTTGCCAATTTCATTAAGGAGCTTTATAAAATCGTAACTAATGTGTTTTTTAAATAAAAAAAATGTTAAAAAGCAAGAACATAGATCTATTTTTATTTAAAGATTAATTGATTATCTTACAAAAGGTTTTTATATGGTGATTGTCCCAATTAGCAAAAATATAATACTGACAGATAAAAGCGAGTATATTTTAACTATTTCGTAGAGAAAAAAGTTTGTTTTTATTTATTTTTTGTCACTTTGTTTAAATTGCGAACGAACATCAATTATACATTTTTTACTTACAACTGCAATAGTATCACGATTTTCAGAAAGCTTTATTCAAGGCAAATTTATACAGGTGTGATTGAATGATGCAACAGATCACTTCAAGCAAAAACGACGAGAAAACAGACCGACATTTAAAACGTCAGCTGCAACATCACGAACTCGCATTAAACTTGGATTTTCGGTACCCTAGAAGCGAAAGTTTAGCTTGTTAACGTATCAGCTAAGGTCGAAATGAGCCTTATCGCTCATTATGATCTTGATCGAGAAATCGTCCACTTCGGCCTTAAGAAGAAGATCGAAGACACGCGTTTGGCGGTTTACAGGTAACAGCTGATGCATGGACTAGAATTTGTACGGGAACATGTGCAGGTCTTTGACAAAAATTTGCATTAAGGACGACCGGCTCGACATCCTGGCCAACAGTGGTGATATTTTTGGTAAAACGGGGGTTCCGAGCCGGCCACTCTTGGCAGCGTTTCATGTGGTCCCATAATGTTGAAGATTGGTGGCCACAAGGTAAGCTTGTGCTTAAACCAAGGTGTTTTTCCATCAATATTTAAGAGAGCAAAATTTGCCTTACTACCAAAGGATAACAAGTTTCTTGATGATCCGTTCTCTTATCGACAACTTTATATGATAGATACTTGTGGAAAGTTGTTGGAGAGGATATTGTAAAGCAGATTGGTGGATTATCCGAAAACCAATTTGGCTTTAGGAAAGTTAAATCTTTTTTCGATGCCCTCAACCTTCACACAAAAAAAATAAACTAAGTAAACTTTACTTAAGTCAAGGTTTTTCTTAAAACAAGTTTGAAATTTCTTACTCCAAGTACAACTTTTCTAGTAAGAATTTCTTACTTTTAGCCGCAATTAAGCCAAAAAAGGATTGAGTTGGGTGTAAACAAGATTAATTCAAAAATGAAATGTCATCTTTTTGATTTATGTTGCTTTATTTACGAAGAAGAGTTTTATATTTTATTTTATATTATTGATGCTTAAAATTTATAATATAAAAATTTAATTTTTTGTTCTAACCGAAGCTGAGATTCGAACCAGGGACTTAACGCACTGCAGCACTAGCGCAAATTATATATACGAACCCTGCTAGATATTTAAAACCTGACAAAAATGAAGAATTCACAAGAACAATAAGTTAATAATAAAACTTTTAATCTATTGCATCGGCAAAATTAACAATAAAAGTATTTCCGTTCGATCAAATTGAAATTCAAAATTAGAATTCCTATACTTAAAGCACTGACTGTACTCTTTCCAAATTTTACATACAGAATACTTTGTCAGAAGCCAACAAAAACCTGGGCGGCAAACCGAGGTAAAGTATTTATAAGATTGGCTAAACAAAGAGGAATACATGCTTGGTATAATTATGACTAATTTGAAAAAGTTTTGGTTTAATCAAGTGCAAAACATTATCTTTATACTTGAAACAATCTTTAAAAGAACAGTGTTACTGGCTAACCAATTGGCTGAATATTAGTACATTGACTCCCAGCCCAAGCGCGTAAAGTGACTTTAAGTTTAAGTTACCTTTTCCGATCTATAGATAGATAGATTTCAGGAAATCTAAATTTTAATCCTAGGGAGGTACAAGTAGGACAAAAGCAAACAAAAAAGTTTATTCAAAAGTATCGCCTTTTGTCCAAAAGTAAATGGGCCCGTGTCTGGGAAAAGTTTAGGTAAAAAAATTTTTTTAATCTTTTTTGTAACTTTTAAACTAATAAACATGAAAATATTTAACAAATTTCGTTCTATAGGTTCTGAAAATATAAATACGTGCTGCAAATTTTTTTGGAACTTTAAACGTTTTGGGCTGTATTTTGATTTTTTGTGAGGTTGTAAATCTATAAATATTTAACTAAGAATAATTGTGACTCATTTATAATTCAAAAGTAAGCTAGCTGGATTAAAAGTACTTTTTTTAATTTTTTATACTCTTTGATTTCAAGTGAATTATATTTTACGACTTTAAACCAATAAATAGTTCAAAAGTGAACTAAGAAGAAAGAATTTTTAAATTTTTATATTTATTCTAAGTACCATTTTAAGTGATATTTAAACAATTCAATTTTTAAATTGATTTGTATCTTGTTCGTGAAAGTGAAAATACCTTTAGAAAATGAGAGACAACGATATTTTACCAATAATTTTTTCAACGTTTACATTAGAACGGAAAACCAAGAATGTGTGTTAAAAACACTTTTTGTCATTTTAAATTGCGTTTTTGTTATTTTTTTGTATGTTTAGTCAACAAAAGACAAACCTCGTGACAGTTTCTATTCTATCCTATAATCGATGTTTGATTATAAAATACATTGATACAATATTTAAACATAATTAAATCAAATTGAAAGATTTATTGAATCCAAATTGGAAAGAATAATAAAATTATACATAAAATATTACCATAAGCATCTTTGCCCTAAACTAGACATATATTTTGCTTTCATTTAGGGGATTCACAAGGTATTCTATTTGTCCTATTGTCATAAAATTTCCACAATGTTTTAAAAACATTTGCAACCTATTGGACACTCGGCGCAGGTGCATTTGGAGTTGTTGTACAATTTAATAAGCATATTAAACGACGTAGTATTTTTTAAGAACTTATTATGTATAAAAGACAAAAAAAAAAATTGTGAAATTTTATAACAATGTGACAATAGGACATAATAGGACACCTTGTGAATTCCCTAATTATATTTGATTGAAAATTAAATGCACAAGTCAGTCAGTCAATTATGTTGAAAAAACTATATTATGAATAAATTTACCAAACTTTTTTGTAATTAATACAATCAAACCAACTTTTGTAAAAAAAAGATACACAATCCAAAATAGGCAAATTTATATACACACACATTTGTAGATGCACAAATACACTCATACAATTTAATTAAGATTTATTTATAGTTAATACTAATGTAACAGTACCGTGAATTTTGTTGCGAAAATCGTTTTTTCTAAACATTAAGCCAAATTTATTTATAATAAGTAAGAAAAGGCCTCAAATAAAGAAAGCGAGCAGTGAGTAAAAACTTACTGTAAGTTGCCTAATTTTTGTGTTTAGTGTGGGCGTATTCATGGTATGACCAAATGCGATAAACAAAAAGACTATTTGAGGTTGAAGAAAGGAAGATATTGCAATTGAAACCACCCTGCAAACTATAGATGCAACCCGATCCAGTTCCAAAAAAATAACCGGCTTTTAATCTTATTTCATATGCAAACGCACTAATGCCTAATAAGCTAACGAAAACAGTTGCAGAGCACTAACAAACTAACCGTGCCCAGTAAAAATTTTCTGAAGGACTAAATGAGAATATGATGAAATTAATGAATCAGTTCCTGGCGCATGTGGCAAGTATGATGCAAGCAGATGCCAAAAATAGATCTTGTAATCGGCTATATTGGTCAAATCGCAAATCAAACACCATTTGATAGTTGGCTTTCTAAGTTGTATGTTTAATTTTTTGATTAATATTTCCCCTACTTTTTTTAAGTTAAGCCTGGTTGGCAGATCTACTAGGCTGCTAGTCCGTAATAATCACAATATTAGCCCTTACCAAACTATAACTAGTAATTATTTCTTATTTGAAAAAAGAAATATAAATAAATACATCAGCACTGATTGTATACAATTATGGGATGCTGAAAGGACAAAATATCTTACTAAAGTATAAACTTAGGGAATACAGAAAACATCTAAGAAATTTATTGAAAATCAAATAAAACAGGGGGCAAATCACGGCATTCGATTCGAATCGAAATTTAAAAATTCTTATTAGAATGTCTATATTAAAAGCATTGATCGAGAAGAATATCGATTTGAATCGAATGCCGTTATTTTTCCCCCAGCAATTTTTAAGGAACACTTGAAAAACATAGATTCGATTCTTTAGAAAACGTGAAATTTTTGTGAATCATTAAAAAACGTGTTCACGCCTGAATCATGTACTTCTATGAGTTAATAGCTACTAGACAATCTGTGGAAATTCGCTTTTTAATTTTTAGATGCTATTGAGATCACTGATATCTTAAATGCTAAAAAGGTTCTGATTTAAATAGAATAAACAACTAAAAGATTTCAAAGCGGACTTAAGACGACAACAAAGAACCATTGAGCAGATCTATAGGTTAAATGAAAAGCTTTTTAGGAGAATAAATATTACTTAACGATATGTCTCTCAAGTCTTTAATAAACACTTTAAAAAAATTAAAGCTTCATTTGCATGTAATTCTTTACAACCTTTAGAAAAAGTACATAAACAACTGACAGCTTGTGATCAAAGAGCTAAGTTGGGAAGTCAGCTTAGCAATTACAGTATGTTAAAATCAAGATTCTGGGGCAAAGTCAATTAATCTACAGGATATCACTAAAGGCGGTGTCAGATAAAACTTCGTTGCTTTGCATGACATTTCTAACTTTGAGAGAAAAGCGCGAAAAATCTGACAACACGTATGCATTGCTTGTGTATTAAAAAAAATTAAGAAAATTATACAAGTTAATTGTCAAAGGACGCCAAAAGATGAGAGTTGGTTAACTTTACGCTTCGCGCTGCGTTGAAAGTACTTTATGTGACATGTTTCTATAAGACATTCCATCTGTCAAAGCAAATTTCTAACGCAACGCGAAGCAAAAGTTTTATCTGACATGGCCTTAAGCTAGTAGTTTTAAGACTTATAATTAACTTTTATTGCTATGATATTTATCTATCTCCCTTTTAATAATTTGAATACTTTTTAATACGAAATCAAATTATTTGAACTTTTCCGGGTCCCTCAAGTTAAAATTATCGAAATTCACCTCTATATTTACTAATTCAAATAATATTCTGGACCCAAATTTAATACTAACTTGAGTAAATGGGTTAAATTACTTTGCCATAGGTATAAGCTGAATAAATTTAACTGCTTTTAAATTGCACAGTACTGTGTACCTAAGAGCATTTCAGCAACGTCAGCCAACTTTATTGGTATTAACAATGAAAAATAATACAATAATTATCTGACATACTTACATACTTTCTAAATTATAATATTCATAGTTGATATTATTTTAATGAGAATGTGAATGCTTTGGTGCCGGCATAATGGAGTACAAGGAGTTGTTGACAAAATAAAAAATTGAAAAACCTATACTTTATTTTTTATGTATACGACAGTCTATATTCTAATTTAAGGATATTGAAAATATTTGAGGGATGTGCGGTTGAAAAAGCATGAGAACATTGAGGGTGTTGACAGAAACTCCTTTCACCCATTGCTTTTTTTATAAATATCTATCGAATAAATTTGTTAAGTGTGGTTTTATGACAATAAAAAGAGTCATTCGTGTCTTTAAACGAAATCAATAAATTTTGGATTTTTATGGTCGTTATGACTGCCATACATGAGTAGATAGTATATACATATAGACATAGGTATGTATATCGATTCCCATACATATGTATATTTTAGAAACATACACACATATACAAACATTTATTTATAGGATTATCCTTATTTATTCGTATGTATTTAGTATTTTTACAATAAAATGTTCTCCGACTGTGACTGTGACAATGTCTGCATATTATTAGTTTATCTTTTATAGACAGTTTCGATGACTTTAATGATATTTGTTATCAAGTTTAACTCTGTCCAAGACATCAAGCATTAATATTTCGTATTAAATAAAATTGTTGTTTTATTACATCATCAATGAACGATACGAGTATTATGTAAGTCGGTATGTTATTCCTACGCTGCGAAGAATGTTTATATTTGTTGCCGCAATAGTCATATTTTTTAAATTTTATTGATATGAATTTTTATTATTTTGTTGTTTTGTTTTTGAGAAAAAAAAAAACACCCAATATTTTCCCTTAGCTAAATTTATTCTTTTTTAAATTAGTCACAAATTTTTATTACAAGAAATAAACAGATATTTAAATAATGTTTTCGAATATAATAAAGGTTTTGTTGAATGTCATATTTTATGGGGTTCTAAAATTGAAATTGATCCAATTTTATTTATTAGATACAAGCCTGTCAAAGAATGTGTTAATATTTTTGACAGTAAATTGTTATTTTATTCGTATTATGAAATGTTAAATTAAGATCCATTAATCTAAATAGCATTTTATGTGGAAACGATTTTTTTATTTAATCTTGTTCGTTTTACGTACACTTTTAACTGACTCAGAATCAGACTCAACGTATACGTAATATACAATTGAAATGTATGTATATAACGTATACGGAGGGGAGGTGCTGAAGTTTGTACAGACTATTCGCGATGATTTATTTTTTTTATTGAAGCAAAATTAGGAAGAAATGTTTGTTAAAATCGGTTTTGTAAACTTTAGAAGACTTAATAAAACTTTAATGAAAAACAGGGTTTCCAATTGTTTACAACACTAAAAGCACCCAAACCCTTCAATAGGTAAAGATCTCGGCCGTTGCTTTTTTTTTTTTTTGTAAAAAGGCGCATTAAGTAAATTGACGTTGGTTTCACATACAAGTTTTTTCAAAGAGTTCCCGTCAAAGATGGCTCAGTACTTTTAAAAATTTATATAAAAATTAAAAGCCTAACTAGAAACAACCTAACAAAATCCAAAACGAGAAATCTTATGATTATAATGTTTATCAAAATTTATCTTCAGGTTTGTGGTCATAAATTTACAAAATTTGTGGTTAAAAAAAATAATATAAGGCAACGCTGGCAGCAAAAAAGATAAAACCTTAAGCGCTCTGAACTAGGTTGAGTTGGGTTAGATTAAACTACGGATACGCTGGTTATACACTCCTTGCAATGGAAAAGGAATTTAGATGCATATGTTCAAGACAATATGGTAATGCATAATAATTACCCTAAAACTTCCTAACTCCCATCTCTCAAGTGAGTAACAAGTGGTATAACATTAGATATTAACCGTCGGGCTCTAGTTTCAGCAAAATCTAGAAAGTGGTACGAAAAATGCTTGGTTAATTATCTGCAATCGCTCTTCTCTGCAATCCTCAAGTGATGTGAGTGTTTGCAAGCTTGAGTGACTCATCGGCACACTAATAATATGTTTTAATTCTCGTTTCCTCAGTTTAAGACTTTTTTTTAATTTTATGTTAATTTGGGTCGCCCAAAAGTATTTCTGTTACTTTCGGTGTCCTATAAGCAATATCTGGCCACTCTTTCCACTCAGGCTACGATCAAATAAACGACCTCGGGTTTTTAAATCACCTGCTTGTGGCTTCCTTGCATTAATTGACAGTGTATTTGGACGTTAATTTTGGATTACCCCGAAACGTTTATTTACCCATTTAATACGTACTTGGCTATAATCCAAGTAATTACTAACGATCTTCTTACGCTGAAACAGTGCCACAGATTTAGCAGCTCTTATGGCACGGAAAAAATTCCTTGATACCTCAGAATGTATTATATTTCGGTCTTTATTTTTTCAATAAATATGTTCAGATCCTACCCAGAGAGTCATGTCAAACTAGGACTATCAATCTAATATCCATGTAGTGTAGTTAGCTTTGAGCTTTACGTTCCAGTCTTAATGTTAAGATTTTTTCAGTCCAATTATGAAAAAGAGTTCCTCGGTAGTTTTTTTTTGTTCCCCTATTCTAAGTAAATTCTTCCATGGAAATTTCGCCTTTGTCCAACCAAAGCTTTAAGCAAAAGAGCTGACAGCGAAAGTTCATATACCTCTTTCCGCAACACCATTTGGCCAGATTTTTTTTTTAGAATAAAAGAGTGTTTTTCCCGAGAAACCTACAAACATTGCCTTGCTTATTTGGCATGAACCACTGTCACCCTTACTAGGTGTCTACAATTTTTTAAATTACCAGGACAAAAAAAAACCTGCTGACCTCAGGGTCTTAAGATCCACACAAAGATTTTAGGCATCTACACGAGGTTGTTTTCACCCAGACTTCTGTGGTTGAGCTCCTCACTGAAAAGTCTATTAATCGATTTTAAATCTTATGTAAAGCGCGTATGTCCACTGCTCTTCGATGGGTAAATGGCACTTTTGCTTAGGCAGGTTTTCCGCCATCACATATTCCTCAAAACTTCTGAATCCAAAAACCCAGTAAATATTCAACTAATTTTCGTATATATGTAACACGCATATAGAAAAGATATTTTCTTATATGCAACAGAAACAAAATTAAAAAAATTTCAAATAAAATAATACACATTATTTTGTACTACGGCTGATTTTCTAAAAATCAACGACTTCATTTAACATTTGTACCAGTGTTCCACACGTTAGTTGTAAAATATATTAAAAGAATTTATATTTTTTCCCAAGTTAAAAAAAATGCATTGTAAGAATACTTTCTTATACACGTAAAATTTTCTACAGAAGGAATATAATTTTTCATAAAAATTTGTTTCTTATAGCAGAGTTTTTCTTTAAACGAGTTTCTTATATTCGTATTGTACTGTAATTTTAGAAGTTTCATCCGTGGCTTCCATGTAAGGCGACGATCCAGGTGAATGTCAAGGTAATTTGTCTCAATTCGTTTAGGCATCATATAGTTGTTAGTAGGAATTTGAGGAGCACGTTTTCTTGCGTAAAACAGAAGTGTTGGGCGGATGCCGTTTGCGTTCCAGAGACAAATCCTAAAGCAGTTCGTGCCCTACTATGTATGGTCTTCAGAAGAGCAGACTGCATTTTTTGCATTTCTAACATCATGCAAGCCATACTGTCAACTACAGCTTTAAGGCGGCTTTAATTGGGCTCGGTGAGTTCGTTTTTTGGCACCTCTTGTTGTGTTGTTGGCTGGTGAGGCTTACGTGCATTGGGCTGGTTAGCTATTAACGCGATGGCGTAAAAAACTTTACTTATAGTTGACTGTGCTAATGGGGTCATGTTTGTAGTTGGTATATTTAATGGCCGTGGAGGAGCAGAAACTACTTTCGGCTTAATAGAATCAAAAACAGGGAAGCTCCTATAATTGCCAGTGTGATTTCCATCGCAATTGCTGCATTTCTTCACCTTAGGTTTATCTTTTGGTTTGTCGCCCTTGGTCGTAGCATAAAGGTCCCCACACACAACACAAACAGAAGGAAATTTACAATAAGTTATGGTGTGGCCATTTTCTTGGCAGTTCAAGCACTGTGCAGGCCCAGGTCGCTTATGTGGCGCTTAAGCTACAACTTCACCGTGCAAAATATATTTTAGGTCATAAATAGAGTGTGTTGAACTTTTCTTTAAGTTTATATCATGGAGATGCCTTTCTGTGTTTCAAAAATTTGATGCAAATTTGTCTTTAAGGGCTTTGGAGCACAAAACTGGCCTTAATCTCTTTCGAGTCAGCATTTGAATCATTACCTTTAATAATAACCTGGACGTCTTTTGCGTTCTTAAGTTGGTAAGTGTTGAAGTTTTTGTTATGTCTTTAAAGTTCTGAAACCATAGTGCGGTAAGCGTTTTCGTAATTCCCTTGAATTTTTGTTTCATAAATGTTACTACGTTTTATGTTCGACGCATAAAAGTTATTTCCACCGATTAATTCAACTAAGAATTAAAAAAGTCGTTTAATTTTTTCTCTCTCTAAAACTAAATGGAAGGCTTAAACGCCCTCCCCTTAGTTAACGGGGCTTCATTTTTCTCTTGCAGTATTGCAAAACGATTTTGAAATGAGGTTAGCTTTTCCTTATCTTTCAAAATTTTTGGTTCGCTGAAAAACTTTGCCAATTTGGGGCTACTGCGCCTTTTAAGAACTGTTTTATAGATCAAGATTTTAATGTCTACCATAACCTTTGCCTAAGAGACAAATCAGAAAGTTTTTAGGGCTCCCTGATACCCATATCTTGATAGAAGATCACCATATCTTGATAGTAGATCGAAGTTTTAGGTCCTAATGTCCGAGGAAAGTCCTGCTATCCAGCAGAATTATTCCAAAAATAACTTAGTTTTGGGACGATGTGGTTACTGCTTCATTATAGAGCCTAAGTTATTTGTCCCTTTGACACCCATTGGGCTGTAGATCTCCTTGAAAAATCTTCTGCCACTAGGTTTTTCAGAAGTTTTCCGTTAACTAGCTTCAACAGTGCGGTCAAACTCGAAAAAATAGCCACTTTGTAGATGAAATGTTTACAACATTCTATCTTCTTGCATATATAGAGTCCCTCATTTTTAGATTGGCACTGTCTAATTTCAGTGTGACCCATGGAGCCATATCAGTCCTCCTGGTAAAGAAGACCAGATCCTTTTTCTCTTAGTTCAAATTTAAGTAGCCCCACTTTCCTCGCCCCTTGGATTATTCTAGACAGTTTAGACTTCATCACAGAACTATTCGAACTCAATTACTTTCCAAAAATAAGGATGGCGACGTCGTACGCGTTATCGCAGCGGCTCCCGCGTTAAGTCCCATAAAAAGCTTACTGACAGCGAGCATCTATAATGTGACGACAATACTGCACACACTCTGCACTATTCCATTCCGCACCAGCAAATCAAATCCAGTGCTCCAGGGGAGTAGATATTCAGTTTTTATTAGTTTGGGTGGCTTTGACTATTACCACGCGTTTGTTTTTATTCGTAACCGTGCCCATTTTATTGAATGCTTCTGCAATGTCAAAGACGGTTTACAAAGCCAACCAGGATTAATATTTTCCTTGGTCTGGAAGTAAAGAATTCTATCCAAAGTCTTCAAAATAATTGACGTGAGATAGTTGATGTTTTAGTTTTTAAGCATAAATGATTGATTTTACTTGGGGTTAGTAACAATTCAAGCCTTGATATCCTTCAGGACACAGACACATAGTTCGGTTTTAGGGAGCCGCTAAAATGTCAAATTCACTAAGGAGCATCTTGGCCTCTCGAGAAAAACGAGGCTAGGTGAAAAGTTCATTAGCACGCTTTACCCGGTTTGGCTGTAAATACTAGTCACTAATTAAATTAAATAAAATTTGAAACCAGTTTTTTTTTAAATTCTCAAGCAAAGTAAGTTTTTCCTCTGGGTATATTTTTTCGATTAAAACTTTAACAAACATGTTAAGAAAAACGATGTTAAATTGGTTTCTTTAATAACAACAAAAAGTAGAAAATGTGGGAATATTTGTAATTGTTTGTCTTTAAATGAAAAGAAGTAACTTTGAGAATTTGATTTACAATTTCTGTTTCTGTTGCTACAATTTTTCATAAATTATTATAATATATTTGCTATAAAGTGTTTAATTCTCTAAGGCTTAATCTCTTTTTAACTTTTCTCTGCTTGGAAATAATCATATTGCCATACAATAAAGGTTTTATTTCAGAATTCTTTCTAAAAAAACATTAAGGAACTTTAAAATATATTTATAATTCCACGTGTAGCGTAAAAAGCCTAAGGGAAAGAAAGCCACGAAGGATTTTTTTGACTGCATTGGAAATAATAAAAGCCAGAATGAAACTAAGTTAACTTTCAAACACATGCTGTAGGAAAGAACTAATCTACAACAAAATGTATGTATTTAGTGTACAAAAGGACACAATTTTTTTCAAACCTGCTAGTGTTTGCTTTTGACTTTTGCTGACATAAAATAAAAGCAAATATTTTTTACCCTTTTTTTTTGCTAAAAGTGCTCTTTTAGTTCTTAATATAGTAAAACTTTTATCAGAAAATGATTTAATATGTCAAAATGTTTGCAACGCATTTGAATGCTGATTGGAATCCAAACAAGGTATATTTTTGATATGGGTTTGGCATTTTAAAATCAATTACAAGAGAAAGCAGTTAATTCAAACAAATATTTTTCTAACCTTATCAGATAGACAGTTAAAAATGAAACTTGAAAATAAGTATAATTCGAAAATGATTTAATAATGCAAGAAGAGATACAAAACTTACATATATATTTATTAATTATTGAAAAATTGCAGAAAATTAATTAAGAGGTTTGTCCACTCTTAAATGTCTCTTTGTTAAAAGTTTTACTTAATTTTAGACGTTTTTCTAATTACTCTTTTTTTTAATATTTAATATGATTTTTTACACTTTTATTAATATATTACTTATTTTTTTTTTTAATTTTTAACGAGATTTTTGCCTTTTTTTTAAATATAATTAGCAATCAGGGTATGGGCCCTTTAAATTCATTGCATTGTGTTGGTATCAGGAAAATAGGTTATGGGAAGGATTATAGAGGAAGCAGTGTTTGCAGTCATTTGATTTATATTTTCCGATATTAACTGTGACATGCAAGACATCTTTAAGAATTTATTTCACATACGAAGCGTTCGCCAGCTTTCTTAAAAGACGAGTATCACGCAAAAAAATCCTGGCTTTAGGAACAATTTTCCTGATTTCTTCAGAGCTCATTCCATTGTAATGTTGGTAGAATAGTAAACCACAAGAAACATTGCGACGATGCTCAAGTAAACTATAGCTGTTGGATACCCTGATGCCACCTATGAGAGCCTTCGCTCGGTCCTGTATGTGGTCCAGTAGCTCCAAAAAATACTTTGAAGTACCTGCCCATCCAACAGATATCTAACTTGGTTTTTAAGGCCAAGAACATCAACAGTTTCTGTCTCCTCAACATTTATATCATTTATTAATAATTATCGAAGCATGATCCATTGTACGTATGATGCAAATGATCATGAATGGCATACGCTGCAAAGATATAGATGGGAGTTAAAGTTTGACATAGGAGATCATTAGGAAAGTTTAGAGTTTGATTTTAAACTCATTGGAAGAGGTCTCATCCATAATAACACAAATGAAAACTCGATATAAATCGAGAAAGTTCATTACCGAATTCAAAAGCAGCAAGTTTATACTTAAGTGCACAATACCAGATTCTATCAAATATCAAATGTCCTAGAAATACCTAGAGCCACCACTTTATTTTCGCTAAAATGGTGAATTGAGGTGTAACATTTTTGTGCTTAAAATGCCAGTTGATCCCCTGTAGGACTTCCTCTACAGAAGTCGTACAGTGGTCGCTTAATAAACCGTGGGAACGTTGATAGTCAAAAAGGTAAGAAATTTATACCCTCCATAAGCTTGGATAGTACTGGACAGGTAGCTATTGAGGGGTAATTTTCAGGGTTTTCCCCCTCTTCCTTTTGAGGATCGCCGTAACATTAACTTCTTTTCAGAATATGGACGCTAATGGACGCGTCAGCATCGAACGCTGAGCAGTTACACGGCAGTTAACACTATTTGGTCTATTAAGGAAAGAGATGGGCTTATAGAGAGTGAAGTAGGAATACACAACCCTTTACTCGAGCTGCCATAAAAGCCCAGTACTGGTTAAGCACAAGGAAAGAAGAACAGAGCCACCGTGCTTACCCTGTTAACTTTGGAATAACCCTGGCTGGGCATGTGTTGTTGTATTCGTTTGTATATTTGTTGGTTGTTAAAAAATTTAAAACTGTTTTGCTTAGACATTGTTGTTGTCACATTGGTTAAATTGATCTTGTTTTTTTATATTGTTTTATTTGTATGTTTGTATTTTAATTTATTTTTTTTCTTTGCTATTTATAAATATTAAAAAAGTATTTTGTAATTTATTTTTTTGCTATTTAAAACACCTTATTTTGCAGACGACGCGGTCATTAGATATTTGAACAAACATTAACGTATTTATTAAACAAACGTTCCTGCACAAATAAAAAAGCGTCTTCACTCCACGAAAAAAAACTTTCAACTTTTGCAGCTGCCAATTAGAGTTTTAAGTCAGAACTTGGTTTAATACAGAATCCAATTGACATGAATTTCATTTTTAAAAACGGTGATTAGCTTTGATAATTAAATTTTAAAAAATCGTTGGGTGGGTTTCGATTTGGAAAAGATTTAATTTTTGTTTTAAATTTTAAAGTACAGTTCTGACATTTTTTAAATTTTTTTTTTTATATTTACCAACTGATTGATTTTCTCCAAATAAAGTTTAAATTATTTAAAAAATAAATGGAAGGTTAAGTTAAGGTAAAAGGGGAGGGGTAGAGAATATTTTCCATTTCCAGCTAGAGTTTTGTGAGTCCGAAGCCCAACTGGCTCACATTCCAGTCAAATATACTGAGCCATCAGTGAAAACTCAAACCCCTCAAACAGTTTTTCTGATATTTTTTGGTCCTCCCTGTCCGGGAAAACTACTCGTAGGTTGACCGCAAACTCAGTCAAAAGTATTTTTTTTAGGAGGCAATACCTTTCGACTTTCTTCAGACTGTCAGCTTGTCTAACTGACTCTGCCCTTACTTACTTACTTAGATGGCTTTTACAAAAGTTGTGTTCGATTAGGCGAACGTAGAATCGGTTTCCACATGCTTTTATCTACTGTAATTTTTCTCCAATTTCTGGCACCAAGTTTCGAGCTGTCGAGCTCCACTTGATTCTTTCATTAGGGTTTCGGTCTTTCCCGTCTTCCTGATCTGTCGACAGGTTCACATTAAAATGACTTCTTAGCTGAAGCACTTCATTCATTCTCACAACATGACCTAGCCAACTCAAAGATTTAATTTTAATACGCATAACTATGTCAATGTCAGTACAGAGTTCCCAGTTCATACGAAACCGGTATTCTCCGTCAACGCAGATTGGTTCAAGCACTGCCTCATCTGATTTTGCTAGTATCCATACTTCTGAGGTAGATAAATCGTTACTTATTTCAAAGTTGTAGTTTTCAACTTTGACTGTCTATCGAAGTCTACTGTACGTCTTGTGCGTTAATACCATCAGCTTGGTTTTATCTGCATTTACTGCCAATATCTTTTTTGGCTGATTTGGTTTTGACTTTTCAAAGGTAAAAGTTGCCAGTCTCAGTGTTTGCCCCATGATCGTCAGCGTAAGCGGGAAAGATGTGCTGTTTTGTAAATAGTGTGCCAGTTCTGTTCATATTTTCGTCTCGTATAACATTTTCAAAGAGGATGTTAAAAGGATTACACGAAATGATGACTTCCTGTCTGAAACCTCGTTTTATACTGAAATGCTCAGAAAAATTTCGCCTCTCTTAGCTAAGAATTGGGTATCACTTACGGTCATCCTGCAGAGTCGTACTAGTTTTGCGGGGAGACCAAACTCAGGCATAACTTTTAACATCTTTGAACGTATGGGGCTGTTGGAAGCGGCCTCATACGCAAAAAAAAGATTTGTTGAACTGTATCTCCTAGATTTTTTCCAGGAATTGGTATTATATGCATATTTGTTCAATGAGGGATTTTCCAGTTCTAAAACCAGATTGATATGTCCCAATTATCTAAGCGACTTTTAATTTTAATCTTTCACACAATACGCTGGATAGGATTTTGTAACCAACGGGAAAAAAGACTTATTTCTCTGTAGTTGGCACATACTGTTTTGTTTTTTTTTTTTTTGCACAAAGGAAAAAAAAAAATACTGATGTTCAAATTGGGTACACGTTTCTCTAGCTAGATTGTACAAACAAGCTGGTGCTAAAGTCTTATCAGCGTGTCACTCCGGTTTTAAATAGTTCAGCTGGAAACCCATCGGCTCCTGCTCTCTTGTTATTCTTAAGCCGGGTAACTGCTATTACGACCTAATTCTGGCTAGGCGGTTGCAATAAATCCCATCATCTGGAATTGGTTCTGTTGTATCTTCATCGTTGCATGCTATCTATCAACAGCCAAGAAAAATGGTATTTTCACATCCTCAGCATACTATCTGTGTCAGTCACCAGATAACCTTTTTCTTCTTTGCACGTGCCTATACAAATTTTGATGGTTTAATTTTTGGCAACATTTTTAGGCTTTATTTTGGCTCCTGAACATTTTTATATCATTTCTTTCTGCGGAATAGTGGTTTTTTTTTCTCTGATTTTCTCCCGATACCTTTCCTTCGCTGGACGTGCTGTTGTTGTTGCAACATTATCGGAACAAGGAGCGCTTTTTCAAGAAATTAAGCGGAGTAAAACATTGCTACTTGTTATGTCGTTAACTTTCCGCCGTCAAACTGACGTGCTGTGTTAGATCCTATGTTTCTCGCCACATACAGACGGGTGCAAATTTTTGCTGCAACAAGGTAGTTGTCCTTTACGATGTATGCTCCTAGGACCGATCCTTTGTCTAACAAAGTGGATAAATGATTTCGAAACATCGATCGAAACATGATCAATCTGGCTTCTGGTGTTTTTATCTTGGGGCAGCCACGTGACTTTATGTAAATCGAGATATCAAAATATGGTGCTGCTAACTACTGGCATAATTTCGTTATCGGATGTTTCTTCGTGGAAGCTTGACTATGAGAACATTGTATTAAAATTTGCTTCCTCTACTATTTTCACGTTAGAATCTCGTAAGATGATTTTAATGTCTAGATCGAGAGCCAACAGTCATGTGCTCCTTTAAATGCTCGTGAAATAAATCTTTGGTCTTTTTGTCTTTATCTTTGTTCAAGACATGGGCCGATAAGACTGGTATTGAAGATTTGGACTCTGCCCTTAGCATACGCGATTTTCTGAACCTTAATAACTTATTTGTATATCTCTGGACCTTTGAAAAGAATTTGCTTATATTGTCGCTGTCCAATGCCCTGCATTAGGTAAGAGACCGTATGTATGTAAGAGTTTGCCTCACATTGAATGTGTTAATTCAGATATATCTGACTGTAACCCTCATCTCTTACTTTTTTTTTGGTAAATATTAGTCTTGACATTCGTGAAGTTGAGACGTGGCAAATTTATGATGGTAACACGTTGGTTTGCCATCAAAACATTTTTAACCATTAAAACAATTTTTCAAAATCAATCATCGATTATTGTGACGATGAGATAGTTTAGTAAAATTTTGTGGAGAAACAAGGTGCCAACAAACGCACTAATTATCGTATGGTGAATGATTTCAAAGAAAGAGGGACTGTCGCTAATTGGCATAAGCATGGACCAGAACATACTGGTAGATCGGCTAAAAATATTGCGGCTCCTCAAGAAAGAGTTCAAAACAATCCATTAAGCTTAGTTCAGCACCATGTTTAGGAGCTTTGTCTTCAAAGAACAACTTCGGCTACAATTTTGCGCAAGGATTTGCATTTTTTTTCTATTTAAGATTCATTTGATACAAAAGTTTCTTCCAGAAGACCATTTACGTCGCCGTTCATATGTCAAAAGGATGTTGCAGCTCGCCATGACAACTCCGATTTTTATAAAAAATCATAATGAGTGACGAGGCTGTCATGGTCACTTGATTTGACCGCTACGGACTTTTTTTGTGGGGATATTTGAGAAACAAGGCTTTTGCCAACAAACTGAAAACGCTAGAGCAGCTCAAGAAAAATATTCGTGATGAAATTGGTGAAATGCCGAGTGAAATGCGTGAGAATGTAATAAAAAATGTGCTCAAAAAGGCTCGCATTTTTGAGGCTAGCAGAGGCGGACATTTATCTGATATTGTATTTCATACATAATATTAATAAGATCCATTCTCTTTTATTTAATCAAAAAGTATAAGCTAACAAAGTAGTATACCTTGCCGGCGGACATCCTGTATAAAAGGCGCTCAGCATATTCCCAATCCTCTCCTCCCCATTTGTCTTTCAAGATAACATGCCACATACGAAGATATTTAAATATCTGACACTCTCTACCAACCTAAACTTAACCTCTGGATTTACTTCCAGTTTTTTGACTTTGGGCTTGGCAGACAGATCGGATACCGCAGTTTTCCACATCTCGTTAGCCGTAGATAATCTCCATTGCTTGTACCACAATGTAGTCCGCTTGAGCTACTTACTTTATCCCTTTTAAGTTAAAACGTCTCAATACCTCGTTGACCATTAAGATTCACAGTAGTGGTTGAAAGACCCCTTTCGCGTTGAATTTTTCTGACCGTACGGTGTTCATTCCCAAAACTAAAGTCAAAAATGCTGTTATTCGACTCCCAATTCCCTTTGTGCATTCTTAATAGCCTCTACCAACATATTGTTAATGGCTCCCTCAATGAAAAACGTACACACAAAAAATTATCTAAGAAAACTTTACTTAAATCAAGCCATAGCAGTGTCAAAAGTACGGTGAGTACGGTTTTTCTTAAATCAAGTACGAAATTTCTTACTCCAAGTAAAATTTTTCAAGTACGAATTTCTTACTCTTAGCCGTAAAACCGTAAACGGGATTAATTCGAAAATGAAATTTCATTTTTTTTTGACTTATGGAGCTTTACCAAAGAAGAAGAATTTTATATTTTATTTTTATTTTGTAGATACTTGAAATTGACAATTTCGAAATTTCATTTTTATACTTACCGAAGCTGAGGTTCGGACCAGGGATTTCTGCACTGCAGCACAAGCGCAGTACCTCTAGGTCACCGGGACACTTTGTTTTCAAATGTAAAATAATATATTAAAACAACAAGCTTTTTTCTGCTTGATTTGTTGAAACAATCCGAATAGGCTTAATATAAGAAAATGTAAGTAAGGATCGTATTTAAAAATTTCAAGAAAGATTTTGGATAAATTCAAGAATAAAATTCTTGATTTAAGAAAGCGAGTTTTCTTTCTGTGTAGCAAGCATGTACCCATTTCTGCACTAATGCCCCTCTTCAAATCTAACTACATGGTTAAGGTACCCTTCAAATAATCATGTTAAGCTTCACTTGAAACATGCGTATCAACTGACTTTCTTATTTAAAGACTAACCATCCGTTGCAGCCTTTTCAACAAAAAAGAAGAAAAGCTGATTAGACAAAAAAATTTGTTTTGAAAAAGCTTTCCCATTTGGGTTTTCAACAACTAGTTCCCTTTATTTTGCGTATTTTTATCATTGAATTTTCACGTATGTGAACTAATAATTAGTATTGAAATCCTAAAGACAATGTTATTAATATTGGTCCAGCCAGTGCCAGCCTAAAATCTAAGCTCACATAATAAATTAATTAATTTCAATTGTTTCATTTGAGCGCAATATTATCCTTTTTGTATGATAAATGAAGCACACAATTGAAAAACTAGCTTCTTATTAAAACAAAAACTTAACAAAAAAAGGCAAAAAACATGTTTGTTAAATTAATAATGGGGTTTCCTGTTGAACCCAATTTTTGAAGCACGACATTTACATAAATTTCAATTTTGTTATGTCTATGCAACATTGCTGACTCGTAAAGCCTTTCCTCTGTAATGGTCGATCTCAGCTATGACTTAATACGGCAAATGTTGAAAATGACATACCATCCGCAGCATTACTGATCGGCATTAAAAAAACAAAAATTATGAATATTTCTCGCCAATTTGGGTAAATATCTGAGTCACACCTTGCTAAAAAATCTACTATATTTTCTGACGGTCTTTATAAATTTTCCATTTTTGTTTTCAATGCTAAATTTCAGCCTTTAAATTCGATATAAGCAGTTTTTTAAAATTTAAATATATCACCTACAAGTTGCGGAATTTAAATATCTAAATCAGTGAATGTAGTCGGGACATTCCACCGTCACGTACAGACAAATTTAACTATTTTTTAGTACTTATTTTTCATACAACTTCTGATTGGTAATTCAGAATTCTATTTTTTTCTTCTATTAATTAAACTGCATGGTAGTCTTCAATCCTACATCGAACTTGTTTTTAATAATTCAGAAAATACTAAAGAAAGAATTAAACAAACTTTGTCACGTGTGGGACAGCCTGAGTCAACCAACATTCAAAATTGTAGTATTTAAATCCAAATTTCAGTGAATCAGTTGCACATAGAGAAAATATGTCTAAGAAAGAAATTACAACTAACAACCACGCTTACTTATAATGATAATACATTTTTAATAAAAAAAATATTTATAGGTAAAAATTAACTTTTTATTTTGCCACGTAAGGGACAAACGGCGTCACGTAAGGGACACAGTTGAAAGTATTTTTTTTAAAATACACAAAAATCAAAAGTTAATTGCAGTTTTGTCTACAGATAAGCTATGTTTTTGCACTCCACGATATTTTGATTGGCTTTGATGAAATAAAAGTTTGAAATTCCTCGAATGGCATGGTGATTCAGATTCAATTTTTTCTCAGATTTTTGAGGATGGCACATAAATTACCCGGGTTTTTGAAACTAATTAAGAAGCCAAATAAGCAAACACTTTAGCTAACTGAATTACAATATGTTTGCTTTGCCCTGTCATTTTCTCTTATACCAATCTTCTTATATTTTCGCCGATTCCCTCTATTACACCTTTTCCATTAGTTGTAGCGAAATATTCCAAAAAAAGGGCTTTGCGTACTTTTCGCTCAGCATTGATATTAGTTTTACCATATAGCGGGTTTTAAATTCTGATGCCGAGCCATTGCTTCAAACTATTTCTACTGAAGGTAAATCTTAATTTTTCGTATTTACTAAATCGAACAGCTTATTTAAAAAATAAAAAACTTCATTTATGTCTTTAAAATTCGCATTCGAGCATATATGGTAGAGTAAGTGCGTGGTATAGACTGGTAATGTGGTGTAGTAAGTTTTATTATTGAATCTTCGCCTTTGGCTAACTAACAATAAATATTCAAAACAGCCAGTGCCAGACTTAAATTTTAAGTTCTCATAAGGAAATAAATAATTTCATCTAAGCGCCATAGTATCCCTCTTTTTCAGACGGGTGTGTCCGCTATGTTGCAAGATGTTTCGAGTTAGCGGATTAGGATGATTTTTAAGCTTATTTAAGTACTTGTTCACATAGATAAGGATTTCGCATTTTACTAGTGGAACTTCTAGATCCTTGTGGATGTTGCTGTTTTTAACATACCAAGGAGAACTAGTTATAATTCTTGGAATTTTAATTTGACGGCGTTGAATCGTTTTTATGTTGGAGGCGGAAGCAGTGCCCAATAGTTGTATCCCGTAGCACCAAATTGGTTTCAAAATTGAGTTGTAGAGCAGAAGATTACAATCAAGACGTAACATAGAGTTTCTACCAATTAGCCAATGGATTTGAGCCGTTTTAAGTTTCAATTATGACAAATTTGCATCTATGTGGGGCTTCCCCGTGAGACGGCGATCCAAGTGAATATGAAGATATTTTGTTTCAATACGTTGAGGCACCGTATGGCTGTTAATAAAAATTAAGGGGCACGTTTCCTTGCGTAAAGTAAATGTAACGTGGGTGCATTTTTGTTCGTTTATTTTAATACCCCATTAATTTCACAATTTTTCTACTTGGGATACGTGATGCTGCAGTTATTTCGAGGCCTCTTTAGGGTCTTTATGAATACTGAGAAAGGCGGTATCATCAGCAAAATTCGATGTATGTGTAAAATTGTCTGTGGGCATGTCTGCTGTGTAAAGCAAATAGTGGTTAAATCATACCAAAATCGTTACAAAATTCAAAGTGTGGCAATCTAAAAACATATAGGTATACCACATTACCCGCACTTACTCTATGCTTGACAATTTTCTTTGTAAAAAGTTGCAGCTTTAACAACAGGACACTCGTTCGCGACCATAGTGCGCTTTGACCTTCATTCTGGTATTCACAAGCGAAAGGCATTGTAAAATCAATTTTAAGGATACACACAACTTCATTAAATTGGTCTTTTTGAAATTCATTTACTTCGATTCTTCTTATATTAACATGTTTCATTATAATATAAACTGAATTAATCAGTTTGTCTTTCAGTTCAACTGAACTTGTTGAATGGGTTGTAAAACGTGATCTATTATCTGAATTTTTTCCCATCTTTCCATATGCAGACTTTGCTTTAGTCTATGGACAGTAATAGTTTTTTGTTATAAGCACTTAGAATCGAAATAAGGATCACATACATTTTTCAGCAACCAGTCGTTACAGTAGTTTTGTTTGTCTTCATGTATTATAAATTTGCACTGATCTGAAGGAGTGTTTTTTATGGGAAGCACGTTTTAAGGTCTAAGACTACAAAATTTTTAAAATGTTATTTCTATATTAGGATTACCATCCGTAAAAATGCAGAAAGCTTCCCGTAGATACATAGTTAAATAATGCTTCAAACGCCTTTCTATAATTCCATTTCCCCAAACCGAAACCAAATCATTTGAGCCTGGACAGGTGTATACAATATCTGGACGGTAATAAAAGGCTTTTACATTCTTGTAATACGACATTTGATATGTCCCAGCTTGAACTTTTGGCTAGAGAAATATTCAATTTAAGCGCCTATTTGGTTGTCATCGCTCTTTTTTTGCTTGGCGATTGAGGAAGGGCTTTTAGAGCCTTTTGAACAGCTTTCAATAAAGTTTGTTTGGAGTTGTAAGGGAATTTCGGTACTTACAGCCTTGCAGGCTTTTTTTATCCCTTTCCTTAACTTGCAAAGCTTTCTAAATCGATTTTTGAAAGACCTCTTCTTTTTCGCTTATTAAGCTCACATATTCTTCTCGACGACGCTTTTCGCTAAGTTTCCGCATATGGTCAGTACTGGTGGAAGGTTGTGTTACAGTCATACTTGGATAAGTCACAAATGTAGTGCAGTAAATTATAAATACAGTTTGTGGATGGCAGAAAAATTGAAAGATTTCAGATACTTTAGTTCTTGGCGTCACGTACAGACACTTTTTATCACGAAGGAAAACTAATTGCTAAGTGCTTAAGTGGAAATTTTTTTTGTCAGCTTTTAGACCACCAAAAGTTAGCTGTGAACAACAAAAATCAATTTGTTTACTTGACTTGTCATACAGTTATTATTAAAAAATATAAAACGGCGTCACGTGTGGGACATAGAAATTTACCTTTGCATTGTAATTACTTACTCGGGAACAAAACACTTTACAACAATAAATATTCTACAGTGTAATGCCGCTCACCACTCCCTTGAACGCAGAAAAGAATATTAGTTCTTATGTGAAAAACAGAATTAGCAGCGGCCTCTCAAAAAATGGTGTAAAATGAAAAAGGAAAGCTGGATTCTTTATACTCTCAAAAAAACAACGGTTAATGTTAATTCTTTGAGATGAGAACTTAGTCTCTCTATGTAGATGCAAAAATATAAAAAAGTCAATGTTTGTGTTATTGTTCAGATTTCCATTTTTTCATGGAATGCTCCAGTCATATTCTGAGGCAGCAGTTCAGAGATGTTAAACAAATAAAGGACGTCGTTTGAGAAACATGTTTTTAATCTGCTATATTTTAAATATGTTAAAACTTCATTTGTACTAATAATAAAGAGGAAAACCGATTTGGTTGATTTTTTTACCAATATTAGTTTTTTGCTTCCTGAACGGACAAAGGCTATAGTTTATTTTTTACCTTAAGTGTGCATAGTACCTCCCATATAAATTAAATGGACTTGATGGTATATCTCGAGAACTATAATCGCTATCTGCTTAAACTTTTTTAAAAGTTATTTAATTAAACATTTTTCTATTTGAGGCAAATATTTTTATGATCGAAGCAGGGAAAGAGGTACCTCCCATACAAAATTATAATTTTTTTAACAGAGGGTGATACATTAAGTTTCCAAATTTTGTGCAATAGCCAAGTACTACTTAATGGAGCTTATAATGGAATAAAAGCTAAGCAGAAGAGCAATTTCCAAGCATACACACATATACAATAAATAAGAAAGCACTAAGCCACTAAAAAATTATAAAGAAATTACGAATTGTCCTTAGATCTTGGCTATAAACAAAAATATAAAGAAATATTTAATCTTTTAGTTACTGTCTTACGATAAAAGATAAAAAATTTAAACAGGACGCTAAGGTCGTTGCTATATTTGCACGAACTGGCCAACCCTTTAAATTTTGCTGATATCTATTTTGGTCAAGGGCATCAAAAATTTACCTTTTGTGCTATCCAAAAAATTTAAAAGGGTTGGAAATTAAAGAAAAAAATTTTTTTTTAAAATAAATTCAACAAATAAAAAAATTAGTACAAACTATATTTATTTAAAAAAATATTGAAAATAAAAAAAATTTAAATAGCATACAAGATTTCTGGAAAATTAAGAAAAAACATATGTACAAAATTGTAAAAAGAAATTTGTATTTTTTTATATCCCTTCCTTTACCATAAATTTATCTAATAGGGGTAGCAGAGCGCATCGGGTTTGCTAGTATAAAATAAATTCTGAGAAAGAGTATTACTTTTTCGGTATTGACTGACTACAACTTTCTTTTTTGTTTGCCTTTTTTTGTCGATAAATCAGAAGTGACATATTTTGACATTTGTGTTCATACAAACAATTAAAAAATCACTTCGTGGGACACAAAATTGTATTGAAATGCTTAGGTTTTTGTTTCAATTGATTTTCGTTGGACTTGCCGTACTAAAAACTTTAATTGGAATGGAAGTCAGCTGTTTTTTTTAGAAATCAATTTGAACGAAAATTTTCGACATCGTGCGGCCGGCTGTAAATGTTGTTTTTCAGCATTGTTTTAATTTATTTAAAATTTAAAATTTACAATATAACTTAACTTGTCTCAAGTGGGGGTTGAACCGTGACACTTTGTTCTGCAAAGGTAACCGACAATGTCTGTAACAGACAAGTCTGGAAAAAGTCTGAATTAAATCATTCGGATATTTTACGGATTTCTAATAGAAATGTCCGTGAATTTTAATTTACGACGTTTATTTTAGCCTTTAGATCGATTTCTCGTAGACATGTCTATATTGTTTTTATTCCTTTGTGCTTTGTTGTTGTGTGTTCTCTTTAATTATTTTGTGTTTAGGTATTTTTTTCTAACTGTGTTAAAAAAAGCGACATTAAATTTTATAAAACAAAGTTATTTTTGTCAGTTCTTTTTTTGGTAATATTTAACTTTGTTGTTATTTTTCTGATAGTTTGTGTTGTTGCGGGGGTCCTAGGGCAAAATTTACCCCAGAAAAATACACCCCAGCCACCGATGGAATTTTGGGCATGACGGCGGGACGAAAACATGCGGGAGAGGGCAAATCAGCCCATTTAGTTTTTTTCTCCCAGGATTAAATATTTAGTAGTGGGGAGGGGCATGCGGCCAAATGGAACCACTAGTTTCAGCCCGAGTCCCAGTGAGATTATTTTAATTTTGTTTGATTTTAAAATTTAGTTTTTTTTCTGTTCTTGTTAACTTTTGAATTTTTTTGTTTTGTAGTTTTTTTGTTAGAATTTATGTTTTTCTTGCACTCGTTTTTTTTGTTAATTCGTAATTTTTCTTTGTAAACTTAGTTTTTTGTAATTTGTATTATTTTGTTTTATTTTTGGTTTTTTATGCTCGCCGTTCTTGTTGTTTTATTTTTGTAATTTATTCTTGTTGTAGTTTTTGTTTAATGATTGTTGGCTTTAAAACCTAAAAAAAACATAGATTTATATATATTCATTATAAATAATTAAAACGATACATTCTTACCCTTTTTTATGTACCATGAAAAGACCTGAAAATAAAGAAAAAAGAAATGTAATTTATAAAATTATACTTCCCATCATGCTGCATCCAAAGAACCTAATATAGAAATAAAATAATTAAGATGTTGGTACGTCTGCTCATACTTGTTATTAATGTAGAGTATGCGCAACAGTGTTTTACTTAATGAAATAAATAAAACAGGAAAAGGAACTAGAGCAAAATAAAACTTTTTAAAAATTTTGAAAAAATTAATGAAAATACATGCTTACTGGAATTCATGATACCCTGAGATATGTGAAAACCCATGAGACAGAAAATTGTCTCGAAACTAAAATATGGCTGATTTCAATATAATTTCTCACTTAAAGTTGGCATAAAATTAATAGGCGCGATAAATATGCGCAAATAGTTATTTTATTTATTTATAAATATAATAAATCATGTGCAGGTGAGAAAAAAACTTGGCGGAAAATTGGTCTCTAACACAAATAGTTTTCGGGTCTTAGACGAAAAATTTCGTTGAATTGAAAGAGTATAAAAGGGCAAAGAAAAATGTCAACAGATTATTCATGGTTGAAAGTGGTGCAGTAAGATAGTTGGTACAGCCTAAATAAAATGTTAAAACAAACACTTAAACAAAAAAAGTTGTGAAAATGTTGGATTTTTTTTTGTGTGTCCTTAACGGAAGACAAGTGGTGGCCAAAGCCACAGTTTCAACTTTATTAAAACTAGGTAAAATAAATAATAAAGAAAGAATTACGTAAGTTTTTTTTGTGAAGTGCCTATCGAAAAAAATTACCAGAAAAGATTTTTTGAAATACCAATAGTTCCTTAAGTTAAAAATACTAAACAAGAAAAAAGTCCAAGCAATAGCACCACAGTGGCTGTGAAGTTTAGTGGAGTTTTAAGAGTTTGTTTTATTTATTTAAATTTTTGTGAATCGTGTGTTGAGCAGGAAAAGTCTAAAAAGTTGAATATCAAGAATAGTAGAAAAAACTGGAATAAAAACAAAGAAAATCAGAAATAGATAAAATTATACACTCAGAAAATTATTACAGTAACTGACTGTAAGTTATTTAAGAAGTTTTCCGTAAAGTTATTTTCAAATAAAAAAACAGTTAAATTGAAGTGCAATTAATTTTTTAACTGGTTTGAACAGTTATTTACAAAAACGACTACACAGAAATACTGACATTCAGTTAGAGTTAATTTTTTTAGTTATTTCCAAATGAAAAGTCTAACGACTATTATGGGTCGATAACAACGAAATAACATTTAAATTTGTTAGTATTTTTTCTTAAACTTTTTTGACAACAAAGATGTAATTTAGTTATTTTAAAAATTTATGAAAGTTATTTTTAAGTAAAAGAGAAGAGAACAATAATGAAATTTAAAAACTAACTAACTCCCGCTCATTGCTGATGTAGCTAATGATGTGAGTTTAAAACGCTATGGAAAAAAGGAGGGTTAGTAAGCACTTATTTGGAGTATGTTAATGAAATTATAGTCAAATAAACCCTTAATAAGCCTACGTTAGTTATTATAAACATGAGCGTAAAAATTTATATGAAATAGATTTTTGGATTATAAAAGAACTTCTCAAATAATATTTAGCACTTGATCAATGTATTACTTTAATGAAAAGCACTTTTCAGCAAAATTAATATAAAAAACTTGTTTGACTGAAGGTAAACATTTATAATTGTTATTAAATTTACTTATTTTTAATAAACGACCAGTATAAAAAACGTTTTATTGGTACATCATATTAATTTCTTACATTTAAATATCATTGTTCTGATATAGCCGAAAAAAAACTCTATCAATGTAACACTGTTCTTCATTACACATACTGACATACAAATAAATAAATAAGCCTACTTGTTTATTTTTTCTTTTACTAAGCAGCCTCATGTCTAATGGTGTTTTCCATTCTAAAAAAAATGTTACAAGAAGTATGTGTAATATTTTTATCAGTTTACACCCACACTTATAAAGTTGTCCATTTTTTTGTTTCAATGGAACAGAAAAATAACTTGATTTTAATAAAAACTGCACTCTGTGTTAAAAACTCGTCTGCATAAAAAAGTATTTATTTACAAAACACAGCTGTAAAAAGTGGTACTTTGTTACACTGCAATATAATGGGGGTAAGATATGTTACACTCTTGCCAGTTACTTGTGCAACATGTTCAGAAAGGAAAACGAAAACTGTTTTCACTCTTGCATGTATTTTTAGAATGGAACATAAACCCGCTCGAATGGTAGCATTAATGTAACATTTTGGCCAGAAAGGAAAACACCATAAGTTTTGCCTTTAACCCTTTGAGAACCAATCATGTTTTTGTTTCCTATTTTTACGAAAAGTTCTTTTTAGTTAAAAAAATATTATATTCCTATAATATTAATATTTTGACAATTTTCTGCATATTTTTTTTAAGGAAAAGGACCTCGCACAATCGTGTATGTTGGTTGAACAAGCTTGAAATCACTACCAAATTTTTAATTTTATTTCAAAATATATTTGTTTTATTCAAACAAAAAAAATATTTTTTAACATAAAATCAACATTAAATCCATATTTTCAAATATGCAAAACATAAAAACAAAAAAACAAAATGTGTTAATTAAAGACGTGGCCTGATATATAATTATATATGTATACATAAATATGTGCATATGTATAAAAACATAAAAAATTTGTAACTTATGAAATAAAAATAGAAGCTTTTCTTGTTTTTTGACTGTGTTACAAAATAACAATTCATTTACAAAGTAAGTATTGTGATTAAAAAAGTGTGTCTTTTGAAATGCAGATTTTAAAATATGTGTCCAAAAAAACATTGGTACAAAAAAATTTAAATTTGACAAATCATCGTGTGGTTTCTAATTTTCTGCATGACAAACCGATAAACGATAAGGAATCCTTGGGTTTTTTTTTATTATTTTATGCTGTATAGCCTAGTCTTGTGGAATTTTTCTTTTGTTTTCTCACGTTGTTTATTTTTTTTTTGTAAAAATCTAATATTTTGCAAAACAGTCTTTTTTGGTTTACAAAATGTGCAGAACAGCAAATACGAATCCACACGAAGATATAGAAAAATATACCTATGTATGTATTGTTTAATCTTATGTTTTTATTTTTTCCATTTACACTTTTTCGCAAAAATGGCAGAATGTTTTGTTTGCAAAAAGTTTTCCATATGCTACAAAGAGTTTTGGTGCAGATCTGGTAAATAAATATAAATCTTTTCCCTACTATCTTTTTTTAACAGATACTACTTTTTACAGATTACAATAGACTTTGATGGATTGTATCCTGGAAAAAGCTCAAATTTTTTTACAATTAGCTGTAATTAAATTTTTAAAAAATGATATAGAAGTTAATTTATGTTCAGGCCATTCTCCATTTTTGTTAATAAAAAAAATTTTATGTTATTCAAGATATATTTGTTTTAACAGATAGTATTATCTATAAACTAGACACGGTTGCAGCAGCTCTTGCACTTTGCTTTCAGATTCACTAAGTTTTTAATTTAAATTATAACATTAAATGTTTAAACTTTTGGATTTTTGTGCAAAAAGTGTTGTTTTAAATTCCCCTTAAGAATAATTTTCCTGGAAGCTCAGTGCGAGGCTTGTCATCGTTTTTCGAATTGCAAAAAATATAATATAATTACTATTTTAATTTTGAAATAACTTTAATAAGCAATGAATTTTGATATATTATTATTCATAAACTTATGTATTTTTAATGGTTTCTAATTATTTATTTATTTTTTGCTTTTATCTTTTAATATATGTAAGTACTCGACACCCCTTCAGGGGGTGGTGATAGGGGGAAAGTATATTTTTGTATGTGTTATGTGTACATGTTTCAATATATCTTTGTTTAATAAACTAATTTGGTTTTTCTTAGAAAGAAAAATACCTTAAAATTTAATATAAAATTTAAGCTTTGATTTAATAGAATTTAATACTTTAGCGCAAGAATTTTTGTAGGGATAAAAGTCGAAAATTCCTTCTTCATAAAAACTTTTCCATAAGACATATGTACAAACATATAAAAATGCACACACACACATATACATATACATTTGTATACACAAACTTAGGCAAACAAACACCAAACAATTTTTAAAAAATGTATAAAAGAATTTATTATTATTTTTATAACAAATCCTAAAATAAGAGAAAAAAATCTAAAAGAACAAAGAATAAAGTAAAATACCAAACAGAAATGGGATAAATGGACAATGATAAAAAAGGTAGACGGACGACTTTTTAGTGGTGGTAAATATTGCTGATGGTGCAATTTCTGCCGTTGTTGTGGTTGTTGTTAAAAAGAAAAGACGTATTGATGGTAATAAAGTCCCATAGCAAATAAGTTTCTTATTTTTATTATAAAATTAAGTTTGGTTAATAATATAATTTTAATAATTTTTTTTTCTTTTTAGTGCCTTCACTGAGAATAAAATGGTTAACATGTACATATGTATGTACATATGTATGTATGTATGTATGTATGTATGTATGTATGTGTGTATGTATGTATGTATGTATGTATGTATGTATGTATGTATGTATGTATGTATGTATGTATG
Organism: Melanophora roralis; assembly: GCA_963583895.1. NCBI lineage: Eukaryota > Metazoa > Arthropoda > Insecta > Diptera > Rhinophoridae > Melanophora > Melanophora roralis. The sequence goes on along the minus strand of OY757190.1, from coordinate 66,225,820 downwards.
TATGTATGTATGTATGTATGTATGTATGTATGTATGTATGTATGTATGTATGTATGTATGTATGTATGTATGTATGTATGTATGTATGTATGTATGTATGTATGTATGTATGTATGTATGTATGTATGTATGTATGTATGTATGTATGTATGTATGTATGTATGTATGTATGTATGTATGTATGCATGTATGTATGTATGTATGTATGTATGTATGTATGTATGTATGTATGTATGTATGTATGTATGTATGTATGTATGTATGTATGTATGTATGTATGTATGTATGTATGTATGTATGTATGTATGTATGTATGTATGTATGTATGTATGTATGTATGTATGTATGTATGTATGTATGTATGTATGTATATATGTATGTATGTATGTATGTATGTATGTATGTATGTATGTATGTATGTATGTATGTATGTATGTATATACATATTTGCAAGTTTTTAGCATTATTTTAAAAGGCAATGATTTATGTTTATAATGGCGTTTCAATTTATACCAAAATTATAGGTTTATATGGTGTCTGGAGTTACTTTTGCTATGGCCTTTTATATTAAATATCTTCCCGTTTATGCAAAACAATGATCTGCAAATAATACTAATGCTGAATTTTCATTATGTTCAGTTAAATTTTTAAGTATACTTAAGTTCTTTTTACATACGCTTTTACTTAACATACCAAAATACAATATTGGCCAAAAGTCTTGGAGGACCAGTAATTGCCAAGCCACTACAACGTGATCTAATATAATTTTGGGGCTTTTTGCATATCAGATATACTAAGTGTTCTGAATTGAATAAGTTGCTAGAAAACCTATAGAAAAACGATTTTTAGATGATATTGGGTCTATTGATACCCTAAATACTTAAAAAACGCTTCTGGTTTTAATAAACTAAACAACAAAATTCTTTAAGTGCTTCTTGCATAGCAAAATAATAACTGTGTATTCTTAAACTGCTTGAAGGTATTCCGTCAATACTAAGGGTAACTTTTTTTAAGATAACTGCCAATCCTTGAAAGAGCCCCCCGAAACAGGAGTTTTACAGGCCTTTTAGTCTGTCGAAATTGTTCGAAACTTTACTTAAAACCAAGCTTACTAAGAAATTGAATAGCAACGTCCACGTAACCAGTTACCCATTTGCCTTTAGACGACAACATATTATCATTAAACAAACCAGCAGATTGGTACAGGGTAAAGAAATATTGTTTTAATACTCCACCATCAATAAAGGTCTCAAGATATCGACAAAGTGTGGCATTACGGCCTATAAACCAAACTAAAGCTAAGCTTGCTGTAAGTATCTATAAACTTTTTAAAAAGTACATTACCAAACGACGGTTTATGACCAATAAATGAGACCAATCGTCAAACAAACACGTCGATATTTGCTGATGAAACTGTTTTTAAAGTACTTATGAAGATCACAAAGAGGCCTCGAACCAACTACATTGTCCAGGCAGAGGAGTGGGAAATTAAAATAAATAAATGAAATGAATCCACGTGACATTTACTTGACTCGAAGAATCGTGCTCCCAATCCCTATTATTAACCAGATGGTGTCTTTTTATAATAAAATTCCTAAAAATCAAGACAAATATCAAACATTAAATAAATATTTTCGGCCAAAACAAAATAAAAAAAGTAAGAGCGCTATGTTCGGCTGTGGTGAATCATATGTCATATGATCCGCCCGAGTTATTTCGCACTACAAATACTGTAATAAAAATGCTTTGTTCCAGGTTAGAAGTCGATAGTTGTCCTTGTTTTTGAAGTAGAAAACTTTAGAAAATTTTAACGTTTGCATAAAAGTATCATGTAGAAGCTTTAAGGTCGAGAGTTTTAACAGTTTTTGACATTATTCGTATTAGAAGTTTAACAAAAGTTGTTGATTTGTATGAGGAGTTCGTCTCCCCCTGCTGTAATCCAACTATTTTTTTTCCAGAATATAAGAATTATTGTATCATAAGTTTTGCAGAACATTCGAAGTCGATAGCTGTTATAGTTGCCCAGATAGCCAAAAAAATGTTTTTCTCAAGTGTATGTCTTAATGTCTAATTACTTTTTGTAGAACAATTGAAGTCGAAAGGGGTTTTAGTTTCTAAGATTTTGCACATGAAAAATTTCACAAAATTTGTTATGTTGTAGGGGAAATACCACTTTCCTTGATCCTATCTGAAAGTTTTTTTTCGTTATTTAGGTTCTTATCTTCAGTGTATTTATGCCAAGTTTTGTGGCTTGAGTGACTATATTTAGTGAGATATATAGGAATATACATATCGAGGGCCTATATTCAAAATATGCTAACTCAATTTTTGGGCAAAATGACTTTTCGATCACAGATGGTTCCTTTGTGGAATACCCATCTGTGGTTAAAATTTTCAAAGCAAAAAAAGAATTATTCTCGTTTTAAAACATTTTTTGTTTATTAGGCAATCTCAAAGTACATTTTTTTTTGTGAAAATAATTGCTAACTTCAATTGTAAATTTTCAAATTCTTAAAAACGTATAATTTTTTATAAATCGACATCATATCATGTTGCATGCGGCGAACAGTGCTTTGATCCCATATAGTGATGGGACAAAAATAGAAGGAGTGGTCCCAGAGTTTTGAAATTTAGTACACTAGTAAAAAATACTTAAATTAAGAAAAATTAAATTTTTAAAAAAAATCGGGCAATGGACACGCCTACTGCCCATATATAGAAAGGACGAAATTTTCAATTTTGACTACATAACTGCCCAGAAAGCTGCAAAAGTACGTAGATTATTTACATCCCGTACTAGTAACTTGTGTGATAATTTTTATTGGGATGGACGCAAGGACTCTAGGCCCTGTCAAATATCCTTTTTCGCAAAAATGCTAAGACTGTTACAAAAGTTATCCGATTCTCATTAAATTAGGTGGTATGGTTAATATTATGTGTCAAACAAATGTTAGTACATTAAAATGTATTTATAAAAATATAAATGAAAAACAAGTTGGCTAAAAATCATCTACAATCTACAAAAAATTACAATCTTTCTAAATTAATATTTAATTTAAAATACGTATAAGTGCGTTTTTTAATAATAATTTTTATTTTTTTAATAATTTATATATATTTTAATTTACAATAAATCATCTTCAGTATTGGACTCTTCTTAAAAACTATTGTCGTCTTCAACTGGCTCGTTAGCATTTTCTATTAAGTATATGGGGGATTTCATGTCAAGTGACCCAACTTTTAAAACCGATGTCTTTCGATTGGAAAGAAATTTGGACCAAAGTAAGTTCTTGCAGAGAGTAGCATAGACACAATTTTTTAACACGATCGGTTAAGAACTCTCTGACCTAAAGGGGTTCAAAATTTTACGTTTTCGGCAAATAGGTGTTTTCTCATATATGTAGTTTATTACCTTTTGCTTTTAACAAAATTCGTCCCAAATACTTTCGATAGCTTTTTCTTCAATCTTCCAGAAAAAAATATTTTTAAAATTAAAAAAAATTTTTTTTTATTGTTTTTTATAAAATAATTAGAAAATTTTTTTTTTTTTTCCAAATATGCCCATTTTTTTTTTTGCTCAAAAGAAAGCTTAGATCTTTGCTTTGAAGAGCTTATAAGTCGCTTAGTGGGATGCGAGTGGGATATCTATAAAAATAAATGTTTTGTAACTCAAGGCAGAAGTTTTCCAATTTTCGCGTATATTGTATTTTAATTTTTTTCCTATTTATGTAAAATTATCTCTTATGCAAAAAAAAATTATTTTATGCTAAGAAACAAAATAATTTAACCTGACGGTATGCATTGAAAATATTAACAAAATGTGTTCAGACATTGCCATATAAAAGTGATTTTATTCCAGAGGCCAACTGTTTTTTGGTAATGCAGTGTCGAGTGTATGAGACTTTATTTAGTACTTGCATACGGTCGGAAAGGTTAAATTATTTTGTTTCTTAGCATAAAATAATTTTTTTTTGGCTGAAGAGATAATTTTACATAAATAGGAAAAAAATTAAAATAGAATATACGCGAAAATTGAAAAACCTCTACCTTGAGTTACAAAACATTTATTTTTATAGATATCCCACTCGCATCCCACTAAGCGACCTCCAAGTTCTTTAAGTAAAAGACCTAAGCTTTCTTTTGAGCAAAAAAAAAAAAAAAAAAAATGGGCATATTTGGAAAAAAAAATTTTTTCTAATTATTTTATAAAAATATATAAATAATTTTAAAAATATTTTTTTCTGGAAGATTGAAGAAAAAGCTATCGAAAGTATTTGGGACGAATTTTGTTAAAAGCAAAAGGTAATAAACTACATGTATGAGAAAAAAACACCTATTTGCCGAAAACGTCAAATTTTGAACCCCTCTAGCTCAGAGAGTTCTTGACCGATCGTGTTAAAAAATTGTGTTTATGCTACTCTCTGCAAGAACTTACTTTGGTCCAAATTTCTTTCCAATCGAAAAAAAAAGTTGGGTCACTTGACATGAAATCCCCCATATATTTATCAATTTCTGCAAATAATAAATTTTTTTTGGTCTTTGGATTCCTTTTTGAAGTCAAAAACGGATCCGAAGGTAGTATTAAATAAGTCATTAAATCTTTATGAGTGTATTTTTGTGATGATTTCCTCGTATGGGATAGTATTGCTTTTCTCACGATTTTGTAGTTGGCTTCCAATGCTTCTTCAGACAAGCACCCTGAAATTCATTTTCAGATACCACAACAGACGGAATAATTGTTTTGCTCAGTTTGTAACGTATACAGAGACGTAAAACAATTTGGATGTACAGTGAACTCGCGGAAACGTGAACTAATTGTTCACGTTTCTGATTGGATATGTTTTAATTATTTTCTAACGAATTTAATTTTTTTTATCAATTTATTGTAACTTGTTCAAAAACATCCAAATCTAGTCAAAACTTAACAACGCTTTAACCCGAAAAGTCCAATTTAAAAATTTTAAAACCTAAGTTTTTTGGGTAATACATAATTGTCTTATTAATCTGACCACAAAAATTAACCTTTTGCAAATAAAACTATGAATATCGCTTTTAGATCCTTTTAATGCATAATTTGGGGACTCCCAAAACTAATAAAATTAATGTAAACAAAGAAAAAACCTCAGAAAAAACTGTTCACGTTTTAAAGCTTTCAATTTTTGTTCACGTTTTAGAGTAGTTAATGTTAAATAAAAAATGTTCACGTTTCTGGATGTTCACGATTCTGGATATTCATGTTTCCGCGAGTTCACTGTATTTCATTTATTGTGTTACGTAGCACACTATATTTTCTTTCGGTCAAATCTAAATTTATATATAGCGATAAAGCTTTTGTTGCTGGTAAGCATTTTGAATTCGACATTGGGCTTTGCAAAACAACTGTTTTCCTGAAGCATGTAAGACTCGGGTATTTGCTTAGTTAGTTTTACTTCAAATTCTTTGACTTTGGCGGCCCTAGCGCCGCCAAAAAGAACTAAATCCAAAAAATTCTTTAAAAATTATTGTTATCTGTCGACCTATATATTTTAATCTACAATATAAAACCTCTTTTTTTTATTGTATTTTTGTCTATGGGACACAGCACTGTGCGGCGTACTGAGCACAAATCTGGTAAAAAATGTTATATCCAATGGCTACTGCTTGAGACATGGTCACTTTTAAAATATTAGTACATAGAGTTTGAAGAAAAAATTGCTAACATATGTATATGTAACTTTTAACCTATTTATCGGATTGGCGATTATAGCCAATAATATAAGCTTTCAAAATATTCAATTTAAATGGACCTCGTTACAATATAGCGTAAGTTAGAGCGTGACAAATTTGAGCAATTCGAGATGGAGAGCTTTTAATTTTTAAAATATGAAACGATTTCTAATTTTTTTTAGTTTATGCAATTAACACAAAAAGTATATTAATAACATAATATACCTGGTTTAAAAATAGTTAATTAAAAAATTATCCGACAAAATATGCTAACTCTGAAAAAATATTTCTTTTTTAGTATACTGAAATAAGCTATCTCCAAAAAATACGCAAGCGAGTGCAAAATGTGAAATTTTTTTTAAGGTGTAAACTAGTAAAAATATATAAGACACTTTCTGGAAGGTAGACTCTTTATTTTAACAATAGTAAGCGAAATAACTAGTTTTTTTCGCTTTCCTGAAAAGTTAGTTTTTTTGAGTTGGCATTTATTGAATATAGGCTCACGATATGCATGAATTTTGTCCTAAAAAAATTAGTTATTCTGGGTTATCGCTTATATCTGAGCCAATAGTGAACCGATTTTCCTGATTTTAAATAGCAATTGTTCCAAGGATTTCTACAATAGTAAAGCACCACTAACTTGTCCGTGTTTTTTTATTTGACTCCGGAAACTTGTTTTCAACGGACGGACAGACTGACAGACGGAAATGGCTATATCGACTTCCATTTTTTTTGAATGATCCAGAATATATTTACCTAATGGGCTCGAAAATGGATAATAAAGAAATTTCAAACGGAATGATTAACTTATCACTATGTAAAGGGTATAATTACAATTCATCAGTAGCAGTTGTTTTGTTTGGATGTAATCACGATAGCAATTTTGGAATAGCAACTGAAATAGGGTTGAGTTGTAATACACGCCTTGAGTGTGCGATAGAATATAGTTTTTGGAGGCGGTGCCATGCCCACAACACTAAAAATCTAACTGCATTTCTACTGAAAAAATTTAACTTTTAATACTGGTACTTTTGCTGCACTGATTTTTTTTAAGACTTTGTACACATATAAAAAGCCTCTAACGGAAAAATTCTGAAGGAAAATACTAAAATCAAAATCTTACTACAGTAACTTCTGCATATTAACGGTTTTTTAAGTGAAAATTACGAAGGCAAAAATGTGGGCGGTGCAACGCTTACAAAACTTAAACTCTTCATACTGGTGATTTTACTGTGCCGACTTTTTTGAAACTTTGCACGCATATTAAAGAGCTCTGATTCCAAAACTCTGTTTCGATCTATATGAAGCTCAAACAATGAACCGATAATGTTTTTATTCGGTACAATAGTGGGTACCATAAAAATAGAAAAATGTGCAAAATTATGTCAAAATAGATTAATGTTTGGGCCAGTTATAGCCCAAAACACTTAATCAGGGAGGACATTTGTATGGGGCCGATGCCAAAAATAGGCCGATAACATTTTTATTCAGTATAATGTTGGGTGACATAAGGATAAACACAAATGCAAAATTTTGTGAAGCAGTTACAGCCCAAAATTCTTAATCCCTGAGGAAGTTTTTATGGGGGCCAGGTTGAAAAAAACTGATCATTACCACAAAAAACAGGCTTTATTCCTATGCCAAAAAACTCTCTCCTTATCTCAACGAAATATCTGTAAAAATGCATGAAAAAGCATTAAAGCCCAGCCAGATGTACGAGCGGGCGGATGGACATGCTTTAATCGACTCACGAAGTGATACTGAGTCGATCGGTATATTTTTTTCGTATATATGACTTTAGAAATACAAGTAGAAGGATCGGTTCCAGCAAAATAAGCTGGGTAAGGCTATATTTAATTAGATTATATATACGTTGTCTATGGAACTGCAAGAAATGCTGTCTTTCTAAAGGCAATTTTTTTCGTGGTAAAAAATTTTAGCTTTACCCTTAGAGAACATTGTCAAAATCTTAGGGGTTGTATAACGGAAAAAGTTTAAGATTAAAGATAAAAAAAATAATGTTTGTACGTGATCGATAAACTCAAAATAATCTGCACTAGTTTTACAGTTTTGCGTTTGTCCGGTGGATATTCGAGAAATTTGGAAAATTTGAGTTAAGAGTTTTTGAGCTTTTATTTGTTCTGAATAGTACGAACTTTTGTAAAATATTTTAACCTCACATTTCTTCTTTATGTGTTGTTTTTTTATTGGAAGTGGACTTCAGCTTAGCTTTTAGCTTTGTGTAGAAGAGATAGAAGATAAGTGGGTACCACGTACATATTTGCCATAATTTTGTTTAGAAACTTACTCAACATATTCACCACCACTGACATATGTAGCCAGTTAAGGGCAGTTTTTTAGCGCGCATATACATATATTTATTTATTCTATCTGTGGTCTTAATAAAATTCAACAATGTAAAAATGAAGCTGCAAGTTTTTGCTGCACCAACGGTAAAATTAAATTTCCACAATTAAATACATCACCACAACCATCGCTTACAGCTATTTACTTTTACAAAATTTTAATTATTTTTCAAAGGACTGCAACGCAAACCGAGTCCAGTTGGTATGAATATAATTCCTGTATTGAAGTTCTTATCAAAATTGGTTTAAATAGAATGAATTTACACTCAGCCTACAGTAGTACCGAAGAGAAGCAATCCTAATAATGAATTTTAACTGGTTTTGAAAATGAATTTAACTCGGCTAATACCGGAAGTACTTAATTTAAAAAAAATCCATTATTAGCTACATATGCCAATTACAATAATTAACACAAAGCCAAATAGATAAAAATTGTTTTAAGATAAAGAAAAGTTTAAATATATATGTTAAATTAAAACAGAAAATTTTTTAGTCCAAAGGTTTTACTCATCATATAGCGGTTGCGAAAGCGTACCGGATGAGCTTCTTAAAATAAATAAAATAAAGAAATTGTTGAGCACGTGCAATTTTCAAATTGATATGCTTGAATGAAAATGAATGGGAGCATAAGTGTTTGTTAAAAAGAAAATTTCAAAATATGAATGTGTGTCTGTCTGCATTATATAAAGTGCTAAAATATGAATATACATACATATGTGTATGTTCTATGTTCATATAAACGAACATTCATGTATTCGTTTATAAATATAAGCGTACTGTACAGATGTTTAAATCGAAAATTCATTTTTTAAAGTGTTAAGCAGATTTCTAAAACATATTGCTGCTTTAAAATAAGCTAAAATGCTTTTGCTTGCATTTCCCTGCAAAAAATATTGGACCACATGATCTATTTTAGATGTTTTAACTAGTCCACAGCATGGTCTCATATAATGCAGTGATAAACCATGTCATTGTTAAACAACTACGAGTCAGCGGCAGGTGTTCGCATCTCAACGAACGGGTATTGAGTTGTCGTAGTTGTATAACTCGTCATCTGTGGTATTGAAACTACTTCGATGTAATTCAAATATGGATTAAGTCGTTCGGTCCTGGGGCATCATAATGTTGAATAGAACATGTTTTCTACATACTATTGGGTAACTTATGAAGAAGTTCTTTTTCCATACGCGCATATATGGTCGAGTCACGTTATTTGCAGGGCTCGTGTAAATTCTAGGAATATCTTTGACGTGTGAATGTGGTGGATAGTTTATCGTTGTTATTTGCTACATAATTCCTTTTTATTTTTGCTATACACTGACAAGCTTTAAAAACCTTCAAACGATTTGTGTATGCCATGCAAAAATATTGCAAGTTTTCTTAAATTTTTTATACGTACATACTGACATACATACATTCATACTTATATACTTATATTTCTTGTTCTTTTCGCTTTTTGAAAAGATGGATTACAATAATCAGCTTATTAAACCATTTATATACTGATAAATGTAAAGCCTGCAGTACACGAAATGTAGAAAGCTACATGCGTATGCAGCTGTGACGTAATTCTGACGTCATCAAAAATCTTCTACGATTTATTTAAAACAATGTGGCTTTATGATGCCGTCAAAATTACGTCAAATCTTCATGTGCATGTAGTTTTTAACATATTGTGTACTGCAGGCTTAAGAATTTATATGTACACATGTGTTATGTTGTGTTCTTTGTGTTTTCTATCCAGTTTTGCCTCTTATTTTATAAGTTTTAAGTTTTGATACATTTATAAAAGATTCCTCCATTCATGCACACTCCAATCAAAACTCTGTCTCTTTTGCCAGTTTTTTAATAACTGATATTTAAGCTAATTTTTAAGAGCCCATTTTTTTTGTTTGTAGAAAAAAGAGACATTTAAAACTGTATTGTCGTGGTTTCCCATAAAAATGTGCCATATATTGGTCGTTGCTTCTACTTGGGTTTACTCGTGATTTAATATAACTCTGTGAAATTATTGACCTTGATTTGCAAATTTTAATCAAAGTAAGATAATTAAAAGCACTTATTTTAAAAATTTTTATTTTATATTTTAAAAAAATTTCAAATAATGGAAAATTTAATTAATAACATTTTTTTAACATATTTAGTTATTGAATCTTTACTTCCGTGACCCACTTAAGAATAAGTATTTAAATCTTCAAAAGCTAAATATCTAATATTAGAACTGGCTGGGCCATACTTAACTTAATTATTTTATTTAAGTAATTAAGTTCTTAAAATAATCTTATTTGATTACGATGATTTTATCTAAGGGTCCTTCCTCTTCTTTGAGATCGTAGTCAGCTTCTTTTAAAGCAATTTTTCAAAAAATTTCGAAATAGTTAGTAACAGACTTATAGTTTAAGAAATCATCTGTTAGAAATATGCTGTCACTAACAATTATACCAAAACATGGATTTGCGGAACTTCAGCATGCTGATGTAGATTACTCGTGGATACCAATCAATTTTTCCTTCGAAACGTCTGGGATAATAATTTGTAAAAACTTTTAAAAATTTAAATATACCTAAAACAACTTAACTAACTACCTGATTATATTCGCTGAGCAAACTGATTAAGACATTTAACATAGAAATTTTCGTTTAGTCTGGCAATTTTGACTTTGACTATCTCAATATCAGCAAGGCAATGTAGAAATTCTGTCGGAAAAAATCATTGGAAGGTAATAAATTAGCTTTAAGAGGTTATTTTGGGCAATTTGCAATTTACTCATATGACAGTTAGCGCCTGTCGACCAAACAGGAGCTGCATAAAATACACAAGCATTTAAGATTTATTTTAATATTATTTTATTGCTAATGCTAAGTCTAGATCTTCTGTTAATGAAGGGATATAGTAATTGGGTTAGTACATTTACTTTATCAATAATAAAGAGCAATATAGTCCTTGAACTTCACCTTAGTATCTAATATTTTGACTTTTTGTTCCCACTTTATCGAGTAATTATTTAAAGTAATGTTACATTGCTGTAAAAAAGACATGCTTTACGCTTTCTTGTGAAATAGATTGCCTGTGTTTTTTCGTAATTTAATCTTACTTTCCATTAACAGAAATAGTTTTGTAATTCAATCAAAGCTGTTTCAAGTTTGGATGTTACGTCTGTAGATTTAATGTCTGAGCAGAAAACAACTGTGTGAAGAGCAAAAACAATGTGCAATAGTCTAGTCAAGGAAACTTTAAAGTACATAGATTATACAGTATGGGGGATAAGCAAGAGCCTTCTGGGCATCCTGCTGTTAAGTAAAGGAAAAGAATCAGATAAGTGCGAAGCAAGATGGACTTTAAACGGTCATAGAGAAAGAAAGCTGTAAATTATCTTTATAAGATACACGGGGAATCCAAAATTTATGCTCCTAAAGATTAAACCGTCATGCCATACCGAATCAAAGGCAGCTTTAACGTTTAATAATGTCAAACTAGTAGATTTTTGGGTTGCTAAAATTTTCACTAACCATATTTTTTTTATGTTCCCTTCGAAACCCGTACTGTTCCTGTGGTAGGATCCGAGCAAAAATTTTTTTGCATTTGGGTAATAAGCTGTCATTTTTTCATAGGTTACCAGGTAATTATGTCGTTATAGCAGAAAAACTACCTTTTAGTAAGGGCGTAATAATTACATTTGTAGGTATGTATATGAAGAAAAGTAGGATTATAATGTTTTTGTTTTAAAAACCATAAATTTTCATTTATTTTGTTTTGGTAATCATTGGTAACTAGTTATTCGGTTGATTTTTGTTAGCACATTTGCATCCAAGGGTCTTTAATTTCGGGACAACTCAAACTAAAGTAACTAGGTATTCGGCCAAGAGGTGACTAGTGCATGTTCTTTGTCAATATTACTTGCTAACTTACCAGGTAAGCAAAGGTTTTGCTAGAATATTGTTGTTCTCAATAAAACTGACCAGTTAGTTTTTTTTTTTACTTTTTTAAATATTTTGCTTACAGAAGATAGAGGGTCGATAAGAGAAGGCACAATCAGGTGTTTTTTTTGGGTTTTCTTATAGGAATAACTTCTTTTAATTCCAGTGGAAAGTAAGACTCTTTTGAGCAGGCATTGATTATGGTTGTTAAAAGTTTTAACCCCTTTCTAGGAAGTGCTTTCAAGCAAAGGTTTTTAATTCCATCGAGCCCCGGAAATTTTTTGCTTTTCAGCGATTTTGCTGAGGTGGAAACTTCGGAAATATTTGTTTAAGCTTCATTGGTTGGGTTTGAACTAAATAATCTAAAGGCTTTAAGGGTATCTTGAGCAAGAAGATTGGTATAAGCTGAAATATAATAATTTAAAGCAAACGTTTGAACCTACATTTTAACTTTTTCTTGGTTGCTGATATAGCTGTAACCGTTTTCTTTTAATATGGGAATATTGCATGACTTTTGCCCTTAAAACTTTGTTTAAATTCCAAAAAGGGGGAAAGCCTTTATCAAGAGTGGATAACAAGTATTCCCAAGACTTATTTCTATATTTTTCAATTTCTTCCTTAATTTTTTTACTAAGAGGTATCATATCATTTAGCTTATTGATGTCTCTGAACCATTGCCAGTTTCATCTAAAACTGTTTCTTGTTCGGATCGTGTCCTTGACGTAATAGGGAAAAGGTTGGTTCGTTTATGAAAAATATTACCTGGGCGCACTAAAGTCAACTGCCTCAGAAAGTGCAAACTTAAAATTTGATAAAATTGTATCAATATCTTGGATTGAAGAAATATTCCCAGAATCTGGTACAGTCAGGTGTCTATGTAAAAATCTGGAAAAACATTGCCAGTTAGCATTGAAAAAATAATACCTAAAATAAACGAACTATCATAAGAACCATTTAACACAGTTTGACCTGGCAAGTGATCCGAACTTAAAACATTTAGAAATCCAAAGTCGAAGCTTGCCTATTTGCACCTGCTCTATGTGTATCAATATTGTAAGTCCTAAACTTTTCGTAGAAGTGTGCCCTATCCGTTTACCCTTACACAACCTTACAACTGGTGCCTGGAGTTTAAATCACCACCCAACAAATATTTATTACTACGGCTAAGTTTCTGGATATCGGACGTAAATTTCCTTTTTCTCATCCCGTTACCGCCCATTAGGCCACCAGGAAAGTAACACGAGTAACTATTTATTAGTATAAATTTTCACGCCGATATTTTCAATAACATCAGTGTTAACAATACACCGGCGCTCTAGCATTAGTTCGGTCTTTCCTAAGAACATAAAAATCACCTATTGACATGTCTGGTCTCAAGCCTGTTTCAGTAACTAAACACATTTGTATATTATGAGAAACTAAAAACTGAAATAATTGTTAATATTTGTGTTGAATGCCTCTCGGGTTCCAAGTTATAATAGTGATGTTACTGTTAGCCTTTATGATAAGAATTTAATAGCAAGGCTTGTTATAACGTCAAATTGTTTTAACTTAGAATTAGTTCTAATATTATATTCTTAACAGTTGTGCACTACTGGCAGTATTTAGACTAGCATTGTTGTTGCCATTTACTTGTGGTGCCCAATTGGTAGACTGCGTGGTTGAGCTTTGATGCAGTGTTAGGGAAGTTGTTATTGCAGTTGTTGTTTGAGATGCTATTACACATATGACGGCGTTGTGCCAGTTGTGAATGCTGCCTTATATTTAAAAAGTTAATTTCTAGTCGGGCACAGGTCGAACGTAGATTTTTGTGCCCCGTTACAAATCGTATATTTCCGAATGGATGCATTGCAGTCTGAAGTCTTATGTTGGCCGACGCAGTTTGCGAAAAAGGTTTTGACTTTACAACGGCTTGAGCCATGACCATATATTTGACAGTTTTAGCACTGAGTTATTTGATTAATGTTTGTTTTTTTTCTGATGTTCTCATCCTACTTGCAAAAAACTTAGCACAGAATAATTTTGCCGAAGCTCTTTTATCGTAACAGATTGCCTTTGAAAATACACAACATACGTACATATATTACACATTCTAAGTTGTATGAAGAAGTCCTAGTTACAATTTTGACGTCTGTGAAAAGAGATATTTTTTTCTCATTAACAGGTAAGTTAAATATGTGAAGTTTACATCCAAAAGACACCACCACCGTTCAAAGAGTACTGACGATGAAATTGAAAATGCACTCTACTCGGCTAGTATCGGATGGGAACCCTGCTTTTTATACCCTTCACATAAGTGATAAGGGTATATATAAGTTTGTCATTCCGTTTGTAATTCCTTTATTATCCATTTGGGACCCCATAAAGTACATATATTCTGGATCCTTATAGATAGGGAAGCCGATTTAGCGATGTCCGTCTGTCCATCTGACCGTCTGTCCGTGTTATGGCTAAAATCAACTTTCTGAAGCCCCCCGATATCGCATAGACGCGAATGTGGTATCAAACTGTCACAGAAAGTTGCGAGAAAATCGGTATTGAAATTCAGCAAAATCGCCCGATAAATGACCGAGATATAAGCAAAAAACCAACACTTCCTCGTTTTTTTGAGTCTACAACAACAACAAAGAACATACTTTTACATGTAATAATAAAAAAAAAAACAAAAACAAGTAAGAGCGCTGTATTCGGCTGTGCCGAATCTTATATACCCTTCACATTGACCTTTCGCAATCCCAAACTTTTTTTTCTTTGTAACCATTTTTTACTTTTGAAATATTTCTAATTTTTAAATTGGTGTCGGTGTCATTTTTTAACGCTCCACGGGTGACGGAGAAGTTGTAGGGATTTTTATCCTAATTTTTACTTAGAGAAAAAAACAGAATCAGTCATGTTGATATTATTGAAACACACCCAAAAAAAATTTTATTAGTATAAGTGTTCATACATATAACAGCGTTGCCATACAAAGCTTAATTTAAACATTTTTAAAATCGCTCCTACGGCTTCCAGGGTTCTCCTACAAAGGTAAAATGTAAGACCGACCCAAATTATTTTTTCCATCCAAACATTTTTGTGGAACATACTTACTCTCTATCTCCAGCCCCTGACATGATTGCCATACAAAATTTAAAAAAATAAGGTAAAAACCGCTACAACTTCCCCGGAGTCGCCCGTAGAGGGAAAAAAATGTATCGCAGACCCCCATTAGTTTTTCCTCCCAAACGTTTTTCTAGAGCATACTTACCTCCTATCTCTACGCCCTAAGGGGGTTGCCATACAAAATTTACAAAAATGATGTAAAAATGCCCACAACTTCTTAAAAGTTGGCCTTAGAGCAATAAAGTGTACGACCGACCTCCATTAGTTTTCCCTCCCAAACATATTCCTAAAATACCCTTACCCCCTATTTTTCTCTAAGTAAAAACCCCTACAACTTCCCCGTCACCCGTGGAGCGTTAAAAAATTACACCGACCCCAATTTTAAAATTAGAAATATTTCATAATTAAAAAAATGGTTACAAAGAAAAAAAAGTTTGGGATTGCGAAAGGTCAATGTGAAGGGTATATAAGATTCGGCACAGCCGAATATAGCGCTCTGACTTGTTTTCAAATAAAAAGTTTCTTTTAACATGAACGGAGAAATTTTATTATTTTTTTCTGATACATGTAGAGAAATTATATAATGTTCTATATTACGTTTTTTTTTGGATTTTGAAACAAAGATCTTAATATGCTAAATAAATAATTGAATCATTTAACAGTTTTATTTAAAAGCAAATTAAAACTTATACCTTCTGGCTTTGGATTTAGTTTTTATAGCATTTTTGCTATATTTAAAATGCAGTAATTTTAACATGATGACTACCAAGATCAAAAATGTATAACAAAAACTTTCACTGACATACATGTTTTCCTAAATCTGTACAAATAAAGTGTTTCTACTTGCAAGTTTGTTTGCTTAATAACTTGTTGCAGTTGCACATGCAAACAAGTACTTTCTAGCAAATAAAACAAATTTATGTGAATATTCACGCATACATACATACATGTGTACATTCTACATATGCATTAAATACGTAAACTCACTCTGCCATACTTATCCACTATATTTTGTATAATATTTAATGTTGACCGGTTTAATAATAACTGAAAACAAAGAAGAAAAAGACTTCATAAAATATTAAAAAAAAAACAATAATACAGACATAGTAAACCCTAAAAAGAAGAGAAGAAAGACATTTTTAATTAATCTTTTTAAAACTAAACTTCATAAAATCAAAGAAAAAGGTATCTGTTTGCACCGAACTTTCATTGGTCCTGCTTATCGCCAGTTTGGTAAAGGTTTGATATGGTGGCAATATCTATGATTAATTTAATTTCGTTTTATTTGTTTTCATTTGCATGCTTTATATTTTATGGTTTTGTTTTTTATTTACAATTTTTAAATTTTTGTTTGCGTTTTCGCAGCTTTTTTACTGCTGGTTTCCGGCTTTAAACATTTTTTTTCAAAATAACATTAAATTCATGTTTGATAAAAGTTGTGTTTAAATTTTTGTGGTGCATCAACACTTTACGACAGCTAAGAAGTTAAGACCATTTAATATCAATAAAATTTAAGCTGTTGTCGTTGTTGCTATAACATTTAATGTATTTTCTTTTATCCCTCAATAAAATGTTTTCCTATTGTTTCGGCTGTTTCATAATTCTCTTATACGTTCATATTGTTTTTGCGACGAGCATGCGTAATACTTTTTATTTAATTTCGAAAATACTAACTCTTAAATCGGATTGCCTTCGTTTTTGTTGTAAAGGATGTGGTTCGAATTTCCTAACTGTAGCTGTTTAATAATAATTTTAAATTTAGTTTGGTTTAAGTTTTGGCAAGAACCGTGCGATAATATAGAAAGAATAGGAAATGCTACAACATTTCGAACGGATTGTGTCTGATTTTTTTAAATTAACGAACTAATTTGCAATAGTTTACAATTTCTTTAGTGAACTAATTTTCAAATTCATACAAGCAAGGTAGGCGGAGACAAGCCTAGATATATTTTTTATATTTTTCTTGTGTTTGGGAGCATAGGTCCTCGGAGTCGTTGACGATTGATTTGTCTGTTTAATCTTTTCGAGGTTTTATTAAATATAAAATGGACCTATGCTTAGTCAATCACATGCTGTCCTGGCTCATTGCATGGTGAAAAAATAAGGTAACCCGGCCCTATAACAACAACCTCCTGTGAAACTCAGCATTTTTTTGATGTTGCTAAATTTTGCCATGTAGTCCAAAATATTACTGTCACACAACAAAAATATAACATAAAATATTTGACAAGCTTTATAGAAAACATACGGTGGAAATTAAAGTCAGCTTGGTTATAGGGCTGTTAGAAAGTGTATAAGCGCTTGGTAAGATAGATCAGCTGGTACTTGAAGTGAAATAAGGTGTAGCTCACTTGTATGTAGTGAAGAGAGGAAGAAAAATATTATTAAAAAGAGTGTAGTTCAAAAATATATAAAATCTTAGTTATAAAATCGGCAATATCTGCCGATATATAGTTCTCGTTCGAGAACCAACCTCTATCCATAATAAAGGATCACTGATCCGACAGGCATATGTTAGCTACGTCTGATAAAGTCTTTTGGCCCCAAAAAACCTTATCCAAACACTGTTTAATGCCGGACAGAAGCAGAGAAGGAACTGAATGTTCGTCACTTACTTTGCATCTTAACAGCTTCTGAAGAACTTTTTAAAAGGCAGTTTGTTTCACACCAAGTTTGTAGAGAGAGAAGGAAATACCACAGAAATAATCAATTATCCAGTTTCCTACAGTTTTTTTTTCAGTCCATTAGCAACATATTTGCTGGTAATAATCCTGTGTACTAGCACTCATGTGGACATGATGTTAGAATGCATCGTTAACGTCAAAGACTTCTAGCGTTTGAAGACAAGTGGAGATGTAGAGTGTTTGAGACCTAATGGCGGTACGGCTCTCAATAAAAATGCTGATATTTCTCGGAAATATCTTAAAGTACTGCAACCAGTTAACTGCTCAACCAATTTACGACAATTCAGCTTAAAATAAAATGTATTAATTGGGAAGTTTATATTAAGTTTGCTTGGGAAATGAATATAGTCCCTTAAATACCACTCCTTTTCCTTGATCTGCCTGAATGCACCTTCTGATCTTCAGGGTCCAAAGGGATCATTTTATCTGCTTCATTGTGCAGTAAGTAGTCGATCCTTTGCACTTGTAATTATAATCGCCAAAACGTCTATAAGCAACTTGCAGAAGAGTTTTAGCCTTCCGTTATACGTAGGGTTGTTATCTCCAAATTCAAAAAAAGGGGACAACCAGCGCAAAAAACCCGGACTTTTCGGGACATTAACAAAAAAAACTAGTTTCATACAGTTATATATATATATTTTTAGCGTTTTTTGTAGATTTAAGTCACAATAAACTTTAAAAAAATGCTTTAACGGCAAAAATATACTTTAAAGTAATTCAGTAGCTTGAAGTAAATATGTAAGATAAGAATTCTGAACTGAATTCGGGAAAGTAAGAAAAAAAAACATGATAAAAAGTTAAAATACATTTTTTAAGAGGCTGGCATTTTTTTTCTAACGATTAAAGATACTTTCTTTTCGAAAAACTAAAAAAAGGATTATTTCTAGATATTTGAATACCATTAATATTATTCTTAGCAGTTGCATTTTGCGAAATAACTAAATTAGTGTTTGTTAAAAAATGTAGGACTTTTTCGGACGCCGATTTTTTTCTAGGACGGATGCCCAAAAAAGAGGACAGTGTCTGGAAAAAAGAGGATGGTTAACACCCTAATTATACTACAACTCTAAAGAAAAAAGTTGATTTTATCACCGCAAACTGACGTTACAGTTTTTACCAAAGACAGGTTTGCAAACATGCATCACCATCAGTGTCTCCGTTGATCTTACTTATGTGTTTAATATTAAAATTTTTTTTATTGAAATTCTAAGATTAGTTTAAGGGTATTAAAGTATTGACTTTGAGGTGCTCAAAAATATCCGCGCAAACATACAAATATACATTAGGGTGGGTTAATTTTTATGGACGAAGAAAAAAACTGATAAATCGTATAGAAAATAGTAAATCTACGGAAAATTTCAACAAACTTTTTAACAGAAACCACTAAAAATCTGAAATCGAATCCTATTCTGCGAAAACCCACATAAAGATTTGAATGGAAATAAATTTTTTTTTTTTTTTTTTTTTTTTTTTTTTTTTTTTTTTTGTTCATATATTTTATTATTGAATCTTCGCTTAAGCGAACTAACAATAAGTATTCAAATCTTAAAACTAAGTAGTTAATACTAGTCCAGTCAGTACCAGACTAAAATTTAAGTTCTCACAATAAAATTAACTAATTTCAAAGGTTTCATCTAAGAGCAATTGTATCCCTTCTTTTTAAGCGGATTTGGATGTGATTCCAGCTTATTTAAATACTTGTCCACATATTTCAGGATTTCGCATTTTACAAGTGGAACTTCTAGATCCTTGTGGATGTTGCTGTTTTTGATATACCAAGGAGCACCAGTTATCATTCTTAGAATTTTGTTTTGACGGCGTTGAATTTTTTCGATGTTAGAGGCGGAAGCAGTACCCCATAATTGTATACCGTAGCACCAAATTGGTTTTAAAATCGAGTTGTAGAGTAGAAGCTTACAATCAAGACGTAGCACAGAGTTTCTACCAATAAGCCAGTGGATTTGAGCAGCTTTAAGTTTCATTTGCGTCAGCTTAGCATCTATATGAGGCTTCCATGTAAGGCGGCGATCTAGGTGAATACCAAGATATTTTGTCTCAGATCGTTGAGGCACATTATGGTTGTTGATAGTGATTGGAGGGCACGTTTCTTTGCGTAAAGTAAAAGTTACGTGGGTACATTTTTGTTCATTTATCTTAAGTCCCCATAAATTTGCCCATTTCTCAACTTGGGTTACGTGTTGCTGCAGCTGGTTCGAAGCCTCTTTAGGGTCTTTGTGAATACTAAGAAAAGCAGTGTCGTCAGCAAATGTCGACGTGTGTGTGAAACTATTGGTTGGCATATCTGCCGTGTAAAGCAAGTACAAAATTGGACCTAGTATACTTCCTTGAGGGACACAAGCCTCTATTGGTTGGGGACAACTTATTTGGTTTCCCTCTTTGATCATAAATTGTCGGCCTGTTATGTATTTTTCTAAAAGGTTGAAAATATTAGCTGGAAGGTTGAGCTTTAGTTTGTTTAGAAGGCCTTCATGCCATACTTTGTCGAAAGCTTGTGAGACATCGATAAATAGTGCGGAGCAGTACTTCTTTTCCTCAAAGGCTTTTCTTATAACCTGTACCAACCTGTGAGTTTGTTCGATGGTACTATGTTGACTTCTAAAGCCGAATTGGTGATTTGGAATGCAGTTGTTGTCATTCAGGATCGGATTTAGCTTGTTTTTTAACAGTTTTTCGAACAATTTTGACATTGTGGGTAACAAACTTATGGGCCTATAAGATTCTACCTTCGAGGGATCTTTGCCAGGCTTAGGAATCATCTTTACTAAGGCAACTTTCCATATAGGCGGAAAATGTTCAAGCCGAATTATCGCATTAAAAATAAAAAGAATGATTCTTTTAGCAGTAAGAGGCAGCTCTATGAGCATTTTGTTGCTTATTTTGTCAACGCCAGGAGCTTTTTTACCATTAAGGTTAGCGATAGCCTCTACAACATCAGCAAATCGGAAACGTATTTCTAAAGGACGTCTAGCAACAACAGGCGGTAATTCCCTCACGTCTGTGCATATATTGGGAGTGAATACGTTTTTGAAGTGATTTGCGAATAGATCGCATTTTTCTTCATCATTTCCAGCCCAGGATCCTCTCAGATTGCGCAGTGGTGGTTTTGCGATAACAGGTCTTTTAAGACGTCTGGCTGATCGCCATAAGGAATAATTTGTCTGAGGAGTCGCGTCTAGACCTTCCAGGTACTCTGTCAGTGATGCAATTCTGTGAGCCTCCAACAAGCTTTTTAGTTGGGTTGTACATTCTTTCAGCTTAGTTTTAAGTTGGGGCGATCTATGTTTTTGCCATTCCCTGCGGGCTCTTCTTTTTTCAGATACCAGCTTTTCCACATCTTCAGAGAAAATTTTGTTGTACCTAGTCTGGCGGTAGGTAGAAGACGCATGTTCAACGGCTTTGTTAATGTTTTCATTTAGGACGCTCAAACAATCATCTATGTCTACGGGAGTTTTTAGCGGTTGATTCTCCGTGCAGTGAGTACTAATATATTTTTTATATTTCAACCAATTAATTCTTTTAGATAAGAAAAACTCACTATCTGCTATTTGGTGAGGACTGCAGATAGTGATTATTGTGGGTGAGTGGTCAGAAGATAAATCCAAGGAGGCTTGAGCCTCAATGAGCTCCGAGGATATACCTTTTGCTACGCCAAAATCAATTACGTCTGGAATTTTATTGTGGTCTGTTGGCCAGTAGGTTGGTTGTCCAGTTGAAATAACATAAAGTCCCATTTCAGACACGGCATCATACAAGACACGACCTCTGGGACTAATTAGGCGGGAGCCCCAGTATGTGTGCTTAGCGTTATAGTCTCCAGCAGCTATGAAGCGGGGACCTAATGATTTGTAGAAACTGTTGTACTGATCCTTCGTTATGGAGAATCTGGGTGGACAGTAAACTGATGAAATAACAAGGTTATGGAAAAATTCATCAACACTGACGTTCGTAGCTTGGATATAACATTCCGAGAGGCCACCCAACCATTGGTGTTTAATTCTTGATTTGATTAGAATAGCCGAGCCACCACATGATCTATCCCTAGGATCCTTTGAATCGTAAAAAGAATAACCACTAATTTTAAAAGTGCTTCTAGATGTCATATGAGTCTCAGAAATACACATAACATCGATTTTTTGATTTATCAAGAAATATTCGAGCTCGTTTTTGTGTTGGCGGATGCCGTTTGCGTTCCAGAAACAAACCCTGAGGCAGTTCATGGTCTTTTAAGCATAGCCTGCAGAAAAGCAGACTGCATTTTTTGCATTTCTTGCATCATGTTGGCCATTTGCGCCATAATCTGCGTAAATTGTGTGACCATATTGTCAATTACGGCTTCCAGGCGGCTAAAATTAGGCCCGGTTGATTCGCTATTTGGCACTTCTTGTTGTGTTGTAGGCTGGGTAGACTTACGTGAATTAGGCTGGGTAGACTTTAATGCGGCGGCGTAAGAAACTTGATTTGTAGTTGGTTGTGCCAATGGAGGCATATTTGTAGTTGGTATATTTAAAGGCTGGGGAGGGGCAGGAACTATTTTCGGCTTAGTTGAGCGCATAACTGAATTGAAAACAGGACAACCTCTATAGTTGGCAGTGTGGTTTCCCCCGCAGTTGCTGCATTTCTTTATCCTAGGATCATCTTTTGGCTTGTCGCACTTGGTCGTATCGTGCAGATCCCCACAGACAACACAAACAGAAGGCAACTTACAATAAGCTTTAGTGTGGCCATATTCCTGGCAGTTCAAGCACTGTACAGGCCCAGATCGCTTGTGTGGCACTTCCACAGTAACTCGTCGGTGCATAATATATCTCAAATTATAAATGGGGTGAGTTTCACTCTTTTTCAATTTGATATCACCAGGCTCAAGCTCCACTCGGAATAATGGTTGGGGGTGTTTTTCCCTGTTTCTCATATTGGATACAGTCCTAACCATAAACCCTTTGCTTAACAAACTGGTCTTGATCTCTTCTGGGTCAACATTAGAATCAATGCCTTTAATAACTACCTGAAGGCCTTTTGCGGTCTTGAGTTGGTAGGTATAAAAGTTTTTGCTGAGTTTCTCGAGCTCGGAAACCGTAGCGCGGTAGGCGTTTTCATGGTTTACTTGAATTTTTGTCTCAAATATGTTACCGCGTTTAACGTTTGAGACATAAAAGTTATTTTCCCCAATCAAACTGACTAAAAACTTGACGAGATCATTTGAGTTTTTTTCCCTCAAATAAATGGGAGGTGGCTTAAAGGCCTTCCTTTCACTAACTGGGGCCTCATTATCCTCTTGCAAAATTGCAAAACGATTTTGCGATGAGGTTGGCCTTTCATCGTCTTTTAAAATTTTTGCAGGTTGAGATGCTTCTGCCGATTTAGGGCTTCTTCCCCTTTTAGCACTGTCACGTAGCGGTCCATCCCTACCTGGATCTTAGGTGCTGGTGCAGAAATTAAGGTTGATGCGGCTTTAGCAGCTGCAGGTTCAATTCCAGAGTTTGATAATGGTGACCGCGACAAAGATGGTACCTCAGAATTTTTTTTATAATTATTAAATAGAGATTGGGCTAAATTTGTCCCTTGTTCAGTACATTTATTTAAATTAGGCGCACTTGAACTAAGATTGTTTGTAATTATTTTTGGCCTTGCATTTAAATAATTCCTAATAAATTCAGGATCTCTTATGTTCTCATTGCTAACACTTGTGGAACTTAACACAATGTAAGCATTTCGGCTATTAGGCCCACTGTCACTACGATTACTGTTACTCATTAACAGTTCGCTTTTTTTATTTAGTTTGTTGTTATTGTTTTTCTTTTCTCACTTTTTGTGTATATCTATATGTATATTAATAAATTCGTTTGCTACTTATTACTAATACACCTATTAACAATATTACACTCGCGTACACACGTCCGTACACTACGAGATTAAGAGAGCAACTGTGATGGAAATAAATGATTTTAAAAAATAGAACAATTTTAATGTTAATGAAAAAGTTCCAAGTATTTATATTTTTTTTTTTTTTAAATATATATAAAGGAATATTTGGAAATGCAAAGTAACGTGGTTTCAAATGCCGTTTAAAATTAAAAATTGGCTTAAAATTATTGGGTTACAAATGCTTAAATGTAGCAGTCGTAACCAAATAAACTGCCTCTATTCATTTTTCCAAGGTTGGAAATCCAATACCGTTACCGATACTATTTAAACACCGTTTAAAAATGATTGACACCGATACCGAAATAAATTCTTTCGCACAGTACCGGGATCAAAATACCGTTTCCTTTGATAACGGTAATAAAAATCTAAGAAATTACGCAATCAGCAAAAAATTTTGGAGGTTAGTTCAAAATAGTTTTGCTTACTTCAGGTTTCACAATTGTAATGCTGTCGTTACAAAGGTAACGATAGTATACTTGCTGTTTCATTTTTAAGCAATAATTTCATCTTGTAACTTTTGTAAACAAAAAACTTCACACAACAAAGACTTTATATAAGTGTCAGAGGTGCCAAAATTGACGATTTTATATCGCATACAAACAAAAATACACGCAGGACGAACAAAATGAATGCGTAAGTCTTAATTACAAAAAAAAAAAAAGGTTTTTTGCATGAATGTAGTTTTAAACAGTTTTGCTTTTAAATATTTTAAGACCCATCCGACAATTTTGTATTTACTTATTACTAACCATGCATGAAATAGATTATCATAAAAAGTTCGGTCAGCGTTTGGTAATGTTTGATGAAAACGCAGAACCCCGAACATGGTCCGAACACCAATTTTTACCGAATCCCAAATCCAAACGTTCGGTTGATCTATAGTAACTGCTGGAATACCTAGGGTGACCATTTGTACTGATTTCATCAGTACATGTACTGATTTTTGGTTTAGTGTACTGATTAAAAACCTGTGCACTGAAATGTACTGATATTTGAGCAAAAGTACTGATTGTACTAAGTTTTCAATATAAAATTCTATTTAAATTTTTTTTTCTAAAAAAAAACTTGTTAAGTTGCCACCAAATTAGATAGTTAACCCAACATACATACATACTTATATGCATGAAGTGACCCAGCTGACGCTTAAACGTTTATTTTACACGAGCGATTATTTCGCGACTAAGTTACCTTAATAAAAAATTTAATTTGATATATAAAAGTTTTTAATGCTGTTATCAATTTAAGCAATACTATTTAATAAAACCTGGTTTCCTTTCAAATATTTTTATTTTTACTAAAATGACTCGAAACATCCTTACAGACAACAAAAGAAAAAAATAGTTTGCTTTGACATTAAAATTATTAAACACATTATATTTTTTTCGAAATACACTATGAAGAATAAATGTTGCAGATTTATGTTAAAATAGTAAACGAACTCGTTCGTTAGTGAATTATTATATAAGCATTTTATGTGTCGAATATGTACAGCATCATAACATCAGTTGCGTTACACAGCGGCAACCAAGACCGAGAAGGTTGCCACAATGTTAACCATTTTTAAATTCAAAATTGGCATTTGTAATATAATTTTGGCAACTAGCACCCGAACTAAAGTATGATTGCCATACGTAAGCGACACATTAAACGGATTAAAAAAACATAAAAAAGAATTGGAGTGATTTTTTTATCGTTTGTTGCTTGTTGGATAAAATACTTAACTGTTTTAATCAATTAATTTTTTTAAATTAATTTTCCTTAAAAAACTCAATATTTTTTTTGTATTTTTTCTTACAAATTCAACCTGCAAAAGATGGAAGGACGGACATGCTAAAATCAACTAAGAAACGCATTTTAAGTCAACCACCATAACCGAAAGTGGTCGTTAGACTATAAAAACCAAAAATACTTTTTTATTTTAATCAAGTAAGAGCGTTATATTCGACTGTGCTGAATCTTATATACCCTTCACATTGGTCTTTGAAAATTCCCTTATTATACTACAACTCTAAAGAAAAAAGTTGATTTTATCACCGCAAACTGACGTTACAGTTTTTACCAAAGACAGGTTTGCAAACATGCATCACCATCAGTGTCTCCGTTGATCTTACTTATGTGTTTAATATTAAAAATTTGTTTATTGAAAGTCTAAGATTAGATTAAGGGTATTAAAGAATTGTTTTTGAGGTGCTCAAATATATCCGCGCAAACCTACAAATATACATAGGGTGGGTTAATTTTTATGGACGAAGAAAAAAAACTGATAAATCGTATAGAAAAAATTAAATCTACGGAAAATTTCAAGAAACTTTTTAACAGAAACCATTAAAAATCTGAAATCGAATCCTATTCTGCGAAAACCCACATAAAGATTTGAATGGACATAAATGATTTTAAAAAATAAAACAATTTTAATGTTACTGAAAAAGTTCCAAGTATTTATAATTTTTTCTTTTTTTAAATATATATAAAGGAATATTTGGAAATGCAAAGTAACGTGGTTTCAAATGCCGTTTAAAATTAAAAAGTGGCTAAACATTTTTGGGTTACAAATGCTTAAATGTAGCAGTCGTAATCAAATAAACTGCCTCTATTCTTTTTTCCAAGGTTGGAAATCCAATACCGTTACCGATACTATTTAAACACCGTTTAAAAATGATTGACACCGATACCGAAATAAATTCTTTCGCACAATACCGGGATCAAAATACCGTTTCCTTTGATAACGGTAATAAAAATCTAAGAAATTACGCAATCAGCAAAAAATTTTGGAGGTTAGTTCAAAATAGTTTTGCTTACTTCAGGTTTCACAATTGTAATGCTGTCGTTACAAAGGTAACGACAGTATACTTGCTGTTTCATTTTTAAGCAATAATTTCATCTTGTAACTTTTGTAAACAAAAAACTTCACACAACAAAGACTTTATATAAGTGTCAGAGGTGCCAAAATTGACGATTTTATATCGCATACAAACAAAAATACACGCAGGACGAACAAAATGAATGCGTAAGTCTTAATTACAAAAAAAAAAGGTTTTTTGCATGAATGTAGTACTAAACAGTTTTGCTTTAAATATTTTAAGACCCATCCGACAATTTTGTATTTACTTATTACTAACAAATGCATGAAATAGATTATCATAAAAAGTTCGGTCAGCGTTTGGTAATATTTGATGAAAACGCAGAACCCCGAACATGGTCCGAACACCAATTTTTACCGAATCCCAAATCCAAACGTTCGGTCGATCTATAGTAACTGCTGGAATACCTAGGGTGACCATTTGTACTGATTTCATCAGTACATGTACTGATTTTTGGTTTAGTGTACTGATTAAAAACCTGTGCACTGAAATGTACTGATATTTGAGCAAAAGTACTGATTGTACTAAGTTTTCAATATAAAATTCTATTTAAATTTTTTTTTCTAAAAAAAAACTTGTTAAGTTGCCACCAAATTAGATAGTTAACCCAACATACATACATACTTATATGCATGAAGTGACCCAGCTGACGCTTAAACGTTTATTTTACACGAGCGATTATTTCGCGACTAAGTTACCTTAATAAAAAATTTAATTTGATATATAAAAGTTTTTAATGCTGTTATCAATTTAAGCAATACTATTTAATAAAACCTGGTTTCCTTTCAAATATTTTTATTTTTACTAAAATGACTCGAAACATCCTTACAGACAACAAAAGAAAAAAATAGTTTGCTTTGACATTAAAATTATTAAACACATTATATTTTTTTCGAAATACACTATGAAGAATAAATGTTGCAGATTTATGTTAAAATAGTAAACGAACTCGTTCGTTAGTGAATTATTATATAAGCATTTTATGTGTCGAATATGTACAGCATCATAACATCAGTTGCGTTACACAGCGGCAACCAAGACCGAGAAGGTTGCCACAATGTTAACCATTTTTATACCCTTCACATAAGTGATAAGGGTATATATATAAGTTTGTCATTCCGTTTGTAATTCCTTTATTATCCATTTGGGACCCCATAAAGTATATATATTCTGGATCCTTATAGATAGGGAAGCCGATTTAGCTATGTCCGTCTGTCCGTCTGACCGTCTGTCCGTGTTATTGTTGAAATCAACTTTCTGAAGCCCCCCGATATCGCTTAGACCCGAATGTGGTCTCAAACTGTCACAGATAGTCGCGAGAAAATCA
The DNA here is from genome assembly GCA_963583895.1 of Melanophora roralis. NCBI lineage: Eukaryota > Metazoa > Arthropoda > Insecta > Diptera > Rhinophoridae > Melanophora > Melanophora roralis. The sequence goes on along the minus strand of OY757190.1, from coordinate 66,197,911 downwards.
TTATTGAAATTCAGCAAAATCGCCCGATAAATGACCGAGATATAAGCAAAAAACCACGACTACCTCGGTTTTTTGAGTCTACAACAACAACAAAGAACATACTTTTACATGTTATAATAAAAACAAGTAAGAGCGCTATATTCGGCTGTGCCGAATCTTATATACCCTTCACATTGACCTTTCGCAATCCCAAACTTTTTTTATTTTTAACCATTTTTTTACTTATGAAATATTTCTAATTTTTAAATAGGCTCTAAGGCCAACTCTAAAGAAGTTGTGGGCATTTTTACATAATTTTTGTAAATTTTGTATGGCAAGCCCATTAGGGCGTGGGGATAGGGGGTAAGTATGTTCTAGGAATATGTTTGGGAAGGTAAACTAATGGGGATCGGTCGTACACTTTATTGCTCTAAGGCCAGCTCTAAAGAAGTTGTGGGCATTTTATAATTTTTGTAAATTTTGTATGGCAACCCCATTTGGGCGTGGAGATAGGGGGTAAGTATGTTCTAGGAATATGTTTGGGAGGGTTAATTAATAGGGGCCGGTCGTACACTTTATTGCTCTAAGGCCAACTCTGAAGAAGTTGTGGGCATTTTATAATTTTTGTAAATTTTGTATGGCAACCCCATTTGGGCGTGGAGATAGGGGGTAAGTATGTTCTAGGAATATGTTTGGGAGGGTAAACTAATAGGGGTCGGTCGTACACTCTATTGCTCTAAGGCAAACTCTAAAGAAGTTGTGGGCATTTTTACATAATTTTTGTAAATTTTGTATGGCAACCCCATTAAGGCGTGGAGATAGGGGGTAAGTATGTTCTAGGAATATGTTTGGGAGAAAAAACTAATAGGGGTCGGTCGTACACTTTATTGCTCTAAGGCCAACTCTGAAGAAGTTGTGGGCATTTTTACATAATTTTTGTATGGCAACCCCCTTAGGGCGTGGAGATAATGGGTAAGTATGTTCTACGAATATGTTTGGGAGGGCAAACTAATGGGGGTCTGTCGTACACTTTATTGCTCTAAGGCCAACTCTGAAGAAGTTGTGGGCATTTTATCATTTTTTTAAATTTTGTATGGTAACCCCATTAGAGCGTGGAGATAGGGATTAAGTATATTCTAGGAATATGTTTGATAGGGCAAACTAATAGGGTTCGGTTGTAAACTTTATTGCTCTAAGGCCAACTCTGAAGAAGTTGTGGGCATTTTATCCTTTTTGTAAATTTTGTATGGCAACCCCATTAGGGCGTGGAGATAGGGGGTAAGTATGTTCTAGGAATATGTTAGGGAGGGTAAACTAATGGGGATCGGTCGCACACTTTATTGCTCTAAGGCCAACTCTGAAGAAGATGTGGGCATTTTATTATTTTTGTAATTTTTGTATGGCAACCCCATTAGGGCGTGGAGATAGGGGGTAAGTATGTTCTAGGAATATGTTTGGGAGGGCAAACTAATAGGGGTCGGTCGCACACTTTATTGCTCTAAGGCCAACTCTGAAGAAGTTGTGGGCATTTTATCATTTTTGTAAATTTTGTATGGCAACCCCATTAGGGCGTGGAGATAGGGGGTAAATATGTTCTAGGAATATGTTTGGGAAAAGAAGCTAATAAGGGTCGGTCGTACACTTTATTGCTCTAAGGCCAACTCTGAAGAAGTTGTGGGCATTTTATCATTTTTGTAAATTTTGTATGGCAACCCCATTAGGGCGTGGAGATAAGGGGTAAGTATATTCTAGGAATATGTTTGGGAGGGCAAACTAATAGGGGTCGGTCGTACACTTTATTGCTCTAAGGCGAACTCTAAAGAAGTTGTGGGCATTTTTACATAATTCTTGTAAATTTTGTATGGCAGCCCCCTTAGGGCGTGAAGATAGGGGGTAAGTATGCTCTAGGAATACGTTTGGGAGGAAAAACTAATGGGGGTCTGTGATACAATTTTTTCCTCTACGGGCGACTCCGGGGAAGTTGTAGTGGTTTTTACCTTATTTTTTAAAATTTTGTATGGCAACCATGTCAGGGGCTGGAGATAGAGAGTAAGTATGTTCCACAAAAATGTTTGGATGGAAAAAATAATTTGGGTCGGTCTTTCATTTTACCTTTGTAGGAAAACCCTGGAAGCCGTAGGAGCGATTTTAAAAATGTTTAAATTAAGCTTTGTATGGCAACGCTGTTATATGTATGAACACTTATACTAATAAAATTTTTGGTTTGGGTGTGTTTCAATAATATCAACATGACTGATCCTGTTTTTTTCTTTTTTTGTTGTTTTTTTGTTGTTTTTTTATTATTACATGTAAAAGTACGTTCTTTGTTGTTGTTGTAGACTCAAAAAACCGAGGTAGTCGTGGGTTTTTGCTTATATCTCGGTCATTTATCGGGCGATTTTGCTGAATTTCAATACCGATTTTCTCGCGACTATCTGTGACAGTTTGAGACCACATTCGGGTCTAAGCGATATCGGGGGGCTTCAGAAAGTTGATTTCAACCATAACACGGACAGACGGTCAGACGGACAGACGGACATCGCTAAATCCTATCTTCCCTATCTATAAGGATCCAAAATATATATACTTTATGGGGTCCTAAATGGATAATAAAGGAATTACAAACGGAATGACAAACTTATATATACCCTTATCATTTATGTGAATTATTTTTTCCATCCAAACATTTTTGTGCAACATACTTACTCTCTATCTCCAGCCCCTGACATGGTTGCCATACAAAATTTTAAAAAATAAGGTAAAAACCGCCACAACTTCCCCGGAGTCGCCCGTAGAGGAAAAAAATTTATCACAGACCCCAATTAGTTTTTCCTCCCAAACGTATTCCTAGAGCATACTTACCCCCTATCTCCACGCCCTAAGGGGGTTGCCATACAAAATTTACAAAAATTATGTAAAAATGCCTACAACTTCTTTAGAGTTGGCCTTGGAGCAATAAAGTATACGACCGACCCCTATTAGTTTGCCCTCCCAAACATGTTCCTAGAATATACTTACCCCCTATCTCCACGCCCTAATGGGGTTGCCATACAAAATTTAAAAAAATGATAAAATGCCCACAACTTCTTCAGAGTTGGCCTTAGAGCAATAAAGTGTACGACCGACCCCCATTAGTTTGCCCTCCCAAACACATTCCTAAAACATACTTACCCCCTATCTCCACGCCCTAAGGGGGTTGCCATACAAAATTTACAAAAATTATGTAAAAATGCCCACAACTTCTTTAGAGTTGGCCTTAGAGCAATAAAGTGTGCGACCGACCCCTATTAGTTTCTTCTCCCAAACATATTCCTAGAACATACTTACCCCCTATCTCCACGCCTTAATGGGGTTGCCATACAAAATTTACAAAAATTATGTAAAAATGCCCACAACTTCTTTAGAGTTTGCCTTAGAGCAATAAAGTGTACGACCGACCCCTATTAGTTTACCCTCCCAAACATATTCCTAGAACATACTTACCCCCTATCTCCCCGCCCAAATGGGGTTGCCATACAAAATTTACAAAAATTATAAAATGCCCACAACTTCTTCAGAGTTGGCCTTAGAGCAATAAAGTGTACGACCGATCCCCATTAGTTTACCCTCCCAAACATATTCCTAGAACATACTTACCCCCTATCTCCACGCCCTAATGGGGTTGCCATACAAAATTTACAAAAATGATAAAATGCCCACAACTTCTTCAGAGTTGGCCTTAGAGCAATAAAGTGTACGACCGACCCCCATTAGTTTGCCCTCCCAAACATATTCCTAGAACATACTTACCCCCTATCTCCACGCCCTAAGGGGGTTGCTATACAAAATTTACAAAAATTATGTAAAAATGCCCACAACTTCTTTAGAGTTGGCCTTAGAGCCTATTTAAAAATTAGAAATATTTCATAAGTAAAAAAATGGTTAACAATAAAAAAGTTTGGGATTGCGAAAGGTCAATGTGAAGGGTATATAAGATTCGGCACAGCCGAATATAGCGCTCTTACTTGTTAAATTAAATATTGGCATTTGTAATATAATTTTGGCAACTAGCACCCGAACTAAAGTATGATTGCCATACGTAAGCGACACATTTAACGGATTAAAAAAACATAAAAAGATTTGGAGTGATTTTTTTTATCGTTTGTTGCTTGTTGGATAAAATACTTAACTGTTTTAATCAATTAATTTTTTTAAATTAATTTTTCTTAAAAAACTCAATATTTTTTTGTGTTTTTTCTTACAAATTCAACCTGCAAAAGACGGAAGGACGGACATGCTAAAATCAACTAAGAAACGCATTTTAAGTCAACCACCATAACCGAAAGTGGTCGTTAGACTATAAAAACCAAAAATACTTTTTTATTTTAATCAAGTAAGAGCGTTATATTCGGCTGTGCTGAATCTTATATACCCTTCACATTGGTCTTTGACAGAGTACTGCAGCCGGTGTTTCAAAAACAAGTAAGCATTATTCAACACACAAAAAAACAAGTTACTTCTACGTCATCTTTTAAATATGCCGTAGCACTCCTTATGTTTATTCATTTTAAATGTATCAGAATAATGATTGTGTTTCAACTTTGCACAAAAAATCATGCACAACATGTAAGTTAATCATACCGAGTGTTTACCACATTTTCAACTATGCATGTTCGACACTCGGTTTTAATATGAAGGCTTGATTTAATCATTTAGAGTTGATGATGAATTTTTGCACAATGCATGTTTGATACTCGGTACAAATTAACATACTTTTTGCGTTGTTTGGTATGATGAAGATTGAAAAACGAAGTACAGCATGCAATAATGCAAAAATATAGAAATGAAAGAAATCATTGTGTTAGCATTAAATAATTTACTGCCTACAAAAAAGAAGTGAATGTTAAAGTGTGTGTTGGTAGTTTAGTTATTTAAAAACATTTCGTCGTAAAAAATCTTTTTAAAATTAGATAGAGCATGTCTTAATTTTTGTGATAAAATATTTTACCCGTTTTTATAATAAAATTTTTATTGAATTTTAGGATTAAGATAAGAAGTACTTATTACACTTTTCATGTAAAGAAAACCCATTTTATTTTTGTTTTTGAATAAAAATAAGTTTTAATATTTGCTTTTTATTTTAGAGAAAAAATTAATGCCTGACTTTCCTCCTTATTTCCTAAAACGCAACGCCCTAGAACAAAAACAAAATGTATGGAAATGTTTTTTAAATTTATATTTTTTCCATACATTTGTTAGAGTTATAATGCGTTGCGTTTTACGTAAATAGGCCCTTTGGTTTACCGCAGAACATTACTCATTAATGTCTACAATATGATTTAATGCCTTTTGTATACATACTTATGTATGTATTTGCATTGTTTAATCTTTTAAGTTCGTTTTTCAACTTTAATCATACCAAACAACGCAAAAAGTATGTATATTTGTACCGAGTATCAAACATGCATTGTGCAAAAATTCATCATCAACTCTAAATGATTAAATCAAGCCTTCATATTAAAACCGAGTGTCGAACATGCATAGTTGAAAATGTGGTAAACACTCGGTATGATTAAATTGCATGTTGTGCATGATTTTGCCCGCATCTTTTCGATCGAGTGTTTTGATCGATTGTATATGAAAATTTGTATGCATGCACAAATCAACAAAAATTTGATTTTTGCAGATCACTGGTCTTTGAATATTCCCAGCCGAGTTATTTTGTACCTAGTGCCAGTTTTAAAGACCATAAAAAATTTTACAAAATTTAAACGTTCGTATGAATAATAGAAATAGGTGAAGACGGTTTGAGGTCGAGAGTTATAAAAGGTTTCGACATTATTCATATTAAAAGGTTGATAAAAGTTGTTAATTTTTACTTTTTTTTCCAAAATGTACGAATTATTTAATTATTATTTTCTTGGTGTAGAATATTCGAAATCGATAGCTGTAGCGAATCGAAAATTTGATAAAAATTGTTACTTTGTAAGGGAGCTACCACTTCTTTACCCCCCACCTAAATAATTTTTTCTTCAAAGCGTAGGTCTTGTGTTCCAATTACTTTTTGTGGAACATTTGATGTCGATTGCTGTTATAGTTTCCGAGATATAACCTATCGAAAATTTGATAAAAATTGTGAATTTGTAAGGGAGCTACCCCTTCTTCACCCCCCACCTAAATAATTTTTTCTTCAAAGCGTAGGTCTTGTTTTCCAATTACTTCTTGTGGAACATTTGATGTCGATAGCTGTTATAGTTTCCGAGATATAGCGTATCGAAAATTTCATAAAAATCGTCAATTTGTATTGGAGCTACGCCTTCCCCTGTCATACCCAAAAAACTTTTTTCCAAAGTGTAGGTCTTTTCATCCAATCACTTTTCGTAGACCACTAGAAGTCGATAGCTGTTATAGTTTCCGAGATATAGCGTATCGAAAATTTCATAAAAATTGTTAATTTGTATGGGAGCTACCCCTTCTTCACCCCCTCCTAAATAATTTTTTCTTCAAAGCGTAAGTCTTGTATTCCAATTACTTTTTGTGGAACATTTGATGTCGATAGCTGTTATAGTTTCCGAGATATAGCGCATCGAAAATTTCATAAAAATTGTTAATTTGTATGGGAGCTACCGCTTCCCCTGCCATACCCAAAAAACTTGTTTCCAAAGTGTAGGTCTTATCATCCAATCACTTTTCGTAGACCACTAGAAGTCGATAGCTGTTATAGTTTCCGAGATATAGCGTATCGAAAATTTCATAAAAATTGTTAATTTGTATGGGAGCTACCCCTTCTTCACCCCCTCTTAAATAATTTTTTCTTCAAAGCGTAGGTATTGTGTTCCAATTACTTTTTGTGGAACGTTTGATGTCGATAGCTGTTATAGTTTCCGAGATATAACCTATCGAAAATTTGATAAAAATTGTGAATTTGTAAGGGAGCTACCCCTTCTTCACCTCCCACCTAAATAATTTTTTCTTCAAAGCGTAGGTCTTGTTTTCCAATTACTTCTTGTGGAACATTTGATGTCGATAGCTGTTATAGTTTCCGAGATATAGCGTATCGAAAATTTCATAAAAATTGTTAATTTGTATGGGAGCTACCGCTTCCCCTGTCATACCCAAAAAACTTTTTTCCAAAGTGTAGGTCTTATCATCCAATCACTTTTCGTAGACCACTAGAAGTCGATAGCTGTTATAGTTTCCGAGATATAGCGTATCGAAAATTTCATAAAAATTGTTAATTTGTATGGGAGCTACCCCTTCTTCACCCCCTCCTAAATAATTTTTTCTTCAAAGCGTAAGTCTTGTATTCCAATTACTTTTTGTGGAACATTTGATGTCGTTAGCTGTTATAGTTTCCGAGATATAGCGCATCGAAAATTTCATAAAAATTGTTAATTTGTATGGGAGCTACCGCTTCCCCTGTCATACCCAAAAAACTTGTTTCCAAAGTGTAGGTCTTATCATCCAATCACTTTTCGTAGACCACTAGAAGTCGATAGCTGTTATAGTTTCCGAGATATAGCGTATCGAAAATTTCATAAAAATTGTTAATTTGTATGGGAGCTACCCCTTCTTCACCCCCTCTTAAATAATTTTTTCTTCAAAGCGTAGGTATTGTGTTCCAATTACTTTTTGTGGAACGTTTGATGTCGATAGCTGTTATAGTTTCCGAGATATAGCGCATCGAAAATTTCATAAAAATTGTTAATTTGGGAGCTACCCCTTCTTCACCCCGACCTAAATAATTTTTTCTTCAAAGCGTAGGTTTTATTGTCCAATTACTTTTTGTAGAACATTTGATGCCGATAGCTGTTATAGTTTCTTCGATTTAGCGCATAAAATATTTAACTAAATTTGTGCAACTATAGCAGAAATACCATTCCCCCTAATCCTATCTGAATTTTTTTTCATTATTAAGGTCCCTACTTTAAAAGTATCCGTGCCAAGAATGACTTTATTTACTGAGATATATAGGGAATGGGTTATTTTGGGTTTTCGCTTTTATCTCGGTCAATAGTGAACCGATTTTACTGATTTTATATTGCGAATGTCTGCACAATATTTCTAATAGTTTGACATCAGTAACTGTTGCGTATCTTTTTATTTGACTCCGGAAACCTGATTTCAACAGACGGACAGGCGGACATGGCTATATCAACTTCCCTATCTATAAGGGTCCAGAATATATATACTTTTTGGGGTCGCAAATGGATAAAAAAGAAACTACAAACGGAATGACAAACTGATATATACCCTTATTACCATGTGATGGGTATAAAAACAAAAAGTGTACTGATTTTGAGCTAGAAATAAATGGTCATTCTAGGTATACCGATATACCGAATAATGGTATCGGTACCAGTATAAAAAAATTTGTCATTTCGGTATCTGTAGCAGTGTTTTGGTTATATCGGGATCGCATTTACTTAATGGATTTTACTAGAGCCTGACTGATCGTTCGGGTTAGGGGTTTTTCACCAAACTTTACCGAACGCTGACCAAAATTTTTATGATAATCTATTGCTTGCCTTTGCTAGTAAGAAAAAAAGTGTCGGATGGGTTTAAAATTATCCTTAATAATTTCTGTCCATTTCTCGTTGACAAAAAAATAAATTAAAAAGTGATTACCCCTATTGTATAATATACAATAATAAAAAGCGTTTCATTCCTTTTGAGAGATGGATGATGCTTGACTGTTAGTCAAGTGTTGCCGAAGAGACTTTTAATGCAAAAAAGCAAAGTGTATATGAAAAGTAAACTTCGTTCTAACTTACAAAATAAAATAGAAGAAAACAGTCATGCCGTTTCCCTTTCTCTGTTACATGTAAGTTAAATAGATGATGTTTACACCCAAAAAGGCACTACTACCGTTCAAAGAGTACTGATGATGAAATTTGCGTAGCTGCTTTTGAAAATGCATTCTTCTCGGCTAGCATCGGTAGAAAAATCAGCTTTTTTCAAGTAAAAATTTCTTTTAACATTAACGGAAAAATATTGATTTCTTCTTATAAAAAGAAATTATGTATATGAACTTAAGCCAAACTTAAAAGCAAACTTTTTTTATTAATATTAAAAAACAACATTATTTAGTACTTCCTTCATACAAAAAAATTACTTTTTCTTATCAGATTAGGACTTATGCATTAATATCATTTGTCCTGCGTGCATTTTTGTTTGTATGTGACGTAAAATCGTCACGTTTGGTACTCCTGGCGCTAATATAAGGTCTTTGTGGTGCAAAGTTTTTTGTTTACAAAAGTTGCAAGACAAAAATATTTGCTTGAAAAAGAAAAAACAAGTATACTGCCATCACCTTTATATGTTTGCTTGTTAAAAAGCAAAACAATTTTCGCTATTCTGCATTTCGATTCGAATTAACATTTTTTCTGCGGCCTTTTTTGGATGCGTAATCGAAATGCAGAATTACGTGGAGTTAGCAATTCTATTTTATACTAACATTCAAAACTATTTTTGCCACTTGCATAATTTCTTAAATTTTATTGTCTAAAATTTATAATTCCTTCGGAAAATGTGTGTAAATTGGTTGGCGTACTCGTCCTGTTGCAGGTACAAAACATGAACTGCACAACATTTATTTGTCGTGATCTGTTAAAAAAGGTACACATAAAGTAGCTGGTTAAGAGGTGTTGAAGAAGTTAAAGAAAAAATAGAAATACTGTTCCCTACATACACACACACATATGTAAATACAAAAAAAGTAGCTTAAACAGGATATTAAACAAATAATGCAAAATTTTCTTTTATAGGATTGGCCTGTAAACTGTTATGGAGTATTAGTTTTGAACCAATTGCCCCCTACAACGACAACACAATCCAAAATTGACTGGTTCCCTTCATATAAAGCGCAAGAACTAGAACCAGTCTCTACCCTAAGGAACCAGTCACATCAATGGTCTTAGACCAGCCCTCTTCCCCGTAGGGATCGTAGTACTGGTATCAAAGGAATCTTGATACCGGTATTTTGCGAAATAAAATATTTTGGTATCGGTATTAATACCGGTAACCAATTTATTTATTATTTTATTAAATTATTTTTTATAATTTTTGCTTGAACAGACTTTTAATGAAGTGTCAAAAACTATTAAATTTCAAACTTTCATTAATGTTTACTAGTTTCTGCTATTAAAGCTGTATTAAAGTGTTACTTTATAAACTCTTTTTGCAATTTTTTTTTAAATATATTTTGACAGTTACAACGTTAAGGCCTTGTAGCAGATTAAAGTTTTAGCAAACAAATTTGTCTTATTAGGACAAAGTTATGTCTAAGCTGAAAAACTTTGTCGTTTGTTTGTTTAATGAGTGGAAATATACATTTTTTACGTTCACTTTGCCTGGTTGTTGTTAACAAAGATCATGTGTGAAAGAATGCTTTTTAAGAAAGTATAGAAACGTTTGTATCACTGACATACATATGTACATACTTCTATGTAAAGGAAGTGGAATAATTGTATACCCTTTTAGCAATTTTAACTAGAAATGCGTTAAAGTAGAAAATGTGGGAACTTTTCGCCCATTCAGCAATTAAAACCTTCTTCTGATTTGAATATAGTTTCTTGGACAGGAATTTACGTAAAGATTTATGGAAAAATTTTTAAACAATTATAATATGCGTATAGTATCTTACACTAAAAGCCCAATACTGCACTTAAAAAATTATTACAGTAACTGAGTGTAAGTTATATAGAAAGTATTCCGTAAAGTTGCTTTTAAATTGAAAAACAGTTAAATTTTAATACAATATTTTTTTAACTGATTTGAAGGGTCATTCAACAAAAATACTTATTTTCAGTTAAAGTTATTTTTGTCAGTAATTATACCCTTCACATAAGTGATAAGGGTATATATAAGTTTGTCATTCCGTTTGTAATTCCTTTATTATCCATTTGGGACCCCATAAAGTATATATATTCTGGATCCTTATAGATAGGGAAGCCGATTTAGCGATGTCCGTCTGTCCGTCTGTCCGTCTGGCCGTCTGTCCGTGTTATGGTTGAAATCAACTTTCTGAAGCCCCCCGATATCGCTTAGACCCGAATGTGGTCTCAAACTGTCACAGATAGTCGCGAGAAAATCGGTATTGAAATTCAGCAAAATCGCCCGATAAATGACCAAAATATAAGCAAAAAACCACGACTACCTCGGTTTTTTGAGTCTACAACAACAACAAAGAACATACTTTTACATGTAATAATAAAAAAAAACAACAAAAAAACAACAAAAAAAGAAAAAACAGAATCAGTCATGTTGATATTATTGAAACACACCCAAACCAAAAATTTTATTAGTATAAGTGTTCATACATATAACAGCGTTGCCATACAAAGCTTAATTTAAACATTTTTAAAATCGCTCCTACGGCTTCCAGGGTTCTCCTACAAAGGTAACATGTAAGACCGACCCAAATTATTTTTTCCATCCAAACATTTTTGTGGAACATACTTACTCTCTATCTCTAGCCCCTGACATGGTTGCCATACAAAATTTTAAAAAATAAGGTAAAAACCGCTACAACTTCCCCGGAGTCGCCCGTAGAGGAAAAAAATGTATTACAGACCCCCATTAGTTTTTCCTCCCAAACGTATTCCTAGAGCATACTTACTCCCTATCTCCACGCCCTAACGGAGTTGCCATACAAAATTTACAAAAATTATGTAAAAATGCCCACAACTTCTTTAGAGTTTGCCTTAGAGCAATAAAGTGTACGACCGACCCCTATTGGTTTGCCCTCCCAAACATATTCCTAGAACATACTTACCCCCTATCTCAACGCCCTAATGGGGTTGCCATACAAAATTTACAAAAATGATAAAATGCCCACAACTTCTTCAGAGTTGGCCTTAGAGCAATAAAGTGTACGCACGACCCCTATTAGTTTCTTTTCCCCAACATATTCCTAGAACATACTTACCCCCTATCTACACGCCCTAATGGGGTTGCCATACAAAATTTACAAAAATGATAAAATGCCCACAACTTCTTCAGAGTTGGCCTCAGAGCAATAAAGTGTATGACCGACCCCCATTAGTTTGCCCTCCCAAACATATTCCTAGAACATACTTACCCCCTATCTCTACGCCCTAAGGGGGTTGCCATACAAAATTTACAAAAATTACGTAAAAATGCCCACAACTTCTTTAGAGTTGGCCTTAGAGCAATAAAGTGTACGACCGACCCCCATTAGTTTGCCCTCCCAAACATATTCCTAGAACATACTTACCCCCTCTCTCCATGCCCTAAGGGGGTTGCCATACAAAATTTACAAAAATTATGTAAAAATGCCAACAACTTCTTCAGAGTTGGCCTTAGAGCAATAAAGTGTACGACCGACCCCTATTAGTTTCTTCACCCAAACATATTCCTAGAACATACTTACTCCCTATCTCCACGCCCTAATGGGGTTGCCATACAAAATTTACAAAAATGATAAAATGCCCACAACTTCTTCAGAGTTGGCCTTAGAGCAATAAAGTGTACGACCGACCCCTATTAGTTTGCCCTCCCAAACATATTCCTAGAACATACTTACTCCCTATCTCGACGCCCTAATGGGGTTGCCATACAAAATTTACAAAAATGATAAAATGCCCACAACTTTTTCAGAGTTGGCCTTAGAGCAATAAAGTGTACGACAGACCCCCATTAGTTTGCCCTCCCAAACATATTCCTAGAATATACTTACCCTCTATCTCCACGCTCTAAGGGGGTTGCCATACAAAATTTATAAAAATGATATGAAAATGCCCACAACTTCTTTAGAGTTGGCCTTAGAGCCTATTTAAAAATTAGAAATATTTAATAAGTAAAAAAATGGTTAAAAATAAAAAAAGTTTGGGATTGCGAAAGGTCAATGTGAAGGGTATATAAGATTCGGCACAGCCGAATATAGCGCTCTTACTTGTTTTTTTAGTAATACAGTAGACGTTCGGAAATTCAAACTCTCGAAAATTCGAATTTCCAGATATTCGAATCAGTAATTTCATTACATTTAGCGCTCTAAAATTAGAATCCAAAATTTGAATTTTCGAGCGGGTTTTTCTTTTTTGTTGTAAACGCTAAAATTTTGACAATTTGGGTTAACCAAATTCAAAGTAAAAAGGATAATCCTATTTGAATTTATCATTTATTGATCTTGTTGGAGTTGTTAGAGTTTAAAAACTCGTTTTTTGTGGTTGTATACGTCCATATACGGTTTAATATTTATTAAAATAAGAAACAAAAAATATATTAAAATGCCAAACAAACGTAAGAAAACCGCTTGTCTTTACAAGACATATTAATAATATTGAAAAAGATTGGCAAAGGCGTACAAGGAAAGCGTTTAGACCTAGACTTTAATATAACTATTTCTACCATTAGCTATATTAAATCAAAAAGAAAATCAATATTGCATACTGTTGCCAATACTTATCAACACATATCAAAAAAAAAACTTTACATAGTACTGAATATCCGAAAATGAAAAGTCGTCTCTATAAGTGGTTTTATGATAAATAAATTAAAATGAAAAAAAAAAGCTTTTTATATCTTCATAGTAAAATTTGCCAAAGTTTTTGTATAAAATAAAATGTACAGAAATTAGAACAATTCGGAAATTCGAATCGCCCTAAAAACAAAGTGGTTCGAATTTCCGAGCGTCTACTATATTTATCTTTATCAAATTTTTGACCATAGTTTGTGTTTTGCTGTAAATGACAGTCAATTTGAGACGAAAATGTCAGTTAATTTTTTGATGTCTGAATTTAAATGAAAAATTTTGTTAATTTTAATGAGTATCTTGTTGGACGGGTTTTTAATTAATATCCACTTATTTAAAATAGATTTCCAGTTAATTTTACATAAATAATTTTTTGAGTGTGTTATCTGACTTTTTTTCAGATTAAGAAAATTCCTATAATTATAACTCGTGAGGCCGGTCTGTCTGTAAAATATATTTCTCTTTCTTTACAGGGTATGAGGGTGTATGTCTTAAAGTTTGTAAACAAAAGCAACAAAAAAAATATTTATTTTGACATTTTTAACCACGTGTCTTAATAGTTAGATGTTAAGTAAAATTTTGTTGCTTAAAGGAAACCAATTCGAAATAAATTGCAGAAACTAACTCTTATTATTGCGAAGGATATTTAAGAGAGAATATGTCAAGAGATTACAAGTATAAGAGTTTTCAAAATGTTTAAATCAAATGCTCATCAGTTGGGTAGGTTATGTTAACTGGTGCACACATAAAACGCGACAGAGAATCTTTCAAGTTCAACAGATTCGAAAAAAATCCATTTAAGGCTTAGAGAAGAACAAGATTACACAAATACATACATACATATATTTAAATGGTAATATTTGTTTTAGGTGTGTGTTTCAGTGTTCGAAAAATATTCATATATCTATATATAATTACAGACATATATACCTCATAGAATATACAGGATACAGAAATATTGTTATGCCATTTGAAATTCATTGGCAAGTATACCTGCGCTATGACAGTCGGTTATGAAATCTGAGCGTGTTTGCACGTGTTTTGCGGATTAAAAAAAATTTACTTTCCTAAAACAATAAAAAGTCAAATGCAAAAATGTTACAATACAAAACTAATAAATCTTTAAGTAGTTAATAAAAAATAAAAATATACGGTTGTTTAGTGTTGTTTTTGTAAATAATGGCTTAACATATAATATAAAAGCAAATTCACTTTAAGATTTATAACACAAAAAAAATAATAAAAATGCAAATGTTGAATTAAAAATTTTACTGAAAATTTTAAAAGTAAAAAGGATTTAAAGAATCTGTAATGGTGACTCCATAACGGTTTAAAAAGTTAAAATCGTTTAAGAGAAGTAAGATTTTATCTTAAACAAAGGCTATGTCAAACAACTTTAAATTATTTTTGTATTTTACTGCTGAGATTTGAAAATTAACATTTATGTATGTGTCTGTATTCTAACATCCATACATATCAAATTGTTGCTGTAGCTGTTATGTTGTTGTTCTTCTTTATAGTTTTGCTTATGACAGCAATTTATTAGAAGGACAACGATCAGATGACAACAGGAAGAATTCTTAATCAAAATTAAAGTCTAGAAAATTTTATAATCAAAGTATGAATATATATGCATGTATGTAACTTTATACATCTGGATTTAATATATACATGAATAATTCTTATACATAAACGTACACACTGACGCTCACACACCTCATCACTGTATAAACGTTATTGAATTTAAAAACAGTGTCATTTTAAATAGAGTGTGAAAATAAATACATAATGACTTGCCACATATGAGTGCTTATGTATGTATGTATTCTTATGTTTCAAATGTTGCTGATGATTATCTATTTTGAGCTTAAACAGATGATTTAAAAGCTTAATAAACTTTAAATGGTAAAAACATGGTAAAGGATTTTTCTAACACTCTTACGCCAATCCAAAAATATCTACAACACTAACTACTACTACTTACAAAATTACTCTACCATACACATACATACATACATATGTATGTGTGCGTAACCGTGTATGTTTTAATTTGTCTACGTATCAAAAATTATTTATATGTATTTATATAAGTTGACAGTGTATGTTTGTTTAGTCGTCATAAAGCCTGTCTACGAATACCTTTGCATTAGGGTTTTTCTTAAACAAGTTGTCAATATATTAATCATTAATATTTAGTTCTAAATAGATTTAAGAAAGCAACAACAAATTTTCCTAATCTTTTACCTTCAGTTACAACTTTTTTATTTAACATAAATAGTACTCAAATACATGTCCATAGCATTTGTTATCTGAAAGTAATTTTTAAAGCAAATGCCATGATTAAAATTTCTTCTAGGAAGTTCGCCTTAAGTTATGAAAATACCTACTGATAGTATTGCTTATATCTTAAAATGCTTCTATTAATGGTTTTATTTAAGTCTGGCACTGCTGGACTTATATTAATTATTTAGTTTAAGGATCTAAATGATTCGCAAAAGTGAAGGTTCATTAATAGAAAAAAATATATTACAAAATAAAATTGATATTTTTTCCGACGACTCGAATTCGCGAAGCAAACTCGATAAAAGTTTGCACACAAAAGTTTTTTTATTCCAACTAAATTAAATATTTGGTTAAAAGATAGAGCACATGGGTTATCAGAACTGAGGTGGTGAGTTTACTCATCATTTGGACAACGTCCAGGATTTCCATATCGTCTTGTTAAACAGTTACTGCTTTATTTGAGTTCGGTAATTGGATCAATTTTTCTGCTAATGGCTGCTTGGTGATTTTTATTTTTCATCATAAAAATCGTCTTATAGCTACGACAGTTCATTTACCACATCTGCACGAAATCGTACCCCACAAGGCTTTAAATTTGTCTTTAGCTGACATATTTCAATTAACAGTGGCGCATTGTCATACATATGTACATATCTACTCCATTCAAATGTTAATTACACTGTGCTACTGCTCCGGATATTTTACATTAATGAGTGTCTTCGATGGGCGATAATAATGTCAGAAAAAATATTTTAGATCTTTAGTACCCTGAATTGTAAGAACAGTAATGCATTATATTGACGGTCAATGGTCAGCACTGCTTTGGTTGAGCCAAAATTTAATTTAATCAATTTAGCTCCATCTACTCTACTCCGCCGGACACTTTCTTTCAATCTCAATACAATACAATGTCCAAATACCAAAAGTAAAATGTTCGTGAAGCGAAAAATTTATATATGCTTAGTAAACACCACTATATTATTTAAGTAAAAAAACAGTTAAAATTTTAAGTTCTATGGATGATTTTTTTAAAAAAATTTAAGATTTTTAAAGAGGCTGTCCCATCGATTGCATCATAGCCCGGAAATGCCTTTTTTTAAAATAGCCACCAAAAGACTAACAATAAGTTTATCTTGAAGGAGGGAAAATATTATTTTTATAAATTATTAACGGTTTCAGAATTATTTTGACCGCAGTTATAAAAATTGAACACTTTTCGAAAAAAGTTTTGGAATTATTACATTTTGAAAGTAAATTAAAAACATAAAATTGCAAAAACTTTATAATTTTATTTATTGATCATAAAACTATATATATTTGATCTTTTAAATCTATAGATAAATGGCAGTGTAGTTCAAAATAAAGTGGAGTTGGCTAATTTTAACTAAAATTACGTCTCTTAAGACTGCCGCTCCACCGATTTTACAATAATTTACGATCGAATAGTTTAAATTTTTAAAAGAAATTCTTAAAAAGTTTAAATAAATTGTTTTCACGTCTAGGTTATAAATCATAAAAAATATTTTTTATTTTGCCAAAATAGAAAATTTTTTACATAAATTGGGATTTTAATAGCAATAAACTAAAGTTTTCGGTCAATTTGTTTAACGCTTAATACGTAATGAAACAAACATCTCTTTATTATATGAGTATTTCCAAGTGTTTTTAGCGCAAAATTTGCCAATATTTTTTGATTTCGATAAAGTTGTAAGAATGAATGTAGAAATGCATCTTAAAATAACATATGAGTCAATCTTTTGTGTAAATTTTTAACTACTGTAGCTCGAAATTATGAAAAATTTGACTTTAACTTAAAATGTAAAAATCATTTTATGTAAAAGTTGTTTGAAACTGCGGTTTATAAGAATTTAGGGCTTAAGAAAATATTCGAAAAAAATTTTGTAAAATATTTTATGACATTGGCGCAACTTTTCCTTAAATGCTCCTTAACGGAAAAATTCATTTCCTTATTTTCAGATCAAATTTTTCAACCTACATCTCAAACAGTCGTAAAGTTATGTAAAATCAGGATATACCTTTTATAATTATTTTTATCTGAGAACAATTTAAAGTGATAATGTTCTAAATGATCAACAATTTTTTTATAAAAACAGTCACATTCTGCACATTTTTTAAAAAGTTTAATATTGGAAAAAGTTGTTTTTTTTTATTAAGAAACTAATTATTTAGTACAAAAAATACTTTTGACAATTAAAAAAATTTAAAAATGTGTGTGTACTTTATTATACAAATTGCTTCGCTTTAGTGAAGTTCTTTATATAAACCATGCTCTTGTAATGTCTGCCAATAACTAAAAGTTCAAAGTCTTACCATCCCTGAAGCCATTCCTTTTTTGGTAACTAAATTCAAATTCTTTACTTATAGCTAAACTTTTAGGGAAAACACTCCTACCTGTCTTAAAAAGATTTAATATTATTCTTCTTTACAATTAATTTTTAATTTAAGTTTCTTAAATCTTAATTTAAAAAATCGTTTCAATATTTTTATATAAAAAAGTTGTTACGTTTCAAGCGCACATTTTTTCAATATTGCAGAGCTACAGGGTCGGCCACTTTCGTTGAAAATAAAAAAAATAAACTCTTTGCAAAAACTGTTCGCATACACAAGTTTTTTATAAAAATAACATGAAAATACTCATATAATATAGAAATGTTTATTTTAATACCTACATATTCAGTAATATAAAAAATAGGCAGGTAACTTAAACTTTTGGGTAAAAAACATCATATAAGAATTAACTTTCATCAAGTAAGGCTTGTGGTATTCAAAATTAAAAAATTTAAAAAAATAAAAATTTTCAAACTTGCCAAAAACAAGGAATATATTTCGAGATTTTGGCTTTAATTTTTCAAAAAACATCCAAAGAATTTTGAATTTCGACTGTTTTTTTACTAAGAAGATTATAACATTTTACAATGAATATAGTGGTCAACAAATTTAATTTTGCTTGTTGCATAGTGTTATTAGACTCCGACCAAACTTGTAAAAAAATGTGTTCAGGGTTCGGCGTTTTCCCCGAACTTTACTGCACACTGACCGACCATTTCATGAAAACCGATTGCGTTTGTTAATTACGAGAACATACAAAAGTTTCCATTGGGGCTTAAAAATTTTTAAATACATCTATTTACTACAAATATAATGCAAAAAATATATTTACAATTTAAAATCGCTTGGGCATTTATTTTTTTTTTGTCCTGAGTCTATGTGTATTCATGTTTGTGTAATAAGTCTATTTTTTTTTAAATAAATATACTTTTGTTGTTTTTTGCTTGAGTTAAATGGATAAATACATAACTTTAGTCCAATAAAGAGTAATGAGCTCGGTTTACCGTTGGGTTTGGCTGAACAGTAAACATTTTACGAAGTTCGGGTTTGCTTCGGTTTTAAAAATGCACGATTGGTCGGGCTCTAAGGATTATATGATGACACTAAATATTAAAGAAAATGCTGTGGTAAAATAAAGATTGTAAAATTTTTAAGAAATTATAAACAGTGTAGGCCCCTTACCTAACGGACTCATCATGACTTGAAGATGCCCAACTATAAAGTTTTAAATAAAACAAATATCCATTTCATGAAGTCAGACTCTATGCTTTAAATCCAAATCAAAAAGTTTTTCTTAAGCATTTGAAATAAATTCAATGCCAAGAGATTGATGGATAAATTGACAAATGAACTTTCAATTATTTATTTCATTGTCCTAATAAAGAGTCTAGATCCGATAAAATGTTTTTTTTTATATTTTATATTTTATATATTATATATATATATATATTTATATTATATTTTATTCAACAATTATTTGAAGCAAATTATCATCACAAATAGAATAAACAAGTCAGAGCGCTATATTCGGCTAGGGCGAGAATTTTACATGCCCTTCACAGCGTGTAGGGGCCTTACTCAATTTTTTTTTTATAAATATTGTGTGGCAAACCCCTTAGTGGGTGGTGATAGGTGGTAAGTATCTTATAGTAAAATGTTTGCAAGGAAAAACGAGTTGGGGTCAGTCCTACAGTTGACCTATTTACGGGTACAGAAGCTGTAATGGGGGGGGTTACTACAATTTGTTAAGCTTTGTATTGGAGAACCCTAAGGTGATGGTGATAGGGGGTAAGTATATTCTAGAAATATGTTTGGGAGCGGAAACTTATGGGGATTGATCGTACATTTTATTTATATAAAAGCGACTCTGGAGAAGTAATGTGCGTTTTTACATAGTTTTTGTAAGTTTTGTATGGCAAGCGACTTAGTTGATGGTGATAAATAGGTAAGTATGTTCTAAAAATATGTTTGGAAAGGAAAACTTATGGCGGCCTCTAAGGGCGACTCCAGGGAAGTCGTAAGGGTGTATACCCTTATTTATTTTTCCAAATTTTGTATGACAATCCTGTAAGGGGCTGGTGACAGGGTGTACGTATGTTCAACGAGAATGTTTGGGGGGAAACATTTATTGGGGGTGGTTTTATATTTGGCCTTTTTTTCACCCTGAAAGCTGTGGGAGCGGTTTAAAAAGATTGTAAGAAAGTGGGTGGCTTGATATGGGTGAAAGGTATGTTTCAGAAAAATGTTTGCGAGGAAAAAATATGAGAATGAGTCTTCCAGTGCACCCGTGTACGGGCAACTCTGGGGCAGTTGTAAAAGTTTTTATGTACAAATTTTAGAGAAACAAAACAGAGAAAGCCTTTGTGTTTGGCTTATATTTCAGTTAGTTCTTGGGCGATTTTGCTAGGTTTCAATAGTAATTTCTGCGCAAATATTTCTGATAATTCAATACCACGTACGGGTCTATATGTTATCGGGGGGCTTTAAAAAGTTGATTTCAACCATAACACGAACAGACTATCTATAAGAACCAAGAAAATATATTCTTTATGGGGTCGCAGATGGATACAAATGAAATGACAAACTTATACATACGCTTATCACTTATGTGAAGGGTATAAAAAATTAACGAACAAATTTTCTCTTCGCTTTTCAACAACACTGCAAACACAGTTTGTTGAATTACAAAGTTTTTCGGCAGAGAACTGTTATTAGCGGTGATTTTTTACTTTTTCGGGAGCTTCCCTTAACTAAGTCACGGGTGTGTTTTTAAGTAACAATAACCTGTTTAGTTAAGTTCAATCTACTAAAAAACTAACGGCTGACAAAAGTATTTCAGGTTTGTATTGTACATACATGTAAGTAAATATGTATTTTAAAGGTAATCCGCTATGTTGGGGTGGATTAAAGTTACAGGCGGAACAAATTAAAACCTTTTTCATGAGGGAAAGAGAAGAACCTATAAAAATTTAAAAAAAAGGGCCAAAAAAAAGTAAATACAAAGAGATTAATATATTCAAATATTATCTTAATAATTTTTGTTGAACATGGTTTAACAGTTTGAAATATGTTTATCGACTTATTTATCTTTGTCGCACACTTTAAAATTTCTCCGCTTTTTGACTCGTCCTCTGTTTCAATATGTTGTTCATTTGAGATTTTGTTTGGTTTGTTGGGATATATAAAACAATTCAGAGTCACTGGTTTACAAATAGAATAAAGTTGAAATTTAAATTACCTATTGGGGAATAATTGGTTAAATACAGGCTATTGGCTGTCTTACTCACTTCCTTAGTTGGCCATTTGCAGCAACCCATGTCGGTCATTAACCGAAATAAGATTGGATTTTCAAGCACTTCGTTCGATCTTCTGCGCTTTTTCTCCAAAATTAAACATTTATTTTAGAAAGGTTCTCCTGGACTTTGCCTTTTTAAATATAGTTTCGGTCGCCCTCTTTTGAATCTTCCATCGGGATAATATTTAACCACTTTTTTGCTGGAGAACCTTCATTCATTTGCTCAATATGTTCAAACCAGCGAAATCTTTAGATCTTTACGCTATCTCCATACCAAAATAAACAAATTAATTTTTTTTGTATCTTATTATTTTTAACGTTTTAAAAACGACATTGCTATTGTAATGCAATGCTTTATTGTGATTAAAGAAGATTTATTGAAGGGTTATTTGACAATCATTTCTAAGACATCTGTCAAATAAGTCCTTAATAAATCAACTTTAATTATAACACATGGGAACAATGTTTTTGTTGATTAAGAACTGAGTGTTGTTTTTAAGGTTATTTGGGACGCTGAATCCAACATGCACTTGGCTTTTTTCTATCAGTTTGACTTTTCGCGATATACCGTTATGCCCAAAATCAAGGAATATCTTTAAAATGGCTTACCCTGTTCAGTCAAAGAAACCCCAAAACTGGCCAACAATATAATTTTTCAGTCGTGCTTACATTGGTTTCGAATTTGTCCAATATCATCAGACATACCGGGGAAGTTGTGGCAGAAAAATGGGGTTTTTTTTAACAAAACTTAATTTTTTTTTTAAACTTCTTAAAAAAATATGTTCTGAACAAAACGAGCTATATTTCGTTTAAATCGATCTAAAATCTTTGATATTATTTTTTTAAATACTACTGAGCAATGGCACTAATGTGTGTATTTAACTTTTGAGAATCAAAAAAAGTCATTATCGTTGTTACCTTCATTTAAAAATAAGGTACCTTCACTTAATTGTGAATAAAAGCGAAACACGTTCGTTAATTTTTATGATCGATAACTCATGTTGTTTATAGGTTATGTGGCTTTACGTGAAAGTAATGAAACTTTATACTTCTCTACATTTTGGAGTTTTTTATACTTTTTTTCTTTTTTATTATTAATTTTTTTGGGGATTTTTAAAAGTTTGGTTGTTTTTCAAAGGTAAAATCATTTACATCTTAAAAAAAATGAAAATCGCTTAGAAAGGTTATAATTTTCTAAAAAAAAAGCAAAATTACGCTTAGTACCTTTAACTTAAAAATGCGAGCTGATGGAAAAAATCGGAGATTGAATTTGAAATCAGCAAAATTTAATTAGTAAAAAAACTGCAATAAATTCCAGTCAACACAAAAGATTTCAATTTTTTCCCCTTGCGTAATGAGTATGGGCAAAAATTTTTCGAAGTTGCCCTAAAAATAATGCAAAGGCTAATGAACCTAGATAATAAGCATAATTTTTAACTTAGTATATAGTAGGATCATTTGATAGATTTTTCCCCGGTGTGCTTCGCTACCCCAATCATAGTAAAATTACCAAAATATGTGAACAAAAGCATTTATATATTTTTTAATTTACTGGTTGCCCCACATAAGTTGCAACCAATTATTATAAGTCATTAATTAACATATAAAAATTGGGAATTTACCAGGTTTATAGTTTTCGAGATATTCAGAAAGTTTTAGTTAGCAAAAACTTCTTTACAAACTTTTAAAAAGTACAAAAATATAATTCTAGCCCTTAAGTACCCCTTAGCGCCAAAATTGAAAAAATGTACCAAAAATAAATGAACATATTTTGGTATTCTGATGAATACAAAAAGTACCAAAGCATTATTTTAACACTTTTTTCCCTTATGGTCCAATAATTGAAAAAGGACATAGAAACGTACTCATATTTTTTAAGACCTATCGAACGCAATTTGAATAATGTTTCTATCTTTCTTTTAAAAAAAACTTCAAATTGCTGTATGTTTATTTCTTAAGGAAAACGCAAAACTTTTTAAATTTTGTTTCTATCTTATATACTTCAGAAGATAGTAGGTAGCATACTTTTGCTTTTTGCCCCTTTTTATCCCTTTACGGTCCGAATTTTTAAAAATTTATCTGTATTTTAACAATCATGGAAGTCTACAAATGTACTTTTGCCTTTTTGCCCCCTTTTTATCCCTTTACGGTCCGATTTTTTAAAAATTTATCTGTATTTTAACAATCATGGAAGTCTACAAATGTATGTATACATTTATGCTTGTTTATATGTTTAAATATAAGTACATACAAACAAACATATAAAAAGCATTTTTATTTAACATTTGCAGTACGAAATAACTTGGCTGGAACTCAGTTGGAAGTAAGTTCTGTTTTTTTGTAGCGTTCGCGACAGTATCCTAATTGCACGCATGTTAGAGACAAAAAATTTTAAAAAAGATTAGTTTGTTATAATATGCAAAATATATTTTTTTTTTCAATTTAAAGACATAAGATAACATTAAAAATCGATATAAAGGATTAAAATACAAGAGGAAACGGTTTTTGCAAAAAAGAAGAAAAAAGTTCAAAATCATTTAAGTTAAAAAAGAACAATTTAGCGCCCGAATGTCTTTAAGAAGTTGTTTAAGCACTTGATAAGTTTTTTTTATTGATTTTTTTGACACTAGTCAAACAGCTTCTGTCTAGACAAGCGGTTTTGCTAAAACAAAAATTTTTACTAAGTACAGGAAAAAAATTAAAACAAGCTATTGTAAACATAGAAATATAAAAAATAAGTTAATCAGAAAGAAAAGAGTACAAAAGAAAAAAAATCGAAAAGAAATATATGTTGACATTACTTAAATAACCGAAAGTCGTAAAAAGTTGACAATCTCCATAATTCAAAGAAACCAAAGAATTTAAGTTTTATTTGCTTGGCAACTTTGTAACAAAATTTTATGGCCTACAAATTAGGCTTTTAAGCACTATTGTGTCCTATAATAACAATGCGTTTACAACTGATACTGTTTTATTTTTGTGCAGATTTTCCTTTTCTTATTACGGTTGGCTGATATTTAGAAGATAATTTATGATCTCTGTGGGCTTAAGTATATCTCTTGTAATTAATAGTTAAGCGCGCTAATTGTGAGTACAATAAAATTTCCTATTGTTTAAATATTTCGTATTTTAAATAGTCAGAAACACAGTGATACTCTACTTGTATACGTACATGCTTACATGCATACATAGATATATGTATGTACCTATATACCCTGAAGGAAACGTTTTATTCCCATGGTAACACCTTTGTTAACTATTTTGGTGCTTTTACGGCGACATAAGTAGTCAAAAATACCTCTACATTTTTATACAAGGTGGGCAAAAAGAAGTAATTCAATGTTGTTTGCGATGCGTTTGGGGGTCGACAGGCAGCAGCTGATGCACGGACTGGACTTTGTACGGAAACATGGGCAGGCTGATGGCTTATTGCGAGGCACGGCATCTCGTCGATGATTCTGGCGACAGCTCGACATCCTCGCCAACAGCAGCAATATTCTCGGCAGAACAGGCGCTCCGGGGACGAACGGGGAATCGGCAACGGAAGTTGCGCTGCGCCAACACCACACACGAATTGCTACGCAAAAAATAGACACGATTATTCTGCGTTTTTGGGGAGTGTATCGCTGGTTCACTTGTACTCTACAGCTGTCTAGTTCAGACATGTCAAAACAAATGCCTTTTATTGAATATTATTTTTTTCAGTTGTGCTATAAAAGTGATTTTGATTTACAATTCATACATATTTGTAATGACAGACACATGTTAAATGTCTATAGCAAAAAACATTACCTGAGCTATAGCTAGTAAGTAGTACTGTAGACTTAGATGGTTTAAATACACTAGTTAATTACTGGTTTCAATATCTAAATATGGCCCCTTATTAATAGTAATAATGCCATTAGTTGATTTTCAGTAACACGCAATTGTTAAATGTGTGTAGCAAAATCATTGCTTGGGATATAACTTGTGAGTAGTACTGGTGGCACCGTCAATAATGAATCACTACAGTTTCACTATTGATATTTCTAGCAGGGTATCTACATACATACACACATACTTATGCATATATATATATGCATGTTCATTCTCATCAAAATAAAAACATACACAACTACATATATAAAGGGTCATAAAAAGGTTACTGTTTTAACAAAAAAGATGAAATAAAAAAGAAAAACGTATGCAAAAGGATCCATAAATTTAATTTGTTTTCAGGATTCTAATATGTTCTCTTTGGAGATAGCTATTTTTATAACCCACATAACTACCTACATATAAGGTTAAACTATATATGTATGTACATAAAGGTTGTTTATTTGCTTTTCCTAGTACTTTGGCATAACGATATCATAAAAAAGGTTTTTGGAATGTTATAAACAAAGAAGGTTACAAGAACAAAACAAGAAAAATACGGTTTATAAAAATACGGTAAAACGGGCATAAACGTGAATACTTTAAAACGTAAAACTTTCTTTAAATATTGTTAAACGTTAACTTGGTAGAACGTTTTTTTTGAAAGATGTGTAGGTTTTCTTAGTTTCAGGAGTCCCACCGTTTAATTTTGCAATAGTTAAATAAAAAAAAATTATTTGACAAACATTTTAACCAAAGTTTTCTTAACGCTTTGCTTGAGGTCAGAGTTTTTTTACGAGATTTATTCAGGCATGAATTAGTTTAAATATATACAAAAAAAACCGTTTTAATTGCCATTAATTATATGTTCAAATACACACACAAAATAAACTAGGTAAACTTTAGTTAAACCAAGCCGTAGCGGTGTCAAAAGTACATTGAGTACGGATTTTCTTAAACCCGAGTACGAAATTTCTTAAACCAAGTACGATTTTTCTAGTACGAATTTCTTACTTTTAGCCACATTTAAGCCAAAAAAGAATTGATTTAAGCTTGAAACCGTGCTTGATGGAATCTTAAAAATATTGATTTAAGCGTAAACGGGATAAATCCAAAAATGAAATGTAATTTTTTTGACTTGTGGAGCTTAATTAATAAAGAAGAATAGTTTTTTTATATATTATTTTAATTTTGTAGATACTTATTATTTGTTATTTAAAATTTTTTTTTGTACTGACCTGACCATAGCTGGGATTCGAACTAGGGACTTTCCACGCTGCAGCACCAGCGCGCTACCTTTAGGCCACCGAGATACTTTGTTTTTATATGTAAAATAATATGTTAAAACAACAACATCCAAAAACATCCAAAAAAGATTTTGGATGAATTCAAGAATAAAATTCTTAATTTTAGGATGTGTTTTTTCTTTCTGTGCAGACAGGATTTAAGTTAAGAAATAGATAAATAAAGATAAATAGATAGATAAACTTAGCTAAAGTCACTAATTTTTTTTTTTTAATTTTTAATGAACAGAATTTCAACAAAACCTTAACGAGTAGCTTTACTCGGCAATGATTGAAATATCAGTTAATTTTTTTTTGAAAAACTTTACTTTCAACCATAGTAGTAAGTTGTGTTTTTTTTTTCTTACAATATGTAAAAAATATAAATTTTTCTTTAACTAATGGTGTTTTCCATTCTAAAAAAAATGTTGCAATAAGTATGTGTAATATTTTTATCAGTTTACACACACACTTAAAAAGTTGTCCATTTTTTTGTTTCAATGGAACAGAAAAATTGGTTGATTTTAATAAAAACTGCATTTTGTGTTAAAAACTCGTTTGCACACAGCTGTAAAAAATGGTACTTTGTTACACGGAAATATAATTGGGGGTAAGATATGTTACACTCTTGCCAGTTATTTTCAGAAAGGAAAACGAAAACTGTTTTCACTCTGGCATGTATTTTTAGAATGGAAAATAAACCCGCTCGAATGGTAGCATTAATGTAACATTTTTGCCAGAAAGGAAAACACAATAAATTTCTGGTTTTTAAATGAAATTATCAAAAATTTTATAACAATTTACATTTGTTTATTCAAAACAGAAAATTTAAAATATATAGGTTTAACTTTATTTCATTCTGTCTAGGACACATACATATGTATGTATATTGAGCTTTTAAATTTTAAAATACCAGTAGATTTTATTTTATTCAGAAACACGGCATTCAGACTATGTTACTTGTACATGTTACAGGTTTTTGAAGGCGAAGGGAGTAGAGAAGGCAGAGACGTTACAAAAGTAACACGATTTCTGTTTTTCATGTTACTTTTTGACGTTTCTCTTTTGACGTTTTCGTTTTTTCTTCTATTTTTCTTTATTCTCTTTCGTAAATGACATAGTACAATTACCTTTAAGGTAATTGTATATTACAATTAAGTTAATTGTACTATGGTCAAAACGCTTAAGAAGAAGAATAAACAACGAAACCAAAACAAAAAAGAGACAAGTTTGTAGTTACCCTGCGGGAAATGGCTGTCAATTGGTCGGCGTACTTATCCTGTTACAGGTACAAAACATGAATTGAACAAAAGTTATTGGTCGTGATCGGTTAAAAAGGCACACATTAAGTAACTGGTTAAGAGGTGTGAAAGAGCCTAGGGGAAAAAATAGTAATACTGGTACCTACACATAAACATACATCTATTTATATATATACACACACACACGCGTAAATACAAACATAGAAGATTGAACCGGATCTTAAACAATTAATGCAAAATTTGATTATATAGGATTGGCCTGTAACCCGCTCTGAGGTGTTAGTTTTGAACCAATTGCCCCCTCCAATGACAACGCAATGTAAAAGTGACAGGTTCTCTTTATATAAAGTGGAAGAACTAGAACCAGTCACTACCTTAAGGTTCACGTCAATAGTCTTGGACCACTCCAATTCCCCCTAGGGAACATAATGTAAATGCTTGAAGTTTTTGGAAGTTACTTTTAAACAAAATAAGAAGAGTCATGTAACAAATAACATAACTCTTTTCTTATTTCGTTTTAAAGTAACTTCCAAAAACTTCAAGCATTTACATTATGTTACTACAAACTTGTCTCTTTTTTATATTTTGTTTTGGGTTCGTTGTTTGTTCTTCTTCTTGAACATTTGACTATGGTACAATTACCTTAATTGTAATGTACAATTACAATTCAAGGTACATGAGGCCTGAGAAGGAACAGTCATCCGACACCCTCCAGTCCCTAATAAGATCGGCACTTTCCACGCTGACCAATTTTATGTCCAAAACCTCCTGTCTGTTAGCAACAACTAAAGTAGGTTCTGAACCTTTGTTCGCAACTGTCAAATCAGTCTCTAGTATAAAGTTCATCAAAAACTCACTCCTAATATTGGTGTTCGCTCTGCCCCAGATTTGGTGATGGGCATTTGCATCGACTCCAATGATGACAGGAATCCGATTTGCTTTCGCTGCGCCAACCGCTTTACGGACAAGATAGTGTGGCGGTGAGTCCTTGTGGTCGTGCGCCATGTAGCTTGAGAGGATCCACCATGTTTTACAATTAATCCCCCTAGCTGCAGTTACAGTATCTTCATCGCTGTAATCAGACAGTATGAAGATATAAAGTTGCCTTTTGGCCATTATACAAGATCTAATCTTACCATGTACGTTCGCATACAATAGTTTTTAGTCTCTAGCACTGAGTCTACGAATTGTGCCCCTGGAGATCCAGGGTTCCTGGACTAGTATGATGTCTACGCCCCGCTCTACGGCACGAAGAACAAGTGCAGCAGATGCTGCTTTAGAGTGGTGAACATTAATTTGCGTCACCTTCGCCATTGTCTGGATCATAGATGACGGTTACGTTTCCACTCTCTGAATCGGAATCCAAAAGAGCGTCCTCGCCCTCCGCTTAATCCAGGCGACCAAGAAGATCACCAATCAGACCTGAGTCTGACTGATTATCCTTCTGAAAGACTGGTTGGGCGGGATCATCACTACTAGTGTCTTTTACACCACGCTCGGTCAATCTGCTAACACTAGCAGCAAGGGGGTCGAGTTTGTCGTCACTTCGGTAGATGTTAAGTCTGATTCTTTTAAAGCCATAGAATATCACACCCTTCCTCTG
This sequence comes from Melanophora roralis, assembly GCA_963583895.1. Classification (NCBI taxonomy): domain Eukaryota; kingdom Metazoa; phylum Arthropoda; class Insecta; order Diptera; family Rhinophoridae; genus Melanophora; species Melanophora roralis. The sequence continues at coordinate 66,168,528 of OY757190.1, read as the reverse complement.
CCGAAGCGGCGCCAACGATTCCTTATTTAGAACGACAGCCACCTTTCTTGTAGCTCCATTAGCATCGGAGACCTTGACTACCTTCCAGTCGTGAGTGGGTAGGTCAGGGTTACCGATCCTAATGAAGCCAAGAATTTCCTCGGGGTCATGTGGTTCAGCGGAAATGGTCCCTATGGATCTCGGACGACGAGGGATATCGTCGACCGTGACCACGTTCAACCGCGTGCTTGGCCACATTTCTCAGAGGGGTGCTATGGCTAGTTTCAACAGATTGGCCGACCGTTCGTTGGTGCATGCCATAAGTTTTACGTGGCCTTGAAACCAGCCAACTTCGTTGATTTGAGGGGCTGGTCCGGGATTTTCCCTTAGGATTCTCCAGAACACCAACATCAGTTTCTGACGGATTATCCCCCAATTTTCTTGGGAGATAGCTCCGTCACATTTGCTCCCGTCGATAACAGCCCTTACAAGCGGATTCTTAGCGACCTCGCTGTAAGGTCTGTTAACAACACGAGAGAATTTCGGTCTCTTGGCATCCGGTTGGTTGGTGGATGCGTTTGAGGTGTCCTCACCTGATCATTGCCGTTTGGGCACGGCAGAAGAGCCTGGATCAGGTTCGGATCCTACCTCAGCAATAAAGGCCTTTGCCCAATCTAGCGACAATCTCTGGTCGACCGTCAGGGAATCTACCGGTTTATCCCCATGTCGTCCAATAATACGCATAGCGGTTTGCTTGGATGCTGCTTCTCTACGTTGTTGTTGTCTGCGGCTTTCTTCAGTCGCATCTGAAGTATTTGGCGCTACTGCGTCAGACGGTGTAGATGTTGCAGGTGTTGTGGGGGCACACACATCACCTCCTGTAGTTGCCGAAACGGCAGGGGGTTGGGCAGCTTTGGAGGTGCTTGCCACGATGGGCAGAGGCACATCACTGCTTGTGGGTCTACTGTCATCCGAAGAATGATCAGTAGATGTAATGCAGGTAGCCAATTTGGGTTAACCAGATTGACCATCCTCGAAGTTTTTTTGTTTTTGTGTTTGTTTTTGTGTTACATTATTAGGCATATTAATCCCGCGAGTATGCACGTAAAGGGAGGACCATCCGCGCAGTGACGGCGTACGCGGACTGAGCAACTAGGATTGCAACCAACAACAACTTGGAACTAGTCTTCTTTAACCACTACCAAGCCTTTACCTTTACAAGTGGGCTAGTTTTGGTCTGAGGGATTGCATTATATAGGAAGGAAGGAGACATCACCAGAAGTGCTGGACCACCTGTTAGATGTACCCAGAAACCCTGGTACTGCCTAAGAATAGAGTGTAAGAAGGGTATGGCACGCTATGCATTACTCTGCCTATGATCCACCCTTGCAATGTCAAGATGTCTCCAGAGTCCTGACTTAGCCTGAAATGTGTGTTGAGTGTGCACACTATGCACCACTCCGCTCACATTGTATTCTCATGTTCCTCCTGTTACATAGCGAGATCCTGGCTTTGTTGGGAAATAAGGGGACCCATTGTAGATATGATAGTATTTCTTTGTACTCTGTTTGATATGAGCCTTGAAAATATGTTAAAGTACAAAAGCCTTCTTATGATGCACAAGATAATATATTTGAATGAGCCTGAGTATCTTTACAGTAGAATTACATTTGCTAGATCTCCACGCGGAAAAAACTTGATTTCACAAAAATTTTATTATCTAATTTCTTCAAGGCAGTTTTTTAAATATACTTTTAGTCTTTGGAATAAATTACCATCAAGTATTGAAACACTTAGCAACACGTTTTCGTTTAAAAAGGACCTTTCCCACTATCATAAAAATCAAAAATACAAATTTTATAGTCACTTGCATATTCATTTCTTTTATATTATTATATTTATTGTTTGTTAATTATTTAATTATATATATTTTTTGTTATTTATTTAATGTTTAACTAATTTTAACTTAAAATGTAATGCATAATTTTTTATTTAAGTTTAATTTGACTGACCAATTACTTACTATCACTGTAATTTATAAGATGTATCTCTTGTTGTGATAGTTATAAAAACAATAATAAACATTAATAAATACATAAAAATATTTGTTTTTAACTTGTTTGAAGAGTTATTCATAGCTTCAACTGCACGTAAATACTGATATTTGGTTGCAGTTATTTTTTTTTATATTTTATATTTAACTTTGTTAATTTGAGAGGTGTGTGTAAGTTAATTTTTTGATGTCTTAATTCAAAAGAAATATATAATAGTTTTAATAAATATCTTTTTGGAGGGGTTTTAAATGAATACCAGTTATTTTAAACACCATTTCCAGTTTATATTACAGACATAATTTTTTGAGTGTATCTCCAATCGAATGCTTGAGAAACATATACATATTAATAGCTCCGAGCCATATTTTTTTCCTCTTTAAACACTTTTCTTATAACCTGTACCAACCTGTGGGTTTGTTCAATAGTACTGTTTTCGTCTAAAGACAAATTGGTGATTAAGAATGCAGTCGTTACCACTTGAGTCTGGAGTCAGCTTGTTTTTTTTTTTAAATTTCTCAAACAATTTCAACATGGCTAGTAGCAGACTGATAAGCCTATAAGACTTTACCTTGGGAGGTTTTTTCCAGGCTTAGGAAACTAAGGCAACTTTCCGCACTGGCGGGAAGTGTTCAAGGCGTAATATGGCGTTAAGAATAAAAAGAGTTATTCTTTTTGCTGTGCAAAGCAGCTCTATAAGCATTTTGTTACTGATTTCATCAAATTCCGGAGCTTTTGTAACATTCAAATTATTAATAGCCGCTTCGACATCAAGAAACTAGATTCGCATTTGCAAAGGCTGCCTAGCAAACAACAAGCGCTAATTCACTCATACTAGTACGCGTATTGGGAGTAAACCCGTTCTTTAAGTGCGCCCTAAGTGATGCTCTTTTATATGACTCCGAAAAATTCCTTTCATTTGGCTTTAAGATGGGGCGATCTATTTATGTATACTTTTGCCATTCTCTGTGGGCATGTTCACCGGTTTTTTCAATATGTTCATTAAAGCAACTTAGACATTTTGCAAGCAGTGGGAGCTGGTACATTTTGTTTATATTTGAGCCAATTAACCCTTTTAGATAAATCAATAAATGTATGTAGAAAAAATGGAAAAGTAAAAAAATTAGTTTTGTTGGGTCAATTAATAAATTAATTAATTAATGCTAAAAAGGGCCCTCTTGCTTTCTTTGGCATATACATATGTACATAAGAGTTGGCAATTTCGTTGTGAAAGAAAAAACACTTCACAGACTAAAGCAAAAACTGCGGAAAATTTAAAGATCACGAAGCCGTGCTTCTTAATTCAAAACCCTAAGCCTCCGATTTTTCACAAGCAAATTTCTATTAACTAAAAAAAGTTTTTTTTTATCTTTTGTTCTGCCTTTTTTAACTTACCGTAGTGATAACATACAATTCCCTTGCGGTTAACCTTATTCCTATTCCAATATTTGAATCAATTCATAAGGAATAAGCTGAATCAAGAAAAAAATCTTGCAAGTTTTGATATGCTTACAGCGGATGTTGAGATAATGTTAGCTTTATCTGATAAGAATTAAGCAAATATTTATACACATTTTTATGGCAACTTAAATATATATTGGAAGGTGCTAAAACTTTTACACAACTGCGTTCACAAATACTAAGGTACATATGTTCGTATGTAAACATGTTTACCATATGCCAATATAACATATTTTTTCTTTGGTATCCTGCTTTTGGAAACATACATACATATCTGAATAAACATATCATATAGGTACTCTAATATAAAAAATTCCTAACCATTGGGTTTTTGTTATGTTAGACCGAATTTTTAAATCAAGTTCTTTTTTTAGAGATAATGCAAAACATTTTTTGTTTACTAAAATTTATTTATTAAAAGCTTGCGTTTCATTTTTAAAAAAATTAATCACAAGTTGCAAAGTAAATTATCAAAACAGTTACAGATGATATTACCAAAGTAACGCTGATGAGAACCAACTGATACTTCGACCAAAAACATCAAAGAATTTGTAGACACCAAATTTTGGGAGTTCTAGGCCGTAATTTTTCATAGGTGGGTTGGGAACTTTAGAATGTGGAGTTAATATGCTTGAAATAGTATACAAAGTCGAGAAGGGTAATCTGTTAAACAGTTAAAATAATAAGTAAAAACTTCTACATCTGCTTTGTACTTATGTAGTGCATATAAGTACGTATTGGTTAAGCACTTATACGCACAAATGCATTTACGTTGTAGGGGTATACAAAATTATTTGGGATCTTCCTTAATTAAGGTAGCGATATGCATATAAATACATACTTATACATATGTATGCATATTGTTTTGTTGCAGCGGTACAGTTTCATGAATATAAGACCAATAACTGGTTCACACATTTGTGCAGCATATACCTATTTGAGATCCCTGTAGTAAAGTTGATAGATTTTGTTTGCTGAACTAGCTAAACGTAGCATTTTTTATTTACTTAACTACAAATATTTGTGGCAACCAAACAGAACTTCAAATATTTAAACACTAAAATATTCAATAAATCCAGTATTAGCCGTTACATAGTTGTGTGTCAATTTTTCATAGCTTTTGTATTATAAAATTAGATCTTAACCCGCTACTACGTAAACGCAGTTTTGGATGTTAACTAAAACAAAGTAATAAATACAAAAAGTTACTATTAGAAAAATAAAAGTAAAATTTGTAAAATTTTTTATATACACTTAATTACTTTTTGGTTGAAAAGTTACAAAAAATACCCATTTAAAATTTTTACCCTTCTTTCTACCTAAAAAATACATATGATTTTTCAGGGACTGCAAATGCAATTAAAATTATGCTTTTATCTTGATTAGTTTAAAAGTTACAAAAAGTTCTAAATAACTACCAAAATATAATTCTCACCCTTTTTTACTACTTTGGATTCAACATTTTGATAGGTTCGTATAGTATATAGTTTAGGATATAGCAACAAACTGGTTCTTCCCTCTTTAGCCCAATTTTACCCCCTTAAGATTTGAGCTTCACAAAAATACGTGTTAGTGGATCTATACATCGCAAGTGGTACCCGGAGTCTAAAGTTGAAGAATATCTAGTTTTATGCATGTGCGCTTTACGTTAATGTCAGTCAGTTATTCAGTTACCACAACTTGTACTTTTTTCAGTTAAAAGTTAAAATATACATAAATTGTATTGGCATTATAAGTAAATAAAGACTTTACCTTATTAAAAAAAGGTATTAAAAATAATAAAATTAAAAAAAAAAAATTAAAAAAAGACAACAAGGCCATACAACAGATAGATGATATATCTAAATAACCTAATAATGTTTAAAAAAAGTTATAACATTTTTTTAAAAAAATAAAAGACAAATTCCTCATTCACTTTTTTGTTAAATTTTTCATTTATTGATTTTTCAACACCATGATGTAAATATATGTATGGAAAGGAAATTTACTTATCAACAAGTTCCGGGTGTATTGTACATACATATAATACATACTTTTCTTAATGGACACAAGGTATTTGTGGATTTAAGCCAGATTGATTTAGCATTGAATCTGATATGGAATATATATACACATACATACATACATACATATATACATACATACATACATACATACATACATTCATACATACATACATACATACATACATACATACATACATACATACATACATACATACATACATACATACATACATACATACATACATACATACATACATACATACATACATATATACATACATACATACATACATACATACATACATACATACATACATACATACATACATACATACATACATACATACATACATACATATATACATACATACATACATACATACATACATACAGGGTTGGGCAGTATTTCAAATACTTGTATTTGAACTACAAATACGTATTTTGCATTTGTATCTGAAATACCACTTTCTAAAGTACATATTTTGTATTTCAAATACTTATGATGTCCAAATACATTTTTGCAAAATACTTTTTTTTGTTATACAAACAGTTGTCATTAGCAAAATTAAAAAATGTTACAATTTCAAAAAAAAAAAAAAAAAAAACAGGATGGAAACTTTGTCTTCGTATTCATTCATGTCTTCGGCTTAGCAAGGCACGTTCTTTTTCAGGGCTTACTCATTCAGGTAATATCAAGAGCTCAGCGGATATTTGGAAATGTGAATGTCAAAAAATTAAATTTTGTATAAAAATTGAAGTTTTTTTGACATCACACTTTTAAACACAACAAGTCAGATCGCTATATTTGGCTGCGACGAATCTTATATAGCCTTCACATTGGTCTTTTAATATACCCAGCCGAGTTGTTTTGTACTGCAAATAATATAATAAAAATACTTTGTGCCAGTTTTAAAGTCCATGGAAAACTTTACAAAATTTTAACGTCAGTATAAATAATGGAAATAGATGAAGAAGGTTTGAAGTCGACAGTTATAAAAGTTTTCGACATTAATAGGTTAATAAAAGTTGTTAATTTAAATGGGATCTTCTAGACCCCCTGCTCCTCTCCAACTTTGTTTTCCAAAGCGAAGGTCTTATCATCGAATTACTTTTTGAAGAACACTAGAAGTCGATAGCTGTTATAGTTTCCGAGATAAAGCGTATCGAAAATTTCATAAAAATTGTTAATTTGTATGGGAGCTACACTGTCCTGCCCCCACCCAAAAAATTTGTTCTCCAAAGTGTAGGTCTTGTTGTACAATTACTTTTTTGAAACATTTTAAATCGATAGCTGCTATAGTTTCTAAAATTTAGCGCATAAAATATTTCATAAATTGCAATTGTAGAAAAAAAACCACTTCCCCTGATCCTATCTGAAAAAAAATTTTCCTTGTTGAGGTCCCTATTTTCAGAGTATCCGTGCCAAGTTTTGTGGCAAGAATGACTATATTTACTGAGATATATAGGGATATATGCACGGATTTTGTCCTAAAAAATGGGTTATTTTGAGTTTTTGTTTATATCTCGGTCAATAGTCAACGGATTTTGCTAATTTTAAATAGCAGTTTTCTCCAGGATATGTCCAATAATTTGACACCAATAACTGGTCCGTATCACTTTATTTGACTGCGGAAACTTGATTTAAACAGACTGACAGACGAGCATGGCTATATTAACTTCCCTATCTAAAAGGATCCAGAATATATATACTTTATGGGGTCGCAAATGGATAAAAAAGAAATAACAAACGGAATGACAAACTGATATATGTATACCCAGAGATATGCAGAGGGCGATTTTTTTAATTCGCCTTGATATTACTTTACTTTTAATTTTATTTGTTTTTCACATACAGAGAACCAAGGCACATTCAACCAGGTAATATTAATAGCCCAGCTGATTAAAATCAATTTTACATTTTTACGTTATAAAAATTTAATTTTATTATTTATTATTATAAATTTTTAATTTCGAGTTCACCTTGGGCTTACCTTGTTGGATGTGCCTTGCAGAGAACTGTTTTCATAAAACTTTTCAACAGCCTGTTTCCATCAGACCTGAGAAAGATTGTTTTCTTTAGCAGGATTTATACATATGCTCTCCAAGAGGCTGCTTATCTGATTAAACTTTTAAAAATCTAGTGTTCATGAAAGGAAACTCATGTTTTACCGTTAATCGATTTTGGCGTAACAAAAGGTATATCCCCGGAACTTACCGAAGCTCAAGCCTCGTTGGATTTATCTTCAGACCACTCTCCTACTATAAACACTATTTTTAGTCCTCATCATATACCAACTAGTGATATTTTTTCATTTAAAAGGGTTAATTGGTTAATAAACAAAAAATTTGTTAGCACCCATTGCTCGAAAAACCAACCGCTAAAAACACCCGAAGACATCGATGATTGTCTGAGCAGCCTTAATGAGAACATAAAAAAAGCCGTTGATCGTGCTTCTTCTTACTATCGTCAGACAAAACACAATAAAATTATTTCAGCCGACGTGCAACAGCTTTTATCTGAAAAAAGAAGAGCCCGAAGAGAATGGCAAAAGCACAGATCACCCCAACTTAAAGCCAAGTTGAAGGAATGTACAAATCAATTGAAAAATTTGCTAGAGGTTCACCGATTGGCATCTCTTAAGGAACACCTCGAAGGTCTAGACTCTACTCCTCAGACGAATTATTCACTATGGCGATCAGCGAAATATCTTAAAAAATCCGTTATCGCGAAACCACCACTACGTAATCTGAGAGGATCCTGGGCAAGAAGTGATGAAGAAAAATGTGATCTGCTCGCAAGTCATTTAACAAATGTCTTTAATACAAATACATGCACTGACATGAGTAAATTACCGCCTGTTGTTGCTAGATGTCCTATGGAAATACGTTTTCAGTTTCCAGATGTCGTAGGGGCTATCAATAATTTAAATGCTAAAAAAGCTCCTGGCATTGATGAAATCAGCAACAAAATGCTTTTAGAGCTGCCTTGCACAGCAAAAAGAATAATTCTTTTTATTTTTAATGCCATATTACGGCTCGAACATTTCCCGCCAGTATGGAAAGCTGCCTTGGTAAAGATGATTCCTTAGCCGGAAAAAGATCCTTCGAAGGTGGAGTCTTACAGGCCTATAAGTCTGTTACCAACTATATCCAAATTGTTTGAGAAATTGCTTAAAAACAAGCTGACTCCGATCCTGAATGAAAACAACTGTATTCCAGATCACCAATTTGGATTTAGAAATCAACATAGTACCATCGAACAAACCCACAGATTGGTACAGGTTATAAGAAAAGCCTTTGAGGAAAAGAAATACTGCTCCGCGCTATTTATAGATGTCTCTCAAGCGTTCGACAAAGTATGGTGTGAAGGCCTGTTAAACAAATTAAAGCTCAACCTTTCATCTAATATTTTTAACCTATTAGAAAAATACATAACCGGCCGACAATTTATGATTAAAGAGGGAAACCAAATAAGTTCTTTTCAACCAATAGGGGCTGATGTACCTCAAGGAAGTATACTAGGTCCAATGCTGTACTTGCTTTACACAGAAGACATGCCCACAAACAATCTTACTTATACGTCGACATTTGCTGATGATACCGCCTTTCTCAGTATTCATAAATACCCTAAAGAAGCCTCAAAACAACTTCAACATCACGTAACCCAAGTAGAAAAATGGGCAAAGTTGTGGGGTATTAAAATAAATGAACAAAAATGCACCCACGTTACTTTTACGTTACGCAAGGAAACGTGCCCCCCAATTCTTATTAACAACCATACGGTGCCTTAACAAATTGAGACGAAATATCTTGGCATTTACCTGGATCGCCGCCTCACATGGTAGTCACATATAGATTCAAAGCTGACTCAAATGAAACTTAAAGCTGCTCAAATCCACTGGCTAATGGGTAGAAACTCTGTGCTACGTCTGGATTGTAAACTTCTACTCTACAACTCGATTTTAAAACCAATTTGGTGCTACGGTATACAATTATGGGGCACTGCTTCCGCCTCCAACATAGAAAAAATACAACGTCGTCAAAATAAAATCCTAAGAATGATAACTGGTGCTCCTTGTTTTGATAAAAACAGCAACATCCACAAAGATCTGCAAGTTCCACTAGTTAAATGCGAAATTTTTAATTATGTGGACAAGTATTTAAACAAGCTGGAAATATATCAAAATCCGATCGCTCGAAACCTTTTGCATCATAGTGGACACACTCGTCTGAAAAGAAGGGATACTATTGCACTAAGATAAAACTACTGAATTAATTAATTTTATTATGGGAACTTGAATTTTTGTCTGGCACTGGCTGGTCTAATAAAAATTAAATAGTTTTAAGATTTGAATATTTATTGTTAGTTCGCCAAAGGCGAAGATTCAATAATAAAAATATGAAAAAAAAATGTTTTACCGTTTGATTAATTGTTATAAATGTATTTATTTTGTATTTTAAATACTCGACTTGAAAGTATTTGGTATTTTGTATTTGAAATACAAGCGGAACAAGTATTTTGTATTTCAAATACATCAAAGCATGTATTTTGCCCAACTCTACATACATACATACATACATACATACATACATACATACATACATACATACATACATATGTACGTACAAAATCAAAATTTAAAAACTCTTTTGTGGTGGGAAAATTTTTAACTATTTTCTTCGCAAAAACATTTGTGAGTATCAAAATAATAATTTTTGTTAAAAAAAAGCTTCATAATTTTCAAAATTTTGTCGTATTCTGGCGTACATAGCGTTAAAGAAAGAATGTATGTGGGTGGTGTATTTTTTTCTTTTTTTGCTATTTTAAGAGATTTATGTATGTGTATGTGTAAAAAAATATATAATTTTGTATGTATGTATTCGATTCACATACATTTGAACGAGAATGTCTTAAAGCATATGTATGTAATACTGTTATGTTAAACATTTTTTTTTCGTTGATGATGTGCAAGTTTATTTTTGTGCGTGTGAGTGTATGTGTAGCAATGCCTGTAAGACATTTTGTATTTCTAAAAAGCCAATTTAAGCTTCTACTGCTTATTGCTATTTCTGATATTTTATACATCATGTTGTTGCTATTGGTAGTTGGTGTAACAAGTGATTGGGTGTGTAATGGTAAATAAACCGTTACAGCACTTACAGCCAAATTGAAATATTGTTTGCCAGTTGTGATTTTCTTGCCCTTGTTTTATACATAAGTACGTGTATTCATATATACAGTTAAACCAAAAAAAATGAAAATGGACATACATATTTTGTTTACTTGGTAAGCTTTGCAAAAAATTTCATTACTTCTATAAAAGCAATATGCGAAAACCTAAATATTTGATAATAATATTATAGCATACAATTTTACGTTTAAGTGCTTGTGGTCAATATTAACTATTCAGAGGTTTTCCCGCAGTATTTTTAATGTGCCAGTCAGAAGGCAAAATGTGCTTTAGAGCATTGATGTCCAACAAATAAAAAACACTGTAACATCAGCATGTGTTGTTGTTGTTCAGTTCTATGATACAGAATAAAGGATATATATATTCACTAGTTTGTCATTCCGTTTGTATTTGAGCTCTTTGTTGGTACTCGTGTGGTGTACAGCTAAAACTAAATTAGCGTTCGGGTTCCGGGGACCAACCTGGCTTTTGCTGCCTTAAGGTCTAGTAAAAATTTTGAAATTTTGTTGCCTAAAATGCAAGGCCCTACAAATAATAATTAACCAAATATAATTTTTCATTGATTTTGCAAAAAGGACTAAAATATAGGACTTGTTTTTAATATTAACCGCGTAAAAGTTCATTAAAATTGACATTCTGGCTTTTTTAAGTAAAAATGTGTTAATTTTCTGCTAATAACACAAATTAATATGTTAAGGTCAAATTTTGGGATAAGACAGCTGACAGCTGCTTTTAAGGCTATTTTGAGCGTTGAATTTAAATCTGCATTCAATTTTTCAAATTGGTTCTAGAATTATTGATTATATTTGAAAAAGTAAAAAATTTAAAATTCAAGAACTAAATAACCTTTAGGTTGTTCCTACATTGTTTTTAAATCTGCTTAGTAGCTTAAGAGCTTAAGACCGTGTATACTTGTGTAACATACTATGGCTCCTATTTATAGGAGGCTTATTTCATATTCTTCTGTTGAAAAGAAGAGAGGAAATGTCGCTTTCCTCTTTAAACGTTAAAAGTAGAAACAGTTAAGAGATGCAATTTATAAACAGTATAAAGCATAACACAAACAAAATTTTTGCATCTTAAATTTCAAAAATGACGTTACTTAAGCAAATGAGCGATATGTGTTGTGAAACAATATAGGAGACAGACGTCGCATTTAAAAATTTTATAAATATGCAACACTTTATAAAAAATCCCATAAAAGTTGCTTTAATTCTGCTAAGTTACATTCAGTTCTGCCATATATGTTAGCGTTACCAAATGTTTGACAACACAAAAAAGAGGAAATAATTTTTGATCATTATAAAAAGGTTAAAGTTCTTGTTTATATAAGGGATTTAAATATAAATTTTTAATAAAAAAACTAATAAAAACAACCATTCAATTGGAGTCTTTTTTTTGGGGTCGAGTAGCTTTGAATATTTTGAGTATCACAAAGTGATAAAGCATCACATACATATGTATAAATATGTATTAACACTGACGCATTTCTCTGTATATGTTTAGGTATACATATTCACACACACATACATACATATATAATTTTAAAAGCACCCACCCCAATAAGCATTTTGGCTGAAATTCAAGTGGAATTACATTTGAAATCAAGTCACAATTTCCAATTTCCAGTGTTGAATTACAGTTGAAACACAGTTGAATTCAATAGCGAATCCAGCAAAATTAACCATTGAATTACAGTCGAACAAAACAGTACCTTTATAGTGTAATTCCAGCCTTGAATAACGGTGTGATTCAAGTTGAACCGAACTTGAATCTGAAAATTTAATTATAAAAACATCATCTTCACCGCCGCCAATGATTTTCCATCAACTCTGTGCCATAAATAACGTATGCTTCAAACAAATTTGTTGTTGTTTTTTAACAAACTTCAAACAGACTGGAAAGAGGATGGATTTTAAATGTAATTCAAGCTTGGATTCACACCGGAATTCCAACATTGGAATTCACAAAAAATTTGTGCTTATTGGGACGTGTACATACTATACACATGCATTAATAGAACAAATAAGTAGTGCAAAAGCAGATATACCTTTTACACCCATGTACACACTACACAGAACGAAAAACGACTTTCTAAAATCAAGAATTTTATTCTTGATTTTATCCAAAATCTTTCTTGAAATTTTTAAGTACGATCCTAACTTCCATTTTCTTAAATCAATCATATTCGGATTGCTTCAACAAATCAAGCAGGAAAAAACTTTTTGTTTTAATATATTATTTTACATTTGAAAACAAAGTGTCTCGGTGGCCTAGAAGTAACGCACTTGTACTGCAGTGTAGAAATCCTTGGTTCGAATCGCAGCTTCGGTAAATACAAAAAATTAATTTTTTATATTATAAATTTAAAGTATCTATAAAATAAAAATAAACTATAAAATCCTTCTTCTTTAATAAAGCTCCATAAGTCAAAAAAATGACATTTCATTTTCGAATTAATCCCGTTTATGACTTAAATCAATCTTTTTTTGGCTTACATCAAGTACGGTTCCGAACTTAAATCAATTCTTTTTTGGCTTAATTGTGGCTAAAAGTAAGAAATTCGTACTTGAAAAATTTGACTTGGAGTAAGAAATTTCGTACTTGATTTAAGAAAAACCGTACTCACCGTACTTTTGACACCGCTATGGCTTGATTTAAGTAAAGTTTTCTTAGATAATTTTTTGTGTGTAGTTGTTTTTGGTATAAGTGTGTGAATAAGTGTAACTGATATTGTTTGGTTTTGCTATTGCATTGAGTGCGTAATGTATTTGTTTTTTTTTGTGCTGAATAACAATTGTATCATGCATGTTTTCTTATAACTGTTGGTACAACAAATACACAAGATCGTTTATATAAAAGGTTGTGAATGAAACAAAACGTTGATTTTTAAAGTTTATTGTTGCTATAGTGTTTAAAAATAAATAATATAAATTAAAAAAAACATTTTTTTTATCTCAAGCTCAAAAATTAAGATAAAATAATATATATTTATTTTGTATTTTTTAATAATTTAAATTTTAATTTTGAATTTGACTTTAATATATATAGTAAAGATGCAGTTTTAATTTTTTTTAGCAAAATTTGTTTTATTTATTTAAATAAAATTTAAAAAATAGAAAAACTGGCTCATGTAGCCAGAATAAGAAAAACAACGAAAGTACTTATGTTAAGCATCATTATTTGTATGTATCTGTTTCAACGAAACATAGAAAAACAAATTTGTTACTCTTGCTCTCATTTTACCAAACCACACCATATTTAATTAGAGAAAACACCAATACCAACTTATAACAAAAACACGAAGCTACTTATCAATACGCACTAAAAGCTGAAAAACACACAAACTGGTGGTTAAAGATATATCTTTGCAAGTTTAGTACATACCCAGCGGTAAAAAGCAGAAGTGAAGAGACAAAAGCCATACACACTCCATTTTCGTTTAGGCCGATTGGAATAATTAAATTTTTGATCATACATTTAAAAAATTATTACATTAAGTGATGTAAATTATTTAGAAAGTGTTCCGTTAGGTTGATTTTGAATAAAAAAAAAACAGTTAAATTTTAATATAATATTGTTTTCACTGTTTTGAAGAGATATTTAAAGCAAAAACTACACGAAAATACTAATTTTCATTTGAAATTAATTATGTTAGTTATTTTGTAGTAAAAACTCAAACGACTTTATATATGGGTAGACAGCAACAAAATATCATTTAACTTTGTTAATATTATTTCTGATACTTTGTGATTTACTACTGGGGTGTTCAAACGGTATGCTATTAAGTCATATTGTCCTAAAGTTTTAATATTTTACAATAGTTTAAAAAAATTTTTGTTGTGCTTAAAAAAAAAGTTCTATAATAATAAGACTTTTTGAACTGTGTTTATTGTATGACTACCTTGTGAATACCCTATATACATATGTATTTAGAAGCTTATTTAAGTTAATTTTTTAATATCTAAATTAAAATAAATTGTGTGTTAATTTAAAGAATATCTTGTTGGAGAGTTTTTAAATGAATATCCAGTTATTCTCAGTTGTTTATACATAAATAATTTTTTGAGTGTATAATTAAAAAAAGTTTAAGGGTGCCCCGGTAGATCAGTGGTAAGTGCACGACCCCACCAGTCTGGAGGTTGTGGGTTCGATTCCCACCAGAGACCCTAGTAAGTCTGTTGCATTTTTCTGTTCTTTCTTTCTTATCCTTCTCTAAATTTTTTCTTTCCTTATATCTCAACCTTATCTATCTGCCTCTCCAGCTAACACAAAGAAACCGAATTAAGCGGACCAAAGTGCGCTGTATCCTTTCCTTCAACGGCTGCCTGCTCTACCCTACCTAACCTAACCTAATTTTTCTATAATCAAAACTAACTGCTTGTTAACCTTAATGTAAAAGAAATATTCTTTTGTAGTATTTTTTTGAAGGATCTTTTTTGCATTTAGGTAAACAGGCAGTCGATTAATTTTATGTTTTCAAATTAAATATTATATGTAAGTAAACAATTCTGAACTAATTTCTAAATATAAAGAAATTTAATAATAAATTGACTTTAAAGATTTTGTATTTTATATACTTTATCTTATTATATATTTTAGTTTCCAGGGGGAAAATTACGGCATTCGATTCGAATCAACATTTAAAAATTCTTGTTACAATTCCTATATTAAAAGCATTGACAACTCTATCGATCGAGTAGAATTTCAAATCGAATGCCGTAACTTGTCCTCAAGTTTTTAAAAATAAACTCTTTCTCCCATTCTAATTGATAAAAAGTCAATCTAGTATTAAAATCTTATATCAGCAAAAATAAAGAAGTGGCACTCAAAAAAAACAATTTCTTCATTTCCATTATTAAATGGACAATTTAGATTCTAAAGATAGATGATGACACAGGCTTGCCAAAAAAATTTTTCAAGCATCATCGAAAATACTTTTTCTTTTTTCTAATATTTTTGATGGGGCTCGAATTTATTTTTTTAAAGATTGCAAAAAAATGTTGAAAAGGATATGCTTAAAAATTGGATGTCGCTTAAACATTGTGATAAATTCAACAGTCAATGGACGTTAAAAGTTATACTCTTTTTCCCAAAGGTCTTGTCGTTTCACTTTTTTCAGTAAGTTTTGTTAAAATGTTATCTTTATCTATTCCAATTAATCGTCTTTTTGTTGTTTTATTGATGTTTGTTTAATTATAGCACACATAATTAATTAATTATTAAAATTAATTTACAAATAGAAACACACCCGCTTCAAATCACACTTAAAACAAAACAATTTCAATAACGTGCAATTCCTTTTCTTTAAAATGTGATCCCTTTTTTGTAACGGTTTCTAAATGGTTAGTTAAGTTGTTATTGTTACGTACATGTTATATAAAAAAAAAAACAACTTATTTGCTCATTCTTAAAGAAGGGAGTTGGGAATGTGTGCCAGATCTTTTAGAAGTGAGTGGATAGGCTTTATCGAAAGGTCTACCTTGAAGGGCAGAAAAGAATGAGTATAGATACCCTTTTAGAAGGTCTAATATGACCTTCAGTAAGGCCTTTTAAATGTATGCCTGATGATTTTTACCGCTGGGTAAGTGTGTATATTCGTGTTTATTGTGCGATATCCTTGTCGGCCGTTGTGTTTAGCTAAGAACTGTAGATTTAATTTTTTGTAGCCCGTAGACATTTTCCTTAAGAACATCATGATTTTATTTATTAAGCAATTTGTTTGCTTCTCCTTTCGATATTGTCCTCCTCACAAATTAAACGTCAGCACTTATAAAATGTTTTCCTCATTTTTTTTGCGTTTGTCAATTTAGCTCTTTTTTTAGTTTTTCATTCAATATTAATCTTTTATCCAATATTTTGATTATATAGGAGTATTATTTTTTTTGTTCTGAAATTTATGCGCTACATAAATAAGTAAGTCTAGGGTGAAGTAGATTCAACGTTTTGCCAAATATTTTCTTTATAAGTATGTTGAGTGTTAAGAAAAATAAATCAAAATCTGTTCAATGAAATGTTTATTAATGGCACCGTTAGAAATGAAATGAAAATATTTTTCCTTTCGCTGTAAATGAAGTTAGAAATATAATGTTTCAATAACAAATTGTGTGGAAAATCAACAATACTTTGTTAAAAAAGGTGTGGGTGTATAGATAATTTATTATAATTTCTCATTTACTGAAAGTATGTACATATCTATTTTTATCAATAATAATTTTAAAGAAGTGTTTAATTTTCTGTAAAAATAAACTGGGAGCATCATGTTAAGCAAAGGACAAAACTTTGAAAGTTATTTAAAAGTCAATTAATATTTTAAAATACATAATAACAGGTAGGCCAAAAGGAATCATCCAATGTTGTTTGCGATGCGTTTGGTGGTCGACAGGCAGCAGCTGATGCACGGAATATGCGTAGTTCTTTGACCAAAATTCGCTTTATATGTAAGTGCAATACCATCTGGTTATACAAAATGAGCTTGACTACTCTAGTAAAACTATAAAAATTTAAACAAATTTTATTTTAAATCAATTTTGGCACTCTGTGATAGCGAAGCACAGCACCGTTTGGTTTTGACATCGTATTAACTGAAACAATTTTTTTAGACAAACCTTATGGATTGTTTCGAAACTTACTGGTGGTTGTTAAATTTTTTTGGCAATCTGTTTGAAATGTCATGTTGTTACAAATGCTGGCACGTCGGTATTAAGACAACGAGCAACAGTTTACAAAACAACTTTTCCAAGAAATTTAGATATAGTGTCATGTTACTGTAACATATTTTTTTCAAATTCAACAAATATTAGAAAATAATTCAAAAATTTGTAAAAAACTACTCATGAACTTAACACAGATTTAAGCATATACTTTTAAGATTTGTTAAAGCTAATAAGTATATGGAAAGGCAATGAATCATTTTACCCGTGTTACAGTACTTGTCTTAGCATTTCTTCTAAAATAAAAAATTGTTCACTTTTTCCCCCTTATGTATGTGTAGGGGGTAGTGACTTCTGTAATTTCATAAGCTGCTATTATTCCTAGAATTATAATTTTATCTTATATAAAAGACCAAGACCAAAAATAATTACAAACAACCTTAGTTCAAGTGCGCCTAATTTAAATAAATGTACTGAACAAGGGACTAATTAAGCCCTATCTCTATTTAATAATTATAAAAAAAAATCTGAGGTACCATCTTTGTCGCGGTCACTTTATCAAATTCTGGAATTGAACCTGCAGCTGCCAAAGCCGCATCAAGCTTAATTTCTGCACCGGCATCTAAGATCCAGGTAGGGATGGACCGCTACGTGACAGTTCTTAAAAGGGGAAAAAGCCCTTAATCGGCAGAAGCATCTCAACCTGCAAAAATTTTAAAAGACGATGAAAGGCCAACCTCATCGCAAAATCGTTTAGCAATTTTGCAAGAGGATAATGAGGCCCCCGTTTGATTGGGGAAAATAACTTTTATGTTTCAAACGTTAAACGCGGTAACATATTTGAGACAAAAATTCAAGTGAACCATGAAAACGCCTACCGCGCCACGGTTTCGGAGCTCGAAAAACTCAGAAAAAACTTCTATACCTACCAACTCAAGACCGCAAAAGGCCTTCAGGTAGTTATTAAAGGCATTGATTCTAACGTTGACCTAGAAGAGAGCAACACAGTGGTCACACCCGCCTTAAAGGAAGGGATACTATTGCTCTTAGGTGAAACCTTTAAAATTAGTTAATTTTATTGTGAGAACTTAAATTTTAGTCTGGTACTGACTGGACTAGTATTATCTACTTAGTTTTAAGATTTGAATACTTATTGTTAGTTCGCCTAAGCGAAGATTCAATAATAAAATATATGAGAAAAAAAAAATATAAAAGTTGAAATTTTGTATTTACCAATCAGTGTTTTTTGGGTTTCACGCTACGTTATAGGATCAATGCTGGTTTTTGAGACAACAAATCACTGGAAGCAGCTGTGTCCTTTATACTTGGTATATCTTACTATTTTTAGCATTCTCAGTTAGGGTGCCTCTAAAGGAAAATATTAACTTGGCTCTATAAGGATATTTGGTAGCAATTTCAGGACTATTCGCTTACTACTACTTTAACTTTTGGTGAAGGAGAGATTAACATGTCAGGGGGATGTGATATTATCAGCTTGTGAAGCAGAAAATTTTTAAAAGATACATATATAATTTTATATTCTGGGGTACTGGAAACAGATTACCAGCACTCTTTTTTTAAAATGGAAACATGGACATTTTTCCTCAAAAGCCAGCATTAAGCCCATAGTGCATTGGTTATGTATTTTTATACCTTTCAATTAGTAAAAAAAGTGTGAAAGTATCTGTTTATACTTCTGTATATCGTCACAGAAAATGCAAAACGCCCTATCTAACATTTAAAAATTTTTTAAAAGGGGCAAGCATTTTTGTGTAAATGAAATATATATTTACAATTAACACAAATTTTTGCCATATATGTTAGTTAAAAAGGATCAACAAATTTATTTCTGCTGAAAAAAAAAAGAGTTTTGCGAGATGACGTACATATTTGAAGGTACGCAGGTATCTGACAAACGCTGACCCTCAAAATTTACATGTACCAGGATATTACTTTGTATCATTACTTTCTCCACTGCGCAAAAAGTAAATGCACAAACCCGTATTTTGTGTGTTAAAGGGCACCAAAACAATACCCTCGACCTGCTTCTTACCTTGCACACTGAACAGAACGAAGTTAATGTTCTGGCACCTCTCGAAAGCTTGGGTTATTGCCAATTTTCGGCTATTTTTCAGGATCTCGCAATGCTTTGAAGACAGCTAAGCATTCAATCTATGATAAGGCTTGTTGTGCAAATCTCAACGGGGGTTTTCAGCAATTCAACTGAAAACGTTGTTGTTTTTGGGGCAATAACGTCAATGTCATGGCACAAGTAGTTGAAATACTGAAATTGATTCGATGCAAGATTTTCTAGTGCCAAAGTAATCAGACATGAAAGTGTCCTGTTTGATCAGCGTTTGCGTTCAAAGGCAGCAAAGCTTTTGCTTATTTGTCAAAAGAGTGAAGAATGACACCGATGCTTCAACCGCTGCTCAACTTTTCACTGACATATTAGTTACTGGCCCGGTTAAAAAAGCTGTTTGTCAACCAGCCATGGCTTAAGCTTGGAAGTATGTCTGAGACTATGCCAGGCATATTATTTTCTGTTCAAACAGTCAAAAGGAATTTACTGGATCTCGATATAAGCCGGCGCGGATCAAGGGTGGGGAGAAGGCAATACCCTCCTTTAAATGATTAAAACTTTATATTTGATTTAATAAATAAAACTTTTTGTAGTCATAAAACAAACATTTCATATATTTTATAGAACAAATGTATTGCATATTCAAAGATATTGCTTTTGGAAAAATGTTTTTGAAGACACAAGAAAACTTTCGTCTTGAGGTGGAAAATTAAATACAAATATCTGCACTTAAACAAGAAATTGAAAACCGAGAACGTTTGTTGTCTACTATTATCACTTTTATTTTTCTCGGAAGGCATAATATACATACATATCTCTGAAAATACAAGCCCGGAAGATATTTTTTGTTGACTTTTGCGATTTCCTATAGATGCCGGAGATAAAATTTTAGGCCACCGTTTCCAAGTTTTCCCTTTATATGATTTAAATACATATCGAAAACAACTCAAACTAAAATAAAAAAAAGTTTCCGTAATCTTATTTTAGAAAATATACTAAAAAATATTTATGACACTAAATATTATTCGATTATTTTTGACAAAACCACTAATTTATAAGGAAAAAAACAAATATCATTAGCAATAAGATATTTTTACGTAAACGAAAAGTTAGCAAAAGAAGAATTTATCGACTTTTTAGACGCATTTGAAGAGGTAATTAATATTATTGGCGATAATATCGAATACTTATTGTTAGTTCGCATTAGCGAAGATTTAATAATAAATATATGCAAAAAAAAAAAGGTTTCGAAATGTCAATTAATGCGAGCCCCCTATCATCAGCTGTTTTAGGAGCTTTGAAAAACATTGGTCTTGATTTGGAAAATTGTGTATTAATTGAAACATTGACCCTTTTCGAATTTTTTTGCGAATTACATATTCTAAATGATATACTTACTCTCTTACAGCCGCTTGGTGTAATTCTACAAAAGCAGAATATAGATTATAGACAAAAAGGATCATCTTTTAAAGAAACCATGATAATGTTTGCTGAGACTAAAAGGAATGAAGCCTAATCAGAATTAAAATATATTTTTGAAGAGGCATTGTTATGGGATTTAGTTCAAAAGCCTACCGCTTCAAGAGATACATTCCCTTAATTGAGTCTCTTTTGCAAGACTTAAAAACACGTTTCTTAAAGGAAGTCCTTCATTTGTTTAACATCCCTCAACTTTTGCCTCAAAATATTACTACATTTACTTATTTAGAAATTTCAATTTCATAACTTGCAGATTTATTAAAATTTGAATAAAATGGATAAAAAAACTGCTTATATGAAAATTAAAGGCTAAAATTTTGCATTGGAAATAAAACTGGAAAATTTATAAAAACCGCTCAGAAAATATAATAAATGCTTTAGCAAGATGTGAACCAGATATTTAGTATTAAATCTTAATAATTTTTGTTTTAACGCTGCAATGTGGGTTGAAATGGTTCGAAAGTGACGCTTAATTGAATTTTTAAAATTAAGTTTTTGTACTAACATTTGGTATCGGATAAAACTAGATAAAATTTTAGGCCAATATGTAAAGCTTCAAGCATCTAACTTGTCAGCTGACTCCGTAGTGACGTGCCAAAATTAAAAATTTTGTGCAATTTTTTTAAAGAGCGAAAAAAGTAAAATTTTGCATTAAACGAGTCCGTAATTTCCAAATTTAGCGTTCAAAAAAAGTTATTTTAAGAATGAAACCTTCAACTTCAGGTATTTAAGAATATAAAAATGATGTAGTGTTTTTGAAATTATGTGTAAATAAATATTTTTGTCGATCTTTTTAAAAACGGTCTAAAATTGGCCTATTTTTGATGTTTCGTGAACCATAACTTCTAAGCTGGTTAAGGTTGGATTTTGAATCTTATATTTTCGAAATATAAAATCATAGCTTGATAATACAAACTTCTTTTTCTGTTTGAAGTCGTGTCTTTTCAAAGTCATGTATTTAACAAAACTAACGTGTATTTTGTTTTGCTATAGGCATTCGTTTAATTTTTACTATTGTTGTTATTGCTGTCGGAGATAGGTGCGTGAACAAGAGAGTTTAAAAAAGGTTTTGTATTACTCCTACAATACATAAATTTTTAACTCATGGTCCCGAAATCATAAAATATGCCCTTTTACCGATTGGAGAACTTTCAGAAGAAGTTTAGGAAGCCAGAAATAAGGATTCTGGAAATAATAGGGAACACTTTGCTTGCAAATGCAGCCGAGAAAAGTCGAATGAAGATATTCTAAATAGAATTTTTTCTCAGTTCAGATCCAGTCATATTAAGTATTAATAAACAAAATTAGCGGAAAGAAAAGCAACAATTATCAAATTCTGAACTACAGCTTTTGCTATCGCCTATTATTTCTCAAGAAATACATGATAGTGACACTGAAAAAATTATTTATGTAAAATGAACTGGAAATCATGAAAAAACTGGATATTCATTTTAAAACCGTCCAACAAGATATTTATTAAAATTAACAAAATATTTCATTTAAATTCAGACATCAAAAAAACTAACTGACATTTTCGTCTAAAATTAACTAGATTTTCTGTCATTAATAGCAAAACACAAAGTATCAGAAAAAAAAAAACAAGTAAGAGCACTATATTCGGCTATGCCGAATCTTATATACCCTTCACATTAACCTTTCGAAATCCCAAAATTTTTTTTAATTTTTATCCATTTTTTAACTTTCAAATATTTCTAATTTTTAAATAGGGGTTGGATTAATTTTTTAACGCTTCACGGGTGACGGGGAAGTTGTAGGGGTTTTTATCCCAATTTTTATTAATTTTGTATGGCAATTCACTTAGAGGGTGGATATAGGGGGTAAGTATATTCTAGAAATATATTTGGGAGGGCAAACTAATGGGGGTCGGTTGTACACTTTATTGCTCTAAGGCCAACTCTGAGGAAGTTGTGAGCATTTTCACATCATTTTTGTAAATTTTGTATGGCAACCCCCTTAAGGGCGTGGATATAGGGGGTAAGTATACCCTAGGAATACGTTTGGGAGGAAAAACTAATGGGGGTCTGTGATACATTTTTTTCCTCTAGGGGCCACTCCGGGAAAGTAGCGGTTTTTACCTTAGTTTTTAAAATTTTGTATGGCAACCATGTTAGGGGCTGGAGATAGAGGGTAAGTATGTTCCACAAAAATGTTTGGATGGATAAAATATTTCGGGTCGGTCTTACATTTTACCTTTGTAGGAGAACCCTGGAAGCCGTAGGAGCGATTTTAAAAATGTTTAAATTAAGCTTTGTATGGGAACCCTGTTATATGTATGAATACTAATACTAATAAAATTTTCGTTTTGGATGTGATTCTGTTTTTATACCCTTCACATAGTGATGAGGGTATATATCAGTTTGTCATTCCGTTTGTAATTTCTTTATTATTCATTTGCGACCCGATAAAGTGTATATATTCTGGATCCATATAGATAGGGAAGTTGATATAGGCATGTCTGTCTGTCCGTCTGTCTGTCTGTCCGTCTGTCCGTCTGTTGAAATCAAGTTTCCGGAGTCAAATAGAAAGATACAGACCAGTTAATGGTGTCAAACTATTGGAAATATCCCGCTAATAATCGCTATTTAAAATCAGCAAAATCGGTTCACTATTGACCGAGATATAAGCTAAAACCCAAAGTAACCCATTTTTTTTAGGACAAAATCCGTGCATATATCCCTATATATCTCAGTAAGTATAGTCACTCTTGCCACAAAACTTGGCACGGATACTCCTAAAGAAGGGACCTAAATAACGGAAAATTTTTTTTCAGATAGGACCAAGGAAAGGGGTATTTTTCCTACAATTGCACAAATTTGGTGAAATATTTTATGCGCTATATCTCGTAAACTGTAACAGCTCCGATACAAATTAACAATTTTTGTATAGTTTTCGATACGCTTTAACTCGAAAACTGTAACCGATATCGAAAACAAATGTTCAACAAAAAGTAATTGCACGACAAAACCTCCGCTTTAAAAAAAAATTTTAGGGTTTGTGGTGAATATGGGGTAGCTCCCATACAAATTAACAATTTTTGTAAAGTTTTCGATACGCTATATCTCGGAAACTATAGCAGCTATCGACTACTAGAGGCTTACGAAAAGTGATTGGATGATAAGACCTACACTTTGGAAACAAGTTTTTTGGGTAAGACAGGGGAAAGGGTAGCTTCAATACAAATTAACGATTCTTATGAAATTTTCGATACGCTATAACTCGGAAACTATAGCAGAAGACGGCTTCAAATGTTCTGCAAAAAGTAATTGGACAAAAAGGTCTACACTTTGAAGAACAAATATTTTTGGTGGGCCAGGAGAAGCTGTAGCTCTCATACAAATTAACAATTTCTATGAAATTTTTAGATTCGCTACATGTGGGAAACTATAACAGCTATCGACTTTGAATATTATACACAAAGTAATAATCAAATAATTCATACATTTTGGAAAAAAAGTTGGAGAGAAGCAGGGGGGCTAAAACATCTCATAAAAATTAACAACTTTTATTAACCTTTAAATATGAATAATGTCGAAAACTTTTACAACTCTCGACCTCAAACCTTCTTCATCTATTTCTGTTATTCATACGAACGTTAAAATTTTGTAAAGTTTTCTATGCACTTTAAAGCTCGCACAAGGTATTTTTATTATATTATTTTCAGTACAAAATAACTCGGCTGGGTATATTAAAAGACCAATGTGAAGGGTATATTAGATTCGGCACAGCCGAATATAGCGCTCTTACTTGTTTTCATTTAAAAACAACTTTACGGAATACTTCTTAAACAACTTACAGTCAGTTACTGCAATAATTTTTTGAGTGGAGAGCAATGATAGCGAAGATTATGATGATGAAGGTGAGGATGAACATTATCTGGTTTCTTTTTAAGTGTATGACAATTATTGATAAACAAAAAAATTGTAAACTTGTAAAATTCTCGAAATCCTTCAAAACCTAAATTCAGACTTTAAAATAAAACTTAAGCTATATTTACACTACCTGAGTTGTCATTTGAGTTTCACAACTGAGACTTATTTTAATAGTGTAATAACTTGTCTATTTTCATTTTTAAATATTTTTGTCTAACCTCAGTTGAAAATAATACGTTTTTTATTTTAAAATTATTTAGCGTCTGAGTTTTAAATTCAAGTTTTTAAAAGCTACCGGATTAAATGCTTGTTTTTGTATTGCCATACACTTTGTACCATTTTAACAACTTTTAGAATTAGCGGACTTATTATAATTTCTTAGATGTAATGTAATACTAAAAATTAAAATTTCAAATTGTTTTTTGACACTCGTAAAAATTTAAACTTATTTTTTTGACACTCAACTCAGATGAGAACTAAGGTAGTGCAAAAATAGCTTTATGTTCATATCTATGCAAAATAAGCTTTTGTTTGCTTTTAATTTTTTAAAAAAATCACTTTCTATTTTTAAATTACGGGGAAAATTCCGAAACAAACTATAATTTTCCGAAAAATATCTAAAAAATCTTATCTTATGTATCTTTTTTTCAGAATATGCCTTTTTGTGCATATTTAATGATTTGAAAAAACAATTTCAAAAAAATTTTAATTACGGCTCCCATGAATTAATCGCCACTTTCGGTGTCATCGAACGCACTGTGCGCTGGTCAGTAACGTTACGGCTGAAATGTCTTTCCACCCTTCGCGTTTTAAAATATTGCTGAGATCAACCAAGACAGAGGACAGGCTTAGCGGCTTAGCAGTGTTGAATATACCATAAACTGTTAATTAATTAAATATGTTTTTTGCCTTCTATGTAATTTTAATTTATTAAATTATATTAAACTAATAATTAAACTTTTTTGTTTAGTTTTTGTTTTAGTAAACCGATTTAAGCTTTTTTTAAATTGTGAGCTTTATTTAAAATTTCCTCCCCGAAAGCTTGAGCTGGATCCGCACCCGACGATAGCGTGCCAATTACCTAAGTTTTTCAACAATGTTACTGTGCTGCCGATCTCCAAAAAGGGGAAAGCTGGTCAAATACCGCCTTGTGAGTTATTTCGTGTCATACTTAAAGACCGTTAGGCGGATTACCTACTGGCTTTTCTATAAGAAAGATGGTGCAACTGCATTAATCAGATTAGCGAAAGTGGTAGTTTTGGATACTTTTTAGGCGCCCTGCATTGTTTGCTTCTTTGTATTTAAACTGGTTGCATTTGCAGGTAAAAATATCCAAATTTATATCGAGTTTTCTAAGAGATTGCAGTATTTTTTATTGTTATAAAATGGATAAGTAATCAAATCCTAAGTTAAGTAAATAATATTAGTCCAATCTAAGTTCTCATGTTAAAATTAACTCATTTCAATGGTTTCATTTAAGTGCACTATCATTCTTTCCTTTTAGACGAGCATGTCCACTTTTTTGCAAGATGTTTCGAGAAACCGGATTTGGATGTGTTTCCAATGTTTTTAAATAGTTTAGGATTTCACGTTTAACTAGTGAAGCTTGCAGATTCTTGTAGATGGTACTGTTTTTAGTATACCAAGAAGCACCAGTTATCATTCTTAGAATTTTGTTTTGACGGCGTTGCATTTTTTCTATGTTAGAGGCGGAAGCGGTGGCCAAAAATTGTATCGTGATGCACCAAATTGATTTCAAAATCGATTTGTAGAGTAGAAGCTTAAAACTAGATAAGAGTTTCTGCCAAATAGCCAATAAACTTGTATAGATTAAAGTTTCATTTGCGTCAACTTCGCCTTTATATGTGGCATCCACGGTGAATACCAAGATATTTTGTTAATATGGCTGTTAATAGTGATTTGGGAGCAAGTATCTTTGCGTAAAGTAAAAGCTTCGTAGGTAAATTTTTGTTCATTTATTTTTATTCCCCATGACTTTGCCCATTTATCAAGTCGGGTGAAGTGTTATTGCAGTTGGTTCCAAGCCTCCTTAGGGTCTTCATGAATGCTAAGGAAAGTAGTATCATCAGAAAATGTCGACGCGTGTGTAAAACTATTGGTTGATATATCTGCTGTGTAAAGCAAGTACAGATTTGGACCTAGTAAAATCCCATGAGGTACACCAGCCACTATTGGTTAAGAAGAACTTATTTGGTTTCCCTCTTGGATCATAAATTGTCGGCCGGTTATGTATTTTTTCACAAAGTTGAAAGTATTAGCTGGAAGGTTAATCTTTAGGTTGCTTAACAGGCCTTCATGCTATACTTTGTTGAAAGCTTGTGAGACATCGATAAAAAGCGCGGAGCAGTACTTATTTTCCTCAAAGGCTTTTCTTTTCGATGGTACTATGCTGACTTCTAAAGCCAAACTGGTGATTTGGAATGCAGTTGTTGTCATTCACAATTGAAATCAGCTTGTTTTTAAGTGTGAGTAACAAACTTATAGGCATATAAGACTCCACCTTCAAAGGATCTTTGCCAGGCTTTGCAATCATATTTACTAAGGCAACGTTCCATTTTGGCGAGAAATGTTCAAGCCGTATTATGGCGTTAAAAATAAAAAGAATTATTCTTTTTAATGCAAAAGGCAGCTCTATGAGACGTTTTTTGTTACTTATTTTTTTGAACGCTAGGGGCTTTTTTTAATTTAAGTTAGCGATAGCCTCTACAACATCTGAAAACCGGAAAAGTATTTCTATAGGACGTCTAGCAGCAGTGCATATATTGAGATTGAACACGTTCCTTAAATGTCTTGCGAGCAGATTGCGTTTTTCTTCGGCATTTCTTGCCCATGATTCTCTCAGATAACGCAATAGTGGCTTTGCGATGACGGGTGTTTTAAGACGCCTGGCAAAACGCCAAATAGAATAATAGAGAGAATAATAAGAAATCGCGTCTTGACCTTCCCGGTGGTTTTTTTTAACTGGTTTGCATATTATTTCAGCCTAGTTTTAGATTGGGGCGATCTATACTTTGCCATTCTCTTCGGGCTATTTTTTTGCAAATAAAAGCTCAGCAGAATAAATTTTCCAATTTAAAATGAGATTTTTTATTTCAAATTGAGAAAACCTTATTGGAAATTAAAATTTCCATTTTTAATTAAGAAAATTCCAATTGGGAATGAGAAAATTCCAAATGAAATTAAGAAATTTCAAGTTCATTATTATATTAAGTATGAACGTACAATACGTACAACATAAATGCATTCATAACGCAACATAAATAAAAAATTCCGGCAATTTTACTGACTATGCAGCAGGCATATCTTCTGGCCTATCTTCCTGATACAAAGTAAACTGATTAAATATTTTGGTATGTTGAATAGCTCTACTGCAATCTGTGGTAATAACACACGTTTGTAATTTCTTCGAAATAGCGAGCATCTGCTCTCCCACATTGAAGAAGATTGATGTGTGGTACACTCATCTTTGCCTCAAAATTTTTTTTCAACCATATAATTTCAATAGATTAAGCATTGCAAGAATGCGCTCTACTGTAAACGAATAGCAGAAGCGTTTAAAAAATAAGTTGAATGCGATGATGGTAGAAGGCATTTTTTAAATACAAATCTTAATTTTTTAATTTAAAATTTTCATGCATTTCCATTTCTTTTATTTAAAGTTTTCTCAATATCATTTGGAAATTTATCATTTCCAATTAAAATCTTCTCAATTACAAATAGAAATTCTCAATTTCAAAAGGAATTTCTGTATTTCAAATGGAATTTTCTTAATTTCAAATGGAAATTCTCATTTTTAATTCGAATTTTCTCATTTTCAATTTCATTTGGAATTTTCTCATTAACAATGAAAAGTGATGAAATTGCGATTTGGTGGGGACTCCAAATAGTGATTATTGTGGGTGAGTGGTCAGAAGATGAATCCAAGGAGTCTTGAGCTACAATTAGTTCCGGGGATATACCTTTTGCTACGCTAAATTCTATTACGTTTGGAATTTTTTTAAGGTCAGGTGGCTGTCCAATTGATACTAAGCAAAGTTCCATTTCAGACACGGAATCATACAAGATACGACCTCTGGGACTAATTGGGCCGGAGCCCCAGTACGTGTGCTTAGAGTTATAGTCTCCAGCAGCTATAAAGTGAAAACCTTAAGATTTTTAAAAACTGCTGTACTGATCCTTTGTTATGAAGAATCGGGGTGGAAAAATACATTAATACAGAGGTTTGTTGCTTGTATATAACATTCGAAGAGGCCCCCCAACCATTGGTGTTTAATTCTTGATTTGATTACTATAGCCGAGCCACCACATGATCCATACCTGGGATCTTTTAAATGGTAAAAAATTTCCACTTCTTTTAAAAGTGCTTCTAGATGTCATATGAGTCTCGGAAACCAGCAATGCAGCAATTTTTTGGTGTGTTAAAAAATATTCGAGTTCGTTTTCGTGTTGGCGGATGCCTGAGGCAGTTCAGGGCATTTTAATGCATGGCCTGCAGAAGAGCACACTTCATTGTTCGCATTTATTACATAATGCCAGCTATTTGCGCCATAATCGGCGTAAATTGTTTAACCATATTGTAAATTACGGCTAAAACTTGGACCAGTTGGTTCCTCTTGTGGTCTTGTTGGCTGATTAGGTTTTCTTATGTTGGGAAAGGTAGACTTTAAAGTGTTAGCATAAGAAAATTGTATTTGTAGTAAATAATTAGTTTATAAGATCCAACACAGCGCTTTTATTTGTTTGAATTTAATTTAGATATTTTGTTAATGGATCCTTCTTGATATCGTTTTTATTTAGTATAAAGTTGCAATTGTTTTAACTAATTAAATTTGCATTGATAAATACTTTTCTTTTGCCATATATTGATTGTGTTTACGTTACGCTGTAAGCTACTTTCCAGAAAAAAATAAATATAATTTGCAGTTTATTGCACAATTTGGTTTTTGTTTCATTTTTCTGCTGTTCTTTCTAAAAACAATGGCATTTGACGAATTTGACGATTTTTGCTCTAAATTTGACAATTTTTATAAATAAAGGATTATGAATTTAGCCTAAATCTAAAATTTTCTTTATACCTAAGCATGACCTTAAAATATCATATAATATCCTAAAATAGGATATTTAATGTAAAACTATAAAGTTTTTCCAAAAAAAATGTTTGTCAGTTTTCTGTGAATCTTTCGCTACTTTAATGTATTAAATCTTAAAACATTGGTACCAAATGAAAGGTCTTTAAAGGCCCTTCAGCCCTAATTCTCAAAAGTACAACACACCTTAAATAAACTATTTGTGTTTATATATACAAAAAGCAAAAATAAGTTTCTTTCGCTTTGAAACCCCCTTTTAAGCCATTCTATATTAGCCATGGAGTGTTTATTTAAAAATATTCAAAATGTTGAAAATGAATTCCTTAAAAAATTTTTTTTTGTTTTATATAAAATTGTTTTTAGAATGAAAAATATTTTTTAGGACTAAACTTGGAAATCTGTAAAAAATTTATTAAATATTTGCATTTTTAAATTTTCGGTTTGTTTTACATTGAATTATGAAAATTTTCCTTTCTTGTTACCACTTTTGATAAAACTACAAGTAAGCACTTAGCTTCCCCAGTTTTTTTTATTATTATTAAGTACAAAAATAGTTAAAATCATAGATTTTATTGTTAACGGTTCTTTAACGATTTCCAAAATTTGTTTTGATGATTTTGACGATTTTTTTCTAAAGATTTGACGATATTGGACCAAAGTTATCTGGTAACTATGTTGAAACTTTGTATTGTTGCGGTGTTAAGGTAGAACGGAAGAAACAATCACAGAATGTAATTACCTTATAATGGATAATACGAAATTTTTTGTTTCCTATAAATACAAACGGTGTCGGTTGATTGGATTTTATTAAATAAAAATATTTTTTTATCATCACGAGCACAATATCGTAGTTGTTGCCTGTCTGTGTGGTATCTTTTCTTATACTTGTTGCGCTGTCATCAGATTTTTTATTCTCATTTTTTTTATTTAGAAGACTGTTCCTTGGTTTGCCATTTAACGTTCAGCTTCATTAGTTTTATCGTCGAATTACACATAAATATACAAAATGCTTTTACTTATTACATTAGGGGGATATTTTTATATGAATATTTGACTGACATGACTGAATTTTTCCTGGAGTAATGTAATTAGTAGCATTTCAAGTAATCCAAGATCATTAAAAATACTTTTTCACCTAATACGATAGAGTTTTCTCTGGGTGCAGGAACCGGCTGCAGTTTACTGTAGCATGTGAAAAAATAGCAAGATTTTTTCAGTTAAACTTATTACTTATTACATCTTGATTGCACTTTTTTTTTCTAATAATAATTTTGTTTTTAAATTCTCACTTGGTGTAAATACTTTTTGATTCAAATTTACCTAAGATATCTGATTTAATTATAATTAAAGCAGAAAGCCAAAAACTGAGGACACCTTTTTTTGAGTATTGCACTGGTTTTCAAAATCTTTTGAGGTCCATAAAAAGTAATTGGTAGTCAAACTGGCCAAACCGAGTACAGGGTTTTACTAACTTTTGGTAGGACAATCAAACCTATACCGTCGACTCCGTGCATTTTGCCAAAAGTCTTCATTTGTCTCGCAGTGTTATCAATACAATATTCCTCTTAAAAATTCTTAAGTCAAAAAAAGTTCTCTCCCTAACGAAGATACATTTTCGTTTACACTGCCTGGCGTACGTACTATACGTACACAGAAATTTAAAAAATGTATCCTTTATTCTTGTATACGTAATAATGTTAGTGTTGGGTAATGCTCGGAATTTTTTCCTTTTTAGTAATGTATTCGGGTTGGTGATGATTTTGAACAAGTTACGGTTTGCATTATGTATTTCTATCACATGTGTGTCTTTGTTTTTGCTCTTCAATTTTTTTTTTCCTCTTTGGAAAACGAATGCTTGGCTTTGAACTCCATTTGATAAAAATATTAAAAATTTCCATCTAATTACATATTAATTTATTATTTTTGTAGTTAAGATAAATATTTTTGGCAAAACTATTAGAAATGTTTTTCCTGGCAAAAAAAACAAATACATACATACATATATTTTTGTTACTTAATTAAAAATTTTAAAACTGTTTATAATTTGATTTTACCTTTAGTTGACTGGTTAGAAGAAAAATTAACTGCCAAAATGTTATACTCAGTAGAAATATATTCAAATATATGTATAGCTGTTAATTTGGGAAATTTTTTTTTATCTCTTTTAAACTTTTTTAAAAAAGGCACATATCAGCGGTAGAAAAGCTATCTGTCGAGTAGCAAAAGGTTAATACAAATGCTGCGCTTTGAAAAAAAAGCATTTGTTTTACAGATTAATTTATTTTTCGGTTGTTTTGCTGTTCCTTTGAGAAATTTAAGCAATAGCATAAATTTAACACCAAACATATTGAAAGCATTGAAAAAAGGAAAATCAAAAGCAATGGTAAAAATTATTTGGTATTGATTTTGCCATTGCATAAGAAAAGTTTCTACACCTACCAACTTAAGAACGCAAGAGGCCTACAGGTTGTTATCAAAGGTATTGATTCAAATGTTGACCCCGAAGAGATTAAGGCCAGTTTGTGCAGCAAAGGCTTTAAAGCCAAGTTTGTATCAAACATTAGAAACAGAAAAAGGTATCCCCAACTAATATACCGAGTGGAGATTGAGCCTGGTGATATAAATTTAAAAAAAAATTAGACTCGCCCTATTTATGACCTAAAATATATTTTGCACCGCAGAGTTGCAGTGGAAGCGCCACATAAGCGATCTGGGCCCGTACAGTGCTTGAACTGCCAGGAATATGGTCACACCAAGGCTTATTGCAAGTTGCCTTCTGTTTGTGTTGTGTGTGGTGACCTGCACGCTTTGACCAAGTGCAGTAATTGCGGGGGAAACCACACGGCCAACTATAGAGGATGCCCTGTTTTTGATTCAGTTAAGTGATCATCTAAGCCGAAAGTAGTTCCTGCAAGACATTTAAATCCTGGTACATTATTCAAAATTTCAACAAATAAATGTTATAAGCCCATACCGATTTTACTTTGATTAGGGCTTTTAATGCAACTTACAGTTGTTATTCTTATTTTTGCTATTGAAGACTTACATCACAGCCATCTGTGAGAGAATTTTTGTATAGACCCGAAGTTGAACCAGAAGGCTGCATGTTGGAAAATAGCCAAACGATTTTTCGATGGATGACTATTATAGTTTTCAATTCAATGCCAATTTATATATAAACTACAATTTATATAACCAAGCCCATTGGGCTATTTATCGCTAAGAAAATCTATTATAAAATAATAATTAATTAATTAATGAAATCCTGTTGGCCCAACATGAATATTATTGCACTGACATTTGAGGCTATGAGTGCAACAGTGGCCTAACCCACAAAACAATAGGTGTGTTCATTTACAGAAAATTATCACTAATTTTTGATAGTTATTACTAGTAAGTGTTCACGTACACAAAAAATAGCAGCTAGAGAGTCAAAAAAGAGCGTAATATACTAGTAAAAATATACTATTAGAAATTATTTAAACAGTCTTTCTGTCTGCTTTTAAAAAAAGTTAAGTTTTAAACTTTTATAAGTTAACAATAACAAAATACATTTGCTTGCAAGTTTTGACTGTAAAAGTATTCATTTACTTTTAGATATTTTTGAGAGCAATTTTGAAAATATTTCTTTTTACTTTCTCGTTGCTAGTAATTACTGGAAAGTTATTGAACACAGCTAATGAAAACTGAAAATAAAATAGTTTTAGTATCTAAATCGCATTCTTATGTCATAAGAATAATTAAAGAAATAGTTTTAGTTATTGCTGATAGATGGCAGCGTATTAGATAATACTGGTTTTCACTGAGAATCATTTTTAAAAAATATTACAAAAACTAAAGTTGCATTTATTTGCAATAAGTGGGTAAGGCCAATTTTGCACTCATACCCTCATTTATAGCATATGTTGCAACAATCTATTGTTGCATGTAATCTAAATTAACTTAAGCATTCCTCATTATAAAGCAATAATCATATGGTGGCTTCATATTTCTGATATACCACCCAGTTATTTATCAGATTCTTCTTAAGCAAAAGAAGCCCTGTGGTTTTTTCTAACGTCTCAAAAGTCCCATCAGACCTCCTTTTTTACGAATTTCCTATTTGAGACGGTTAGTTTAAGGAATATATGGGGTTGTATGATTTGTGCGGGATAGGGGTTAGTACACACGTAATAAAAAACAGCCATAGCGATAGGATCTCCTGAGAAAAGATAGCGTTGATGCTTTTGGTCCTTAGATGCCAAAATAAAAAAAAATATATCAATGCTGGTTTTAAAAAGTTTGAAGGCCAATTTCTTTTTTTTCAATTGCCACTTTATCCTTTATAGCATTTGGCATGCGAGTAATACCATACACACAAAAAATTATCTAAGTGAACTTTACTTAAATCAAGCCATAGCGGTGTCAAAAGTACGGTGAGTACGGGTTTTCTTAAATCAAGTACGAAATTTCTTACTCCAAGTAAAATTTTTCAAGTACGAATTTCTTACTTTTAGCCACAATTAAGCCAATAAAGGATTGATTTAAGTTCGGAACCGTACTTGATGTAAGCGTGAAAAAGATTGATTTAAGCCGTAAACTGGATTAATTCGAAAGTGAAATGTCATTTTTTTGACTTATGGAGCTTTATTAAAGAAGAAGAATTTTATATTTTATTATTATTTTATAATTAATTTATAATTTAAAAATTTAATTTTTTGTATTTACCGAAGCTGAGATTCGAACCAGGGATTTCTGTGTTGCAGCACAAGCGCGTTACCTCTAGGCCACCAAGAAACTTTGTTTTCAAATGTAAAATAATATATTAAAACAGCAAGCTTTTTTCTGCTTGATTTGTTGAAGCAATCCGAATAGGCTTGATTTAAGAAAATGTAAGTAAGGATTGTACTTAAAAAGATTTTGGATAAATTTAAGAATAAAATTCTTGATTTTAGAAAGCGAGTTTTCTTTCTGTGTAGAGACCTTATTTACCTGTCAAAATTAGCATCATTATATATCGTCACAGAAAATGCAAAACGCCCTATTAAACACACAATTTAAAGTTGGCTTTTTATCAATTGTAGCCTTATAATATTTACGTCATCTCTTAAAATTCTTTTTTTCCAGCAGAT
This sequence comes from Melanophora roralis, assembly GCA_963583895.1. Taxonomy (NCBI): domain Eukaryota; kingdom Metazoa; phylum Arthropoda; class Insecta; order Diptera; family Rhinophoridae; genus Melanophora; species Melanophora roralis. Next base: position 66,133,515 of record OY757190.1, on the reverse strand, counting down.
CCTTTTTAACTCACTGATCTTTTTTAACTCACATATATGACAAAAATTTGTGTTAACTGCAAATATTTATTTTTTTAAAACAAAAATAGTTTTCTCTCCTAAAAATTGTTTAAATGTTAGATAGGGTGTTTTGCATTTTTTGTGACGATATATGTACTTTATTAAAGTCTTAAACCAATATATTTTCTGAATTCTATAAGACAGGGTTAATCGATTATCACTTGTCCCTAAAACGCTTTTGCTTTTTGTATATGGCTATAAATTTCCATCAAACAACAAATATAGTTTCATGATCGGTGTAACGATGTGTACAGGGACCTACATTACGAAGTCGTTCAAAAAATTCTTATAATACTTACAAAAACTAACGCCAATAGATACAATAAGCAAATTTTTATTAAATAAAACACATTTGTTCTTAATTTTAAAAATTTACATCAATAAATAATTCAAACGCTATGTACTTGGCTTGCAGTTAGGTATAATCTGGGTAAAAAAGAGCCTTTTCCGAACTTCATGGCTATTTGGAGCATTGTAGACACGTTTTAATTGCATTAGCGTTCAAACAAAACCTGTCTGACTTATATTGACTACATTTTTTGCGAATATTGTAGGTAAAAATTTTGGATTACCTGAAAGGTAAAAGCAAAAAAAAAAGTTTTTTTCCTATATTTAATACCGAAAAAGAGAAAAAAAAAAGATTTTTTTTTATAAAATGTAAATATATATAATTAATGGAATCTTGGGTACAATATTGCTGAATTTAGTTAAGCGGTGTTTTCAAATTAAATTGTGGTTTTGAAAGAAAACCAATGACACCATTTTTTGATTGGTCATTTCCGGAACTTTTGGGGATTTAAAAAGAGAATGGTTTCCAATCTTACCAACTGAGCTTAAGGTTTTTTCTTCCCTTTGTTTATAGAATCGAACTTATACCAGCCCCACTGTTTTCACTTTGCGCAATGTAATTAACTAACAGTTATATATTGGTTTTTCTTAAGTAAGCAGTAAATTAATTTTAATGATTAATTTAAGTAAACTGTAGATATACATATACATATGTACATATGAATATAAACTAAACATATTTGAAAACTACTTCATAAGATTCTTACGCAATTTTAGTTTTGGTCAATAACTTTCCAGCAAATACTAGCAACGAGAGAGTAAAAAGAACTATTTTAAAATTGCTCCCAAAAGTATTTATTTAAAATAAAATGAGCACTTTTACAGCAAAAACTTGCAAGAAATGTAATTTGTTATTGTTAATTTATTTTATTAATTTTTTTATGAAAGCATAATGTCAGAAAGACTGTTTAAATAATTTCTGATAGTAAAATTTTTACTAATAGAAACTATCAGAAACATTTTTGTTTCTAAACATATTACGCACTTTTTTGACACTCTAGTTGCTAGTTTTTTGTGTACGTGAACACTTACTAGCAATTATTATCGAAAATTATTGATAATTTTCTGTAAATTAACACACCTTTACAATACGTGTCAGCCTTTAATTTTTTTTGCGTGCCTTCAATTACTCCTGTGAGTAAAAAGAGTTTTCCTTCTAATCATAAAAATATTTGTGAATTAAATTTATATGCAATTTTTGCATTTATTGTGTTCTTACCGGCGAGTTAGGCTTTGTGTACTCCTTAGCATATTTATTAAAAGTTTGTCTATTTGTTTTTGTAAGTAAATAAAATAAATAAATAAAATAAAAAAATAAGTATTAAATTTAATTAACAGAAGCCATAAAAATCGGGTGCTAACTCCTTTTTTCAAGGAAAACATAATATATATTAACAAAAACCAAAGTACGTGATACTTTTAATATAAATTCCAGTTTTAATGTAACTAAATAAATATAATGCTTTCCAAAAACTCTTAAAAATGTTCCTTACTTCTGTGTTTGACAATCATTTTATACACTTTACAACTTCTTATACAATATTGATCGCTCGTGGTAGTTGCAAACAAAAACAAAATTTGTAAATGATAATCGATGTTAAAAAAGTAAATAAGTTGAAAGAAAATTAAAAAAATTAAATTAATGAAAGTCTACAAGAAATATTTTTGTTGAAATATATTTGAGCAAATCAAACTAAAATAAATTATTTTTTTTCATATATTTTCACAATTGAAAGATATATAAATATAAACGCTTAGCGATTTTTCAAGTATTTTTAAGTTTATTTTAAGCAACTTTTTTCAACTTTTAACATTTAATTTTAAATGCACAAAACGAAGTCCCTTTTTAAGGAAAGAAAAAAATATTTGTTTTTCAATAAAACTTCAATAAAACGGCAACTACAATGCAAACGTACATGTGTAAAAAATTCTTTTTCATTGGATCTTAAGTAATAAAAAATGTCTTGAATTAAAAAAAAATATCGTTTAACAGTTTCGAAAAAATAAAATTTGTTTAAAATATTTTTGCAAGACTTTTATTTCAATAAAGTCCTTTTATTTCAAATAAGTCCTTATATGCCTGCTAACATTGATAAGTAAAAATGAAATCATTACGCATAATATAATTTAAACTGGCTAAATTATGCTTAGAATCACACCACGGTTAGCAGTGAAAATAACAATTAACAAATTTGTTTTTTCTGCGTGCGTAGTATTTCTCTCTTTCTCTTCTGCGTCTATTTTTAATAAATTGTTGCTTTCAAGTGACACTTTTTTTTTCTATATGACACATAACTTATTATGAGGTTACATAAGGAAATGAAAGGAGTTCGGTTAGATGTGTGTCTTTTTATACCCTTCACATAGTGATAGGGTATATATTAGAGGTCTGCTTGACTACACCCAAATGCCGTTTAAATACATTCGTTTATTTTTCAACCACATAGTGTTTTTCATTCAATGTTAAACAAACTAAATGAATGAACCCACAAGCGAAAGCAAATAAAAAACAACTTCAACCGAAAACAAAATATTACCCATACATTCATATAAATAAATACTGAAAAGAATGTGTGAATATTGCTGTATGATTGGTGTAAAAAATTATTATTCAGCGCATTCATTTGTGCTTGAAAATTTATCGTTATTGTTGTTGTTAAACATTCATTAACTTCAAAAAACACCTGAATGTTTTTATAAAAACTCTAACTGTAATGAGACTTTGCTATGTTTTTGTATTTTCAAGTGTGTTTTATACACATTTAAAACGAAAACTGTAAAATGAATGTTTTTTCTTGTATCATTGAGTGTAACACACAATACATTCTTTCTTGTGTTGTTACTGGCTTAACTTTATTTATCTCCCATAGAATGAAAAATGTTTGAATGAATATTGTTTTTGTTGTGTATAGGCAAATAAATGAATATAGTCATGCAGATGTCTAGTATATATCACTTTGTCATTCCGTTTGTAATTTCTTTATTATTCATTTGCGACCCCATAAAGTACATATATTCTGGATCCTTATAGATAGGGAAGTTGAAATAGCCATGCCCGTCTGTCCGTCTGTGCGTCCGTCTGTCTGTCTGTCTGTCTGTCTGTCTGTCTGTCCGTCTGTTGAAATCAAGTTTCCGGAGTCAAATAAAAAGATACAGACCAGTTAATGGTGTCAAACTATTGGAAATATCCCGCTAACAATCGCTATTTAAAATCAGCAAAATCGGTTCACTATTGACCGAGATATAAGCGAAAACCCAGAGTAACCCATTTTTTTTAGGACAAAATCCGTGCATATATCCCTATATATCTCAGTAAGTATAATCACTCTTGCCACAAAACTTGGCACGGATACTCCTAAAGAAGGGACCTAAATAATGGAAAAAGTTTTTTCCGATAGGACCAGGGGAAGGGGTATTTTTCCTACAATTGCACAAATTTGGTGAAATATTTTATGCGCTATATCTCGGAAACTATCACAGCTATCGACATAAAATGTTCTACAAAAATTAATTGTACGCAAAGATCTACACTTTAAAGAAAAAATTTTTTGAGTGGGGGCAAAAAATGGGGTAGCTCCCATACAAATCGACAATTGTTATGAAATATTCGATACGCTATATCTCGGAAACTGTAACAGATATCGACTTGAAATGTTCTACAAAAAGTGATTGTACGCAAAGATCTACACTTCAAAGAAAATTTTTTTGAGCGGGGGCAAAAAAAGGGGTAGCTCCCATACAAATCGACAATTATTATAAAATATTCGATACGCTATATCTCGTAAACTATAACAGCTATCGACTTAAAATGTTTTACAAAAATTAATTGTACCTTAAGGGCTACACTTTAAAAAAAAAATTTTTTGTGAGGGGGGCAAAAAAAGGGGTAGCTCCCATACATATTAATGATTTGTATGAAATTTCCGATACGCTATATCTCGGAAACTATAACAGATATCGAAATGAAATGTTCTACATAAAGTAATTGGGCAATAAGGGCTACGTCTTAAAGAAAAAATTTTTTAGGTGGGGGCAAAAAAAGGGGTAGCTCCCATACAAATTAACGATTTTTATGAAATATTCGATACGCTATATCTCGGAAACTATGAAAGATATCGAAATGAAATGTTCTACAAAAAGTAATTGGGCAGGAATGCCTACGCTTTAAAGAAAAAATTTTTTGAAAGGGGGCAAAAAAGGGGTAGCTCCCATACAAATCGACAATTATTATAAAATATTCGATACGCTATATCTCGGAAACTATAAAAGATATCGAAACGAAATGTTCTGCAAAAAGTAATTGGGCAGGAATGCCTACGCTTAAAAGAAAAAAATTTTTGAGTGGGGGCAAAAAAGGGGTAGCTCCCATACATATTAACAATTTTTGTTAAATTTTCGATATGCTTTATCTTGGAAACTATAAAATATATCGAAATCAAATGTTCTACAAAAAGTGATTGGACATCAAGGGCTACGCTCTGAAGAAAAACATTTTCGGATGGGGGGTGAAGAAGGGGTAGCTCCCATACAAATTAACAATTTTTATAAAATTTTCGATACGCTACTTCTGGAAAACTATTACAGCTATCGACTTCGAATATTCTACAAAAAGTAATAATCAAATAATTCATACATTTTGGAGAAAAAGTTGGAGAAGAGCAGGGGGACTAGAACATTTGACAAGTTTTATTAACCTTTAAATATGAATAATGTCGAAAACTTTTAAAACTCTTGACCTCAAACTTTCCTCATCTATTTATATTATTCATACGAACGTTAAAATTTTGTATATTTTTCTATGAACTTTAAAACTCACACAAGGATTTTTATTATATTATTTGCAGTACGAAATTACTCGGCTGGGTATATTTAAAGACCAATGTGAAGGGTATATAAGATTCGGCACAGCCGAATATAGCGCTCTTACTTGTTTATTTTACTGTTTGTTGAATAAGAAGAGCCATTTGCGGTCACAAAAATTAATGCCTTTGACATTTGATTAGAAATCTTCTGTCGAGTTAGTCTCAATACATTTCGGTACACTCAGATAATATGATTGAGATGAATTGAGCTTTGCTATTGTTTAATATTTCAAAAGCAATTTTATCAAAATATGTAGAGGCATTTGCAAATAAAAAATATATTTATTATTAATGTCTATTATAACAATAGGTGTGTTCATTTACAGAAAATTATCACTTATTTTCGATAATTGTTACTAGTCAGTGTTCACATGCACAAAAAAATAGCAACTAGAGAGCCAAAAAAGAGCGTAATGTGTTTAGAAACAAAAATGTTTCTGATAATTTCTACTAGTAAAAATTTTACTATCAAAAATAATTCAAACAGTCTTTCTGTCATTATGCTTTGAAAAAAAATAAAGTTTTAAATTTTTATAAGTTTACAATAACAAAATACCTTTGCTTGCAAGGTTTGACTGTAAAAGTGTTCATTTACTTTTAAATATTTTTGAGAGCAATTTTAAAAATATTTCTTTTTACTCTCCCGTTGCTAGTAATTACTGAAAAGTTATTGAACACAACTAATATTACAACTGAACTTATTAATCGAATTTACTCTTTTTATATGATGAAATAAATTTTACTAAAAAAATGTATGTTTTTTCTTTCGTTTTCTCAAAAACCAACATTTAGCAAAACAAAACATACATATGTGAACATTTATACATAATTCTAAGTATAAATATTTATAAACTATTTGTTATTAAAAAAAGCTACTGTTATATTTTTTTAAATTAAATAATGAAAAAAATAATATAGTAAAAAAAACACTTTAAGGTTGTTGCCTATACTCAAAATTTGTATTCTTAAATTACCTACATACTTTTATTGTACTTAATAATAATTTTGGCATTTGGTAATTCTTTTAACTGAACTGAAATAAAAATAAAAAAAAAACTACTTAACAAACAAAGCATTTGTGTTGCCAATCATTTAAACTAAATATGCATATTTCAACAGTTATCATATATCAAAAATTTCACTAAAGGTACAATTTGCTTTAGGCTTCTCCATAAAGCCTAGTATCGAAATATCACGAAACTCGCATATTACGTATACGCACCACAGTACACATAATAATATCTTGGGATCTTTGCAAAATGACCCCAAAACGCTTAATAAAAAATGTCCCCAATGAAAAAATTTTCCTAAAGCAAAAATGAAAATTTTCCCAAAATTTTTGCGTTGAAAACAACAAGACGAAAATACAATAAAAAATGGAAATAAAACTAATTTTATTTAATTATCGTACAAAAATGATGTTTTGCATTATTTTTAATTAAATTAAAGATAATTTTAAAGCTTTATCCATACAAAAAACGAGCATTTCAATAAAAACCAAGAAAAGTGGATGAAAACTAAATTAGAAAATTGAATTTTGTATGTATTTAAGGACTTACATGATGAATATTTTCATTAAATTACTTAAATGAAGCTTTTGATTTTGGACAAAAGAGGTAAAGAAAAGCCTATTTTCCCCAACATCCCACGTCTAGCAACATACATATTCAAGGAAGTAATTTCAGAAAAATTTTATCGTGTAAGTCTGGAATTTCTGTTTAAGATCGAAAAATCACATAAAAGTTTGTCACTGTACGTATACGTAATGCATAATCGGTGTATTGGATATTACGTATACGTACCACAGTTCTTATAATAATAGGTGTGTTCATTTACAGAAAATTATCACTAATTTTCGATAATTATTACTAGTCAGTGTTCACACACACACAAAATTAGCAGCTAGAGAGCCAAAAAAATGGTTCTGATAATTTCTACTAGTAAAAATTTTACTATCAGAAATTATTCAAACAGTCTTTCTGTCATTATGCTTTGAAAAAAAATTTAAGTTTTAAATTTTTATAAGTTTACAATAACAAATTACATTTGCTTGCAAGTTTTGACTGTAAAAGTATTCATTTACTTTTAAATATTTTTGAGAGCAATTTTGAAAATATTTCTTTTTACTTTCTCGTTGTAATTACTGGAAAGTTATTGAACACAACGAATATCTTCGACTCAATGCGAAATGGCTCCAAAACGGTAAATGCAAAATGGCCGCGATTTAAAAAATTAAAAATCAATCAAAATTAATTTTATTAGATAAGCGAAATAAAAAATGGCAAAATAAAAAATGTCCCTAAAGTGAAAATGAATAATGGCCCCAAATTTTTTTGTTGAAAACAACAACAGGCAATTTTAAAAGCTTAATTACGCGAAACCCATTTAGACATGTCTTTAAGGAATGAGTGTTTGCATTCTGCTCTTACAAAAAGTCTTAAAAACAGCCGTCCTTCGGTCGGGCGCAATGCATTTAAACTCTGATGGATTAGAACCGTCGGCTTTGCTTAAACCTTTGCCAAGACGTAAATACTTAAAACTGCTGTGTTCGCTGGCTTTGTCTCTAGCCAAATACTACAGCAAAGCTAGCGCAAATAGGTCAACATTCAATATTCACGCGGCGAATATTCTTTCTTTCACTTATATCATTTCTGCGAGATATTATATACCCAATGTGAGAATTAATTTCGATTTATTTTAGTTTGTTTGGATATTTATGAAAAACATTTTATGAAACGTACGTAAGCATTTATTTAAACCAAACAAGCACACACAAAACCAAACATACATTTCATTTAAAGTAAAATATATAGCAATGCTTAAATCAAATTACTTATTTTATATATCAAACACATGAGGTGACACCATGTGTCAATGTTTTATTTATGGTTGGCAATTCATGAAAAGTTCCCACCGACACCAAAGCAGTCAGCTTAGACGAAAATGCGTTGTGCCAAACTTTATTAAACGCCTTAGAAATATCAACAGCCACCACTTTACTTTTGCTAAAATTATGAATGAAGATACACCAGTTTTCTGTTAGAATGGCCAATAGTTCCCCCGTAGAACGTCCTCATCAAAAGCCGTATTGTGGTCGCTTAATAAACCGTTAGACTCTACACAGTTGACAAGGTGAAAATTAGTCATACCTTAAATAGCCTTGGAGAGATGAACAAGTAGCTATCCGGCGGTAGTTTTCAGGGTTTTCCGCCTTTCCCTTTTTGGACAAAACATTATTTCAGCATATAGGGAATACCTCGGTATCGTATATACTGCCAAAAAGGCTAGTTTATGGACGCACCAGTGTCGAAGAGCATTGTGCTAAGACCAGTGCTGGTATACAATGTGGTTTAGGATACCTTCTTTGTTGAAATTCAGAAAAATCGTTTTAACTGCACAAGCTCGAAAGAATATGCCAGGCATAATCCAATGCACGCGTTCAATCTCGGGCGTGGTTGGTCGCTTTTCGGCAAGTATGAATTGCTTGCAAATGTTTCAGTAAAAAAGATAGCTTTATCAACCGGTTCAGTGATCAATGAGTAATATTTTAATAGCGCAGGGACTGAAGAACCAGCTTTATTCCTTACTTTTTGAACAAATGACCAGAAGCTCTCACTACCTTTGGGGGCAGCAAGAACCTGGGCACGCAGATGCTGCTCAAATAGAGCCTTCCCACATGTGAGAACTTTTGCACACAATTTGAGTAGCGGATCAGTATCGTCGTTCATGCTAAGGTTCAAGTATATGTGACTTATCCAAACGCCACGACCATAACCGGTGCCATAAAAAACTCAATTGGTTTTTATGGTTGCGGTTATGGCGTAACGATAAGTCATCTATTATCAAATACAGTGTGGCCCATAACTTCAGGACCTGACTGCAGTTCTGCAAGCCTGATTAAACCAAGACTTCTATCCAGGTCTGCTTCTTAGCTGAATAAAGGATTTTGTTCCGAGAAAAATTATACTCTCAATCATTTTCGCCATGGCATTCATATCATTGTCCAAGGTGCATAGCTTCCAGTAAAATTGCCGAAAAAAGTCGTTGAGATCTACTCAACGAGCCTTTTCTTAAATAAAAATTGAACGCATCTAGGCTGTAGTCAAAACGTTGTAAAGTCCGAAAAACAAAAAGGAGGTAGAGATGGTTCAATGGCCCGAGTTGCTAAGAGGTGCAAAAACATTTACTTCGTACTTTTCGGGGTAAAGGGTAAGAAAAACTTTGAGAGTTATATTTTGGTGCCCTTTAACACACGAGATGTGTATTGGATCAATCGCTTATTACAAGAAATGATTGACCGCGGCAAATATCTTACTATAGCGGCATCCCGGAGTCATATGGCCAAAATGGCGGAGAGCCAAGAAGAACTGTCAACGTTGAAATCCCCAGCAACATTGATTTCATTGTTCAGACAATATTCAAGGATTCTGGTTACGACTATAGTGCGCCTTCCCGCATTTGGACTTCTGTAAAGAAATCCGAAGTACAGAGTGTAAGACCTGATTTTGAATTCAGCCCAAAAATAGCTGGCCCTGGTACAGAATGTCTGATCGAATATACATCGCAATGCCCCGATGACGAAAGAAGAGTAATATAAGGTGATACTTAGGTATAAGAAAATCCTGGGGGCCAGCATTTTTAAACACCTGCGTTTCACAAAGCGCAAAAACATGCGGCCAATAGAAATATATATGAGCATATACAGAGAAAGAAATTCGTTCTTAGTCCATGTATGAAAATAAAGAAAAACCGCAGATCAAAAAATAGAGAACAACGATATAAATAACTGCTAACTAGGCTGGATAACAGTCAGAGCTTTACTTTCACCGCTGTGCGGTTACACAGCAATTTATACCATTTGGTTAAATCAACAGAGAAACGGATAAATGCGTAAACTACAAAGAACCAAAAAATCCCTGTTGAAATGACGCGTTGGAGTTTGAAAAACAAATTTTTAGAGTTTTTTTTTAAATCGGTTATTAAGTTTATTGTTTTTTTTTTTTATAAAATTATTAAGTTAAACATTATTTATTTTATTTATTTTTTTTTAACTTACTTTGCAATAATATTTTTAAAATATCATATTGAAATTATGATCCAGATCAAATGCTCATTTTAATACCAAAACAAAGAAAAGTAAAAAGAACCCTCAACGAGTTGAAAAAATATTAAATGTACTGAAAGTAAAAATAAATAAAAAAAGTTTGGGTGGAAATGTCCGCAACATTATCCGCTCAAAAACTTATTTAAAACAAAGAAACTAAATAAATCATATAAAGTTTTCAGGAATATAACACATTATGTTTTAGATAAAAAAAAAGTGTTGTCAAGGGAATTCTAATACAAAAAGAATAGTGTATTTGGAAAATTTAAACGTTGCCCTAACTTACAATATAAAAATGTTTTGTTAACCTTTTTCGATAACATGTAAGTTAAGTAGGTTTAGCTGGTTTCGAAAATGCATTCTACTCGACTAGTATCGGTAAGTTTATTTCCAAATAAACGAAAAATATTAATTTCTTCTACTTAAAGTAAATTGAATAATGAACTTAACCCATAATTAAAAACAAAATTTATTTTAGATTAAATATGATTTTTTTCTAATCCTACTTTTGGACAACAATTTGATCGATATATAAATGGCATCCAGTGTTTAATTGTTAATTTTACTAAACGTCCACTATTAATTAATTCTTATACTTTTTACAACAACAGCAAAAACAAAAACAACTCCTTAACAAATAGTCAAATAGTAAATGGAAATAATGAAAGTTGTTTGTGTTCATTCATTGTTTTATTTTATTTATTTGTGTCCGTGTCACTTGCAGAGCTTTGTATTTTCAAATCTAAAGTAGAATTTGAACTTTAAATAAAAAAAAAACCAACAAAAATTACAGCAAACAATTAAGTGGTTAAAAGTTTCAACAAGTTGAAGCAGTAGTCGCATTTATAATTAAAAAAAAAACAAAAATTTTTTTAAAACGAATACTGCAAATATATTTGTACATACTAAGTTTTCTTATATTTTCTATTATTTTTTAGAAAACTTAACACAAAGATGTCTGGCAACTCAACAAGTGGCAGGAAAGCGCAGTGAAATACCTTCGGGTAAGTTGGACCAAATACGATTATGATTTACAATTAAGTTAATATTATTCAAAACGAAAGAGCAATTAACAAAGAATGATTCATACTTTTAGAATTTGACAAAAGTCAACGAAAACTTGATCAATATTATACAGAAACCCCTACATGTTTTGGTTGCAAGTAAACTTCTATTTAACCAACAAAAAAAGTTTTTGTAAATATTTATAAGTATTTTATAACAGTCAAGCCCAAAATAATTAATTGTTACATAACAAATTTGTGCTGTTGTGTTTTAGAAATTTGTATTTTAAAAATAATAAAAATTTTACTACGATAAGATTGTTTATATGTTTTATTCAGAGGTTTTCTCAATTGTATTAAATTTATTTGGTTTGATGTTGATCAAGTATGTCTATGTGCATTTCAGAAAATTTATTTTAAATTTTAAGACAAGTGCTATATTATGTGTATCAGCACAATAAGTTAAATATTAGCTGATGTATATATAAGCTCCTTTTTTTAATACAAACCATATGCATATAAATATTGCTATATATCACAAAACTATGGCCACTGCTACCACTGTGCTTGGAGGGAAGAGTTTTAGGGAAGGTAACTAATTTGGCGAAGAGATTTTTTAAGTGGATGCACGGCAGTAGTAGCAAGTATGCAAACAGGTCAATTAAAAAAAATTTTGATACGTTATACCTCGAAAATAGTTAAAGCTATCGGCTTTAAATCTTAAGTAGATATTCTTAGTTCTAAAATTAAGTCAAAACAAAGAAGAGTGGATGCTTTAATACACACGGTCTAGTTTCAATATGTTTTTTACAAAAATTTGTTTTTTTTTCTAGCCCAAACTGCTTAGCTTTTTTTGAAAATGTTTTAGACATATATATTTTCCCGCACTAAGGATCGAATAACCTTTTATAAGAGGCTGATGAACTTAAACTTTTTAAACTATGTGCTAGTTATTAATTTATCAATATAAATAGAAAGCCCAACGTTTTATGAAAAATTTTGTGAACGAATATATCTACTGTTGTAAGCCAGTGATTTTAAATGTATTTGGCAACTCTGTAAATATTACATCCCACTTTTCCCTTTTATACCATGTTCAAACATACATTATAAATTGAGACCATTTAAAGTAAATTGAGCAATTAAATTTTCTGCTCACACTTAATTAGCATATGACAACTAAAAAATATAGGTTTAATTTTTAAAGTAAAAATTTGTGTGCAATTTAAAAAAAAATAGATAAAAACTTAAATTTGAAAAGAAACGTTACTAGTTTTTAACAATCTTTTACTATTTATTGGCATTTAATTGAAAAAATCTTCTTGCACATTGCTTAAAATAAATTTTATTTTATTTTATCATACATATTAAAAGCTTTTCTACTAACTTGACACAGTTCTTATTAAATAAGCAAGTTTGCATGTCGAGCTTAACTTAATTAGTAAAGCAATTCACTACTAATTTCTCAATTTATTATTTGAGATCTTGTATAGTAAACTGAGCTCAATTTAGGCCTTTATTGCGTAATTACGAAAAACTACTAGAATTTATAAATAAATTTTTTCCTCTTCTTTTAATTATTTTCATTTTATGTTTGCCACTCTGCTATGTCTCATCATCAGGAGGCTTTCTTCAAGTAGTGCCCTGCAAATAACGCGACTAGATCATACATACGCGTATGGGCTAATCCATAAAGAGAAAGAAACCAAAAACTAATTTACAAACCAAACACCACTACTTAAAAAAAATTCCTGATGAAGCCATACAGCGAATTGGCAAAGCATTAAATTTCTTACATAAAAGTTTAACATAAATAAATTTATTAATTTTCAAATAGAAAGCTTTAAAGAAAAACTTTTTAATTAAAACATATAGCCCGACCAAAGGTTACGGCCTGCTCATGACCCGTGCGGGTCCCAGCTGGCTAGCGTATCTCTACCTCAGAAGTTCTAACCCTATTATTGGGTTTATGGTCATCACATTAAAAAAAAATCAGGAACAATACTTACTTACACACGAACACAAACACATACCCACCCTACCATGTCGTAGCCGCCTCCCCTACAGTAAATCCTACGACCGTATTCCCACCCTATCACTCGCTTCACTTCCCACTCATCCATTGCCATCACCTTAAAGAAACTTTAATCATTCATATAATTCCTTTTATTAATAAAACAAAACTAATTTAAACAATTAACAATAACTTACTTTAAATATATATGTATATAATATTTAAATATAAACAAAAACACCAACTAGGTTCGGAGTTCGGAAAAATTTGGGGTTCGGTTCATGTTCGGAGCTCAACTTTTTAACCGTACGCTGACAAAAAATTTTTGAAAATCAATTTTCTACACAAAAAAATAATAAGATTCTATTACAAAAAGAAATTCAGACGTGTGTTCAAGGGGGGAGGAAATTTCCCAAACGATCAAAACTTCATATTAAATTTAATAAATAAAAATATTAGCAGCCTTGAACAAACGTTTCATATATTTTATTAAACAAATGTATTGCATATTCAAAGATACTGCTTTTGGAAAAATGCTTTTGAAGACACAAGAAAACTTCCGTTTTGAGGTGAGAAATCACGTCAATAAGAAATTAAAAATCGAGAACGTTTTTTGTCTTTTAAAAAAACTAAAATTTTCCTCGGAAGGCATAATATACCTTCTAAAAATACAAGTTTGCACGGTATTTTTCGTTAACTTCTGCAATTTTTTTATTAATAATAACCAGCACTAAGGGGATGGCCCCTACACATGCATTGCATTGTGTTGGTATAAGGAAAATAGGTTATGGGAAGGAGGATAAAGGCAGTAGTATTTGTGGACATTTGATTTAAATTTCTCGATATTTACTGTGACAGGAAATACAACACTAAGGAGTTTATTCCACATACGAACTGTGCGACCGAAGAAGGAATTCTCCCTGTAATGAGTGGTGCGATTCACTGGCCAGTCGACTACGTATTGGTGTGCACTTCCAGAAAAACGTGTATCACGCAAAAAGTTCCGGGTTTCGGGAACAAGTTCCCTGAATTTCTCAGAGCGCATTCCATTATAGTATCGATAGAACAGCGAAACACACCCCACATCACGACGGTGTCCGAGTGAATCAAGACGATTAGATACCACAACGTCGCCGATGAGTATCTTCGCTCGTTCCTGTACGCGGTCAAGTAGCCCCAAAATAGACTTTGGGGTACCAGCCCATACATGAGAGTTGTATTTCATTTGCGATTTTGTATAGATGCTGGAGACAAAATTTTAGGCCATCGTTTCCAGGTTTTCCCTTTAGATGATTCATATATATCGAAAATAAATCAAAATGATTTAAATAAAAGTTTCCATAATCTTATTTTAGAAAATATACTTAAAAATATTTATGACAGTAAATATTATTCGATTATTTAAAACGAAACTACTGATTAATCAGGGAAAAACCAAACTTCTTCAGCTTTAAGGTATTTTAACATAAACGAAAATTAGCAAAAAAGAATTTATCGGCTTTATCGACGCATTTAAAGAGGCTTTAAATGATATTGGTGATGGCGTCAAAATATCAATTAATGAGAACACACTATTATCAGTAGTTTAAAGAGCTTTGAAAAATATGATTTTGATTTAGAAACGCTTTGCTATTCCCATTGACTTACCCACTCAATATCGAAAGGCAACAAGGTACCAATAATACAAAAAGTTGTATCGTTTGTTAAAAAACCAGCAAGTTTTTTTTTAAAAACATTATTCTAAGTGTAATGCAGTTTTTTTGAAATACCCAGGTACAAAGTTGTCTCCAATATGCGAAACACTATGGGTGGATCGCCATTATTCAATTTTACAATTTGCGGCAATAATAAAGCAAATAATAGAGACAGTGGAGAAGATACCCGATTACAAAGATAGGGATACGTCTTTAAAAGTCTTATTATTAAGAAATTCTCTTAGCCTTTCTTATTTATTTGTGGATTAAATATTCCACTATCGCACAGCCGCCTAGTGTTATTCACAAATGCGGAATAGAGATTTACAAAAAGCATTATCTTTTATAAAAACCCTGATAATGTGTCTTGAAACTAAAAGTAATGAAACCTTAACAGAATTTAAAACTATTTTTTAAGAAGCAAAAAATATTTTAGATTTCAAAGAAAAAATCATTTTAAAGATTTCAAAATATATAACCCCATCAAGCGATACATATCCTTAATTGAATCTTACAAGACTTATAAATACGTTTCTCAAAGGACGTCCTTTATTTTTTTAACATCCCTCAACTTTTGCCTCAGATTGTTAACACATTTTGTGATTTAGAAATATTATTTCCACAATTTAAAAAAATGGATAACAAAAACTGCTTATATCGGAATTTTAGGCTGAAATTTTGCTTTGGAAACAAAAATGGAAAATTTTTAAAGACGAACCAGAAAGTTTTAGCAAGATGTGTCCCAGATATTTACGAAAAATATTCCTCCTTTTTGTTTTAATGCCGGCCACTCTTTGCCGTATTAAAGTATGGCTGAGACCAACCATGACAAAGGACAGGTTTAACAGATTACCATTGTTACATGGACATAAAATTAAAATTGACTCATATGTCGTGCTTAACATATTTGCTTTAAAAGTAACCCATAAACTATTAATTTAACAAATGTATGTTTTTTTTGCCTTTTATGTAATTATAATTATTTGAAATCAATTTAACCTTTTTGTTGATTTTTAGTTTTAATAAACCCCTAAATGTTAGTTTTTCAATTGTGTGCTTCGTGCCCAAGAGAAAGTTTGGTTAATATTCTCCGTTTTTATTGTGCCCCGTGTTTTTTCTACTGTGGAATGGGTGTAAACAGTACGAAAAATATAAAATGTTAGGATTTTTTTGGGAATAAAAATATATATTTTTTCTATTTATATCGTAGCTTGGAATAAAAGTCGACATTAAATCAAGTAGTAACTTGAATGACAACATTTGACTATTCGCTTTAATAATGACATCAAAATACTCAAATACACTAAAAATTTTCATGTTTTTATTGTTATAGTATTTGTAGCAGTATTGGATAAACCTGCTCAATGTGCCTTGCAGAAATCAATATAAACCAATTATAAAAATCCAAAAATATAATCCTAAGACAAGTGTTTAGGCATGTGACCCAGTCAGTGTCTCTTTTTTTAATTTAAATATATATTATTTCACATTATTTCGGCAATAATTTAATTTTATTCAAAGCCTTTTCTCTTGAATTTTATTTTAAAACAAAATGCGTTTAAAGAATTCCTTAACAAAACTTTTAAAATTTTGGCAAACTATTCCAATAAACAAGAAAGATTGGACAACTTAGACGAAATATTTTCTGTTAAGAAGTTTTTTTTTAATTTTGTTCATTATGGGTGCCTTTATCTATTGTACGAAGTTTAAGCACCATATTGCCTCTTTAAAAATACAATTTTATTTTATTTTTATTTATTTTTTGTATATTCAACTAAAACATTTCAAAATTAATTAATTAATTACACAAATGGCAGAAGCATTCACAGATAAAAGAGCTGCAACTTCAGTAACAATTAAAACACTCCATTCAACTTACTAAAAGCAACACAAAAACAACAACTAAAAATAAAAGATGTTTATTCTGTTTTAATAAAAACAAAATTGAATGAAATTCCTATTTATTTTGTCTCATCTTAAGTTACTAATGAAAATGGGATGAGAAGGAGAAGAAGAAAAAAAAAATGGCAAATACCAAAATACAATAGCAGCAACAGTAAATAGAGTAAATTAAAAGAAAATAATAGAGGGAGCAACGATTAAACAAGAAAGAACAATGAAAATACTACAGCAAAATCAATTTTATACGATAAACTTGGAACAAATTTTCAACACAACTTAATTACTTTGACACAATAAAAAGATGTGTAGGAAGTGAAATATTATGTAAATGTTATACAGCAATAGACACAGACACCGACAAGTGATTTTAAGTACAGTCCTTATAACGAATGAAAGTTAAGTTCGTACTTCTGTTTAAACTGTCACTGTTAGTCTCTTTAGCTTGTTTTTATTCTTTGAAGTTTAAGTAAAAAGAAAACTTATTTCTTCGGATTATTCCGATGTGTTACTTGGGAAGAAATCTTAGATTCGGGTAGAGAGAGGCCCGAGGTAGGTAGGTAAGAAGAGCATATCGGTGACAATATGTTGTCCATTGTGTTCCTTTGGGAAGCATAACAAAAGAAAAATTAAGAGTAACTAAGAAATAATAAAAAAGATATATCGAGAATGATTAATGGTAAAAAAAATGCAACGCTTGATATTCATGTATGGCCTTTACCGTACCCTAGGATCTCATAAAAGTCCAAGTCCGATAAGTAGTCCACAAAGTATTTTTCAAAGAATTGGCACAGTTTCCTGACAAGCGCCGAATCGGCAGATGGAACATTTAGATTGTCTTGATCATGTATGCGTCCTCACACAATTGGCAATTGACCTAGTTTTCACTTAACCGACTATGACCTCAATACCTCCAGCACCTTTACGCCCTTCTCCTGAAATGTCCCTTGACCCCTCCATAGAACTTGCACGCAAATTTTTCCGCTGGGAATAAACTGCTGTGATTGTCTAGTCTGAATGACTTTAGGATTCCCGCTTCCGTCCCAGAATCCACCTTAGCCTTATCAGTGTACATTAACGACCTGCTAAAGTCTTATTTAAGCTAACTCAAGAACCGCATAATTTTCTAATTCTTGTGTTGTTGTGCGGTTAAACTATTTAAGTGCTGTAATGTAGTGTAGCTGCCACAGTTTCTTTGACGCAATGTAGTGTAGTTAAGAATAAAGCACCACTCTTTATTCTTAACATGCACTGTTGTTGACGCAACTTATATACTGTCATGATGTGTGGTCGAAAAAAAATGACAACAAAACCTTGTTGTTTAACAACATTTTTAAAATATTATTTAGGATTTAATCCTAATTTTCTTGTATATTTATAGGGTGTGTTGTTGGTTAAGTTTGTCTATATGCATTTCATGGGTTCTTACACCAAATCATCAGTAGACTTCAACCCAAATTCTTAAAAAACCTCATGAATATTTTCAGTCTTTATATAATAACCTCAATAAACAAATTGAGAATTACTATAAGCAAACCAAAAAAGGCTAGTTTTTTTAAGAATTGGGATTAAATCCTAAATAATATTTTAAAAATATTGTTAAAAACAAATATAGTTATCTGATACATATGTTAATTTTTTTTTATTGTTGAACTAGTTGTTTTAATACAAATTTTTTAGTTTGGCTTAAGTTCATATAATTTCTTTTTATTAGAAGAAATAATTATTTTCCGTTAATGTTGAAAGAAACTTTTATTTGAAAAAAGCAGGTTTTTCTACCGATACTAGCCGAGTAGAATGCATTTTCGAAAGCAGCTACGCAATTTCATCATCAGTACTCTTTGAACGGTAGTAGTGGCTTTTGGTTGTAAACATAACCTATTTAACTTACATGTAACAGATAAAGGGAAACGAAATGACTGTTTTCCTTCTGTTTTATTTTGTAAGTTAGGACGAAGTTTACTTTCCACATACACTATGCTTTTTTGCATTTAAAGTCTCTTCGGCAACACTTGACTAACGGTCAAGCGATAACCATCTCTCAGATGGAATGAAACGCTTTTTGTTATTGTATATCATACAAAAAGGGGGTTAATCTTTTTTATTTCTTTTTTTGTCAACTACAAATGAACTGAAATTATTAAAGATCATTTTGCACCGTTCCATGTGTGAGTTATATGCTAATTTTTATTTATTGTTGAACTAATTGTTTTAATACAAATTTATTTGTTATTTGATACAGATAATAATTTTTATTTTTAAAACATTTATGTGGAATAATACTGACCACTTTCGAATAATTTATTTTACAGATATATCTTTTAAAGAACTCTCTTTTATGTATTTCAAAACCCTGTTATAAAAATATATTTTAACCAAAATCTTTTTTAGTGGTTTTGTATAAACAAGCAATGGCTTAATAAATTTAAAAATATATAATTTTTCAACGAAAAAATAAAATATATATTTTTACCTCTGATTTTCCCCTAAAAAAATGCAATTTTTCAATCGTCAAATCCTATATTTGCGTCCCAAAATCGTCAAAAAGACGATAAATCGTCAAATCTGGCAGCTATGCAACCATGACCTAAACTCAGATAAGATAACACAACCTTTAAATATATTAAAAGGTACTGAAAACTTAAGCTTTTAATACGTTTCAAAAATTTCGAAGATAAAAATGATGCTCCTGATACTCTAAGAAAGACTACCAAGCCATCTTCAACTTATTTAAAGCGATTACACTCAAATAAACTTTTAGTGTCATCGATTGAAAAGAACTACGTCTAATTTTTTAATATTTATGACCCCAAAATTTTAGCAAATCATGAAGGATGTAGCTTATCGCTAAACAGTTTCGAAACTTAAAAAACCTGAAAAAAATATTCTAGCATTCTTATGTTTCGGGTCATTATTGAGGGTATTGATTTTTACGTTGATCCATCAGTTTGTGCAGCAAAGGCTTTAAACTTTTATCTGTATCAAATATTTAAAATAGAAAAGGGTACTTTTAACCATTATTCTGTGTGGAGCTTATGCCTGGAGAAGGTCAATTGAAATAAATTAAAACACACCCTATAAAAGATTTTAAATTAACAATGCACCGTAAAAAATGTGCCATAAACCACAAAATAAGCTTCAAAGAGCACCCTATTTTTGATCTTGCTAAGCGTTCATATTAGCAAAAAATAATTTTTGTCCCTTCCCTTACAATTACCTTTCATTCAACAACTGACTATTTTTTGCTCGAGGTCGCTTTTTGTTTTTACAACAACTTCATAAATTTGTTATCGTGTTTGTTGTAGTTGTTACCGTGGCGACTTTACCATGGTCTGTGACATACAACTACAAAATACTGCAGTTTGCGTGGTTAAGGGGAACCCCACAATCTCCGGATCCACACTTAAAGTTGTGCATTATCACATACAACCCTGGCATGTTATTAACTCAAAGCCCTAAAAACTGTTACATACAATATTATAATATTGAGCAAGCTTTTCTCAGCATTCACAAAGACAGAAAAGAAACCTCGAACCAACTGTAGCAGCGTTTCCAGAATCTTTACGAAGAAAATAATCATTTGGAATTAACGAAAAATGTATTTAACCAAAAAAAAATCCTAATACAAATTTTTGCTTTTTAGTTTGGATTAAGTTTATTTAATTCCTTTTAATTAAAAGAAATAAATATTTTTCCGTTAATGTTGTAAGAAACTTTAATTTGAAAAAAAAGCTGAGTTTTCTACCGATACTAGCCGAGTAGAAAATGCATTCTACTCGGCTAGTATCGGGTGCTAGTTTCCTTTTATTTTAAAAGCAAATATTTTTACGGCACGTTTTATGCGCACAGCATCCCACGCTAGATAACGTGTATGCCCTTCACATTGGTCTTTTTATATGCCCAGCCGATTTATTTCGTACTGCAAATAGTATAATAATAATACTTTTTTATGTCAGTTTCTACCCTGCAAAAAATCTTGGACTACATGGTTCGTTTTAGCTGAAATGGACTAGTTACAACATGGTCCTTGTGTTATGCAGTCATGGACCATGTCATTGTCAAACAAGAACTTGTAGTTACTTAAGTGATATGCGTTCGTGTTTTAACGATTGCGTACCGAGTTGTCGTTGTTTGTAGGTAGGATAGAGTAGTTTTGAAACTACTCCGACGTAATGCAAATCTGGGTTAAGTGGTTCGGCCCTAGGACATCATAATGTAAAAAAGACCATGTTTTTTACATGCATTTGGGTTAGTTTTGGAGTAATCCTACTCCTTTATGGACTAGTCCATACACGCATGTATGGACTAGTCCTGTTTTCTGCAGGGATATACAAACATACATACATATGTATCTAAATCCATCCATATGACAATACATACATACCTACGTCCAAGCATACAAGAAACTTTTTGCAAATTTTTTGTACCCTTCTATATGTGTTTAACAGCGTTGCCAGTTTTCATTTGTCGCATATTTTAAATGGAGTTTGTGATTTTGTTCTTTAAAAACTGAGGTAATCGCACTGTTTTGCCTATATCTCAATCAGTCGTTTATCGTTCTCGCTTATTTTAGGTAGCGATCGTCTCCAGGATATTTCTTATAGTTTGACACCAATAGCTGGTCAGTATTACTTTATTTGACTGCAGAAACTTGATTTTAACAGACTTCCCTATCTATAAGGATTCAGAATATATATACTTTATGGGGAAGCAAATCTATAGTAACTTAATTACAAACAGAATGACTAACTGATATATACCCTCACCACTTATTTGAAGGACAATACATACCATTTGACAAGTTTTTGATAAAAAAAGAATCGTTTTTCTAATTTAATTTACTTTTGATAAAAGTTGTAGACAAATCTGCTTTAAAAAAAACCAAATATTAAAATTCATCATTTAAAAAAAAATAGTTTTCCATGCTGAGCTGCAGCATCATGTAAACAAAAAGAGAGAAGGGCAAAGCTATGGGAAATAGAAGGCAAGTGAACAAAAATGGATCCTAATAGATGGGGAAGTCGATATAGCCATGTCCGTCCGTCCGTCAGTTGAAATCAAGTTTCCAGAGTTAAATAAAGTATTACGGCCGGTTATTTATGTCAAACTATTACAAATATCCCGGAGACAATCGATATTTAAAATCGGCAGGGAAAGGGGTAGCTCCCATACAAATGAACAATTTTGATTAAATTTTCGATACATAACTGCTGGAGGCTTTAAATGTTCTACAGAAAGTAATGAAAAAATAATTCATAAATTTTGGAAAAAGGAGTTGGAGAGAAGCCGGAGGACAAGACCCCCTTAAAATTAATTTTTTTAACACGAAAAATGTCGGAAGCTTTTAAAACTCTCGACGTCAAAGCTTTTACATGGTATTTCTATTATAAGTATATACGAACGTTAAAATTTTGAAAAGTTTTCTATTTCAAAAACTAAGATTGCTAAGGACTTTAAGACCGGCACAAGGTATTTTTGCTTAAATATTTGCAGTACTAAATAACTCGGATAGAAAATAAGTGAAGGGTATATACGATTCGGCACAGCTCAATATAGCGCTCTTACTTGTTATACCCTCCACATAGTGATAAGGGTATACATCAGTGTGTCATTCCGTTTGTAATATCTTTATTATCCATTTGCGCCCCCATCAAGTATATATATTCTGGATCCTTATAGATAGGGAAGTTGATATAGCCATGTCCGTCTATCCATTTGTCTGTCTATCCGTCTGTCCGTATGTTGAAATCAAGTTTCCGGAGTCAAATAAAAAGATACGGAGCAGTTATTGGCGTCAAACTATTAGAAATATCCTGGAGACAGTCATTATTTAAAAAAAAAAATCTGTTCACTATTGACCAAGATAAAAGCAAAAACTCAAAATAACCCATTTTTTTTAGGACAAAATTCGTGCATATATCACTATAAATCTCAGTAAGTATAGTCAATATTGCCACAAAACTTGGAATGGATACTCTTAAAAAAGGCACCTAAATAATGGAAAAATTTTTTTCAGATAGGATCAGGGGAAGTGGTAGTTTTCCTACAATTACACAAATTTGATGAAATATTTTATGCGCTAAATCGTAGAAACTATAACAGCTATCGACTTCAAATGTTCTACAAAAAGTAATAGTACAATATAGCCTACGATCCGAAGAAAACATTTTTTGGGTGGCTGGTGAACAAGGGGTAGCTCTCATACAAATTAACAAATTCTTATGAAATTTTCGATACGCTATGTATCAGAAATTGTAACAGCAATCGACATCAAATGGTCTATCAAAAGTAATTTGACTTTAAAACTTACGCTTTGAAAAAAAAATTTGTTAGGTTGGGGGTGAACAAGGGGTAGCTCCCAAACAAATTAACAATTTTTAATAAATTTGCTATATATTTATGCTATATATCGGGAAATATAACAGCTATCGACATAAAATATTCTACAAAAAGTAATTGGACAACAAGACCCACGCTTTGAAGAATTTTTTTTTTTGGTAAGGCAGGAGAAGGGGTATCTCCCATACCATTTAACAATTTTTATGAAATTTTCGATACGCTTTATCTGGGAAACAATAACAGTCGAATATTCTACAAAAAGTAATTTTCAAATAATTCATACATTTTGGAAAAAAAGTTGGAGAGGAGCAGAGGGACTAGAACATCTTATGAAAATTAACAACTCTTATTAACCTTTTCATATGAATAATGTCGAAAACTTTTATAACTGTTGACCTCAAACGTCCCTTATCTATTTCTTGTATCCATACGAAAGTTAAAATTTTGTTATTATGGACTTTAAAACTGCTTTTCGATTTGTTAAAATTTATTTTATAACCACCTTTTTTAAAATAAAAAAAATACAAAAGTCAACTTGTTCACTATCGTTAAAATTTTCTTAGTGAATCAATTATTCATTACGGCAAACGACAATTTCTGTCGATATATAAAACGATCATCGAATCATTAAATGTTACTTCGCCACTGACCTATACATATGTATGTACGTAGCTTGAAAATACACTCTGTTTGACAAAAAGTATATACATACATATGTATTCACATAAAAATTGTTGACAGTTTTTTTCTTTACATTTAAACTATTAAACTGCTGCATGCGAATGCAGAAAGAAGCATGCACATACATGTATACATATTATGTGTAATCTTTATTGTCTGATTACAATAGTTGTGTTCAATAACTTTCCAGTAATTACTAGCAACGAGCAGAGCTGTCAGTTATGGCGATTTTCCGCCAAATGTGGCGATTTTTTAGTGCTCTTGGCTATTAAAATTTAGGTTTGACGCCATGGCGATATTGTTGGCGATTTTTTTTAACAAACAGCAAAGTTTTTAAACTAAGAAAATAAATGAAGAATATATTTAATACATCTTAAATTAAGTGCTATATAAGCAAAAAACATTTTTAAACTTTCTATATATACATACACACATTCAAGAACTGTACTCAAGGTAATATTAACATTACTCGTAAACTACTTCTTTTTGAATATAAATAACCTTGTTTGCCACAGACTTGCTTTAAACGATGTTACATACAAAATTACTACAATACCAATGCTGCATTAAGTTCGTGTTTTATCCTTATCAAAAATTTTAATATTTAACAACATGTTACTTAACAAAGTAACTGCCATTCTACATATGCTCTTGGTTAAACATATTTTCAATTCTTCTTTTTAATTTCTTGGTGTACAAAAATTTAATTTTAACTTTAATGAAATAGTTATATCTTTTAATTTAATTTATTTATTAAAACATTAATATTTCATATGTTTATTTAAGTAAAATAATTTATGAGTTTTTTATGTCAAAACCTATAGATTTTTATCCTGTCGAATTTTTTTGGCGACTTTTTTAGTTTTTAAACTCAAAAAAATATTTTTTGGCGATTTTTGGCGATTTTTGATAACCGTTCTGGCGATGGACCCTGAAAAAAAACTGACAACCCTGGCAACGAGAGAGTAAGAAGAATTATTTTCAAAATTGCTCTCAAAAATATTTAAAAGTAAATGAACACTTTAACAGTCAAAACTTGCAAGCAAATGTATTTTGTTATTGTAAACTTGTAAAAATTTAAAACTTAAATTTTTTTTCAAAGCATAATGACAGAAAGATTGTTTGAATAATTTTTGATAATAAAATTTTTACTTGTAGAAATTATCAGAAAAATTTTTATTTCTAAACATATTACGCTCTTTTTTGGCTCTCTAGTTGCTATTTTTTTGTGCATGTGAACACTGACTAGTAATAATTATCGAAAATTAGTGACAATTTTCTGTAAATGAACACACCTTATATTAAATTAAAATATTAAGTGACCTTTTTAAGTCTACAATTTTTTTAGATATTGAGTTTTTTTTTTTATTTTATAACCCTATCAAGATTTTTCCTTCATTACTGTGGTTTTACCAACAAAGTGGTTTTGAGTATAGTCGGCATAACTCTGTGTTTCCTTTCCTGACATATAATTTAACAGAAAAAACATTACCGTGTTCCATTTAAAATTAAATTTCTTTTAAATAAATTTCTAAAAAATGTTTTTTAGCAAGGTATTTTGTCTTTTTCGCAAGGTATTTAGCAATATCTTCACAATAAATCTTTTGGGGCTTGATGTCACAAAGAAGTATTTAAACTTTAAAAAATAGTTAAGATGCTTGTTGTTTTTTTGCTTTAGGCCAAGTATTTTTCTCAAATATTGCTTAAAAGAAAAGAATTTCATAACTAAAAGGTAAAAAATAACAAATTTAAAACGTACCCTGCAGGTTTTATTTTGGTATAGTCATATTTCAAAACTGTAACAAAAGTGGTAAGTTGGTATTAGGAAAAAGAGAACAAATAACAAATTTATAATAAAATATAGATTTCACTCCTTTTTAAGTGACCTAAATTGCGTATTATTTTATTTTTATAATAAATTAGAAAAAAGAAAAAATTGTTGGTTTCTTATTAAAAATATTTCTTGTAGGTATAATATTTTTAACATATTTACTTACTTATAACAAACAAAATTATAACAACTGGTATAAAGCTACAAGCAACTGCGCTAATTGGACGACTATAACAACTTGATGATGAAATCGATACAATTAACTGGCCTTAAGCAAAAAGAAAGTTTTATATTTCTAAGGATAAATAAGTTATTTTATCTGCAGGGTAAATATGTTTGCCTTTATATTTTTTATAAAAAGAAAAACAAAACACGAAAATATGTTTAGGGAAAACGAAATGAGCAGAAAGTGATATTTTTTTGGATTCTTCGGTTGTCGTCATCTTTATGTCTTTTCGTATGTTTAAGTGTGTAACAAACTAATAGCATTAAAAGTAGAAATAAAAAGCTCTACAAGAAACTTCCTAGATTGCCATTATTCAGCAAAGGCAAAACTAAAATTCAATTTTGCCCCTTTGTTGCCATAATGACAAAAGTTTTTAACAATAATAGCTTTCCTTCCTGTACGTAACAAAAAAAGTCTATATAATAAAACCAACAACTACTTTGTACCATGATGATATTGGCTGGCAACTGGTAAATGTAGTTACGGATGGCAGCATATGCCAAACATTTCTTTTATAACTTCTGTTATAGTGGGTGTATGTATGTTGTTTTATTGCTGTACTGTCGGCATGATTAGTTCTTTTAAGCAGTAAAAATCTTTTCAGAACACTAATAGAATTACAACGAAAAACCTTTTAATTGTTAAAAAAAACAAAAGATAGTAAAAAAACCGCACAAAAATCTAGTTGTTTAATTCATTTAGTTATATCAAAGTAATTACTTTTTAATTTAAAACTTCTCCCATTATTTTGTTACTAAGTATTAAATTACCGCAACTAAATAAAAACGTAAGCCCGATCATCATCTGGTTAAATTTAAAATAAAGCTCTTCTGATTTAGTATCCTTTTAAAGAATTAAGTAAGATTTCTATTTCCTTAAAACTACAAGAAGAAATAAAAATATTTTTGACGATTAAGGCAATTTCGGAATATACACAATAGTCCAATCTTCGTTTATATAAAATTCCTTTTTGTTTTATTATATTTAAATAATAAAAATCGCTGAAACTTAGTTTTACTGAATAGTGTGATTTAAAGTTTTATAAAAAAAAATGTTGTTAAGAAACTAAGAAATAAAATAATTTTCAAAATTTAAGCTGACAATCAACCCAGTTTGATTTCATTTTGATCAATGTTTTTGGGGCTTTTCAAACGACTGCAAAAACGCAAATATGTCGTGTATCCTGGTGTGGAGAGAAACAATTCAAAAAAGTAAGAAGAGAATATCAAAATTGTTTTCATGCTTTCACAAAAAAAAAAATTAATTTGATTAAACGCAACGCTTAGGAAAAGTAATACTGAACTATGTTTCTTTAGGGCTGCATTTAAAAACATTAAATATTTTATATATTAATAGTATTTAATTTATAATATTTTTCACCTATTTTCTTCGATCTTCTGTTTTAATGCTTTGTCCTATTTATTTAAGCTTAAGATCTTTTGTTTTTTATTTTTTTCTTCGATATTTCGCCACCACAATGGGAAGCTTCGTCAGGAAAATTTTTTATTTTTAATAAACAATTCAAAAAATTATTTTAAAATATCGAAATATCGAAGAAAAAAATAAAAAACAAAAGATCTTAAGCTTAAATAAATAGGACAAAGCAGTATTTAATTTATTTAATAGTATTTTACTATGCGGTGCTCAGCTGCTGAACACAAAAAAACACTAACGAAAAGTATTAAATACCAAGTTATTTCAAAGAAGAACTGAACGTTTCGTTTACTTTTTCTTTAGTTTTTGGGCTTAACTTTATTTTAACATGTAATAAATTTATGCAAAGGAAACATAAAATTGCACATTACTAAACAATTTCTGAACAAGCAAGAGTGAAGTTTAGTTTTTGAAAAATGCTAGACCCCTTTCCACTCACAAAGAAAAAGCAATCCGGTTTGGATTTTTTTTAGCCATGTAAGTTAAAAAGGTGTTGTTCACAGTTAATTACTACTGCCATTCAAAGAGCATTTTGAGAAAATCTATAGCAATCAGAAAATCCCGTCTACTTGGTGGTGCTTACCACACATCAAGTCCGAGTCGTCAAGTCTTGATTTTTTAGGAGGTGCGGGAAGAGGCTAAATGTGGGATACTTATGATTGTTTTTCTATTTAACCACTAAATAAAAGTAATTCTGGCGTTTTCATTGGTTTATTTAATTTTATTTTATATAAATTCAATTTATAAACTATTCTTATAATTAAAAGGATTTATAAGGCAAGGGCTGCCACATACTTTATCGTACTCGTCAAGCTTGTTATTTTTTAATTTTTTCCTACGCAAAGTTGGCTGCTTATTGGTATTTTGACGAAACTTAAAGAAAGGTATATGATCGTAAGTGCAAGTTCAAAAGAGAATTGAACAAAAACTGATCAAGAATACCTCAAGGTGAATTCGTGATCAGAAGGTAATTTACTTGTTAAATCAACGAAAATAATTTTTTTGTTGTTATTTTTATCGACAAAAAGGTTATTTTGTAAATTATATATATTTTTTTTAATATAATTATGATCTTTGATTGGTTAAAATCTATTTTACAATCAATTTCTTTAAAATAAATTACATATAAAACTCAACTTGTCCACAATCGTTAACATTTTCCGAGTGAATCACTTAACCGTAACAGCAAACAACAA
This sequence comes from Melanophora roralis, assembly GCA_963583895.1. Taxonomy (NCBI): domain Eukaryota; kingdom Metazoa; phylum Arthropoda; class Insecta; order Diptera; family Rhinophoridae; genus Melanophora; species Melanophora roralis. The sequence goes on along the minus strand of OY757190.1, from coordinate 66,104,823 downwards.
TTTCTGTCCATAAATATAACGATCGTCGAATCGTTAAAAGTTACTGAATCGCACTACTAATGTGTGTGAATTTCGTCTTAGACTTTCATATAAGTCTCTTTTAATTACAACTAATGATAACATTAAAAAAGCCGTTAAACATGCTTCTTCTACTTTCCCCCAGGCCAAGTACAACAAAATTTATTCTGCCGATGCGGAAGAACTTTTATCTAAAAAAGTAGAGCCTGAAGAGAATGGCAATAGTATAGATCGAAGTGAGCTTTACTGGGCTGAGAGAATAAGCATACCGATTAAAAAGCTTGATGGAGGTACACAGAATAGCATAACTTAAGAATAACTTGGAAGCTCTAGGCAAAACTACCTTGACGAATTTTTCTCTATTACGATTTTCCAGATGTCTTACAATGCTTGTTGTTGCAAAAGAACCACTGCGAAGTCTGAAGAGGTCCACAAGAAATTCTTAGTGATAAGAAATTTGATAAAAATTAATTTTAGATAAAAATAATGAAGGGAAACTTATTTTAATCAATGATCAATAATTTTTTTTAACGAAATATATAAATCATGTAAAAAATTGATAAAACTATTTCATTATAATTCTCCAAAGGCTTGTTATAAAAAAGTTAATTGATGTTAAGTTATGCAAAAGTTAAACGCGTATATCCAATTACTTAACGCACGCTTATTATTGCTCAAACTCGACCCTATGTAGTAGAAAACCAAATCGGAAGGCAAATTACGGCATTCTAATCGAGTTAAAATTCTACTCGATCGATTAAGATGTCAATGCTATTAATATAGGAATTTTAATTAGATTGAAATTTTAATAACTTTTTCGTTTGGCTTGAGGTCGATAATTCAATATATGTTTAACAATAAAATTATCGGGAAAATAAAATAATTGCAAAATAAAAATAATAATTTGTTTGCTTTTTCAATTTTATTGTTGAACATATATTGAATTATCGACCTCAAGCCGAATGAATAAGTTATTAAAATTTCAATCTAAAAATAAAGGTCAACTTATGCTCATTAATATGCAGATATTTTAAAAAGAATTTTAAAATTTCGAATTGAATTGAATCAAATGCCGTAATTTGTTCACAGGATTAATCATAAAGCTAAACGCCTTATTCAGTTTTTTCTGTGCCAATACAAGGACTACAATAACTAAAAGGATTAATCAAAGTAAAATTTTTGAGGGTTTTCTATTGCTTAATTAATACAAATGTTAAAAAAATATTTAAAAATCTTTTCATTTCTTATCATAAGTAATTGAATTATAATTGACAATTAGCCAGTTTTTATGAATGTTTGAATTACATACATGTAAAATATTTTTTGGACTGAAACTATTAAAATAAATTGCATAAATTTGGTTTTTTTCTAGCATGTTATATGTATGTATATATGTATTTTACATGGCTAAGAGATATCATTCATTATCTCTCTCTCTCTCTCTCTATTTGTGTGTGTGTGTAAGTGTTGGTGGGAAAATTTATTATTTTATGAAATTATAAATTGAAACCAGAAAATGAAAAAAGGAAAACTCAAGCAATATGGCGCATTTTGTAAACATTACTCACCAGTCAGCATGATGCTTGTTGAAGAAATTCATTTTATAATTTTAATTTAAAATATTAAAATAAAACACAGCTGCTGATAATATAAAGAAAAACTAAACGAAACAAAAACACCTAATGGCGAAAATAAAAGTAATTTATAAAACACTTTTGCTATTTAGGAGGCGAAAGTTGTTTTGGCTTATTTGAGTTAAGGTGATTTTGTTAAATTGTTGGGTTGTAACTTGTTACTATTCCTGTGGTGCGGTTTGTCATTTATAAACGTTTTATCTTTTCTGCAAATCATTACTCATTGGACCAAATAATTAATCGGTCATGAATCATAATATTACTAAAATATATGTAACGATCAATGGAAAATAGCAACAACAAAACAATAAATTTAAAAAATCTTAAAAATAAACAACATCATTAGCATGAATAAGTAAAAAACTAAAAAAATTTAAAAAATATAAATAAAAATCGACAGTTGCAAATGTCGTAAAATTAGAATTAATTTATAAAAAAATATTTATCATAGTTAGTTGCTGTTACAATTGGTGAATTCACAAGGTCTTGTGAAATCATATATTGTAAAATAATACAACCAAAAAATATGACCGTTGTGAACAACTCTTCGTATATTTGTAGGTGTCGTATTTAAAATCTAAGTCAGCTGATACGACCAAACGATAGAAAAACAAACACATATTTATGTACATAAATCTGTACTGCTCTTGGCTTAACTTAATAATTTGTAGAAATTAGACCCATGAAAACACAAAATAGTCTATATCTAACCTGGTTAGAATCTCTAAAATCCATTAAAATAAGCAAAGTTTTAGTAAAAAATCACAAGAATTTTGTTATTTTTTTAAGTAAACAAAAAACAGCTGATGTGTCAGAGAGCAGTGCCGGCTATTTTTGCCGGCGGAGGCGGCTTAAGGAATCTTCTTTGGCGGTTTTGCCTAAGTTTTTAGTATAGACAGTTTTAACGGATGCGAGTGCTAGCGGCTCTTAAAATTAAATTAAAAAACTCGCCGTTTCGTTTTAGGCGCTTGGCGCATGACTTTGTATATAATACGACATCACAATAAACATATCAAACAAAGTTGTATTGTTTCACAACAAGTTTCGTAAGAAAAGCAACAACAAAATTTTTATGCTATTGTGAAATTATATGACAATAATACAATATGCTATCGTATCGTACCTTGTGAATTGGCCAAATATATATATATGAAAAATCGATAAAAAAAAATTAAAAAAAACTAATATAAACGAAATTTGATGCTTCTTTAAAATTACATAAATGTCCAAACATTACGACACAATATTTTTATGCAGCTATTTTCTGAAAGAGAGTATTAGAGTTTCATTTTTTTTAGAAATAAGAACATTTTCCTACAGTTTATATCGAGCGCATCCACGATGTTTGGGTAGATATCAAGCCAGAAAAAAATATCTGATCAATGGGGTTGTGTATCATTGTATCAGAGTAATTTCTATGTAAAAATTTTGACAAGTGACTTAACTGATACCAAAAAAGGTCCGTCCTTAACATTTTGTATAACAAAAGATAATGCTGAACTTGTGTTTTATACAGAAACTTGTAAATTTGTTAATCTTTGGTTTACTGACTGCTCAAAATTGTATATTTGTTATCTAAAATTTACTTAAAATTTGTTAAAATCATTTACACTTAAAATGAATAATTGAAAAACTATTGTTAAAATAAGCATTTTTTGCTGTACTTTATAACTGATTTGCACAGCAGCAGCGATTTTTTTGCAGAAATAATAAAGCAATGCAATTTGAGCCCTATAACGAGTGTTGTATAACGGTACCGAAGTTCGTACAGTTCTATGAAGATTTCATTGATTTTGAAACATACAAAACGAAATTAGCAAAACATTTTAAAGCATATGACGTTTATTAAGATGCAAAACCAATCGATTAATGCCTAAAGTTGTTGGAAAACAGTGCCGTCAAATGTGCTGATTTTTAGAACTGATTTTGAAAATACGTAGATCAGAGATAGTAAAATTTTTTGTGCTCCTAACGACTTCATTAGAACTGATGTGTTGTATAAGCTGCACAAAATACCGTTAAACGCATTGATCTAAACTAATCTAAACGCTACTGATGTTTTCGTTGTGCATTAAAGCTCGAGAAACTTAAATAATTATTAGTTACATCGAGACCAAATACGTCAAAATATAGGTGAAAAGGCAAGATCTCGGTGGCTGGCATGCAACAAAGTGAGAAAACATGCAGCAGGTACTTAGAAGAAAAATTTTTCCTCTGCAAAAAACAAAACATATTATAATGTTATATAAATCAAAAGAAAATTTAAAAAAGGAAGTAAGAGCGCTATATTCGGCTATGCCGAATCTTACATACTCTTCACAACGTGCAAAAAAATTTTTTTTTAATTCGATCGGACCTTTGTCTTGTACCTAGTTTGATCATTAATATGACTTCATCCTTTCCTAGGGGAGTGCTAACTAGCTCTCCTTTCTAATTTTTTTTTTTAAATTTTGTATGGCAAACAACTAAGGAAGTGAAAATAGGGGATAACTATTGTAATGTCGTAAGACGAAAGTAAATGAAACACGAGTAGCTGTAAATGCTTACTGACTTCTTTATTTGTTAATTCTGTGTTTATATGTATAATAATTAAAGTTAAAAGAAATACGATAATGACTTAAGTATTATTAGTTTTGTAGCATTAAGCTCTCTTAAGAAGATCTCTTATACTTGTAGTGTTAGGATGGCGCATAAAGATTAATACTCTATAAGTATGTTCTAGAAAAATTTTTGAAAAGAAAAATGAGTTAGGGTCAGTCCTGCATATGACCTACCCACGGGCACCTTGGAAGCTGTCGGAGAGATATTTTACAATTTCAAAAACTTTGTATGAGAGCCCTCCTAGGCAATGGAGATAGAAGGTAAGTATATTTTAGGAATATGTCTGGGAGGGGAAATTATTGGGTGACGGTCCTACATTTTATTTCTTTAAGGCCTACTTTGGGGACGTTATGGGCGTTTTTACATAATTTTTTTAAATTTCTAAGAATACGTCTGGGAGGAAAAAATAATGGAAGTCTGTGATACATTTTATTCCTCTAAGGGTTTCAAAAAGTTGATTTCGACTATAACACGGACAGACGGGCAGACAGACAGACGGACATCACTTAATCGACCCTTCCTATCTATAAGGACCAAGAAAGTATATACTTTATGGGATCGAAGATAGATATTAAAGAATTTACAAACCGAATGAAGGGTATAGAAACATAGAAACGATATATAGAAAAAAATGTAATTGAAAGAAAAAATATATAATGATATTAAGCGAAAGAGTAAATAACCGTTGCTTTTGGCTGTTGACACAGAAGATTAAAACGCTTTAAATGTTTTAAGTGTAAAACCAACATCGATTAAACTTTTTGGTTATGTTAATAGAGGAGGATGAGCAAATTTAGAAAACACGCAAAATTTAAAACTGATTGTTGCTGTTTTGGGGAAAATTTATATGATGAGTTTCGAATTATTTAGTTTTAAATGAGCTAAACTTGTGTACTTCAGTAAAAGTTCATATTTACATGAGAGCTAATGGTTGGCCTAAATTTCATAAGCCAAGCCCTATAAGTACAACTTAATTATTGTACCGAAACATAATAACAAGTTTTTACAAACTTTAAAGTTACAGTAAAAATCCAAATGAAAAATATAATTTTCATGTGTTCTTGATCTGTTTCATAAATTAAAAAATTGTTATTTTTTTAAAGGTTTGTCATATGTATACGTGCAAATAGAAATTAATGCAGAATTAAAAACTTGTTGTTGTGAAGGCCCCTTTAGATCTTTTTTGATAAAAAAAGATTGTCATTTGGTGGAGCAAGTTCACCAACTATATATTTTAACATTTGATTGAGCCGAATTCCAGGATGTGCTAAATGGGTAAAGAAAGTAACATGAACTACTTAGTGCAACAGAAGATAAACATTTAGGCAGTCTACATTGATAGTTTCAAGGACCTAAGGATAATGGCTTTCGCTCTAACTATTTGAAATTCAGGTTAAATAGTTTGGACATATCCTTACTAGCTGTGGTATTTTCCCTTCAGAATCAGGGATGGCGATGTTTAAAAATATTCCAAAACCCAGAAATGTAGGCGGACTTTAATCGTTTATAGGGAAAGTTAATTTCCATTCCTCTATATAAAAATTAAACTACAGTTTGTGGTTTACTTCGACCAGGTGCGGATTCAGCTCAAGCTTTTGGGGGAGAAATTTCAAATGAAGCATACAAACAAAAAACTAGCTTTTAGCAGTTTATTATAAAAAAAAAATCAACAAAAAAGTTTTATTAATTTAAAATAATTATAATTAAATAAAAGGCAAAAAAACATATTTATTAAATAAATAGTTTATGGTTTCCTATTGAAGCACGACATTTGCTTCAATTTAAATTTTATAATGTGCAGCCTTGCTTTAATATGGTGAAGAGCAGAAAATTACCTTTCAGCATTACTGACCGACATTGAAACAAAAATGATGAATAGTTTTCGCAATATTGGGTAAATATCTGGGTCATACCTTGCTAAAACATGTATTATATTTTCTATGCGGTCTTTATTTTTCCATTTTTATTTTCAATGCAAAATTTCAGCCTTTAATTTCGATATAAACAGTTGTTCTTGGCCCTTTTTTTAAATTATAATAAATCATCTGCCTGTAGTGGAATTAAAATTTCAAAATCAGTAAATACACAGTTATATTCTGAGGCATAAGTTGAGAGATGTTAAAACAAATAAATGACGTCCTTTGAGAAAAGTGTTTTTTAGACCTGTAAAACAGATTCAATTAAGGATATGTAGCCCTCTACATATGTATGTAAGTTATGTAGCTTTCGCCATATTCAAAATGATTTTTTCTTTCAAATCTAGATTTTTCAACTAAAATTCCCATACCAACGCAAATGTTTTTTGTTTCTTCAAAAAAGTTTTAAATTCTGTTGGGGCATGATTCCTTTTAGTTTAAAAACACATTATCGGGGTTTTTTATAAAAGACGATCCTTTTTGTAAATCTATATCCTGCTTTTGTATAATTTTTGTAAATCTATATCCTGCTTTTGTAGAATCAATCCAAGCGGCTGTGTGACAGCAAGCATACCATTTAGAATATGTTATTCGCAAATAAATTGGAAAGTGTTTAGAGAAATTCACATTAATTAATACTTAAATATCATCGCCAATATCCTTTAAAGCCTCTTCAATTGCCGATGAATTTTTCTTTTGCTAAATTTTCGTTTTCGCTAAAGTACTTTAAAGCTAAAGAAATATGGCTTTTTCCAAACAAATCAGTGGTTTCGTCAAAAATAATCGACATAAATATTTTTTAGTATGATTTCTAAAATAAGGTTATGGAAACTTTTATTTAACTCAGTTTGAATTGTTTTGCATCTAAAGGGAAAACTTGGAAATGGTTGCCTTAAATTTTATCTCCAGCATCTATACGAGATAGCAGAAGTGAACGAAAAATACCTTTCGGGCTTGTATTTTCAGAAGATAGTTAAGGAACGCGGAAAGGTATATTATCCTTCCAAGGAAAATTATAGTTTTCATAATAGATAATAAACGTTTTCCCCTGAATCCACCACTAACTTCGACAGAAAAATTAATTGAAAAGACAGGTAATTGAAATAGATCATCCTGTCTTGGATGAAAAAAGTTAACGGTTCTTTCAATTTCGTTAACTTTAAGAATAAAGAAAGGCACTCAAATGACAGGAAAAAGTACACTTAATTAAAGGGAAAAAGCAAAAGTAGTTTTATTTACCGAAGATATTGTGTAAAAAACTTACAAAGTTTGAAGTCTTTTGATATACCGAAGACTACAACAGGAAAGTTGGCGGTTCAACTCCACCAAAGCTTAAATCTTCTGCGGCTGACAGAAGGACGGCTATTTAAAGACAAATGATATGTATTAACAAAATCTTAAAGCACCTTTTTAAAATAACCAATGTTTATTTTATTTTGCTCCCTTTTGATTAAGATGTAAAGTAATAACTTTAATTTTGAAGACATTTTTCATTTAGCTGGTATTTCAAAATAGTTTTGGGGCATTTCTTACTTCCATATTTGGGACAATTTTTTCTTCCCTTAAAAACCTTTGCCCTTTTTTTGGAGCCAGTTTTTCTGTTTAAAGGATCATTTCTTATTTCTAAAATCAAAATATTTTTAAAATTTTCAGATTTCAGCTATATTTTATGTACTGTTTTTGGGTAATTTTTCATTTGGCTCATTTTGGAAGTTTTCAATAGTGACAAAAAGTTTAAACATGAAAAAGGGCTTTTTAAGTTTAAAAATTTAGGAAGATTTTCTAAATAAAAGTTCACCCTTATTTTAAAAAGGAAAAATGGGCCAAGCTTTTGTGTTGCTACTTTCAACACTAAATTTTGGGGTCATTTTTATTTTTCGCTTAGGCACCATTTTTAAAGAACTGAAATTAGCAACATATTTAGATATTAACGAATTGATGACTTTAAAAAATTCATAGAAGTCACTAGTTATAAAAAAAGAAAGATACAAATTTAAAAAATGTTTTAAAATATTATTGAGAAAGTTAGCTAGCTCATTAAGCTTATAAAATACAGTAAGGCAACACTGTTTTTAAACATCAAAATTCCACGCCGGCAAATGCGTAAAAAAACTAAGTAATAAAGTAAGAAAAAATAAAAAAGCACACAAATTGAGTTGGCAAAAAGCCTCTTAAGGTAATAAATTGTCGCTTCAACTAATTCTATGGTACAACACATTTATATTCAACACAATGCTTTAACTCGATAAATGTTTTTTGGGTTAAAAATAGTAAAAAGCAAATAAAAACTAAAAGAAAAAATAAAATAATAAATGGAAGTAAAATAAAATATAAAAAGAATTAAATAGAAAATAATAAAGAAATCACTACTAATAAGGCTCAAATTATGTTTTATTATTTGATTTTAAGGTCTAAATGTAACATTCGTTGTTATTATTGTCGCTGTTTTAGATGTTTTTCTGTTGTTGCTGCTGTTTTTGTTTTTAACTTTTTTCAGTATCTGTAACTGAAAAAGAAAAATGGAAAATATATTGTGGCAGTAGTTAGTGCAGTCCTTTACCAAAAGTGTCGGTATGTGTAAGAATGTTTAATACTATTTAATCCTGGTGTAAAGTATAACTGTGTTAAAAGTTTCTTTTCAAATTGTGTTTAGTGTTTAAATGTATTTGTGCTTATGCGTGCGTCCATTAAAAGAAGTTTTAGTTCTAATACACAGACACTCACACAGGAACACATACTCAAATAACTCATTTTACTGGTTCATTTGTTTCTTCTTTTTGTAATTTTTTGATACGGAAGCGGAAACTTGTGGTAAAAGCTTTGCATGATTTCTGTACGCATTTAGGTGTGGGAAAAATCTAACCGAAGAGGAAATTATTTTCAACACTTCAAAAAATTTTACTTAAATACATATTCGTACATACATAAGTTTATTCAATCATGCATTAAAAATTAAAGTGTATAAAATGTACGATATATGAGGGTTACAATAATGTTAAGGATTTTACAGAAAATTGTTAGCCATATGGAAGTGATAATGATCATTATTTGCATTTGTTCAATTCACAGCCCTCTTGTATTGTTGTAAAGATTGTATGCTTAATTTTTTTTGTTGCTGGTTTTCATACAAAGTGTTTTCTAATGTAGCTGTACCAGCCTTGAGCTTGTCATCCTAGCTTTAGCTTTAGAAAATTTAAATTATTATTTTTAATTTTTTTTTTGCTTTCTAAACAAAGTAAAAATGACAAAAGAAACAAGTAAAAGCGTTATATTCGGGCAGTTATTTCGTACTGCAAATATTATAATAAAAATTCTTTTTATATGTATGTTTGTATGTATGTATGTACATTTCAACATATATACATACATACATTTATACATACATATGTATGCAAATACCATACGTATGTATTAACATACAAAAGTATGTATCTACATAAGTACATCCATATGACCATACATACCTACGTCCAAACATACAAGAAACTTTTTGCGTATGTTTAACAGCGTTGCCAGTTTTCATTTCTTACATATGTATTTTGTATTGTGTTTGTGAAACTGAGGCAATCGCACTGTTTTGCCTATATATCGGTCGGAAGTTGCCGATCTTGCTTATTTAAAATAGCGGAACTTGATTTCAACAGACGGACAGAAAGACATACAGACACGGCTATATCGACTTTCCTGTTTATAAGGATCCAAAATATTTATTCTTCTTGGGAACGCAAATGGATAACAAAGAAATTAGAAACGGAATGACAGACTGATATATACCCTTATCACTATGTGAAGCGTATAATAAAAAAAAGTTAACCCCTTTTGTATTATATACTATAATTAAAATAGCGTTTTATTCCATTTGATGGATGGACGATGTTTAACCGTTTGTCAAGTGTTGTCAAAGAGAAAATAATCATAAAAAAAATTATTTCCACTTATCTTTCTGCATAACATTTTACATAAATAGGTGATATTTACAGCGAAATACATCACTACCGTTCAAAAAATTATAAAATTACGTAGCTGGTTTGGGGAATGCATTCTACTCGGCTAGTGTCGGTAGAAAAGCCTGCTTTTCACACAAAGTTTTTACAACATTAACGGTAAATATTTATTTGTTTTAACAAAAAACATTAAATTATGAACTTAAGCCAGAATAAAAAGCAAAAATTTGTTATTAAAAAAATATTTGACTGAAACTCTTAACAATTTTTTTTTTCTTTTACGGATGTACGATTTGATACAGTGAAGCCAATTGAAAATGCAAATAAGCCAGTCAACATTGTTATTTGTGACATTCGGCAATGCCCAAAAGTTAACGTCTAGAATGAACTTCTTCCAGAACTGTTGGGCGTTTTCATTAAAACTTTCTTTTATTTGGTTGTTTTTTTACAACTAAAATATCGATTGAGCTAAAAAATACATCTTGTGCATTTTAATTAAAATTTCATATGCACTTATTAAGAAATTTATAAAAAATCGAAACAAAAGTAAAACGCAAAAAAATGTCATGTTTTTTAATTTTACTTTGTTTATTCCACAATTACATTTCTTTTTGACTAACAATTTGTCTATTTTAATAAATTAAATTTAACGAAAACCTTAGTTTTAACATATATGTATAAGGCTTTGGTTTATAGAATTTAAAATGCTAGATCTAGAAGAATTAAAAACAAAAAAATTTTTTAGCCTTCTTTAACTTTGCTTCTTGTAAAAAAGCCTTATACTGGACCTGTTATATATGGAAATTCATTTTTACTTATTTGTTGTCGGCTTACTCAGTGTTCGTCAATAAAGGTATAAATGTCGCAAGTCTTTTTTAAACTCTCCCTTGTAAGCCAGCCAGTGCCAATAGACACTAACTTATTTATCAGAATTCCAAATTCAATAAATAACAGACGAACATCAATTTCTCTTTCCGCCTTTTAAAAGTATCATTAACACACATACAAACATTTATGCCACCGACAACCTAATCAATGACAATTAAGATAAGGAGTGCAAAAAAAAAACTAAACGACCGAACAAAGCAAAAATGTAATTGGCGAATTCACAAGGTACGATACAAGAGCATATTGTATTATTGTCATATAATTTCACAATAGCATTAAAATTTTGTTGTTGCTTTTCATACGAAACTTGTTGTGAAACAATACAACTTTGTTTGATATGTTTATTGTGATGTCATATTATATACAAAGTCATGCGCCAAGCGCCTAAAACAAAACGGCGAGTTTTCTATTTAATTTTTGGAAGCCGCTGGCACTCGCCACCCGTAAAAATGTATAATACTAGAATCTTAGGCAAAACAATTGTGTTTTCGTTAAGTCGTATCAGCTGATTTAGATTTTAAATACCACACTTATATATGAGAGGTTGTTCACAACAGTCATATTTTTTGGTTCTATTATTTCACAACATATGATTTCACAAGACCTTGTGAATTCGCCAAATATGTATATCTAGTCATGTACATAATTCATTTTTAGAAATTTCAGTCACGCAATACAGCACTTTCACTACTATTTCATTGTGATGTAGTTAATGCGAAGTTTTTATAAAATTGGTTCGTTCTTTGACATCTGTAGTGTTATACAAACACAAGCATAGATATTATATGCAGGGTTGGGCAGTATTTCATATACTTGTATTTGAAATACGTATTTGAAATACAAATACGTATTTTGTATTTGTATTTGAAATACCACCTTCTAATGTATTTTGTATTTGAAATATCCAACACTGAAGTATTTTGTATTTCAAATACTTATGATGGCAAAATACATTTTTGCAAAATACATTTTTCTGTTATACAAAAAGTTGTAATTAGAAAAATTGAAAAATTAAAAAAAAAAGAATGGAAAATTTGTCTTCGTATTCATTCACGTCTTCGCATTAGCAAGGCACGTTCTTTTCTAGGGCTCACTCATTCAGGTAATATCAAGAGCTCAGCGGATATTTGGAAATTTGAATTTCAAAAAAATTAAATTTTGTATAAAAATTAAAATATTTTTGACATTCACTCTTTTAAACACTATAATTGCCTCTGCCGAATCTTATATACCCTTCACATTGCTCTTTAAATATACCCAGCCGAGTTATTTTATACTGCAAATAATATAATAAAAATACTTTGTGCCAGTTTTAAAGTCCATAGAAAACTTTACAAAATTTTAACGTTCGTATGCATAATAGAAATAGACGAAGAAGATTTGAGGTCGAGAGTTATAAAAGTTTTCAACATTATTCGTGTTAAAAGGCTAATAAAAGTTGTTAATTTTTATGAGATCTCCTTGTCCCCCTGCTCTTATTCAACCTTTTTTCCAATATGTAGGTCTTATCATCGAATTACTCTTTGTAGAACACTAGAAGTCGATAGCTGTTATAGTTTCCGAGATATAGCGTATCGAAAATTTTATAAAAATTATTAATTTGTATGGGAGCTACACTTTCTCCTGCCCCCACTCAAAAAATTTTTTCTCCAAAGTGTAGGTCGAAAGCTGTTATAATTTCTAAGATTTAGCGCATGAAAAATTTCACAAAATTTGTGCAATAGCAAACAAAAACCACTTCCCCTGATCCTATTTGAAAAAAACATTTCCTTTATTGAATCCCTATTTTCAGAGTATCCGTGCAAAGTTTTGTGGCAAGAATGACTATATTCACTGAGATATATAGGGATATATGAACGGATTTTGTGCTAAAAATGGGTTATTTTGATTTTTGTTTATATCTCGGTCAATAGTCAACCGATTTTGCTAATTTTAAATAGCGAGTGTCTCCAGAATATTTACAAAAGTTTGACACCAATAACTGTTCCGTATCACTGTATTTGACCCTGGAAACTTGATTTCAACAGACGGACAGACGGACATCGCTAAATCGGCTTCCCTATCTACCAGGATGCAGAATATTAATACTTTATGGGGTCGCAAATGGAAAATAAAGAAATTTCAAACGGAATGACAAACTGATATATACCCTTGTCACTATGTGAAGGGTATACAAAAGAAATGCAGAGGGCGAATTTTTGAATTCGCCTTGATATTACTTTACTTTTAATTTAATTTGTTTTTCACATACAAGGCACATACAGAGAAGCAAGACACATTTAACCAGGTAATATTAAGGGCCCAGTTGATTAAAATTGATTTGACATTTTCACGTTATAAAAATTTAATTTTGTATGAAATTTTTTTTTCTGACATTCTACCGTTCAAACACAAAAAGGAAATGCAGAGGGCGAATTTTTAGAATTCGCCTTGGGTTTACCTTGTTCAATGTGCCTTGCAGAGAACTGTTTTCATAAAATTTAACACCAGTCTGTTTTCATCAGGACCTGTAGAAAGATTGTTTTTTTTTAGCAGGACTTATATATTCTTCAACAAGAGGCTGCTTATTTGATTAAACTTTTAAAAATCTTGTGTTCATGATTAATGGTTATAAATGTATTTTGTATTTCAAATAAAAGATATTAAAATACTGTATTTTGTATTTGAAATATCCGACTTTAAAATATTTTGTATTTGAAATACAAGCAGAAGAAGTATTTTGTATTTTGTATTTCAAATACAGCAAAGCATGTATTTTGCCCGACTCTGATTATAAGTAAATAAGGTTGCCATGTGTGCTAAAATATCTTAAGATGTAAGAAAATATTTTCCTGTTGTTTTGCCCCTTTTCTTTTCGGAAATTCGGGTGACATGTTTTCTTAATCATACTAAAATGAAAAGAATCCGCAATAAAAAATTACAACGAAACTTTAAACAAAAAACTGCTTCAATTTGAAAAATTAGAAATAACCCCAATTTGAAAAATTAAAAATGGGCAAAAATGTAAAAGAATTACCCCAAAATTAGAAAGTATTTTTGAAATAACCGAAACGTAAAAAATTTTTTTTTTTTTTTTTTTTTTTTTTTTTGCATAATTTGGGAAAGATAAAATGGTAACACAAATTTGAAAGGTTTAGTAAACGGAAGCTAAGTAATATCGAAAAGGTATTAAAAAATTTCTCTTCTAGAACTAGATAATTTTTATTTATATATACTAAGGCCTGTCGTAAAACGGGTTGGGGCTAGCCGGTTTTCATTTGGATATTTTTTTATGTTACTCATTTTTTAAGATCGTTTAAAAACCATTATCCATTTAAAACATTTTTAGTGTTTTTTTTTTAATAAAAAAATCATTTTGGTACCATTTTTCGTTAAGCGATTCAAGAACATTTGCCATTGGAGTAATTTTTTTATGGAGTCAATTTTAAATGGTGCCTAAATTAAAAAAAATAACATGCTCTATATGTTTTAATACATGTTACACTAACCAGCGAAATCTCTTATTATTTGTGTAAACGACTTGATTTATTTTATAGATTATAACGCAATAAAAAATTGCTACCAATATGATTTTTTAAGCCACAGAATAATGATCTTTGTTGAATTGTTTGTTTTATGGACCTTAATATTTTTAACTGCATTGTTAATGCATGGTTACTAGTGTTTTAAGCTAAAAGTTACTAATGTTTTTAAAATTCGTATCTATTTATATAATATTACGATTTACTTTTTCAATACGTTGGTTTATTTTACTTGAATATTTAGTCACTATAAGCCTTTAACAGTTTCCATTATTTCTGTTTCAACAGCACGATGTTAACAAATTAGCGCGCTTTTACTTAGTAATTGACTTTTAACAGAGAGTTCATTCAACAAATACCTATTAATGTTAAAAAGACTTGCCAAAGCTATGTTTTGGAGATAAGCAGAGCTATCCTTAGCTTTCCTAAATATAGCATTTCATGTAAAAATATGAAACCTACTTTTTAAAACTATAAAGGGAAATACTATGCAATCATTTTATTCCGTTGCGCAATACCAATCACTTTGGGGCTTATTTCATGAAAATAATATTTTATAAAAGTCTTTACATTTTATACGTTTTTTCTTTTCTATATTTAAATGCCTATATTACTAGCCAGTAATGACTTAGATGAAAGGCTTTAAAGATTTAAACAAACATTATTGTGGAAAGTGAAAAAAGCATGATTTACTTGATGCCTATTTAAATGAAGATATCTCAAGCCCTAATTAATCAATGTTTAACTAATGCCTTAAGAATAAGAAACATTGTACAGCAGACGTAGAAAAAATTTTAGTTTTAATTTAATGTTAACATGCAAATAAATTTATGGTTAATTTTTTCTTCTAGTCGTTACCTGGTATGTTTTTGTGATTTTTCTTTTATTATCTTTTGGTGACATTTATCGATTTTTATTAAAATTATATTTATGTATATGTATTAAATACATATTTATGACAAATTATTTAAGCAACACAACAACATCATAAGAAGTGTAAATTAACATCACGTATGATAAATACGCGTCTTGTTAGGCACTTAATCATCAAGAGTGGAAGCTGCAAATGAAATTTGACATTATTGTTGACATTGAGATGTTTTCGCAAAGGCGATTTTGGTAATTGTTGACATCGATTTTGCAGAACAGGTATTAATTAATGTGACAACCCGTTTATGCTAAGCTTTATCTTCAGTTTGGATACATTTCGCAAATGAAATGGTTTATTATGAAAATGTTGGCATGTGTGCTTGAGATACTAGGATTACGTTTACAAGAACACTAGTCAATTACAAGTGCTAATGCCTGTTAACGAAGGCAACTCGAAAAGTTTGTTTGAAAGTGTTCAATATACTGTTATTTAAAGGCTTATTACACTTTTAAGTAAATTAATTGTCGCGCCTCTTTTTATGCATATAAGGATATAAAAGTGTACAGATGTAGGATTAAAGCATTCAAATAAGTTCACAGGAAAAGTACAAAGTTAATTAAAAACAAGTAAGAGCGCTATATTCGGCTGTGCCGAATCTTATATACCCTTCACATTGGTCTTTAAATATACCCAGCCGAGTAATTTTGTACTGCAAATAATATAATAAAAAACCTTGTGCGAGTTTTAAAGCCCACAGAAAAAATAACAAAATTTTAACGTTTGTATGAATAATAGAAATAGATGAAGAAGATTTGAGGTCGAGAGTTTTTAAAGTTTTCGACATTATTCATATTTAAAGGTTAATAAAACTTATTAAATGTTCTAGTCCCCCTGCTCTTCACCAACTTTTTCACCAAAATGTATGAATTATTTGATTATTACTTTTTGTAGAATATTCGAAGTCGATAGCTGTAATAGTTTTCCAGAAGAAGCGTATGGAAAAATTTTATAATAATTGTTAATTTGTATGGGAGCTACCCTTCTTCACCCCCCATCCGAAATTTTTTTTCTTTAAAGCGTAGGCCTTGTGTTCCAATTACTTTTTGTAGAACATTTGATGTGGATATCTGTTATAGTTTCCGAGATATAGCGTATCGAATATTTCATAAAAATTGTTAGTTTGTATGGGAGCTACCCCTTTTTTTGCCCCCACTCAATAAAATTTTTCGTTAAAGCGTAGGCATTCTTGCCCATTTACCTTTTGTAGAACATTTCATTTCGATATCTGTTATAGTTTCCGAGATATAGCGTATCGAGTATTTTATAATAATTGTCGATTTGTATGGGAGCTACCCCTTTTCTTGCCCCCACTCGAAAATTTTTTTCTTTAAAGCGTAGCTCTTAGCGTGCAATTACTTTTTGTAGAACATTTCATTTCGATATCTGTTATAGTTTCCGAGATATAGCGTATCGAATATTTGATAATAATTGTCGATTTGTATGGGAGCTACCCCTTTTTTTGCCCCCACTCGAAAATTTTTTTCTTTTAAGCGTAGCCCTTGGCGTGCAATTACTTTTTGTAGAACATTTCATTTCGATATCTGTTATAGTTTCCGAGATATAGCGTATCGAATATTTGATAATAATTGTCGATTTGTATGGGAGCTATACCTTTTTTTGCCCCCACCCAAAAAATTTTTTCTTTAAGGCGTAGCCCTTAGCGTGCAATTACTTTTTGTGGAACATTTCATTTCGATATCTGTTATAGTTTCCGAGATACAGCGCATAAAATATTTCACCAAATTTGTGCAATTGTAGGAAAAATACCCCTTCCCCTGGTCCTATCTGAAAAAATTTATTATTTAGGTCCCTTCTTTAGGAGTATCCGTGCCAAGTTTTGTGGCAAGAGTGACTATACTTACTGAGATATATAGGGATATATGCACGGATTTTGTCCTAAAAAAAATGGGTTGCTCTGGGTTTTCGCTTATATCTCGGTCAATAGTAAACCGATTTTGCTGATTTTAAATAGCGATTGTCTCCAGAATATTTGTAATAGTTTGACACCATTAACTGGTCTGTATCTTTTTATTTGACTCCGGAAACTTGATTTCAACAGACGGACAGACGGACATCGCTAAATCGGCTTCCCTATCTATAAGGATCCAGAATATATATACTTTATGGGGTCGCAAATGAATAATAAAGAAATTACAAACGGAATGACAAAGTGATATATACCCTATCACTATGTGAAGGGTATAAAAATCGCCAAAAAAATATTTTTTTTGAGTTAAAAACAAAAAATTCGCCATTATAAAAATCTATGGTTTTTGACGAAAAAAAAAACTCAAAAATTACTTTACTTAAATAAACATATAATATATTAATGTTTTTTTTTATTAAATAAATTAAATAAAATCATATAACTATTTCATTAAAGTAAAAATTAATTTTTTTGTACACCAAGAAATTCAAAGGAAGAATTGAAAAAATGTATAAACAAGAGCATAAGTAGAATGGCAGTTACTTTGTTAAGTAACATGTTGTTAAATATTAAAAACTTTGCTTGGGTTAAAACACGAACTTAATGCAACATTGGTATTGTAGTAATTTTGTATGTTACATTGTTTAAAGCAAATCTGTGGCAAACACGGTTTTTTTATACAAAAAGGAGTAATTTACGAGTTATGTTAATATTACCTTTACACAAAAAATTATTTAATAAAACTTTACTCAAATCAAGCCATAGCGGTGTCGAAAGTACGGTGAGTACGGTTTTTCCTTAATCAAGTACGAAATTTCTTACTCCAAGTAAAATTTTTCAAGTACGAATTTCTTACTTTTAGCCACAATTTAGCCAAAAAAGGATTGATTCAAGTTCGGAACCGTACTTGATGTAAGCCAAAAAAAGATTGATTTAAGCCGTAAACGGGATTATTTCGAAAACGAAATGTCATTTGTTTTTGATTTATGGAGCTTTATTAAAGAAAAAGAATTTTATATTTTATTTTTATTTTATATACATACTTTAATAATTAGATAATTTTTTGTACTTACCGAAGCTGAGATACGAACCAGGGACTTTCTGCACTGCAGCACAAGCGCGTTACCTCTAGGCCACCGAGACACTTTGTTTTCAAATGTAAAATTATATATTAAAACAACAAGCTTTTTTCTGCTTGATTTGTTGAAGCAATCCGAATATGATTGATTGATTTAAGAAAATGGAAGTAAGGATCGTACTTAAAAAGAAAGATTTTGGATAAATTCAAGAATAAAATTCTTGATTTTAGAAAGCAATTTTCTTTCTGTGTTGAGTATAGTTTTTGAATGTGTGTATGTATATATAGAATATTTAAAAACGTTTTTCTGCTTAAATTTTTTTTCTCATATTTTTATTATTGAATCTTCGCTAATGCGAACTAACAATAAGTATTCAAATCTTAAAACTAAGTAATTTATATTAGTCTAGTCAGTACCAGACTAAAATTTAAGTTCTAATAATAAGGATAACTAATTTCAAAGGTTTCATCTAAGTTCAATAGTGTCCCTTCTTTTTAGGCGGGTGTGACCACTGTGTTGCAGGATGCTTCGAGCGAGCGGATCTGGATGTGTTTCCAGCTTATTTAAGTACTTGTCCACATAGTTAAGGATTTCGCATTTTACAAGTGGAACTTCTAGATCCTTGTGGATGTTGCTGTTTTTAATATACCAAGGAGCACCAGTTATCATTCTTAGGATTTTATTTTGACGGCGTTGTATTTTTTCGATGTTAGAGGCGGAAGCAGTGCCCCATAATTGTATACCGTAGCACCAAATTGGTTTTGAAATCGAGTTGTAGATTAGAAGCTTACAATCAAGACGTAGCACAGGGTTTGTACCAATTAGCCAGTGGATTTGAGCAGCTTTAAGTTTCATTTGCGTCAGCTTCGCATCTATATGAGGCTTCCATGTAAGGCGGCGATCTAGGTGAATACCAAGATATTTTGTCTCAGATCGTTGAGGTAAATTATGGTTGTTGATAGTGATTGGAGGGCACGTTTCTTTGCGTAAAGTAAAAGTTACGTGAGTACATTTTTGTTCATTTATCTTTATTCCCCATAACTTTGCCCACTTCTCAAATTGGGTTACGTGTTGCTGCAGCTGGTTCGAAGCCTCTTTAGGGTCTTTGCGTATACTAAGAGAAGAAGTGTCGTCAGCAAATGTCGACGTGCGAGTGAAACTATTGGTTGGCATATCTGCCGTGTAAAGCAAGTACAAAATTGGACCTAGTATACTTCCTTGAGGTACACCAGCTTCTATTGGTTTGGAACAACTTATTTGGTTTCCCTCTTTGATCATAAATTGTCGGCCTGTTATGTATTTTTCTAAAAGGTTGAAAATGATAGCTGGAAAGTTCAGCTTTAGTTTGTTTAAAAGGCCCTCATGCCATACTTTGTTGAAAGCTTGTGAGACATCGATAAAAAGCCTGGAGCAGTACTTCTTTTCCCCAAAGGCTTTTCTTATAACCTGTACCAATTTGTGGGTTTGTTCGATGGTACTATGTTGACTTCTAAAGCAGAATTGGTGATTTGGAATGCAGTTGTCATTCGGGATTGGATAAAGATTGTTTTTTAACACTTTTTCGAACAATTTTGAAATTGTTGGTAACAAAATTATGGGCTTATAAGATTCTACCTTTAAGGGATCTTTGCAAGGCTTGGGAATCATCTTAACTAAGGCAACTTTCCATATAGGAGGAAAATGTTCAAGCCAAATTATCGCGTTTAAAATAAAAAGAATTATTCTCTTAGCAGTAAGAGGCAGCTCTATGAGCATTTTGTTGGTTATTTTATAAACGCCAGGAGCTTTTTTACCATTTAGGTTAGCGATAGTCTCTACAACATCTGCAAATTGGAAACGTATTTCTAAAGGACGTCTTATAACAACAGGCGGTAATTCCCTCACGTCTGTGCATATTTTGGGAGTGAATACGTTTTTGAAGTGATTTGCGAACAGCTCGTATTTTTTTCGTCAATTTTAGCCCAGGATCCTCTCAGATTGCGCAGTGGTGGTTTTGCGATAACAGGTCTTTTAAGACGTCTGGCTGATCACCATAAGGAATAATTTGTCTGTGGAGTCGCGTCTAGACCTTCCAGGTATTCCTTCAGTGATCCCATTCTGTGAACCTCCAACAAGCATTTTAATTGGTTAGTACATTCTTTCAGCTTAGTTTTAAGTTGGGGTGATCTATGCTTTTTCCATTCTCTTCGGGCCCGTCTTTTTTCTGATAAAAATTTTTCAACATCTGCAGAAAAAATTTTGTTGTACCTAGTCTGACGGTAGGTAGAAGACGCATGTTCAACGGCTTCTTGAATGTTTTCATTTAGGACGCTCAGACAATCATCGATGTCTCCGGGAGTTTTTAGCGGTTGGTTCTCCGAGCAGTGGGCGCTAATATAATTTTTATATTTCAACCAATTTACTCTTTTAGATAAGAAAAAATTACTAGTTGCTATTTGGTGAGGACTGCAAATAGTGATTATTGTGGGTGAGTGGTCAGAAAATAAATCCAAAGAGGCTTGAGCCTCAATTAGCTCCGAGGATATACCTTTTGCTACGCCAAAATCAATTACGTCTGGAATTTTATTGTGGTCCGTTGGCCAGTAGGTTGGTTGTTCAGTTGAAATAACATAAAGTCCCATTTCAGACACGGCATCATAAAAGACACGACCTCTGGGACTAATTAGTCGGGAGCCCTAGTACGTGTGCTTGGCGTTATAGTCTCCAGAAGCTATGAAGCGGGGACCTAGAGACTTGTAAAAACTGTTGTACTGATCCTTCGTTATGGGGAATCTCGGTGGACAATAAACTGACAAAATAACTAGTTTAGGGAAAAATTCATCAATGCAGACGTTTGTTGCTTGGATATAACATTCAGATACGCCACCCAACCATTGGTGCTTAATTCTTGATTTAATTAGTATAGCAGAGCCACCACAGGATCTATCCCTGGGATCTTTTAAATCATAAAAATTTTATCCACTAATTTCAAAAGTGCTCCTAGATGTCATATGAGTCTCAGAAATCAACATGACGTAAATTTTTTGGTGTATTAAAAAATATTCAAGCTCGTTTTTGTGTTGGCGGATGCCCTTTGCGTTCCAGAAACAAACCCTGAGGCAGTTCATGGTCTTTTAAGCATGGCATGGTCTTTTTTGCAGGTTGACTTACTTCTGCCAACTTTGGGCTTCTTCCCCTTTTAAGAACTGTAACGTTTCTGTCCATTCCTACCTGGATCTTAGGAGCACACGGTGTAATTGGGCTTTATGTCCCTTTAGCAGCTTTTTGTAAAAACCCAGAGCTTAGTAAAGGTGAGCGCGATGACAAAGGTCCCTCGGTATTTTTTTTTATTATTTTCAAAAAGAGGTTGGGCTAAGCTTGTCCCTTGTTCAATACTTTTATTTAGATTAGGTGCGCTTGAACTTGAAATTTTTGTAACTATTTTTGGTTTTGCATTTAGATAGTTTTTGTTATACTCAGGGTCTCTAATATTTTCATTGCTCACACTAGTGGAGCTTAACATTATGTATGCATTTCTGCTTTCAGGCCCACTATCACTACGGTTACTGTTACTCATTTTCCGTTCGATTTTTTTTATTTAGTTTGTTGTTATTTTCTTTTCTCACTAATATGTGTACATATGTATTTTTATTAATAATATCGTTTGCCACTTATTACTAATATAACCTATTACCAATATTACACTCGCGTAGACACGTCCGTACACTACGAGATTAAGAATGCAACTATGAGTGTATCCACTATGTTGCAAGATGTTTCGGGCGAGCGGATTTGGATGTGTTTCCAGCTTATTTAAATACTTATCCACATAGTTCAGGATTTCGCATTTAACTAGTGGAACTTGTAGATCCTTGTGAATGTTGCTGTTTTTATCATACCAAGGAGCACCAGTTATCATACTTAGGAATTTGTTTTGACGATGTTGTATTTTTTCTATGTTAAAGGCGGTTTCAAAATCGATTTGTAGATTAGAAGTTTACAATCAAGACGAAGCACCGAGTTTCTGCCAATTAGCCAATAAAGTTGTGTAGCTTTAAGTTTCATTTGCGTCAACTTCGCATCTATATGTGTCTTCAATGCGAGGCGATGGTCCAGGTGAATGCCAAGGTATTTCGCCTCAAATCGTTGAGGAGCCATATGGTTGTTAATAAGGATTGGAGAGCACGTTTCTTTGCGTAAATTAAACGTTACGTGGGTACATTTTTGCTCATGAATTTTTATTCCCCATAATTTTGCTCATTACTCTACTTGGGTTATGTGTTGTTCTGTTTAAATAGCACTTATTTTAGGCAACTAAAAAGATGCATTTAATAAGCTTTAAACTTCAGCTTCCTCTGTCTTATCTGTGCCATTTTGGGTAACATACAAAGTATTTGTGTTAAATATGTTTATCATTTCTTTAGTTAGTTCAAAAACTTTGCCGTTTGTTTAAATAATTGCCAACAATATCGCCATGGCGTCAAACCTAAATTTTAATAACCAAGAGCACTAAAAAATGGCCACATTTGGCGCAAAATCGCCACAACTGACAGCCCTGCTACACACAACTGATTTATTCAACTTAAGACAACTGATCTAAACTTAACACACCTCAACAATCATAAGCAAAAACAAAAAATAAGCAAAAAAAAAATTGAGAAAGCAAAGCAGAAGTGAAAGGAAAAGTATTTAAAAATTACAAACAACGAAAAAAAGAAAAACAAAAGAAAATAGCATTAACACCTTAAAATAAAAAAACTTAATTGACTGTAACCACTAGACTACAGAGATTTCGCATTTTCGAAGTTTAAATTATTCCTGTTTATATTATGGTACTACTCTGGTTTATATGAGCGTTTATGAGCGTTTATGATTGTTTTCTTTATTTTTTATACCTAACTTAAATTGTCGCATACTTGCAATACGGGGGTACAAGAGCGGTACACTACAAAATGTCTTCACAAAAATAAAATATGTTTGTAAAGTTTTTAAATGAGCATCACCGCTATGGTTGGGTTTTTTATTAAAACCTCTATAACTAATTTAGACAATTAGAGTTTTAATTAAAAACATTTTTGATTTTTTAAAAAGTTCGGTGTTTGAATTAAATATATAAAAATAATTTTTTCAGTGTATGTTAAGTACTCAATACGCATAACATTATTTAGCCTCTGTTGAACAATTTGCGTAAGTATGCCAAAGTGTTAGGGCTGCTTAAGTCTACTAATTGTTGATATACATATACTTACACATATACAAACATACACACACATATTATAAATGTATGTACATAAGTGTTTAGGCATATGGTTGCTGTAGCTTGGTTTAACTGAATGTGTTAATTTTATTTTATATATTTTGTTTAGTTCCAAAACTTTTTTCTATATTAGCATTTTCTTAGCAATAACATTTATGTTCATGAATTTTCTTAATTAGGAGATTTAAATTACATACATTCAAACCTTAACTTGTGTGCACACACATGTTTTTGGCTTCATGACAGACATAATAAATATGTGTATTTAACAAAAATGTGGGTTGATTAAATCTTGTAAATTCTGGAAGACTGCCTTGAATTTAATTTTAAGGCATATGTAATTACAATAATTAGTTCAATAAGTATTTGTAGTAAATAAGTTATTTAGGTTTAAAAAATAACACAAAAATGTCTAATTAAAATATTTGTTTAATGATATTTAAGAGAATATAAAATGCTTATTAGAAATATATACATATATATAATTAGGGGATTCGCAAGGTGTTCTATTTGTCCTATTGTCATCAAATTTCCACAATGGTCTAAAAACATTTGCCAACTATTGGACACTCGGCGCAGGTGTATTTGGAGTTGTTGTGACAATTTAATAAACATATTAAACGACGTGGTATTTTTTAAAAAAACATTGTGAAATTATATAACAATATGACAATAGGACATAACAGGACACCTTGTGAATCCCCTAAATATTGTGAATATTTATACACTTAAGGCTGAAAAGCGCACGAATTTTCAATGAGGATACTCTAGAACCCCTTCTATTTTAAGCGTTAAAAATCAGAGAGATGAAGAAGGGGGTGGAGGGTGAGTACCAAATGGAACCTACCTAGCGCCATTCTGTTTTTTCTAAAGGAGTTCCATACAAAAATAACCCCACCGACTGAAAAAAATTTAGAAGTACTATCCACTAGAATCCTTAAAACTACCCTTTTAGGGGTGAATTATAAGACTGACCCCTATCATATTTACATCCCCAACATATTTATATACCCTTTACTTTTAACACATAGCGGTGTTCCATAGAATATTTTTTTAAATCTATGCATTTTGCCAAGAAATTAAGATGTTTTGTGATTAGCTTTTTAATTTTTTAAACATATTTTTAAACATACTAATAAAATTAATTTGTTTTAGGGAAAATAATAATTTTTTATATAAAAAAGAATTAAATTATTAATTTTAGCTAGAATTAAAAGCAAAAATTTGCCTTAAAAGCCACTAGTTCAACGGAGAATAAAATAAGCATATTAATTTATTATTATAAGATGGATGATTTTCGGCGATGACACAGCACTTTGCTAATGTTCTTCATTATTTTTATGCTTGTGCATCAGTGATTTAAACCTTTAAGCATTTATTTTGTTTTTTTGCTCTCTCTACTTGTTACGCGCTTTTTTTGATGCGCTTTGGACAAACTGGTTTTGCATGTTGGAGGACCCTTTAATCTTTAAAAACACAAAAATTTGTCTTCCAGAGCGTTTAGCGTTTCGAGCGCATTAGAAGGCACGATATTAAAAATGACATTCAAATTTAAGACAACTCAGCTTTGTTTTTTTTTGTGTTTTTCCTAATTTTTTTTTTGCACCGCATATCCGTTTCGTTGAAAAAAACACTTGATGCTTAGAAAATATGACTGTGCCCTAACAGCGCCAGTACTAATTTTTGGCATCCGGTGCAAATTAAATACATAACTTGTATTCTAGGTGTTTTTTTTCATATATTAATCGACAGGAAAACTGTCAGAATATTAGTTAAGGAAAAATGAAAAATTTTTAAAAACAGCATTTTTTTTATTTATTAATATTCACCTTATTCTCGTATGCTAATAGCAAAAGTCTTAAAATTATGTTTGGTACACAGAACGAAAAACGGCTTTCTAAAATCAAGAATTTTATTCTTGAATTTATCCAAAATCTTTCTTGAAATTTTTAAGTACGATCCTTACTTACATTTTCTTAAATCAAGCCTATTCGGATTGCTTCAACAAATCAAGCAGAAAAAAGCTTGTTGTTTTAATATATTATTTTACATTTGAAAGCAAAGTATCTCGGTGGCCTAGAGGTAACGCGCTTGTGCTGCAGTGCAGAAAGTCCCTGGTTCGTATCTCAGCTTCGGTAAGTACAAAAAATTATCTAATTATTAAAGTATATAAAATAAAAATAAAATATAAAATTCTTTTTCTTTAATAAAGCTCCATAAATCAAAAACAAATGACATTTCGTTTTCGAAATAATCCCGTTTACGGCTTAAATCAATCTTTTTTTGGCTTACATCAAGTACGGTTCCGAACTTAAATCAATCCTATTTAGGCTTAATTGTGGCTAAAAGTAAGAAATTCGTACTTAAAAAATTTTACTTGGAGTAAGAAATTTCGTACTTGATTTAAGAAAAACCGTACTCACCGTACTTTTGACACCGCTATGGCTTGATTTAAGTAAAGTTTTCTTAGATAATTTTTGTGTGTACACTCACGCAAATATGGGTTTTTTTTTGTTGTCAACCGGGTCTTATTATACGTCTTGACGAGACAAATTTATGCCTAGAGAAATGTCAAAATCCAAATAAAAAAAATCCAGTATTTTTATATAGGGTTTTTTATATACTGAGTCCGACGTTGTCTAGGCATGAATTTGTCTCGTCGAGGCGTACAATAATGAGCTGCATATATAAATTTTTATTAAACCTTTTTTTGAGAAAGCAAAAATAAATTAAAAAAAGTATGTATTTGCATATGCCGAGGGTCATTCTTACATTTTACTTCTCGAAGGGCTGATAAAAAAACCTTTTTGATAAGATGTCGCACATGAGTCACCGAGGGTGAAGGCCAGCCATTTGAATTACCGCATACACAGAAAAAATACAAAATTGATTTCAATTAAGAAATTTGTAATCCCAACTGAATTTGTATTGATTTTCAGCTTGCAAACAAATTGATAGTATCAATTATAAAAATTTCTTTAAAATGGAACCAATTATTATTAATCAATTTTTTTATTTCATATTTTTATTTTCTATTAATTTATTTATTTACTAGTTGACCCGGTGAACTTCGTACCACCTAAAAATTATTGAATATATGGATTTTTTAAAAGGAGTACAAAGCTTATGTAGTCAAATAGTTTATTGGAATATATTTATAAGGAAAACAAAAATTCAAAAAGATTACAAAAATAAGCAAGCTCTGTATTTTAGTGCTTGAGGTTAATTCCCTTCAGTACATTACCTTGTGATATATGACATTTTTCGTTTTGTTATTAGGCGCAAGTACAAATAAAGTAGATGGTTTGCCCACACGTAAACATGAAACGTATAGTTGGCCATAAGAAAAACATGAATTCTCTAAATTAAGACCACAAATACTCAAGGATTGTCCTTGTGATTTGTTAATCGTCATTGTGAATGCAAGACGAATAGCAAATTGAGTTCGCTTAAAATCAAAAGGCATATCGGTTGGTATCATCGGAATTCTTGGAATGAGAACTTCTTCACCTTTGAATTTTCCTCTAAGTATAGTTGCGTGAATAACATGGACTATTAGTTTTGTTATTACCAAACGCGTTCCATTGCAGAGTTTTGGTTGGTTTAAATTTCGAAGCCCGATAACTACCGAGCCTACCTTCAGTTGTAAGCTGTGCGGTGGTAAGCCAGGTACATCCAAGGAGTTTAAAACTTCAGTTGAATAGTTGGTGGCTTCATTTTCGTTTGTTACACAATCAATAGATTTAAAAGAATGCAGAGTACCAACGATTTGATTCTGAACTACATATATAGTTTAAATCATCCACATCTATATTTTTAGTTGCTAAAATTGCCCGTTTACTCAACCAGTCATAATTTTTCCCATTAGCAATAATGTTTTCAAGAGCTTCTATTGCGCGCTTGTGTGCCATTGTGCAGCCGAGATAATGATTTTACACGCTACCAAAACTTTGGACATGGCGGAGTTTTTCGCAATGTTACGTGTCGGTTGCTCTTTATTTTGAAGGTTTAATGGCAATTTTTACGCTGAGTGAGATGTGCGGCATCCTTCTAACAATATGGCCGCTATTACAGAAAAAGCTACCGCTACAACAATGTTGGATCTCGTACCAACAGTGACTAAAATCAATGACATGAGGAATGTCTTCCCAGTTTTACCATGGGCATCCAAGAAAAAAAAACTCCATTTTCGTCATCAATTGCCTTCAATATTATATCATAGACTTAATTCTGTTGGAGGTTTAAGAGGGAAACATTGGTTTGAACTAATTGGTTCAACTCATGTCAATCGTATTCACGATCACGCTTCAATTCTCGATATAGTAGCTCATTAATTTCATGTTCTGGTGCTGGCAGTCCTAACCTGACTAACAAACTGCCACAAAGAAGGTAACACATATCTTCAATTAAGAGCAAGGCCCGGTTATGCATCTTTTTTTTCTCCATATTATTATTATTGAATCTTCGCTAGTGCGAACTAACAATATGTATTCAAATCTTAAAATTATGTAATTGATATTAGTCCAGTCAGTACCAGACCAAAATTCAGGTTCTTATTATAAGGTAAATAAGGTTATGCATCTTCTCATTAGAGGCCAGCCCAAGACGACACTAAATAAGGCATCATCTCGAATTTTCAATTCATTTCATATACCTTACATGTGCACACACAAAAATAAGTACTGATTTGTATTGTTTGCTATCTCTTTTGTTTACTTAACTTAACTTAAATGAAAAATTTATTCACAGTTAAGCACACTTAAGTAAACAACAACGGCACATCAATTCATCATGATCGCACACTTATTTCAATTCATCTCGAAACTTTACTGTTGGCGGGATGTTTCTGGTGTGATAGTTATAAAAAACGGGGGTTGATTTTGAATGTACATATGTATGTTTGTAATGTAATTACGCATGAGTTTCATATTGATTTGCCTGCTTGTATATATGTTTGTTTATGTATCTACTCAACATTGTGTGTATTACACACAGTTTTGTTGTTGTTGCCACACACAAGCACAGTATTTTTTTTTATCGACCACACCTCATGACAGTACATAAGTTGCGTCAACAACAGTGCCTGACACCACTCTTTATTCTTAACTACACTACACTGCAGCACATAAACTGTGTCAGCTACTCTACATTTTACAGCACTTAAGCCGTTTAACCGCACAATAACACAAGAATTAGAAAATTATGAGGTTCTTGAATTAGCTTGAATAGGACTTGATGCAGGTCTCTACTTCGCATTGGCTTCAAGATTTGGATTTCTCGAGCTGACACGATATTGATGTAAAATGCCACATTGTCCTTCCACAGGTGACTTTGACTTGGCGGGAAGCATGTCAATAGCAAATAATGACAATAGCAAATAATGTTCGTATATGCCTCAGCGATTATCGTATCCCAATGAGTATCGTTTTTAGGCAAAGTGAGTTCTTGACATGCAGCACGAAATGTTGGACAGACTATACCATTAACAGTACGAAATGCTGCAAATGATATTGGACCACGAACATTCACCAGCAACAACCGCAAATAAAAGCATTCATCATTCTTCGGATGAACTGAATAAATGCGACCCAGAGCATCACTTGAACGCATATCCGGATGCCCAGGAACCATAGTGCCTTTCTTTCGACGTTAAACATTTTTTGAAGAAGCGTTCCAAGTGTAATACCGTGGCATCTTCGAGTAAAGTAAACTTTGTGCAAACAGATCGCTATGACAAACAGCAAAGAAACTTGTCAATGTTATCACTGCAGGTATTTCAGCACGTTGAACAATATTTGCCGCAGTGAAATATACTCGTTGGCTATTCTCCAGATGCACTGCTAAATGTGCAACAGTGGGATGGCATTCGTGAATAGGGAATGAGAATATACGCCAAACCGCCTGATTGCAGTTCACATATCGCCGAACTTAATAACGCGTAATTTCATCGCTGTTATTGGAGGTTTGGATGCTAAAAACAGCCATATCGCTGCCCTTCGTGACATATTTGCAGATGTACTTGATCGACTTCACTGAATTAGAATATTCAACATTTCAATATGTCATAAATGATTTGGAAAGAAGTGGCAAATATAGCACAGTCCAACTGTTGTCAATCACAAAATCGTTTCCTTTTACTTTCTTTGTAATAGTGTGATCGTTGTCATTGGGCGATCAACGCCGATACAGTGGATACCCGTCATTGCCAGTGATAGTTTCCGCCGTCAATTTTTGTGGATAATGTTTGGAACACTTGCCGTCGACCATGCACGAAGATTGGGTGTTGATGGTGCCACACGGTTCATGAATCATATATGTAATTACAACATCATGTAGTTCTTGATCTGTTTCGAGATCAGGGATCTCATCACTTTTAATATCATCTTTCTGGTCTGGTCGAACTTCTCGACTAACTAAATAAGAATGTATGCATGCGACAAGCCTCGTTTTTGCCGCTCTATTGAATATATCTAGCATTGAGTATCTCCGAACACGTATTGCCTAAGAATATATATAATCAGCAAACGAATTTTTTGCCTAAATACACACAATTCACAAAATATTATCCTTAATAACATGTCAATAACGTTATAAACACGTTTTGTTAGTTTCTTTGATAATTACTGAAAATTGCTGATAAAGCGTGAATAGAATAGCTGAGCCTATCGCATCTTGCATGATGGGAAGCTATTACCAAGAAAAACTTCACAAACAGTTCAGTTTATAATGGCTTCATTTTTTTGTAGCCCTATCCGCCACTTGTAAATATTTTTTTTTTATTTTTTTAAATGTTTGTTGTGCTTACAAAACAATGTATAGAAAAAAATTGCGTTAATGATTCGCTAACTGACAGACAGATTCATCATTGCATAAGCTAAATGCTTGGGGCAAGACAAATATGTATTGGTTAATCTTGTAGCTTCTGAGCTTAAAAAAGATGGAACTATAATTTTATTTACGCTCGACAGGTTTCAAAGTTATGAATGCATTTTTCGTCCTTTTTTGAAATATTAGACCATTAGACGCGAGACAGGGTTTTTTTTTTTTTTTTTTTTTTTTTCTCATATATTTATTATTGAATCTTCGCCTGTGGCGAACTAACAATAAGTGTTCAAATCTTAAAACTAGGTATTTAATATTAGTCCAGCCAGTGCCAGACTAAAATTTAAGTTCTCATATTAATTATCAAGCTTCATATAAGCGCAATAGTATCCCTCCTTTTCAGGCGGGTGTGCCCACTATATTGCAGGATGTTTCGGGCGAGCGGATTTGGATGAGTTTCCAGCTTTTTTAAATACTTGTCCACATAGTTCAGGATTTCGCATTTAACTAGTGGAACTTGTAGATCCTTGTGGATGTTGCTGTTTTTAACATACCAAGGAGCACCAGTTATCATTCTTAGGATTTTGTTTTGCCTGCGTTGAATTTTTTCTATGTTGGATGCGGAAGCAGTGCCCCATAATTGTATACCGTAGCACCAAATTGGTTTCAAAATCGATTTGTAGAGTAGAAGTTTACAATCAAGACGAAGCACAGAGTTTCTGCCGATTAGCCAATGGATTTGTGTAGTTTTAAGTTTCATTTGCGTCAACTTCGCATCTATATGAGGCTTCCATGTGAGGCGGCGATCTAAGTGAACACCAAGATATTTTGTCTCGGTTCGTTGAGGCACCATATGGTTGTTAATAGTGATTGGGGAGCACGTTTCTTTGCGTAAAGTAAACGTTACGTGGGTACATTTTTGCTCATTAATTTTTATTCCCCATAATTTTGCCCATTTCTCTACTTGGGTTACGTGTTGTTGCAATTGGCACGAAGCCTCTTTAGGGTCTTTATGAATACTGAGAAAAGCGGTATCGTCAGCAAATGTAGACGTGTGCGTAAAACTGTTTGTTGGCATATCTGCAGTGTAAAGCAAGTACAAAATTGGGCCTAGGATACTCCCTTGAGGTACACCAGCCCCTATTGGTTGGCAACAACTTATTTGGTTTCCCTCTTTGATTTTAAATTGTCGACCGGTTATGTACTTTTCTAGTAGGTTGAAAATATTAGCTGGAAGGTTTAGCTTTAGTTTGTTTAACAGGCCTTCGTGCCATACCTTATCAAATGCTTGAGAGACATCTATAAAAAGCGCGGAGCAATACTTTTTTTCCTCGAAAGTTTTTCTTATAACCTGCACCAGTCTGTGAGTTTGTTCTATTGTGCTATGTTGACTTCTAAAGCCAAACTGGTGATCTGGAATACAGTTGTTTTCATTCAGGATCGGAGTAAGCTTGTTTTTAAGCAGCTTTTCAAACAGTTTTGACAAAGTTGGTAACAAACTTATAGGCCTATAAGACTCCACCTTCGAAGGATCTTTACCAGGCTTAGGAATCATCTTTACTAAGGCAACTTTCCATATTGGTGGAAAATGTTCAAGCCGTATTATGGCATTAAAAATAAAAAGAATTATTCTTTTTGCTGTAAAAGGTAGCTCAATGAGCATTTTGTTGCTTATTTTATCAACGCCAGGAGCTTTTTTATCATTAAGGTTAGCAATAGCTCCTACCACATCTGAATATCGGAAACGTATTTCTGTAGGACGTCTAGAAACAACAGGCGGCAATTCCCTCACGTCAGTGCATGTATTAGGAGTGAACACGTTTCTTAAATGGCTTGCGAGCAGATCGCATTTTTCTTCATCATTTCTAGCCCAGGATCCTCTTGGATTGCGCAGTGGTGGTTTTGCAATTACGGGTCTTTTGAGACGACTGGCTGATCGCCATAGAGAATAATTTGTTTGAGGAGTCGCGTCTAGACCTTCCAAATACTTCTTAATTGATGCAATTCTGTGTACCTCCAGCAAGTTTTTTAAACGATTTGTACACTCTTTTAGCTTCGTTTTAAGTTGGGGCGATCTATGCTGTTGCCATTCTCTTCGTGCTCGCCTTTTTTCAGATAAAAGCTCTTCAACATCGACAGAAAAAATGTTGTTGTATTTGACCTGACGCTTTGTTGAAGAAGCATGTTCAACGGCTGCTTTAATGTTTTCATTTAGGATACTCAGGCAATCATCGACTTCTTGGGAAGTTTTTAGTGGTACGTGTTCCGAGCAGTGAGAGCTGATATATTTTTTATATTTCAACCAATTTACTCTTTTAGATAAGAAAAAGTCACTAGTTGCTATTTGGTGAGGACTGCAAATAGTGATAATTGTGGGTGAGTGGTCAGAAGATAAATCCAGAGAGGCTTGCGCCTCAATGAGCTCCGGGGATATACCTTTTGCTACGCCAAAATCTATTACGTCTGGAATTTTTTTGTGGTCGGTTGGCCAATAGGTTGGTTGTCCGGTAGAAATAACACAAAGACCCATTTCAGATACGGAATCATACAAGATACGTCCTCTGGGACTAATTAAGCGGGAGCCCCAGTAGGTGTGTTTAGCGTTATAGTCTCCAGCAGCTATGAAGCGGGGACCTAAAGATTTGTAAAAACTGTTGTACTGATCCTTCGTTATGGAAAATCTGGGTGGAGAATAGACCGATGAAATAACTAGGTTAGGGAAAAATTCATCAATGCAGACGTTTGTTGCTTGTATATAACTTTCGGAGAGACCACCCATCCACTGGTGTTTGATTCTTGATTTAATTAATATAGCTGAGCCACCACATGACCTATCTCTGGGATCTTTTGAGTCGTAAAAAGTATAGCCACATAGCTCTCTTAATCTCGTAGTGTACGGACGTGTCTACGCGAGTGTATATTTGTAATAGGTGATATTTGTAATAAGTTACAAAAAAAAAAATATTTGTTAATATACATACCTACAAGACATAAGTGAGAATCGAAAATAAAAACAAACTAAACAAAACAAAAAAACCAAACGGTTAATGAGTAACAGTAATCGTTGTGACAGTGGGCCTAATAGCCGAAATGCTTACATTGTGTTAAGCTCAGCAAGCGTTAGCAATGAAAACATTAGAGACCCTGAATATAATAGAAACTATTTAAGTGCAAAACCGAAAACAAATACAAATAATTTAAGTGCAAGTGTGCCTAATTTGAATAAATGTACTGAACAAGGGACAAATTTAGCCCAATCTCTGTTTAAAAATTATAAAAAAAATACCGAGGTGCCATCTTCATCGCGGTCTTCTTTATCAAGTTCTGGTGTCGCACCAACAGCTGCTAAAGGCGCTACGGGCCCAATTTCTGCGTGTGCTCCTAAGATCCAGGTAGGGATGGACAGGTACGTAACAGTTCTTAAAAGGGGAAGGAGCCCTAAATCGGCAGAAGCATCTCAACCTGCAAAAATTTTAAAAGACGATGAAAGGCCAACCTCATCGCAAAATCGTTTTGCAATTTTGCAAGAGGATAATGAGGCCCATGTTAGTGAAAAAAAGTCCTTTAAGCCACCTCCCATTTATTTGAGGGAAAAAAACTCAAATGATCTCGTCAAGTTTTTAGTCGGTTTGATTGGGGAAAATAACTTTTATGTTTCAAACGTTAAACGCGGTAACATATTTGAGACAAAAATTCAAGTGAACCATGAAAACGCCTACCGCGCCACGGTTTCGGAGCTCGAAAAACTCAGAAAAAACTTCTATACCTACCAACTCAAGACCGCAAAAGGCCTTCAGGTAGTTATTAAAGGCATTGATTCTAACGTTGACCCAGAAGAGATCAAGACCAGTTTGTTAAACAAAGGGTTTATGGTTAGGACGGTATCGAATATGAGAAATAGGGAAAAACACCCCCAACCATTATTCCGAGTGGAGCTTGAGCCTGGTGATATCAAATTGAAAAAAAGTGAAACTCACCCCATCTACGATTTAAAATATATTATGCACCGACGAGTCACTGTGGAAGTGCCACATAAGCGATCTGGGCCCGTACAGTGCTTAAACTGCCAGGAATATGGCCACACTAAAACTTATTGTAAGTTGCCTACTGTTTGTGTTGTGTGTGGGGATCTGCACGATACGACCAAGTGCGACAAGCCAAAAGATGATCCTAGGATAAAGAAATGCAGCAACTGCGGGGGAAACCACACTGCCAACTATAGAGGTTGTCCTGTTTTTAATTTAGTTAAGCGATCAACTAAGCCGAACATAGTTCCTGCCCCTCCCCAGCCTTTAAATATACCAACTACAAATATGCCTCCATTGGCACAACCAGCTACAAATCAAGTTTCTTACGCCGCCGCATTAAAGTCTAACCAGCCTAATTCACGTAAGTCTACCCAGCCTACAACACAACAAGAAGTGCCAACTAGCGAACCAACCGGGCCTAATTTTAGCCGCCTGGAAGCCGTAATTGACAATATGGTCACACAATTTACGCAGATTATGGCGCAAATGGCCAACATGATGCAAGAAATGCAAAAAATGCAGTCTGCTTTTCTGCAGGCTATGCTTAAAAGACCATGAACTGCCTCAGGGTTTGTTTCTGGAACGCAAACGGCATCCGCCAACACAAAAACGAGCTCGAATATTTCTTGATGAACCAAAAAATCGATGTTATGTGTATTTCTGAGACTCATATGACATCTAGAAGCACTTTTAAAATTAGTGGTTATTCTTTTTACGATTCAAAGGATCCTAGGGATAGATCATGTGGTGGCTCGGCTATTCTAATCAAATCAAGAATTAAACACCAATGGTTGGGTGGCCTCTCGGAAAGTTATATCCAAGCTACGAACGTCTGCATTGATGAATTTTTCCATAACCTTGTTATTTCATCAGTTTACTGTCCACCCAGATTCTCCATAACGAAGGATCAGTACAACAGTTTCTACAAATCATTAGGTCCCCGCTTCATAGCTGCTGGAGACTATAACGCTAAGCACACATACTGGGGCTCCCGCCTAATTAGTCCCAGAGGTCGTGTTTTGTATGACTCAGTGTCGGAAATAGGACTTTTCGTTATTTCAACTGGACAACCAACCTATTGGCCAACGGACAATAATAAAATTCCAGACGTAATAGATTTTGGCGTGGCAAAAGGTATATCACCGGACCTTATTGAGGCTGAAGCCTCCTTCGATTTATCTTCTGACCACTCACCCACAATTATCACTATTTGCAGTCCTCACCAAATAGCAACTAGTGATTTTTTCTTATCAAAAAGAGTAAATTGGTTAAAATATAAAAAATATATCAGCTCTCACTGCTCGGAACACATACCACTAAAAACTCCCCAAGAAATCGATGATTGCCTAAATATCCTAAATGAAAACATTAAAAAAGCCGTTGAACATGCTTCTTCAACAT
The DNA here is from genome assembly GCA_963583895.1 of Melanophora roralis. Lineage (NCBI taxonomy): Eukaryota > Metazoa > Arthropoda > Insecta > Diptera > Rhinophoridae > Melanophora > Melanophora roralis. The sequence continues at coordinate 66,068,877 of OY757190.1, read as the reverse complement.
ACCGTCAGGTCAAATACAACAAAATTTTTTCTGTCGATGTTGAGGAGCTTTTATCTGAAAAAAGGAGAGCGCGAAGAGAATGGCAACAGCATAGATCGCCCCAACTTAAAACGAAGCTAAAAGAGTGTACAAATCGCTTAAAAAACTTGCTGGAGGTACACAGAATTGCATCAATTAAGAAGTATTTGGAAGGTCTAGACGCAACCCCTCAAACAAATTATTCTCTATGGCGATCAGCCAGTCGTCTCAAAAGACCCGTAATCGCAAAACCACCACTGCGCAATCTAAGAGGATCCTGGGCTAGAAATGATGAAGAAAAATGCGATCTGCTCGCAAGCCATTTAAGAAACGTGTTCACTCCTAATACATGCACTGACGTGAGGGAATTACCGCCTGTTGTTTCTAGACGTCCCATAGAAATACGTTTCCGATATTCAGATGTGGTAGAAGCTATAGCTAACCTTAATGATAAAAAAGCTCCTGGCGTTGATACAATAAGCAACAAAATGCTTATTGAGCTGCCTTTAACAGCAAAAAGAATAATTCTTTTTATTTTTAATGCCATAATACGGCTTGAACATTTTCCACCAATATGGAAAGTTGCCTTAGTTAAGATGATTCCTAAGCCTGGTAAAGATCCTTCTAAGGTGGAGTCTTATAGGCCTATAAGTTTGTTACCAACTTTGTCAAAACTGTTTGAAAAGCTGCTTAAAAACAAGCTTACTCCGATCCTGAATGAAAACAACTGCATTCCAGATCACCAATTTGGCTTTAGAAGTCAACATAGCACAATAGAACAAACTCACAGACTGGTGCAGGTTATAAGAAAAACTTTCGAGGAAAAAAAGTACTGCTCCGCGCTTTTTATAGATGTCTCTCAAGCTTTCGATAAAGTATGGCACGAAGGCCTGTTAAACAAACTAAAGCTAAACCTTCCAGCTAATATTTTCAACCTACTAGAAAAGTACATAACCGGTCGACAGTTTAAAATCAAAGAGGGAAACCAAATAAGTTCTTCTCAAACAATAGGGGCTGGTGTACCTCAAGGGAGTATACTAGGTCCAGTTCTGTACTTGCTTTACACAGCAGATATGCCAACCAATAGTTTTACACACACGTCGACATTTGCTGATGATACTGCTTTTCTTAGTATTCATAAAGACCCTAAAGAGGCTTCAAACCAATTGCAGCAACACGTAACCCAAGTTGAAAAATGGGCAAAGTTATGGGGAATAAAAATAAATGAACAAAAATGTACCCACGTAACTTTTACTTTACGCAAAGAAACGTGCTCTCCAATTCTTATTAACAACCATATGGTGCCTCAACGAACCGAGACAAAATATCTTGGTATTCACCTAGACCGCCGCCTCACATGGAAGCCTCATATAGATGCGAAGTTGACGCAAATGAAACTTAAAGCTACACAAATTCATTGGCTAATCGGCAGAAACTCTGTGCTTCGTCTTGATTGTAAACTTCTACTCTACAAATCGATTTTGAAACCAATTTGGTGCTACGGTATACAATTATGGGGCACTGCTTCCGCATCCAACATAGAAAAAATTCAACGCAGGCAAAACAAAATCCTAAGAATGATAACTGGTGCTCCTTGGTATGTTAAAAACAGCAACATCCACAAGGATCTACTAGTTCCACTAGTTAAATGCGAAATCCTGAACTATGTGGACAAGTATTTAAATAAGCTGGAAGCTCACCCAAATCCGCTCGCCCGAAACATCCTGCAACATAGTGGGCACACCCGCCTGAAAAGGAGGGATACTATTGCGCTTATATGAAGCTTGATAATTAATATGAGAACTTAAATTTTAGTCTGGCACTGGCTAGACTTATATTAACTACCTAGTTTTAAGATTTGAACACTTATTGTTAGTTCGCCATAGGCGAAGATTCAATAATAAATATATGAAACAAAAAAAAAAAAAAAAAAAAAAACATATTTTGAAAGTGCTTCTAGATGTCATATGAGTTTCGGAAATCAACATGACATCAATTTTTTGGTTATTTAGAAAATATTCGAGTTCGTTTTTGTGTTGGCGGATGCCGTTTGCGTTCCAGAAACAAACCCTGAGGCAGTTCATGGCCTTTTAAGCATGGCCTGCAAAAGAGCAGACTGCATTTTTTGCATTTCTTGCATCATATTAGCCATTTGCGCCATGATCTGTGTAAATTGTTTTACCATATTGTCTATTACGGCTTCCAGGCGGCTGAAATTGGGGCCCGTAGGTTCATTTATTGGCACCTCTCTTTGTGTTGTTGGCGGGTTAGGCTTGCTTGCGTTGGGCTGGTCAGACTTTAACGCGTTGGCATAAGAAAGTTGACTCGTGGTTGGCTGTGCTAGTGGAGGCATAGAAGAAGCTGCTATATTTAACTCCTGGGAAGGAGCAGGAACTACTTTTGGCTTTGTTGAGCGCCTTACTAAATTAAAAACAGGGCAGCCTCTATAGTTGGCAGTATGATTTCCCCCGCAATTGCTGCATTTCTTTACAAGAGGATCATCTTTTTGTTTGTCGCACTTTGTCGTAGCATGCAGGTCTCCACACACCACACAAACAGAAGGCAATTTGCAGTAAGCCTTGGTGTGACCATATTCTTGGCAATTTAAGCACTGCACGGGCCCAGATCGCTTATGTGGCGCTTCAACCACAACTCTACGATGCAAAATATATTTTAGGTTATATATAGGGTGAGTTTCATTTTTGTTTAATTTTACATCACCAGGCTCAAGCTCCACCCGAAATAATGGTTGGGGATGCCTTTCCCTGTTTCTAATGTTTGACACAGATTTGGCTTTGAAGCCTTTTCTGCACAAACTGGCCTTAATTTCTTCCGGGTCCACATTTGAATCAATACCCTTAATCACAATCTGGAGGCCTTTTGCGGTCTTTAGTTGGTAGGTGTAAAAATTTCTCTTCTGTTTTTCAAATTCCGAAACAGTGGTACGATAATCGTTTTCGTGATGAACTTGAATTTTGGTTTCATAGATGTTACCACGTTTTATGTTAGACACAAAAAAGTTGTTTTCACCGATCAATCCTACTAAGAGCTTAATGAGGTCGTTGGTGTTTTTCTCCCTCAAATAAATTGGGGGAGGCTTAAAAGTCTTCTTCTCGGGTAACGGAGCATCGTTTTCCTCCTGCAAGATGGCAAACCGGTTTTGCGATGATGTTGGCCTTTCGTCATCTTTCAGAATTTTTGCTGGGTTGTTAATCTCTGCCGATTTGGGGCTTCTTCCCCTCTTGAGAACTGTTATATAACGATCCATTCCTACCTGGACCTTTGGAGCTTCTGAAGAAAAATGACCGTGACCGTCTTTAGCAGCTGCTGGTTCAACACCAGAACTTGACAAGGATGAGCGCGATGAGGATGGCACCTCGGTATTTTTTTTATAATTTTTAAAAATAGATCGGGCTAAGTTTGTCCCTTGTTCAGTAGACTTATTTAAATTAGGAGCACTTGCACTTAAATTGTCTTTAATTATTATCGGTTTCGCACTTAAATAATTTTTATTATATTCAGGGTCTCTGATGTTTTCATTACTAACGCTTGAGCTTAACACAATGTAAGCATTTCGGCTATTAGGCCCACTGTCACGACGATTACTGTTATTCATTAACCGTTCGCTTTTTTTATTATTTAGTTTGTTGTTTTTTTTTTCTTTTCTCACTAATTTGTGTATGTAAGTATGTATATTAATAAATTCTTTTGCCACTTATTACTAATATCACCTATTACCAATATTGCACTCGCGTAGACACGTCCGTACACTACGAGATTAAGAATGCAACTACTACAGGGTAAAAACGATATTTTGAAACGGCTTATATCCACTTTTGTACCTTCGGAACCGAAAAATATAAAAAGGGGCTCAAATTTTATTTTGAAATTGCGTTCGGCAGGTTTCGAAAAAATATGAATACAAAATTTTGATAATTTGGATAAACATGGATAAACATTTTATTTGTAATTTTTAGGTTATTTCTGTTTCTTTTAAACTAATAATTTAAATTGCGTTTAACTGGTTTGAGAAAAATATGAACACGTTTTTTGAAGTTTTTATACAGTTATTGAGACTTATATAAGAAATTATTTTTATTGTAGGGGAGATGCCATGCCCATTATTCACTTTGTTATCCTAAGTATATTCACCTCAATTATGTATTTTAGCAAACATAAACATCCATAGACAATTTTAAGACTCTAGCTATAAGAATTATTGAAGTACATGTAAAAAAAATCTAATTCTACGGGAGGTGCCACACCAAAAAGCTTGGAGACCTTAGCTATCCCAATAAATGAGATACAAATATAAATATTTCCATACTATTAGAGGTTCCACACGCATAATTCACTTCCTGCCTACACTTATCTTAGTAATGCATATTTTCATAATAAATACCCATATTATATTTGGAGATTTCAGCTGTTACATTTATTGACATATAAGTGTAAAAGATTTTTTCTTGTAAAGGAGGTGCCATGCCTATTATTTTCTTCACGCCCAAACTCAGCTTTATAGTAAACATCAACATTGTAAGCACCTACACAAAATTTGGAGACTTTAACCCATACACAGCTGAATTATGCATATTACCATTATAAATATCTTTACAAAGTTTTGAGAGTTCAACTGCTACAGTTATTGAGATATATAAAAAACTATTTTCCTTGTATGGGAGATGCTACGCCCATTACTTTTTTCCCGCTCATACAGAGCACAATTAGCATATTAGCACTATAAACATCCTTAAAAAGTTTGGAGACTTCAGCTATTACAGTTATTGAGATAAATACAAAAAACTATTTTCGTTGTATGAGAGTTGCCACGCCTACTTATTTCTTCCCGCCCATACAAAGCTTAATTATGCATATTTACACTATAAACATCCGTACAAAGTTTAGAGACTTCAGCTATTACAGTTATTGAGATATATACAAAAAACTATTTTCGTTGTATAGGAGGTGCCACGCCTGTTTATTTCTTCCCACCCATACAAAGCTCAATTATGCATATTAGCACAATAAACATCCGTACGAAGTTTGGAGACTAAAGCTGTTACAGTTATTTAGATATATACAAAAAACTATTTTCCTTGTATGGGAGATGCTACGCCCATTACTTTTTTCCCGCTCATACAGAGCACAATTAGCATATTAGCACTATAAACATCCTTAAAAAGTTTGGAGACTTCAGCTATTACAGTTATTGAGATAAATACAAAAAACTATTTTCGTTGTATGAGAGTTGCCACGCCTACTTATTTCTTCCCGCCCATACAAAGCTTAATTATGCATATTTACACTATAAACATCCGTACAAAGTTTAGAGACTTCAGCTATTACAGTTATTGAGATATATACAAAAAACTATTTTCGTTGTATGGGAGGTGCCACGCCTGTTTATTTCTTCCCACCCATACAAAGCTCAATTAGCATATTAGCACTATAAACATCCGTACAATGTTTGGAGACTTCAGCTATTACAGTTATTGAGATATATACAAAAAACTATTTTCGTTGTATGGGAGGTGCCAAACCTATTTATTTCTTCCCGCCCATAAACATCCGTACGAAGTTTGGAGACTTCAGCTATTACAGTTATTGCGATATATACAAAAAACTATTTTTGTTGTATGGGAGGTGCCACGCCCATTTATTTGTTTCCGCCCATACACAACTCAATTATGCACATCAATAAATAATTTAGTTGTACCAAATTTGGAGACTTCAGCTATAATAGGTATTGAGCTATGTGAAAAAAACTGTTCAATTTGTATGGGAGGTGCCACGCTCAGTCGGAATTTCCGAAAACAAATTAGCCTAAAACGCATTCCCAGATATCGGGTATGTTTTATTAAAATCGGTCCAGCCGTTCTTGAGTTATAAGCGGTGTCACTAGCAAAAAAAAAATTGTTCTTTTATATATAAGATTTTATTATTATATATACTTTTTTTTATAATTTGACTTAAGTTCATATAATTTCTTCTTATTAGAAGAAATTAATATTTTTCGTTAATGTTGAAAGAAACTTTCATTTGAAAAAAACAGTTTTTTCTACCGATACTAGCCAAGCAGAATGCATTTTCGAAAGCAGCTACGCTGCTTAATGCTTGTCCGTTAGTCAAGTGCTGCCAAAGATACTTTAAATGCAAAAAAGCATAGTGTATATGAAAAGTAAACTTCGTCCTAACTTACAAAATAAAACAGAAGGAAAACACTCATACCGTATCCCTTTCTCTGTTACATGTGAGTTAAATAGGTGATGTTTACAACCAAAAGGCACTACTACCGTTCAAAGAGTACTGATGATGAAATTGCGTGGCTGCTTTCGAAAATGCATTCTGCTCGGCTAGTCTACCTATAATAAAACCTGCTTTTTTCAAATAAAAGTTTCTTTCAACATTAACGGAAAATATTAATTTCTTCTAATAAAAAGAAATTATATGAACTTAATCCAAATTAAAAATAAAAAAAAAGCAAACATTTGTATTAAAAACAGTTCAACAATAAATAAAAATAGCATTATTATATTTATTTATTTTTAATTATTTATTTTTTTTTTACATACATTTTTTGTTATGTTAGATTTAATTTAACATAAAGAAAACTATATTAGTTAGCTCATTTACTTACTTACATACATTTACCCACCTCCACAAAATAAAATTACAAAAAAACAGAAATTAAAGTCAGCAAAACAAAAATTAAAAAAATTAAATTAAAAAAAATTCAAAAACAAACTCATAAAAATAAAAAAAAAATAAAATTTGAAACCGGTACCATGAGATTTTCAGGCTGGGACTCTAACCACTGGACTACAGGGACATTGGATTTTGGTTGTCTAAATTCTTATTTATATTTTCGTTTATGTTTGTTTTTTATTTTTGTGTATTTAAGATACTGTGTCGCATACTTGCAAAAAAGCGTTAAACTACAAAATGACTATACAAAATTACTGCTTTTTAAAGGATTTTTTAAACAGACATCACTGCTTTGGTTTAATTTCTATTAAAACCTATGTATATATTTTATTGGGACAATAAAATTATTAGTTGAAACTTGTTTTGGTTTTTTAAAAAGCGCATTTATTAAAAAAAAGGGAATAATTTTTTCTGTGTATGTACTAAAGTAATTCATGAAGTTTTGAAAATAATTAAACTCAAATGGCCTCCACCCTCGGTGACACAATTATGACATCTCATCAAAAAGTAATTTTTTTCTTCGGTAGCAGCTTTCGTCAGCCACCCTGTTAATTTTACCTGTAGGAAATGTAATTTTTGAAGAGAAGCCCCCTTAGAAAGTGGAGATAGGAGTGGATATATTAATAAAAATATTGCTGGTGGAAAATTAATGAGTTATTTATTTATCTACATACGCATATACAACATTTACTACTTATATTTATTAAATATATTGGTTTGGAAATCATCGCATTCTCTAAAATTTTTGACAAAAATAAAAATAAAAATATGACCCGAAAAAGCTACAAAATAAAAGTAGGAAGTCATTATAAAAAAAACTGGACTTGAAGTTTTTGCTGGGATGCTTTCCAAGCCTTACAAAATTAGATATTCTATTTGTCCAAATTTTATTTTAAGGGATCACTATACTTACAACCTATACGTACAACCATCCCTATAAATACACATTTTTTAATTAGAATGAGTTTTTAAAAGCACCCGCCCAACTCCTTCTTTTTCAAAAAAGTTAAATAATTTACGTTTACAAGAGAATAAAAATTATTAAAATATAACACAAGTTTATTTTATATTTTATTTATTTTGCAAATTTTTAACTGATCACAACACGAATAATCCCTTCTTTTTTTACGTTTTGATGAGTGCATCGCACCCGTCACATTTAATAAAATATTTTTTCTTAGGCAAAAATATTTTTGTAGAAAAAATAGATCAAGTGGGACAAAAAGCCGTTTAAGCTACCGTGTAAGTTTGAAAGAAAAGTGTGTTTTCAATAATATTTTACACAAATCGAACTTAAATTGAAAACTCCAAAAATTTTCATTAGTAAAGTCTTCTTGCTATCAAACGCTGAAAAACATACCAATTTAGGAAATCACATCCTTTTTTTAAACAAAATTTTAAATTGTTTTTGTTTTCAGCAAAAATGTTAGTAGGTTGGTCACGCCCGTCAAAACAAAATTTCCCAGCTTTACCCTGCACGACTTAATTAGTATCAATATTAAAACAGTACAATAAGATATGTATAATTTTTAATAAATATTAATAACGAAATATATAAAAAAATCAAATATATTTAAAACAGTACAGTGTTTACTTTGTTTATTTTTTTTTTTTAATTTCAGTGCATAGTGATTTTACTGCATGCTACCTAAGTTTTAAAGTAGCATCCTAAGTGTACATTACCGTGAACAAATGATTAAAAGCACATTACCGTGTACAGCCATGATATATCCGATAAATAAAATGATTTGAAGCCCTTAAGATGATATAAAAGTGTGGAATGTATTGTTTTTCAACTTTTTTTTGGCATGTCAACATGTTCACTATATTGAAAACTTTACCACAAACAACCAAAAGTAGCAGTCTACAGCAATTTCGTGTTAAACACATTATAAAAGTTTAAAATTAAAAATCAATAAAATCCCAGTGTTGCACCATTAAAAGTCAACACGAATAGAGAATTTAAAAACCAAAAACAATTATAAAATAAGAAATCTAAAAATCGTTTAAACAAGTAATACCAAATCAAATTGGGCAAATGAAGTTGGGCTTAAAATCAAGGACAATATCACAAAAAGGGTTACACACTTTTTTTAACTACAAGTGTAACAACAGCACAATGAAATTCGAATTTAGTGCCTTTCGGTCAAACTCTAATTGTATTTGTAAGACGATATTTTCGGCATCATTATCGCCTATCTCAAGTTTGTTTTTGTTGACTAAAAGCGACAGCCGGATAAAAGCAATAAAGTTTTGGACAACATCATCAATGCCCAATCAGCACCTTAAACGTTAAGATTTGAAACGAAAGAATTGAATTGTTTCTAAAATATGCCACCACAATTGCATTCCTTTAAAAGTTAGTGTCACAGTAAAAATAGGAGCAAAAGACCACAGCTGCTTCTGCCTTGTTAAACCAAAAACACATTTAAACATTTATTTGTTTAAGAAGCAAAAAAAGATTAAAAAATAAGGAACAAAAAAATTACAAAAACATGTTTTTGCAACCCAAAGCCACACAAATATTTAACCGTATATGTACATGTAAATGAGTTTTATTTAAACTTAAAAGGCAGAATATTGAAAACATTTATTCAAAATCAACAAATGAAAAGGAAAAAAGCTTTTAAGGAACAAAATTTTTGAAATGATTTTCGTAGAAAATATTAACTCAACGGCGACAACATCTTCCTCAACGCCAACATTCAGAAATTTTATTGAGGATTCGCAGGATGAACATTTTCAACTGTACGATGCCGGCTTCGGTTATTCAGATGATGATATAAATGATAATTTAACAAACTTAATTGTGGGCACTTGGAATCCACAAAACAATCAAACAAACACAACGACTTCAGTGATGCAGGAAGGTATGAACGAAGAAAATGTCACCAATAGTAAGGTGTTTCCATTAACGTGGACACCTTCGTCTCTTATCACAACAGATTCATCACCTTTAACTGACATCTCTACAACATCTCTTCCATCTAATGTCACAAACAATCATACTTCTGCTTCGTTTATTTCGCCTTCGCTACTAACACCATCGTTTTTAGAGTTTAGTACAACTGCTGCTTCCAGTTTTAACTCCACCGATACAACAGAAGGCCTTATATCTCCGATTCCAGACAACGACAGACTTTCCTTTAATGTAAACACAACTTTTATTCAAGAATCGCTGTTATCATCAACGTCGCCGTCCTCGTACCCATCAACTTTCGCGTCATCTCCTGCCATTGAAACAGTTTCCCACGTTTCAGCATCTGCTTCCAGTGATAATATCGATATTGCTTTGATCGATAGTGCGGAGAAAATATTGGCGGGGGAAAATGATTACGACATACTTAATTTCAATGGCGTTGAAATTGGAGCAGACAGCATTAGCACTGACGATGATTTAATTAATCAATCACTAGTGGAAACAAGTCAAAATGAAACATTTCCTCACTTTACCAATAGTGGTAAAATAATGTTAAGAAGTGCTGACGCTTCCAATGATAACGATGATGCTGGCAATAGTTTTATGTTACTACTGGAAGACTTTGGTGAATATTTTTATAATTATAATGAGAGTAATATGGTTTCGGGCACAACAACAAATAGTTTCAATTTAACTAATTTTGATTTTCGACCGAATTGCACAAACTATGGCAACTTAACAACAAATTTAACATCATCTTTGTGTTACGATGGCCCTCCTGAAGGTAAGAAAAAAATTATTTAAAATTTTGAAGTAAACTATGCTAGACTTGGCCCACTTGTGCTTGGCACTTACTCAATTTTATTTTGACCCATATAATTGAACTGACATGTAAGGAAACTTTACAAAACAGGTTTTATAACGCACATGTACAATATCATTTGTTCTCTCAGAGAGTGTAAACAAGAACCGATCATATAAGTACATTGGATGTGTGGGGTATATATAATTTTATGCAATAACAAGATTGTTATATTTAAAAGATCTGGGAGAGAAATGTCATACAGTTTCCTCAAGTACATAGATACATTTACGTACTTTCCCAGATTTAATAAATATCTTATTGTGGGATTGAAAATAGATGTTAACTTTCTAAGACTTAGCGAATCGCAATTTGCATATATTTTACATCCATATAATAGAGTCGCCATAAGGTGCGTTTTCGCAAGTAAAATGCAAATTTTCTCATATGTAAAGAACTGTATATTCCATAGTCCTCGTAATATTGAATAGGACATGTAGCAATATTTATGTGATCTGACCACGAAAGAAAACTATTAAAAGTAATTCCAAGATTTTTTGCTGTTTTTTTATATTAATTCTTTGGTTAGGTTGGCATTATAGCTGGTTCTTGTGCCAATACACCTGCTTTTCTGGTTATAACTTTGATTTAGTAGGATTAAGGCACAAACCATTTTCACTTGCCCAATAGAATATTCTTGACAGACCCATATTAAGTTTTTCAATACTGATTTTGATGTAATAAATGGAACTTCTAATGTATAGTTGCACATCATCAGCATACATTTGAACTTTGTAATACTCAAGCTGTTGTGGTAAATCGTTTGCATTGCATTATTGTTGGCAAAGACGGATTGACTGCGAGCTGATAAATACTAGAATATTAAGGTTGACGCTAAAAAAGAGAAACTAAACATTTTTGATAGCTCAAAATACAGAACTTTGTGATCTACCATATTAAATACTTAAGAATGATCAAGAAGTACTAGAAAAGAGATTTCACCATAATCTATATGCCGACGTAGTTCTTCAGAAAACTTCTTTAAGGCTGTTACGCAACTGTGTTTCGGCTTTGTCATGAATGTATTTGGTTATTTGTTGATGAAGTGAACGTTCGAATGCCTCTGATAAATACAGCAAAATAACAATTTGACGATATTCGTTATTAGATTTAGGTATTGGTATTATTTTTGTAAACTTCCAGCTCTTAGGGATAGTGCTCCTTGTAATTATAGTAACAAATATTTATGTATGTTATATAAGGTAACATTTGTTTATAATTTTTAAAAACTTCGGATGTACACCATCAAACCCAACAGCAATTGATTTTATTGCAGGGCAACTTTACAAAGCTTCTGATTCGACTACACAATTAAAATAGAGTTGACTATTTGTGTTAAATATAATTTGATCATAAAAGCCAACATCAGGTTGAACATTTGGGAGTTTTGTAAAGGATTCATTTATTTCAATAATATTTACGGCAATTGGTGCACCAGAAGATTTACCAATGCCTATTTCACGTATTGTTCTCCAAGTTTTTTTAACACCCAATTCAGATGAAAATCGATTAAAATAGAATTTATTTTTTGCGGCTTTAAACATTCTATTTACTTCTCTTCGTGCGTCACAATATCCTTTATGTAGATCCCCAGATTTAAAAATCTTCCAACGCCTGTAAGCGGAATCTCTACGAGCAATTACAGCTTTAACTGCAGTATTGAACCAAGGCTTTTTCTTATAGTCTTCCCTGAGTAATTTTGTAGATACAGATTTTTTCAAAATATTACACAAGTTTCTTTCCAAGAAGTTAAGCTGATTATCTATTAAAGGCATGTAATAAATTAAATTTCAATCAATTTTTTTAAGCTCAGAAAATAAGATTTCGTAATTTGTATTTTTGAAGTTATTATATGTAACTGGTTCAATGCATTTGATAATCAAATGTCAAAAACAATAAGTCATTTTTGGAGAAACATGGTACTGAGAGTTGATCGTACAAGAAACACCTTCTTTGTGTTGCTAACAAAAATTATGTCCAGTATTGTACTACTTATAGAAGTAAAATGTTTTGGATTTGTGGTGTTTGTGGGGTAAAACCCAATAGATTTCATATCGTTGCTGAGGTGGGTTTTAATAAAAATATTGAAGTTGAAATCACCACATATGATAACGTCATCATGTTTTCGTGAAAAAGTCTTTAATTCTTCCAGAAAAAGTTTTGTATCAACTCTTGAGTAAGGTCTGTATACCGATTCTAAAAGTAATTATTTTGCACGGGGCACAAACTTAACAAATAAATATTCAATTTTAGCAGTTGACAAAATGGTTAGATTTGATTCCGAACTTTCGTTATCAATGTCATTTGTTTATTAAGGTTAAGCACCAAAGCAGTCACCTATATCTACCGTAGTTTTAATTTTGTAAACAGTTTCTTTTTATATATTGCTTATAATCAAGCCAATTTACGCTTTTAGATTAGAAAAAATATCTGGTTACGATTTAACGGGGACAACGTTTAAGCGGGCAAATGGCCTGCAGTAGATCTAACGACGCTTGAGCCTCAAAAAGTTTCGGGAATATGCATTTCGTTACGCCAAAATCAATACCTGTAATTTTATTTTGGTCAGTTGTCCATTTAGATGGTTACTTAGATAAAACAACTCTCAGTCCCTTTGCAAAAAAGTAAAGTAATCAATCAAAAGGATACCTCTACCGATTTAGTTTAAATTTTTGTAATAACTTTTTGCTATCAAATATCTGGACCCAATAATAAACGATTTTTTTTGCAAAATTCGTTCAGTATTTTAAAGACCATTTAAGCTTCGGAAATTATTAAATTATTAATTTTTTTAAATTAATAAAAAATATTTGAGTTAATTTTTTGTTAGTAGATCCCATTTGCATCCCAAAACAAACTGTCAATTGACTATTTTGTTCCTTTATTGCCCGCACTTAACATAATTGCTCTGAAGTAATTTTTTGATTTCACAATATTCTCTATTGCGCCTTCCAGCCAGCTGACATTGAACCCGGTTGATTGTTCAGACTTAAGTGCGTTGGCGTGTGAAACCTGACTTTTAGGTGGCTGTGATATAGCGGAATACGTTAAAGTAGGTATTTTCGTCAGCCGAAAAAAAGGCTTAAATAATTTTTGATCAAAAACAGGTCAACATCTATAGTAAAAACTGTAACTTTTTGCACCAATTGCTGTATTTCTTTGCCTTTAAATTATCGTTTGGTTTATCGCAGTTAGACCTAACATGAAGCAATAAACACAGAAGAAGGCACCTTTCAACAAGTTTTGCTGTGACCCAGTTTCTGAAAACCCGAGCACTGTAGAGCTCAAGATAATTTTCATGGCTTTTTCACTGTAAATCAATGGCAAATAATATGTTTTTATAATAATTGTGCGCTTTGCTTTTTTTCCAATTCAAAATTGCCCGGCTTAGACTCCACTCTAGGTAGTTGTTGAGAGTAGAGTATCTATTTAATTGGGTCTTGATTTTATTCAAATAAATAATTAATCGGTCTTTAAATTTTAATTTTAGTCGAATAGTCGATTAAAATTTTTTATTAACTCGATGAAATCAAACAACTAAAATTATTTTAGCAACTCCTTCAATTTTATTGGGTGTAAAGCTTAAGAATGCAAATTTTTTTCCAATTTTTAAACTTTATTTTGAAAGATTTGTACAAAATAAATTTATTTAAGTTAATGACCACATATTCAGCAATGTAATCTTCAGCAAAAAACCTTATTTTCTGCTCAGAAGTGAATCGTGTGCCAGAGCAACGATTCTGCATGAATTGAAACAACTGTTAGAGCGCAGTAAAACTTCTAAAAAACTTCTTTCTCAATAGTTTCAAGCAGGTATTGAAATTTGTGATGAGCGCTACCATGATACAATTAAACAGTCAAAAATTACGGCGGTTTTCAAACTCACAAAACCTTAAAATGAATTAGATGCATTTAAGTGTTACAGGTCCAAGATTTTAGCACCTTTTAATATATGTACACTTTTAGTTCAACTAAATACTGAGTGTCACCTTCGTGTCATGGACAACCTGGCTTATCAAACAATTTCTTACTTCTTGGGTTACCGTAATTGATTACGTTTTTTTTTAGCAAGTAATGATTCGATACAAAAATATTTTTCCTTAGTGTCATTTAAATAGTATTTTTGACATAATAATTGTAAATTAGGGTATTTCGGCATTTCCTTGTATGGTGCCCAAATCTTCAGCTTTTAGATGGATGAACCGTTTGGAAATTATTACTTGAGTAGCTTTCAATAATTTTGTAAGCTTTTGTTGCGTTTGACATTTTGATTTTGATAAGATGATTTTAACATTCAGGCGTTCTGCCAAGGAAAATTCGAAATTCCTTTTGAAAACAAACCCAAATATTAGATATAAGTTCTGTGTAGGTTTGTTAAGTGCTATCCAACAAGCATATTATTTTTTACTTATAATCACTAAATACGCGTTCTTGTTATAATTTTTAATCAAAGGCAACAAGAGGTAAAGGTAAAGTAATTGATAAAAACAAGAAGAAGCTAAAGTGAAATTCGTGTAGTCGATTCATCGATGTACGAGTCGTTGCTTAATCGAAATTAGCATTTTTTTACTCGAGCAATTAATCGACTATTTTTCGAGGGAATACTCTAGCTGACAGATCCTATCTCTGTTTCTAGTTTTTATAGAGCTTTAACTTTTAATTCCTTGTTTCTTAAACTGGCCTTGATCTCTTTTCGGTCAATGTAAGAATCAGTCAATGCCCTTAGTGATAGCTTGAAGGCCCTTTGCACCCTTAGCTGGTATGAATAAAAGTTCTTTTGGAGTTTTTCGCGCTGATTCTGTTTTGTGGTAGGCGCTGCCATGATTTTCTTGAAGCTTGTGACCAAACATATTGAAAAATTTACACGTTTAATATTTGAATTACATATAAAAAGAACTTTTTCCAATCAACGACACTAAAAGCTTAATAAGCTCCAAGTCCTATTAAAAAGGTCACCGTATATCAGCTGATTCACTTGTTTCAAGTCAAATGTTGTTTAATGAATTCGCATCGGTGTAAGTATTTTTTAGGTTTTAAAAATTAAAAAAAAATTTTTTGTAAACAATTTCTTTTTAATATAATAAACTAAAGTCATATCATTGAGAACTGGTAATTACCTAAACGTAAGGAGCTGTTTGGAAAGTGTTTCAGTTTTCATTTAATCATTAGATTCAATGGCTCTGTCTTTAGCTTTGATGTTACGTACTTATGTTTAGCATAAGAAGGTTCTGAGTCCTTTGATTTAAAGGCTTTTTTTAAAGCACGGGATGATTAAAATGTGATGAAAGTCAGTTTAATAGAAGATATTTATTGTAAGAACTAAAAAATAATCAAATATATTAATAAATAGAATGTTTGGAATAAAATTTAAAACAATTGTCTATATTTGGTTATTTCAGAACTCAACTTGGTTTTAAACCCTCTCAGAATAGTTTTTGATCTGAAGTTCAGTATTAAAAATTCTAATTTTTATATGTTGTGTCGCACAGAATGTGATAGAAGGGAAATGCAACAGTATATTAGTAGCGAAATAGTGGCGGCTAATAGAAAGTGTACCATCTGTAATTTTACATGGCCTAAATGTGGTTGGACATTAACAGACAGAACAAATATTAGAACAAAAAGAAAATATTAGCAAATCATTTCCTTAAAATTTTGAGTTATTGCCAACATAAGACAAACAAATTTGCTCATTCAATCTAGAATTAAAGAAAAGCTAGATTTATACAATAGTAAGTAAACATTTTGTTGATAAATATGAACATTTTAACGAAACATTTCTTTAAAGATTTTCAGCAATACATTTTTGCATTCTTATATTGTCATAAACACCATTAAAAGACAAAACATTTTACCGGTTCTTACCTTTATTTTATAACTATCAGAGTTAGTTTCTTTTTATACCCTATACAATTCTAAAATTTTAATGTGCTGAACCTTATAAATAAAAAGGTTCATGTACTTAAAGCTCTTTGTTCTAGCGAGGAATTCAAGGATTTATCATCTATACCACTGTTTGTTTATTCGTTTGTTTTTTAAATAAATAAATCCTTCGGACCGAGTATTGGTGTCAAATGGTTAGAAATATATTACACACTGTCGGTAATTATAAGCCGCAAATTGGGTCACTGATAAAGGAGATATAAACACTAATCAATTTTGGTTTCCGGTTTTAAGTACCTTTTTTTCGTGTTATTGACTGAAATAAAAAAGAATGGTCATCCATAATATCATTGATAAACGTTAATATTTTTTTTAAATGACCTTTTTCATACATCGAACTATCGATTTTCACATTGGGTTGCCATAGGAGTCCAACTATCTCAGTTTTATATAGGTCTATATTAATTAAAACACTAGTTTTTATTTTTCATTTATGTAAAAAGCAAACAATTCCATTGTAGGACGATTATCTAATAACAAGTTAATCTGCCGATGTGACCTTACAAAAAATTGTCAGTCACATGGTAGTCAGATCAGACAAAAAAATGTTATATCTTCATGATTTCTGAAAAATTTTACATTTAAGGCAGCAAATTTAATTCTTAATTTAAAAAACATTTATAGTAAATTTAATGGCATTTATTTATCAGAATAAGCAAAAATCCTTTTTTTTTAATATAGTCACATTTTTTATAATAGGCCATCGGTATACATATCGAGCCTTTGGTGCAATACCGTAGTAATTCAAAAAATCGTGAACTGAGAAAAATGCATTTGAAGTTTTGAACCATCTTTTTTATAGTATTTTCGTTTACTAAAGTTATTTTTTGCAAGTTTTTAAATAAAAAGGAATGTTTTTAAATAAAAAAAGGCCAAAAATTGTTAAAAATATGAAATATTTATTTATATTAAGTACTTTGTATCAACCTATCAATGATGTATCGTTATTGTCACAAAACCTATGACAAACTTAAAAATTAATTCGAAATATATCGTTATAGCAAATAAACTTTTAACTATTTTTTTTTCTAACAAAGTTGTAATATGAAATAATACGAACAAGTAAAAAAGAAATCAAATTATGCAGTTGTGTTTCTGTGTCTAAAACGTAGCAAAAAATAATATTGCTTTATACTTTTTTCGTAAATTGCTTTCTGTAAGTAAATTTCTTGTCAAAAAGGAAATATTTCATTATTGCAAATAAATATTGTTGGAAATACCTAGAGGCAATAAAGACATTTTTAGCTGTCATATCTGAACAGTTAGAGGTGGAATCATAATCTTTTTTTCTTAAGATAGATATTTCCCCAAAGATAATTTCTGCATACCCAGCTCATAAAATTCAAATTTTGAGTTACTACGGGATTGCACCAAAGGCTCGATATGGACTTAAAACAAATATATTTTCAAAGCTTATGGTTGCTTTGGTATAAAAGCAAGTACGAATCTATAAGTCGGTTTATCTCAACCATATTTTACCCTAAGCAACCGTCTGAACATGTATTTTTATCATTTATGCAGCTACGACTACCAGAGTCAATATAAGAAAGATTTTAAGTTAACACCCCAGTTAAAGAATTTGAATAAATATCTAAAATATAAAAACTTATCAGATAATTAATAATAATTGCTGAAAAGGGCAAAGTTTTTAGAGAGCTATTAAGTAATTATAATAAATCCAGAAGGATTTGACTCTTTAAAAATGCTATTAATTGTTAAGAAGTGTCAATTTAGCTCAAAAGAAAATAATTAACGTGTTTAAATAATAAAGGGTTCAAATAACATTTATTTTGTGTCAAAATTAGAAAATCCTTAAATAAGTGTTTACGACCGCAAATAAGCCACTAGCATTAACACAAATTATAAATGAAAACGTTACACTATAACACAGGACAATTGTATACAACTTAAGGTTCTTTCTATTTAACACAAGTCGTACTTTATTATTACAAAAGATAGATGCATGAAAATGATAAAAAGGTCTGCTCTCTAATAGTAATAATAATATATTTAATTCATGCAGCACGAACTCATCCCCATTTCTATTCTAACATTATTTTTGTTATTCCTTTTTCAGTTACTCGAAATTATTGGGCACTTGTTTTAATTGTGTTTCCAATTTTCACATTATTCGGTAATATATTAGTGATATTATCTGTGTTTCGTGAACGTTCCCTACAAACGGTTACAAATTATTTTATCGTTTCTCTGGCAATTGCGGATCTTCTAGTGGCAGTTGTTGTGATGCCGTTTGGCGTTTATGCTTTGGTAAGTAAAGAAAAATATATAAAAAGATAAATCCAATTAAAAAATACATGAGAACATCCTTTGCTGGCATGTACCATGAAATGATGTAGTTTTATGTATGTGTTTAAATACAAGGAATATAAAACTATATTATATTGTATATGTATATGTTCATAAGTAGTCTTCCAACTCTTATTAATGTGATTGTAAGTACATACTTTGTAAAATAAAATTGATGCATTTTTTTTCTTGTATGACATAAATAAAACAAAATACGACAAAATATATGAAACGAAATAAGATTTTTATCGAAAATAATTGTGCACATGAACGGATTTGCAGTAGGGCGTACTTAAACACTCGCTTCATGAACATATTTTTAACGTGGACTAATGGTGTCTACCTGAGTATCAACTTAACTTATGTTATTTTTGTTAGTTTTTTTTTGAATTTTTATTCTTTTTCTATCTTTATTGGCTTAAGAGCTTCGAATTGTATATAATAAATACCAAAATAAAGTTTTTATATTTTTTTCACCCCTTGGGTATAAAATTTAAAATAAAGTAATTTTAAGACCTTTTAAATGCAATTAAAGTTTTCTTTTTATCTCTTTAGGCGTAAAAAATGCAAAAAGTACTTTAAACATACGAAAATTTTAATTAAAATCTTATTTACACTTTTCGTTTTATCATATTTTAGGCCAGTCAAACACAGTTTTTATTTTGTTTCTATTTTTATTGGTTGAGAAGTTACAAAATTGGCCTATAGGCAGGGTTGGGCAGTATTTCAAATACTTGTATTTGAAATACGTATTTGAAATACAAATACGTATTTTGTATTTGTATTTGAAATACCACCTTCTAATGTATTTTGTATTTTGTATTTGAAATACCCAACACTGAAGTATTTTGTATTTTGTATTTGAAATACTTATGATGGCAAAATACATTTTTCAAAATACATTTTTTTGTTATACAAAAAGTTGTCATTAGAAAAATTGAAAAATGTTACAATTCCCAAAAAAAAAAAGAATGGAAACTTTCTTCACGTCTTTGCCTTAGCAAGGCATCTTCTTTTACAGGTCTCACTCATTCAGGTAATATCAAGAGCTAAGCGGATATTTGGAAATGTGAATGTCAAAAAAATTAAACTTTGTAAAAAAATTAAAATTTTTTTGACATTCACACTTTTAAACACATCAAGTAAGATCGCTATATTTGCTATATTTAATATACCCAGCCGAGTTATTTTATACTGCAAATAATATATTAAAAAAAAATTGTGCCAGTTTTAAAGTCCATAGTATTGATTACAGAAATAGATGAAGAAGATTTGAGGTCGAAGGTCATAAAAGTTTTCGAAATTATTCGTATTAAAAGGTTAATAAAAGTTGTTAATTTGTATGGGATCTTCTAGTCCCCCTGCTCCTCTTCAACCTTTTTTTCCAAAATGTAGGTCTTATCATCGAATTACTTTTTGTAGAACACTAGAAGCCGATAGCTGTTATAGTTTCCGAGATATAGCGTATCGAAAAATTCATAAAAATTGTTAATTTGTATGGGAGCTACACTTTATCCTGCCCCCACTCAAACAATTCTTTCTCCAAAGTGTGGGTCGATAGCTGTTATAATTTCTAAGATTTAGCGCATGAAAAATTTCACAAAATTTGTGCAATTGCAGAGAAAAAACCACTTCCCTTGATCCATCCTATCTGAAAAAAAATTTTTCCTTTTGAGGTCCCTATTTGCAGAGTATCCGTGCCAAGTTTTGTGGCAAGAATGACTATATTCACTGAGATATATAGGGATATATGAAAGGATTTTATCCTTAAAATTGGGTTATTTTGATTTTTCGTTTATATCTCGGTCAATAGTCAACCGATTTTGCTAATTTTAAATAGCGATTGTCTCCAGGATATTTACAAAAGTTTGACACCAATAACTGGTCCTAATCACTTTATTTGACTCCGGAAGCTTTATTTCAACAGACTGACAGACGAACATGGCTATATCAACTTCCCTATCTATAAGGATCTAGAATATTAATACTTTATGGGGTCGCAAATGGAAAATAAAGAAATTTCAAACGGAGTGACAAACAGATATATACCCTTATCACTATGTGATGGGTATACAAAAGAGATGCAGTGGGCAAATTTTCAAATTCACCTTGATATTGCTTTACTTTAAATTTTTTTGGTTTTTCACATACAAGGCACATACAGAGAACCAAGACACATTTAAACAGGTAATATTAAGAGCCCAGCAGATTAAAATCAATTTGACATTTTCACGTTATAAAAATTAAATTTTGTATGAAATTTTTAATTTTTCTTACATTCTACCGTTCAAACACAAAAAGGAAATGCAGAAGGCGAATTTTTTGAATTCGCCTTGGGTTGCCTTGCAGAGAACTGTTTTCATAAAATTTAACACCAGTCTGTTTTCATCAGGACCTGTAGAGAGATTTTTTTTTTAGCAGGATTTATATATTCTTCAACAAGAGGCTGCTTATGTGATGATACTTTTTAAAATCTTGTGTTCATGATTAATGGTTATAAATGTATTTTGTATTTTGTATTTTGTATTTCAAATAAAAGATACTAAAATACTGTATTTTGTATTTTGTATTTGAAATACTCGACTTGGAAGTATTTGGTATTTTGTATTTGAAATACAAGCGGAAGAAGTATTTTGTATTTTGTATTTCAAATACAGCAAAGCATGTATTTTGCCCAACTCTGCCTATAGGCTTATAAGCAATAGCAAAATATAACTTTTATCTGGTGATGTTTCTTAGGACCCAATATTATGTTTATATTTTTTTTTTAACTTGTCTAACACCATTTGAAATATGTTTTCATTTTTATTACATAAGAAGTTACAGTGTCAAGCAGTGTCAAAATATTGCATAATTTAAATGCATGGACATATCTGTGGCCGAAAACATAAATCGCCTAACTTCACTTAAAAAAGAAGTTTATCATACCATATGTATGTACTTCGTGATCACAAAAAATTCTTAATCTTTTCCACGAACTCCCATTTTTCTATAAAACAATATACATATATTTTCTCTAGTCGCTTTGAACTTCCTTAACATTATCAATATTACTAAAATTTACTTAATTATTTACTTTTACAATATTTTATTCTATTTGAAAACACTAAATGGAGATACATAGGTTGCTCACGCAAAATATATTATCACACATATTCAAGAACACATAAATATATGGGGGATTTCATGTCAAGTGACCCAACTTTTTTTTCGATTGGAAAGAAATTTGGACCAAAGTAAGTTCTTGCAGAGAGTAGCATAGACACAATTTTTTAACACGATCGGTCAAGAACTCTCTGAGCTAGAGGGGTTCAAAATTTGACGTTTTCGGCAAATAGGTGTTTTTTTCTCATACATGTAGTTTATTACCTTTTGCTTTTAACAAAATTCGTCCCAACAAATTCTTTCGATAGCTTTTTCTTCAATCTTCCAGAAAAAAATATTTTTAAAATTAAAAAAAAATTTTTTTTATAAAATAATTAGAAAAAAAAAATTTTTTCCAAATATGCCCATTTTTTTTTTTTTTTTTGCTCAAAAGAAAGCTTAGATCTTTGCTTTAAAGAGCTTATAAGTCGCTTAGTGGGATGCGAGTGGGATATCTATAAAAATAAATGTTTTGTAACTCAAGGCAGAGGTTTTCCAATTTTCGCGTATATTCTATTTTAATTTTTTTCCTATTTATGTAAAATTATCTCTTATGCAAAAAAAAAATTATTTTATGCTAAGAAACAAAATAATTTAACCTGACGGTATGCATTGAAAATATTAACAAAATGTGTTCAGACATTGCCATATAAAAGTGATTTTATTCCAGAGGCCTACTATTTTGTTGGTAATGCAGTGTCGAGTGTATGAGACTTTATTTGGTACTTGCATACCGTCGGAAAGGTTAAATTATTTTGTTTCTTAGCATAAAATAATTTTTTTTTTGCTGAAGAGATAATTTTACATAAATAGGAAAAAAAATTAAAATAGAATATACGCGAAAATTGGCAAACCTCTGCCTTGAGTTACAAAACATTTATTTTTATAGATATCCCACTCGCATCCCACTAAACGACATCCAAGTTCTTCAAGCAAAAGACCTAAGCTTTCTTTTAAGCAAAAAAAAAAAAAAAAAAAAAAATGGGCATATTTGGAAAAAAAAATTTTTTTCTAATTATTTTATAAAAAAAAATAAAAAAAAAATTTTTTTAATTTTAAGAATATTTTTTTCTGGAAGATTGAAGAAAAAGCTATCGAAAGTATTTGTTGGGACGAATTTTGTTAAAAGCAAAAGGTAACAAACTACATGTATGAGAAAAAACACCTATTTGCCGAAAACGTCAAATTTTGAACCCCTCTAGCTCAGAGAGTTCTTGACCGATCGTGTTAAAAAATTGTGTCTATGCTACTCTCTGCAAGAACTTACTTTGGTCCAAATTTCTTTCCAATCGAAAGACATCGGTTTTAAAAGTTGGGTCACTTGACATGAAATCCCCCATATGTATTTCTTATCCGTAATCCACTTTTTATTTACAATTAACGTTTAAGTTCGTACAAACTCAAGAACAATCAATTATTCGATAAAAAGTTAAAAAATAAATTGTAATTAACTTTCAAAATTAACATTTTTTTTGCAATAAAGAATTAAATTTCAGTTATTTATTACTTGATTAAATATCGCATTAACTACTTTACTTTACTGCACTGTTATTTGTTCTAAATTTTATATAATTGTTGAATGGAAAATTTATCAACCTTTTTCGATCGAATACTTGTACGGAACTATAATTTGTTTAGATATTTACATGGTCGTTGGGGTTTTCCTAATTATTGTTTAATTGCTAAACGGTTGTTGATCGTTAAGAAAAACGCGCGCTCAAAAATGTGCGTCCTATTGGGAGGAACTGCCCTTAAAATTGTTATGGTTTTGTGTTTAAGGATGATTGCCTGATATGAAATAAGAGAGTATCTTATAAATATTTAAGCTAAAGTATTTATAGGCTTAAAGAAGACACGTTTGCCTTTCTTTGGATGGATTCGGTTTTTAAACCTTTGCAAGTTATGCACTGTCAGCTTTGACCGGTATATACATCAATTGTGATCGGTCATATATGGCTGATATATTGGTCAATCCAAAGGTGCGAGGAAGATGCAAAATCACACGTACACAAAAGTTTCGGTTATTTTTTTTCACATCGCCCTTAAGAAAATAATGACCGATAATTCCATCATTTGTGACAGTCAAATAACTGTCACTGCTCGTGTAAGGATCTTTTTATAATATGTAGATATATAACAACACGTAAGATTGTTTAATACGGCCGTGCGAAATCTGATAATAACCTGCACCATCTTGTACATATATGGGTATAATTAAGACGCCATTTTGCTTTATCATTTCTTACGCCAACTTTGGTTTTGAATTTTTATATATTACTTTACTAGTCAATCACTTTTAGTTGATACCCATGTTGATGGGGTTAAGAAAAGAAATATTCGCCATTTTGTTTCAGCCGCAATATTGAGTTTTTACACTTTTGCACTGTTAACTGTATTATGCCGGTCAAGCCCCTTTCTTTGATACCAAAATTTTGTGGGTTAAAGGAACTAAGCCGTAACTACTATATTTGACCATTTTATTTAGGACGCTATCTTGGATTTTAACTTTTTTAGGAGTAGTTTTATATGAATAATCAAGCATTTCATTTGATACTTATATTGACCTCTTCAGGTGTCTAGAAGCTTAAAAAAATTTAGTTTGAAAATTTTATGACAAACATACACAGAAGGAAAACTCGCTTTCTAAAATCAAGAATTTTATTCTTGAATTTATCCAAAATCTTTCTTGAAATTTTTAAGTACGATCCTAACTTCCATTTTCTTAAATCAATCATATTCGGATTGCTTCAACAAATCAAGCAGAAAAAAGCTTGTTGTTTTAATATATTATTTTACATTTGAAAACAAAGTGTCTCGGTGGCCTAGAGGTAACGCGCTTGTGCTGCAGTGCAGAAAGTCCCTGGTTCCAATCTCAGCTTCGGTAAGTACAAAAAATGAAATTATTAAATTATATAATTATTAAAGTATCTATAAAATATAAAATTCTTTTTCTTAAAAAAAGCTCCATAAATCAAAAAAAAATGACATTTCATTTTCGAATTAATCCCGTTTACGGCTTAAATCAATCTTTTTCACGCTTACATCAAGTACGGTTCCGAACTTAAATCAATCCTTTTTTGGCTTAATTGTGGCTAAAAGTAAGAAATTCGTACTTGAAAGTTTTACTTGGAGTAAGAAATTTCGTACTTGATTTAAGAAAAACCGTACACTCAAAATATTTTGTAGGTAAAATCAAAAGAAATTACATTTTTAACAAGAATATTTTCAGTTAAAAACCAGACCGCTTATATTTCATTTGATTTAGAGAAATTTTTCAGTTAATTTTGAATGCTTTTTTAAAAACTACAAAGTTTTGTAAAACTGAAAGAATTTTCATTTATTTCAAGGCACAAAAAATAAACTACACGCCCGTTGAAATCAACATTTTATCGTTTGTTTTGACTGAAGCTTTTTTACTACTAAATGTAAAGAAACTACTGTTTTATCGTTTCATTTAAAACTCAAAAAACTACCCACAAGTAACAATAACTGTTTTGCTATATTTTTTTAACTTTTTACTTTTTTGAA
This sequence comes from Melanophora roralis, assembly GCA_963583895.1. NCBI lineage: Eukaryota > Metazoa > Arthropoda > Insecta > Diptera > Rhinophoridae > Melanophora > Melanophora roralis. The sequence continues at coordinate 66,043,450 of OY757190.1, read as the reverse complement.
AATTTACCTACCAAAACATTGGTTTTTACTGTTTTGTCATTTATAATAACTGCGTGTAAACTTCCTACCAAAAAATTAAATAAACTTTTGTTTTTGCTCGCTTTAACAGTTTTATTTGATTTTTTATATTATTTTGTGCACAATTAAAACAATAATTCTTAACAATTAAATAATTAGATGTAACAATTATAAATTATAAAGTCCTTAATATAAAAAATTGGGCTAAATAGGAATATTATGTATAACAATTATTTCTTAATTTACAACTATTATGGATTACTTAAAAATTACATAACATAAAATCTTATGTATGTTAAGTAGATCTATTTGTAAAAGTGGCACTAAGAAAATTTCCAAAAATAATTGAAGAATTGTACCAAAATAATTTAACAATTGTTATTAGCTTTTACAAATGCAGATATACTTCTTAAGTTGCTGCCTGCAGCATTACATTTTAGGTAAATTTCAAACAAAACTTAATGAACAAATAACTAAAAGTTTTGCACTTTTAGTGGGAGCTTAAATTACAAACTTGATATATTTTAAAACACAACGCCAACCCAGGTGCAACAGTTTCAGCTTTGTTAATTATTTGGTCAACAACTACTTACATGCACAGCACTTAATGAAATCAAATTCGTTTTAACAAAAATAATTGGCGGTTGTCCACTGTATAAGTTTAATTGAATGTCTTTTTCCACAAACTCAGTTGTAGACATTTGAGACTCGGCTATTTTTGGACGTCCAATATCTCTAAAGTGTATGTCTGACTTAAAAACTCCATTGATAATATAAATTAAGAAATCATTTTTTGAATCTAAGATATTAAAAATTAAAAAGTTTTTTAAACAATTTCACTTCTAAGAAAGCATATTTACTTCGATATAAATGAGTCAAATTTTCTTTAGCTTCGCCCCAAAAAGTTTTAAGTCGAACGTCCTCAAAATTTAGATTTACATATGTATATAACATTCTGCCATTTTTGAGGATGAGTATTCGCAGCCTGAAAAGAGTAATATGGTTTAAAAAAACAGTTTAAATTAAAAGATAATTAATTTTTCTAATTGCAGTATTAAACAGCTATATCTGTACCTGCACCGCATACATATATAATATTTCAGGGCAGAAAACATTTTTTTTGGTATAGGGACCATGGCTTTCGAAATGAGTGATGATCGGCTTATTATTTATATAGTCTTCATACAAATTTTCTTTAGAAATAAATCAGTTTAGGCTACTTAATATAAAATCAACTGTGTTGTTGGGTATGGCATTGCGATTTTCTTAAAATGATAAAAAAAAGGATTTATCAGCTACATACATATGTTTATCAAGCCACACGATTTGGTATGTTTACATATGTGTGTACGTACACTAATTAACAAAAACATTTAAGAAATACGTACCTGTTTTAAAGAAAATGCGTTAACGCTACATATATCCTTTTGTGACACTTGAAAAAATAGCGCATAAATATATTGGTACGTACACAAAGCCTAGAAATATATTTTGCTTTCAATATAATTAGTTACCTCCATCCAATTGTGGGCCAATTTATATATATTCAAAAACTTCTAATTTGATTCTGTTGAAACAAAAAAGTTATATGATTATTTTCATTTATCTTTAATTTTTTGAGAAAAAATTTCAGTACTTACCAATTTTTACAAATGTATGTGAACTTTTCATAAATATTAAAGCAATTAATAAATTTTTGTTTTTTTTTTTTTTGACAGTTAAAACTTTTTACATAATAAATGTATATGTAAGTTAAAAAACAACGTAAATACCAGAGTACAAATTTTCTCAAGAGTGAGCGATAAAAAAAAACCATTCATGAAAAATCTCGAGAGCGAAAAATCCTAAAAAATATTTTTTCTTCTCACGTTCATAAAAGAGCGTGAAAAAATTTTTGCCAACCCTCACTCACTTATGAGAAGTTTGTCGTTTTTTTCACGCTCACAAATCACAAATGAAAAATAAAAACCAAATTTTATTTCTCACTTACAAATGAATGAGAAATTTCTTCTTTTCACTTTCGATTCATTCTTTTATGAGTGCGAGTGTTGCTTTAATATTTTTCACGCTTTGTAACATAGTTGCCGTAAAATAATTTTTTAAGCGTGTGACATTAGTACTCCCAATAAGAGTAAAAAAATTCTTGCATTTACATAAATTTTTTTATTTTGCTGCTTGTATATACTGATATGTTGTTAAATTTAAAAAATACTACACATCTATATTTTGATCAGTCTTTTGAGTATATTTTTAATTAAGTGACTTTTAATGCTATTTGAAAAAAGAAATATTTTTTTAAATAAAATAAAAACCGCAAATTTATAATAAAAATTACGTTTGTTTCCTAGAGTAAGGCAAAAACGCTATTTTAAAAAAATTGCGTTACTTCATTTTTATACTGAGGAATCGATATGTAGATTAATAAACAATTATAAATAAATATTAACATAAAGGATTACTTTTAGCAGTATTTATTGTGAAAAAGTCATATTTATAAAAAATTGTTTTTGTTAAGAAAATTAAATAATACATTATATTTTATGTTGTGATTTTTTAGAAATTTTATAGACTTTACTGACACAAATTTTCATAGCAATCTTCAAAAATATTTTTGAACTGTTTTCCTAAATTTTTAATTGACGTTTTCTGATAAAAAAAAGCATTTCTTGCGTGTTGTGTTCAAGGTCGTAACTGCTCTTTTTTTTAATTAACCTTACTTTTGCGAATAGAACTCCTTCAAACTCTTAGGTTCTATTTAATTGACCTGAAAGATAAAGTTTCAAATTGTTGTACATAAAAAGATTTGCGTGTGTATTGTATAATAACCACCACAATTTTTTGTAACAATATACCTTATACCTAAAAGGATGACGGACAGGCCGGTATAAAATACCTTTCAAATTAGTGGAAAATCCCAAAGAAAATGAAATGATGAACAATTATCTCTATGGTGGTAAAGCGGAATGCAATTTTTTCCAATCCTTTTAAAATGTGCATGAGTGTGTGTAACAGCTCTATTTTTTTTTGCAATATTAACATTAAATATTTGTAAAAGAACCTTATTTGGATTTTAAATAGCGTGAAGTGAATAACAATCAGTGCCTAAAAGACAATTTAATTTTGAAAAATATGTGTTGTACGATGCATCTTCAAAAAAAGTATTTGCTTAATAGAATCGTGCAAAAAGGAACTTAGTGAGAAAGTGAAGGGAAATATCAAAAGACATTACAAACTACTTCACAAACAAGATATACAAAGTAATGATGAAAGTGATGGTGACGATGCTTTTGTTTGTCACTGGAGTAATGCTTCCCATTTTTGTAAAACCGCATATTTTTATTACTAAAATCATTAAATCGGATTCATTGAAAAATTTAAATGAAATGAAGTTAAGTAAATGCAAATATTTTATTATGAAAGCAAGAAAATTAAAAAAGTAGTTAAGAACCACAATGTATAACAGTTTTTAATTTATTAAAAAAATGTTGAAAAAAAATTATTCCTACTTTTTTTAAGCATTTCAAAAATTATGCGACATTTTACATATGGCAGCACAAGTAACATGACCAAAAAATTTTATGTGTACACATTTATGAATGCTTCGCGAAAAAATTCATTTATGATTTCTCACTTATGAGAAGTACTCGAATTTGATGCTTTTCATTTATGTTCGTGAAAAAAAAAGTAAATTTTTCTTTTCACTTCTCACTTATGACTGGTGAAAAAAAAAAATTTTTTTTCTCACTCGAGAGTGAGAAGGCAGAAAATGTTTTTTAAAAACTCATTCATTAATGAAAAATTGCTGCAATAAACACAGCGCTCACACTCGCATTCACGAATGAGAAGTGAGTGAGCAATTTCGAACTCTGGTAAATACTTTTACAATATGTAAAACCGAAAAGCAAAATTTGGCAGTGGATTATTTCAGTTTTACCAAAAATAATGACTGAAAATTTTAACATTACAGAAAATCCGTTTTTGGTTGTAGTTTATTTTTTAAATAACAAGCATAAAAACTTAAAATACAAATTTCTTGGTAAAATAACTTAATTTTCATTGATTTTTAACTTTACGGAAAACTTTTTGAATAAACTACAATCAGTTAATGTAAAACTTTTCTGAGTGTACTCGCCGTACTTTTGACACCACTATGGCTTGATTTAAGTAAAGTTTTCTTAGATAATTTTTTGTGTGTACTGATCTGAGCAACCTGTGGGGGCTTCTAAAAGTTAAATCTACAGACGTGCGTCACATTTTTGGATATTTTTTGCGTATTTGAGAATATAATATAAAAATCATTCTTGTGTCTTCATTTCTGATTTTCCAGGCTTATGTTTTAATCAATTTTCAAAATTTTCAATTAGAATAAAAAACCAAAATATCTAATTCTAAAAGTAACTGGATTTAAGGACAACCTTTATATATTGCATAAGCAACTGGCACAAAACAAAACACTAAATACAAAATAGTACTAAGTATGAGCTTTATATATAAAATTAGCAATCTTAATCCAGGGGGCAAATTACGGCATTCGATTTGAATCGAAATTCTACTCGATCGATCGAGTTGTCAATGCTTTTAATGGAGGAATTTTAATACGAATTTTTATATTTCGATTCGAATCGAATCAAATGCCGTAATTTGTCCCTAGAATTTAAAGTTTATTTTTAGGGCTTCAGACTTCAACCTGAGACAGTTACCATTAATTTTATATTAAGAACTTTTTGACCATTTAATTGATTTTCGATTTCAATCTAGGCAAAGTCGTTAATTTCATAACTTTGTACCTTTAAAGTCAAAAATATGAAAAAAAATTTTGAAATATGTGAAAAAGTACTTTTTGATCACCTAAATGACTTTCGACATCGGAGTTAAAAGTCGTTAGTGTAATATTTCTATAGTCATAGTCTCACAAAATGCAAAAAGCAACAGAAATGTGTAAACTATACTTTTTTCAACATATATTTGACTTCTGGCCTTAATCGGGGTCAACAGACGTTTGAGACTTTGGTCTCACAAAGAAAGGAAAAGTCCTAATTTATGTATTAGGGACTTTTCTGCCACTTTGCATATTTTCAATCTTATCTGGGTTAATGGAATTTTCGCTGTTATTGATACTGTGATTCATTCACAAAAACCCTTATTTCAGAAACAAGTCTATTTCTTTCCTTAGAACACATTCCATAAGAGTATCAATGGAACAGTAAAACAAATCCTGCATTACGACGATACTCTAGTATATTAATAAGGTTGTATACACAAAAAATAAACTAAGAAAACTTCATCTATTTTTTCTAGTTTTTTGACCTTTTTAATGTTAATAAATGAGACTATTTTTTTAAGCTTTAGGTCTATTTATATGTTTATATTTTTGCAAAAATTTTTTCAATATTTCGCCACTCCGTTGTGTGGCATCATCAGGAGGTTATTTCAGTTAAATATTAAAGTTATTATTTTGGTTTTAAAATTAGCTTTTGGCTTTTCGAATAACGATTATAATATTAACAAATTTTTAATATAAACTTCAAAATATTTTGTCAAAGAAAATTTACAAAAGTGTACTAAAACTAAAATATTCGAAAATTTAAAAAATGTGTTATTACAAAATTTATACTATTAAAAAATGTATCCATATACCAATATAAGTGAGAATGTCAAGTTCAATCTATTCTAATATAAAAAATCCTAATATTAAGAATAATAGTGTTACTAAAAATTTATAATATTAAGTGTTATACAGAGAAACAACATACATATAAAAAAATAAACAAAAAACCACAAAACATGCATAAAAGAGTTTTGAAGAATCTAGTTAGGACAATAGTTACAAAATTTTAATATTAGTATGTATATTAATTTAAGCTGTTATAATATAAAAGTGTAATGTTGAGAATGCTAGTGTTACTAAAAATAACATTAAGTGTTATATACAAAAAACCAATAATACATCTATTAAAAAATGTTTAAAGAAATGATAGGGAGGAATGTAGGAAAGTGTATGTAGGAACTACAAAAAATAAACTTAAAACAAGAATTGCTGGACATAAATCTGACCAGAGATATAGGGACACTAGTTCACAGAAAACAGCGTTATCTTCTCATTGTTCGGAATTCGATCACTACCCAGACTTTGAAAATGTTTCAATATTGGATAAAGAAAATAATTATAAACGTAGATACATGTTAGAAATGTTAAATATTATTAACGTTCCAAAAACACATAGAATTAATTTTAAAGCAGACACAGACAATGTTGCCCAGAATTACAGACATCTAATATGTAAAAAATAACAGAGATAGGATTTATATAAACACATATAATTTTGACTAATATGGTTTTTTAGGCATACATACATATGTATATGTTTTTTCATAAGTTAATATAAAAAAAAAAAAAAAAAAAAAAAAAATTTTTACTTTATTACACAAACTTCTGATACTTTTGTAACTACATTAATACATATTAAACATACAATGTTAAACTAATTTCTTTAAACATTTTTTAATATTATTGGTTTTTTGTATATAACACTTAATGTTATTTTTAGTAACACTAGCATTCTCAACATTACACTTTTATATTATAACAGCTTAAATTAATATACACACTAATATTAAAATTTTGTAACTATTGTCCTAACTAGATTCTTCAAAACTCTTTTATGCATGTTTTGTGGTTTTTTGTTTATTTTTTTATATGTTGTTTCTCTGTATAACACTTAATATTATAACTTTTTAGTAACACTATTATTCTTAATATTAGGATTTTTTATATTAGAATAGATTGAACTTGACATTCTCACTTATATTGGTATATGGATACATTTTTTAATAGTATAAATTTTGTAATAACACATTTTTTAAATTTTCGAATATTTTAGTTTTAGTACACTTTTGTAAATTTTCTTTGACAAAATATTTTGAAGTTTATATTAAAAATTTGTTAATATTATAATCGTTATTCGAAAAGCCAAAAGCTAATTTTAAAACCAAAATAATAACTTTAATATTTAACTGAAATAACCTCCTGATGATGCCACACAACGGAGTGGCGAAATATTGAAAAAATTTTGCAAAAATATAAACATATAAATAGACCTAAAGCTTAAAAAAATAGTCTCATTTATTAAGAAAACTTTATTTAAATCAAGCCATAGCGGTGTCAAAAGTACGGCGAGTACAATTTTTCTTAAACCAAGTAAGAAATTTCTTACCCCAAGTACGATTTTTTAGTACAATATTCTTACTTTTAGCCACAAAAGCCAAAAAAGGATTGACTTATGTTCGAAATCGTACTTGATGTAAGCCAAAAAAGATTGACTTAAGCTGTAAACGCAATATACCTGTTAGCTTGTAGATTCCCTATAGAACGCACCCTACGACTGCGGATAGTTAACAAGGCGGTAACTAACCATACTCTCCATAATATTAGAAAGTGCTTAAAAAATAGCTATTTTCCGGTAGCTTTAACGGTTTTCGGTCTTTCCCTGTTTAGGGAACACTAGCTACTTTCCAGCATATGGGGAATTACTCGGTACTGTTTATACATATAATTGAAAAGGTTAGCTAATGCACACTGCGCTGTCAGAGATCATTGTTTCAACCCAGTGCCGGTAGATCAAGGTATCAAGATCCTATTAAACCCTTAAGCTGTTTGAGTGTCCAGACGGTTTTTTAGGTTCAGGCAGCTCTTGGTTGCATTCCGGACAATGTTAATTGCCTGCTACTATTAGGGCCAAAATGTAAGCGATTTAGCCTGCTCAGTGACTGATATGTTGTTTCTTAATCTAGCTGGAATTGAGCGACCAATCTTTTCCTTATTCTTTTCACAAATGAATAAAAGCTCTTGCCGTTATAGGCATAAGTGCTGTTTTAGCCAAACTTTTTCACGTTTGAGCATTTTAGCAAACAAAGATATCGCGTGTTTGCATAGGAAATCAGTAAGATCGTCTTTATTAACACGTCAATGTAGTATGTGTTCAGAATAATTTTGAATTTCTTTTCCGAACAAAGAGTGCCAACGAAAAACAGAAGCGGGTTTCGGAAATGCATTTGGCCACTGTGGGGAAGAAACTGTTTCTGTGTTATTCTTCAATAAAAAATTAATATTATTAAGAGATTTATTAGGCCTGTTTAAAAATAAATTTGTATTTTAAAAGTAAACGTTTTTGACTTATCATTTGTTATTTTTTTTGTTTTAATAACTTTTTTATAATTTTAAGCCGATAAAATTTGATTTGGATTCTTTCGTTTATTTGTTTTCTTTAAAAAAACAAATTTTCTTTACTGGATTTTTTTACCAGCAGAAAAATATCCAGTAATAACTTTAACATACTTAGTGACACAACTGTCACTTTACGCTCCCAATTTGTGTTCTCGTTTACTGTATTTTATGTAAACGAGCAGAATTCAGTTAAAAAAAATATTAAAAAATTTTCAAACGAACTTATTTTTACACCCTTTATTGACGTTTGTTACTTTCATTTAATTTGATTTAAAAATGAGTTGGCTTCAAAAATGTTGAGGTGTCTATTTTTCTTTTTATTTTTTATTCGGCAAACAAATGTGTTTAGGAAGTTAAACAAATCCCGTTTGGGAGTTAAAATTTAAAAAAAAAAATAAAACATACACAAGCAAATATTAGCATTTAACGAAAAAATATTTACGGCGCAGTTGATTTATTCAAATATATTCTGACAGTTTATGTTGATTGATGGATTCTTTGTGTTTATTTATTTATTATTTCTTTTTTAAGCAAAAAGCTTTTAAAATTTTCGGAAAAAGAAACATCCAAAGAAGGTAATCTCTTGCAGTTACAAAATTTTCTATAGACACATTGGGCGAACAGGCATGGAACAGTGTTGTGCAAAATATTTTTTAAAACAAAATGTTCCTAATGCCAACTATTTATTTATCTTTTATATTAAAAACTAAGGAAACTAACTGACGGGAAAATTCTATTTAAAGTTTATGTGTTTTTTCAGATAATTTTTTAAAATTTTATTTGTATTAATTAAATTATAAAGAAAATAAAAAAAAGTATAATATATGATATATGTATATTAATAAAACCTTGCTTAAAGCAAAAAAAAAACATACTTATTTTTATATGATGGAAAAGTTAGAAAAAGAAATTTGTTTAAGTTTTGATTAAAGATTCTACATTAAATGTATGTATTTGTTTCTGACACACAGAATAAATGTTGTACAATTAACTTGTCATTAAGATGGTTTCTGTTACAGCATTAAGAAGCCTAAAAAGCACCACAACTTAAAGTTTTTACAACATAAACTTAAAGACTTGAAGTAATATATTTTGCTATAAAAACATTTAACTGTTTTATTTTATTTATATTAAATATTGCATTAAGATATTGGAGGTATTAAGATACTTGTATACATATATTTAAATAATATGTCTGTTTAAAATATATAGTTTCAATGTTTTTACAGAAAAAAGTTAAATAATAAGAAACCCGTCTTAGAAAAAAGTTGATGTTAGTGTTAACGAAAATTTCGTTCTTCTAAGGATTTGTTCTATAAAAGGGTGTATGTATTAGAGCTGGGCACAAAATGTTCTAAACTTCACTCTTCACTACTGTACAGTACTTCCAAGCATTGTATTTCATTGCAGCTTTACACTTTAGAACAACACAAGCAGTGTAAAGGTTTAAAATAGAACAAAAACTGCATGTTTTGAAAATATTTTGAATACAGCAATGCTTGGTTTTGTTTTATGCTGGGAAGCAGAACATCAAAACAAAGAAAGATAGTGAAGTAAAGAAACGGCAAATTACAGCAGAACATAGCGAGTGCAGTAGAACATAGGCAGAAACAAAAAAACTTAAACAACGATGTTATCAATTGAGCGATATTTTTATTTATTTCGTCTACTTTTTTCTAAACTTCACAAAAGTTTTAAGCTGTATTATATAAGTTTTTAGTTTGGTAATAACGTTATCGATGATGTTTAATTGAAAAGATAATGTTTTTTAAAGCATGCTATGAAAATATATTTTTGTTTTAATATCATAAAAAAAATTAAGTCCAACTCTTTTATTCAATTGTTAATTTTTCGTTTTGCGATTTTGCTTCGCTGCTATTGCTGTTAAAATATTTGGTCAATTTTTGCACCTAAGAAAATTCTTTCCTTAATTAGTATGTATGCAAATGGCATGCAACCTTTTTACATGCAAAAACTTCCAAAAAAAGATTATTACAAAAAATTCGCGGAAAACTGATCCTCTTATTGTTGCCTTACCTGAATATAAACACATTTTTTGACACGGTTTATTACGTTTTCAATGCTCTTTATATTTGTTGTTTTTGTAATGCGTGTGCGTAGCTTAGAAGTGTTGGCGCCGTATAGTTGGAAAAACACAACATAGCAAAATGAGTGCAAAAAAAATTTAAATATAAAATCATAATTCCTGGAATTCTTAATTGATAAATATTTCCACCTTATTAGTACCTAGGTACCTCCAGGTCCGATAATTGTTTTTTCTCACAAGAGTAAGAAAAGGTAAAAATGTTTTTAGAAACTCATTCATAAATGAAAAGTTTCTGCCACAAACACAACGTTCGCAATAATAATTCGCAATAATTGTTAAGTTTAAAATAAAATGGATATTTCAAATGTAAGTAAATAAAAAATATGTATAAGTTTTTGATAATTTTGTGTTATAAATGGTAAATGATATTACTATACGCAGGAGTCCACAAGCCAATCCCATACACGCGATGCTGGTGAAATAAAATCCAAAATATCGTCCGGTGAGTACAAAATAAGCGCAAAGCGAGGACGCAGCAAAGTGTGGGACATTTTCGCTAGTATTGAAACTGATCGAGGCGAAGAAGTACCCGGCTTTTTAATTTGTCGACAGTGTAAAAACATATATAAGCATAACACAAAAACTACCTCAAATTTAGTGAAGCATAAGTGCTACATAAATAATGTATTGCAAAGCAAGTCAGCAGATCCAAAAAGTGTTGCAGATAATGCTACAAAAAAAAACGCAGTAGATATGTTCACGAAATGGGTAGTGATGAACTGTAGACCTTTTAAAATCGTCAGTGACGATGGTTTAAAAGAAGTTGCAGAATTTTTTATTTCTATTGGAGCTAGGTTTGGTCCAAATATTGACGTCATGTCTGTCATACCAGATCGAACAACAATATCACGGAACGTCGAGTCAATTTATAAAACAAAGTTCGATGAAGTAAAAAGTGAACTCTCTGCAATAGCTGACATTGGCTACGGCTTAACCTCGGACCTGTGGACCGATAACTTTTTAAGAAAATCATATTTAGCTCTTACTATACATTTTGTAAAGGATGGCAAAATTAACTGCAGACTATTGGGAATGGAGTCAATGTATAGTGAGCGGAATACAGGTTAGTTTGTATGCAGTAACTTTTAAAAGCAGTCAGTAATTATTTTTATATATTTTAGGTCAAAATGTTCATTCAAAAGTATTAAAAATATTGTCGGAGTTTGGGTGCGATTTAAACAAAAAGTCAATAATAGTAACTGATAGGGGTTCGAATATGGTAAGCGCTTTTCGGCCGTATAATCACTTGTTTTGCATCAACCATTTGCTACAGAATATATTAAAAAAGTCTATGGATGAAGTAGACGCGATATCTGCAATGTGTAGCATTAGCTCCAAATTAGTGAGATATTTTAAGAAGTCTGGAAACAACTCTAATTTCACAAAAAGTCTAAAAAGTTACTCACCCACACGTTGGAATACATTCTACTATGTATTTGTTTCCATTCAAAATAATTGGAATGAAATTAATCAAATATTGCAGGATAAAAACGAGGTTCACCGATTAGGTGACCTAAACATTGCCCATTTAAGCCACATAATTGAAGTGTTAAAGCTGTTTGAAGAGGCTCTCAAAAAACTTGAAGGAGAAAAGTACCCGACATTACATATTGTAATTATTTATATCGACAAGCTATTGCGATCGTGTGAAATCAAGGATCAAGACATATCAATAATTAAGCTATTAAAAGAAAAAATCTTAGTATATTTAAATACTTTAGTTTTAGAAAACTTAAACATTTCCCATAAAATAGCTCTTTTTTTGTTTCCTCCCGCCAACAAACTTCTGCAATTTAACGATGATGAAAAGGAGGCCATAAGAAAGGCTACAAAAGAAATTATGGCCGAATATCATGAAAATAATCAATTAAATATTACAGATGGTGCAGAAGTTTCGGAAAGCAATTGCGAATTATTTGGTAGATTTGTCTTTCAGCAAAGCCTGGAAAATGGATTAGACATGGTCTCTCAAGAGTTATCAATGTATGAAAATACAGTTATACATTTTTATGATGACTTTGATGCTTTGAAATGGTGGGACGCAAATAAAAACCAGTTTCCATTGCTATATAGAGCAAGCCGAAGGGTACTTGCTATTCCTGCATCAAGTGCAGCATCAGAAAGAGTGTTTTCTGCTGCTCGAAGTTTATTGACAGAAAAAAGATGTTCGTTGGGCGGTAATTCTGAGATTGTAACTCAAATTATGTTTTTAAACCAAAATGGTTCCTTTTAACTGTTTAACTCTATTTTCTTATTTAACAAACTTTAAAAATACTTATAGGTATATGTATATTAACATGGCATTTTTTTTTAAATATGAACTGTTTTTTGTTTAACATTAATTTATTCACTATGTATTTTATATTTTTGTTTTGTTTTTTTTTTATAAAAATAAACTGTTTTTTTATTTAATATTAATACAAATAAATACGTACATTTATGTAAAAAATCATATTTAAATTTCTGTTTTATTTAACATAAAAGGCAAACAAAGATTGTAGCAAAGAACTTAATAAAAAAGGTCTTATAAGTTGACAACACTAGTAAGCAGCAAGAAGCAAAAAAACACAATAATCAAAACATACAAAACATTCATAGTTGTTCTACTTCAGTTTTGAGGTTCTACTTCAGTTTTGTTTTGTATCATTTGGTTCTACTTCAGCTTTCTTCTATTTCAGATATGTTCTATTTTGTTATTGCTTGATGGTTCTAAACCATTTTTTTTGAAGTAAGTGCTTGTTTTGAAATGAAATAGAATGTAAGAGACAGTAGTTGAAATGAGAGACGATTGCTTATAAAACGTTTTTGTTGTGCTTGTGCTCAGCTCTAGTATGTATGAATAATAATTTTGTTGAATAACTGTCGTACAGATATAACAAAAACTTTAAAAATTTTAAAAGCGCCGTATTTGGTTTACAAAATAAACGAAGCGGTTGTCTAGTGCTTTTTCGAAATTTTGGGTCCTAGGAGGTAAAGCGAATTAAGAAAGAAATACAATTTAAATTGCATTCAACTTTTTTTAAAACTTGCATCTTAAAGGGTAAAAATAGGGTTCAAAAATTGGTGAAATTTCTGTATTGGTACTCTTAGGTGTTTTTGTAAATGGTAGAAACATAATTTAAAATGCTTTCGAGAGGTCTTGAAAAAATATGTATATTTATTTATTTATTCATTTATTTATGCAAATTCATAGTACATAATATACAAAGCCTTCAAGGCCAAATAACTTATGTTACATAGTTTTTAATACTTTTTAAAAACCTTTCTAATCGAAGGGACACAAAATTGCAAATTGGTACTTTTTGTAACTTCTAAACTTATAGAGGAAGACACATTAATTAAAATGCATTTGACAGGATTCAAAAAGTTATGAATATTCTTTGGGTGCAAATTCTACATTGGTACTTTTTTGGAACTTTTTGTAACATTGAAATAAATAAGGTAGAAACATAACTAAATTTTTATTAAAAAAGTCTCGACAAAAATATACATATGTTTGCTTTGGTAATTTTTTTAAAATTGTATACCTTCAGGGGTATAAAAAAGGTACACATTATGTGTAAGTAGCTTTTTACATTTTCTTGCTTCTAAAACACTAAAAGTAGAAACATAATCTAAATTGCGGTTGACAGGTCTCGAGATTTCATTATTTTTTTTGGTACATTTTTAAAAGTTGTTACCGTAAGGGATAGAAAAGGGAACTAATTACATAAAGATAATGTATGGATGTTTTTTTTAACTTGTAAGCCAATAAGGGTAGACACATAATTCAAATTGCGTTTGACAGACGTCAAAGAGTATTGAATACTGTTTTGGTACTTTTTTTTTATTGTTAGAAAAAAAGGTGAAGAATTATATAAAGGAACTTTTTAGGTACTTTTTGTAACTTTTAAACTAATAAAGATAGAAAAATATTTTTAAAATTGTGTTCGACAGGTTAGGAAAAATATGTTCTTTTGGTTTTGATTTTTGACCCTAAGGAATTGCAAATTGAGTTCGACCGTTCTTGAAAAAATACAAGAATATTTCTTGGCACTTGTTTGAATTTTTAACTTCTTAGGTATAAAAAAAGAATAAAAATTTTATTTTGGTGCTTTCTTGCATTCGTTGAGCATATAAATATAAAAGAGATATGTCTGTGGACGCCGATAGAGGCCAAAAGTTAAAAGCTATATCTTTCACGTTTTTGGTATATTTTAAAGCTTTAAGGGCATATGAGGCTACAAATATAAGATAATTTAAAATTCTTTAAGTGGTCAAAAGTACGTTTTCCAATTTTATGGCACGTTTTTGCTTGTATTTAGACATTTCAAATTAGATATTTAAAATTAGTGTATTATATTATTTAACCAGGTTGTGGTCGGAGGTCAGAAGGGTGGCATTTTGTCGCTTTTTAAAATTGTTTGTTATTTTTGCATTTTTTTAACATATTGGTTCTAGAAATATAAAAAAACGTCTATTGACAAATAGTACATTTCAGGTAGCTTTTTAATTGTTTTAAAATGGTGATTCTTGATATATGAAATACAGGTAAATAAAAAGTACTTTCCTTATATTTTTGTGAAAATTATTACATACAAGGTGGGTTGGTTTTCATTTTTTTCTACATGAAAAACTTCGATTCTGTTTTTTGACTATGTTTGCTTGAACGTTTATAATTTTATTGGTCAAGTCGAGAATATGATTTTGGCCAAATGGACGCCGTCACAATTAATTGCTTTACAGGCTCGTTTTATGGCATTTTTATTCACTTCGGCGAGCACTTTGGAGGACAGAATCTCGCATTCGTGTCGAATGTGGTCCTCGAGGACTTTTAGGGTCATATTAACACATGACTTTAAAACACTAAAAAGTCTGAAACAGTTAAATCTTGCGCAACTATGGGCCACTGAAAATCGCCAAAACTAGAGACCTATCCACGTGTATTTTACATCTGTCTAGTTCACAAAGGTCAAAACAGATTTGACATTGGCCTCCATTTTCAAAATGTGGTAATTTCTTTTGGCTGACCTTGTTTAAATCAATTTTTTTCTGGGCAGTTTGAAGGTTTTCCTTTACAGCCGCTTATTTGATACGCACATATGCCATAACTAGATTATAGTAACTTCCTATATGGGCATCTTTTTTGTATATTACACCCAAAAAGGTGGTCAATCTGGTTCTCTGTTTCACGACTAAAGTGCGTTGCTTAATGAAGTGTTTGTGGAGGAATAGGCATTCCCATAAAATGAAGTTGTTAGCCGTGCATAAGCTTGCATTACATTTTCCAAATTGTTGTTTTCGGCAACAATTTGGTCAATTATTATTAAAATATCGCCGATATTTAAGGACGATATAGCACGATTCAATTTTTCCATAGTTTACTTAGCCTACAGAATATTAGGTTTCTACAGAGTTGCACTACTCGTGATGGTTTCACAAAATTTTTTGCTTTTTAAGTTCCAAGTCCATTCTGTTTTTTCATCCTAATAATTAATTATTAGTAATAATAATTAGCTTAGAACATTGTTCTTTCATAGGGAAGATTGAAAATGTACTAAAAGTTCTTAGTTGCGAGAAGTTTACACATCGTGCATTTCTACAGTAAGCAACTATTTATTCCTTAGACTTTTATTTTCAAGTGATGATGATAAATATTTTAAAAACCATTATATATTACCCGCAAACTCGGCTTTATTCGTAAACACTAATTTACAATTATGTCCTATAAGTTTGTCAAATAAGCCCTTTAAAACATAAATTAACTTTTATAAATAAGACCAGTCGTAAGTAATAATTTGGTTTTTGCAGTTTTTGCCAAACTGTTTGTATCAATTTTAATATATTCCTCCATGTATATAGTATATAGGTATGCGCGAGTAAGCTCGAATAAATATTGAGAAAAAAAGTTCTTTTGTTTATTAAATTGTTTTAAAATTTTTATTAAAAAAGTTTCAGCAGCAAATAAAGTTATTTTGTATGGATCAGCACAAAAACAATATATTATAACTTTGAGTTTATACATGCAGACAACTCTAATACAAAGCAACAGGACATGCAACATGGTATACTTTTGCACACACATCCATACATACATATGTATGAATAAGTCGGCAAATCCAGTAAAAAGTATAAGAATCGAAAAAAGTTTTTGTAAAAAAATATTTACACTCAAACCAATAAATATACATTTGTTTAACTTCTGACATTTTTATTTGTATTTTTAAGCGATCATAGAAAAAATATTATAAATAAATTATTAAATGGGAAAAACAGAAAAATCTAATAAATTTTTTTTTAAAAATTTATAATTTATTAGAGCCCGGAAAGTATTCTTACCAACATTAAATAAAAATTTTATCCTAAAGTATTTAATATTTGCTAATTTTTATTTATTGTTGAAGTAATTGTTTTTAATACAAATTTTCGCTTTTTAGTTTGGCTTAAGTTCATATAATTTCTTTTTATTAGAAGAAATTATTTTTCTGTTAATGTTGAAAGAAATTTTAATTTGAAAAATGTAAAATAGCCGAGTAGAATGCATTTTCGAAAGCAGCTAATAAAAAGAAATTATATGAACATAAGCCAAACTAGAAAGCGAAAAGAAGTATTTAATATTTTATAACCAAAAATCAAAATCGAGTTTTTGATTGAATGAGGGTTTTCACACTAGACTAATTGTGCTGGCATAAAATCGCAGTTTGTAGGCTTTTTCGGTGAAGAGAGTGGTTTTTGGTTGGCACAATTTTTCAACCAGCTTCTACCCCGCACAAGCAGAACAAAACCAACACATACACACTTATGAAAACACAGGTTCTGCGTATTTTACTAACACACACAAAGCTGTGTATACGTGCACAATTTTATGCCAGCATAATTAGTCTAGTGTAAATACGAAAGAACAAAAGTTGTGCGGATTAAAAATTAGTCTAGTGTAAAAACCCTCAATGACATTAAACTACATGTCCTGACAATATTTTACACTTCTACATAAAAATATTATATCGTCTCACTTGCATGAAAAAAGTTGAAAACTTAATCGAACTTAATTTCTTCCGAGATGGGAACATTACAATATACTAATATTTCAAGCCAAGTCGATAGGTGTTATATTTTCCGAGATAAAGCCTTTCAAGAGATTCCGCTTGTGTTGAGATAACCACCTTCAAATGCTCCCCAATAAATTTGTTCCCCTAAATTATTTCACCGCCTTCCAATTCTTTTTTTTAGTGGTAAAACAATTCTGTTAATAAAATATAATTTGTCTTCAGGGAAGGTTTAATAATTTGACACTAAAGCCTGGTCAGTAGTGCTTGAGTTAGCTCCGGAAACTTCATTTAAACAGACAAAAATAACCAATTTGACTTTCCTATTGGAAAACATCTAGAATATATATTCCTTGCGGGGTCGTAAAACAACTAAAGTTGTATTAAATTTGGGTGTAAAAATTAACTTTTAAGCCTCATGGAACTCCTACAAAACTAACAAAATATTTGGTTGTAATAATGCGTCTTCTTACAATTTTATGACAAGCACAGATTTTTATATTAACTAGAACTATAAATTTTAATATAAAAACGAAATTAATATCAAAACATTTCAAATATTTTATTTTGCTAACACTTGTCACATGCTTGATGTGGAACGGAAGTATTTGTCGTAGAACATTAAAAACATAATTAAACATACTCAATGGGATGTCGAATAAATCAGACGCGTTAAATGAATGACCAAAAAAATAATTAAGTATAATGTAAAATAAAATTTTATGGCCAGATATATCAATAGCTGTGAGTTTTTATTACCGACTTTTACACAAAATTTTTTTCAATATGTGTTCAAGCTTTTTAGCAGAAAAATGTCATAAAGCACGGCAATGTCCATTTTTTAAATATGTAGTTAACTATATCATAAACTTTTCTAATAATATTTATTTAATTATGTTTTGTACAGAGTGCTTATGAGATACATATATTAATCCTGTCATGCACTTGTTGCATGTATACAACATCACTTTTTAGAAGCGGATTTCTCAATTTCTACGGTAAATTTTTTGCAAAAAGAAGTTTTACAAAGAAACTTAAAAGCATTTACTGTTGTTCTGTTTTTAACTTGGATATTAGTTAATAGTTTTTATGTTTTATATTATTTTTTTGTATTTGGTTAAGTTGAGCATTTTTTTGCAGTAAATTTTCTAATTAAAAAATGGCATAATTTTGTGTGAAAAACCTAAGATAAATCATTGGCGATTTTTTCAAGTGCATTTTTTTAATATAGATGTAAAATTAAACTAATAAAAGCTTAAAATATTATTCAAGGCTTTTAATTGTCTGTTGTGTATATAATGCGTAAAAGGTAGTTTTTTTTTTTATTATTTACTTTTTTCATTGCGATTTTTCTAGTCTTTTGCTAACTTATTTGGTATATCTAATATACCGTGAAACGCCAAAAGGTATTAACTGCAAAATAAATCAACTTTTATTAAGTCTTGATTTTGATTGGGAAGACTTGGCAGAACCAGAACTATCCATTTTAGGAATTTCTGCAGACAATTCAAACGTTTCAAATACAAATATGCGAAAATTTGCATATGCATGTAAGAGAAACCCCGTGATTGTGATTGTGACGTGTTTCTTGGCCGCTATAATTTATATTGAGTTTTCGTTTGGAAAAAGACTGTTTGCCGTATTGTAAAGTTAATAAGCTGGATACTATGTTATTGCATATTTCAGCGTCAATTGAGCTTGTTTATGTTTGTAGCCAGTTTTTGTCTTATGCATTAAACACATTCAAGCAACAAGAACACAGGAACACACGAACACAAAAGTTTCTTGCTAAATTTGTGTCCGACTGGCTGCTACTGAAATATTTACTAGACTACCACTACAAAATAAACATATAAGCAATATGACTTTCTGTGGTGCCACCTAAAGTCTTTTTGTACTGTTTAAGCTATATTTTTTGCATCTTACCGTATTGGCAGCACTAATCTGTTATGTGTCGCGTATAAAAATAGAAATTAGTTTAATTTCGACCACGCCACAAAATAAGCATTGACAGCAACCCGTAGTTGTGTTGCATTGTAGCAATTAAAAAATTATTCTCATAAGCACACGTGTATTCTATTTTTGGCTGGTTGTGTTCGGTAGCCTGTAGCGAGGAATGTATTTAAAGCATTAATTGCAACTTAAACTAAAATATTTTTTGCGCGAATAAGTAAGGAAAATAATATAAACGAAACAAAACAAACCATAAATATCAAATAAATAAAAATAAGAACAACAACAACAGGAACAATAATAAAACAAATAGTGCTGCCAAGTTTGTTATATAAATAATTTTCTAAGCATTGCTTTTATGTTTGTAAACCTAGTCTGATAAAGTCCGTTATTTTTAAATAAACTATTTTTCTGTGCTTGTACCAGTAACGCAACTGAGATCCAAATGGTTGGTTAGTTAAAAGCAGTAAACTCAAATATTTTTCTGTCCGAAGCCTGGAATTTTTCCCCTGATGATGGATTCTTAGTACCAATCACGTCTCTAAATAATCTTATCTACACAGAGTTTCTCAACTCTCTTTTAGAAGTACCGCTTTATCAATTTAATAGTATATTAAATGATCACGGCAAGATGTTGGATTTAGTATTTGCAAATGAATATGAGGACATTATTGTAAGGCGTTGTGAACCTATTACAATGCCGGAAGATCGATATCATCCTACAATTGAAATAAACCTACCAATTTCTTTTAAACCTATTTACCCACCGAATGCTGTTGATTACAACTCTCTGTGTTTTAAAAAAGCTAATTATCGAAAACTTAACACCCTCCTGAGCAACGTTGACTGGAATGAGCTACTTTCGCCGTTTAGTATTTCAGTAGATGAAGCAATAATTGGTTTTTATACCAAACTCTATGCCCTGATAAACACAAGTAATCCAAAAAAATCATTCGCTTTAAAAATGCTACGTTCAAACCCATTGATGTTCTATCTGGAGTACCACAAGGCAGTTATCTGGGGCCGTTGCTGTTTATCTTGTTTATTAACGATCTTCCTAGTGTAATCAAGTTTTCCACTGTTTTAATGTATGCGGATGATGTAAAAATTTTCCAAAGTTTTTATCAGTACTCAGAATATTATCATCTTCAATATGATTTGAACTCATTACACTCCTGGTGCAACTCTAATCTGATGGAGATTAACTTAAATAAGTGTAAACATATGTCTTTCTATAGGGACAGATTTCTCAACGCTAACTACAACTTGGGAAACCACCAGCTAGTAAATGTTTCTACAGTCTTGGATTCAGGAGTCTTGTTAGACTCTAAGTTGAATTTTATTAAACACATTTTCCTAACAGTGAGCAAAGCACGAGGTGTTATTGGTTTTATTAATTTTACCAAACAAGTATTTGTTTCGCTTGTAAGACCTGTCCTTGAATATGCATCTGTAGTGTGGGATCCTTCATACATGGTACACAGCAATTGTATTGAATCGGTACAAAAGAAATTTTTATTGTTCTGTCTCCGTGGCTTACACTGGAACCCACTTGATCTTCCCCCATACTCCAGCCGGTTAGCTCTTATCAAGATGCCAACCCTTAAGAGCCGTAGAACCATGTTAAACGTGTCATTTATATTAAACATAATTAATGGAAACATATCTGCTGAATTCCTGCTTGATAACATATTATGTATTTAATGTTCCTGTTCGCCCGTCTCGAAACTATGAATTACTAAGAGTTAGCTTCTTCAGAACAAATTATGCTAATGCTGATTCATTTAGACGAATATGCAGTCAATTTAATAAATTTTATAATATTTTAGATTTTTCAGTGAGTCCAATTGCTATTAAATGTAAAATAATTTCTTTGTTGAATAATCAATAATACATGTTCTGTATATATGTTTTAATATGTTACTTAAATGTTAAACTAAAATCTGTCTGTAAGGAAAAAAATCCATAGACAGAACTTTAAATAAATAAAAATAAAATATGATTGCACTTCCTAAAGACATAGAACTTCTCGGCTTACAGCTGGAGCAAATAGATAATGATATTTCAGACAATCCTGGGATGGAAACAGAGCAATAGTTTTAAAAAGCAAGCATCTTAAACTTAAACTGGGAGAAACAAATACCTATACCTTTACAACAGACTCTGGAATACCATGATGTATTATAATTAAATATAATTTTTTGTGAAATAAACTTAAAACATATACAAAACTAAAAACTACTCCGCGAGCATTAATTTATTTTTTTTCTTTTTGTGCTTATTTCAACCTCAATATAATTTAAAAAAGAGTTAAAAAAATTTAGGACGCTAAACGATATTTGGTGCATAAGAGGGTAAAGTGTTGTTTATTAATTCGTTATAAGTCTCTCGTTACCTTCCTAAAATCAATTTATATTTAAAATTTTGTTAAACAAATAAAGCTTCTTTAAATTTATTAATTTTTCAAATTTTTTTACTCACTTTATTTGAAAAAGCACGTTTCGTACCAACACTAGCCGAACAATTGTATTTTTCGAAACCAGCTACTGATTTCCATCGACAGTGCCCTGTCGATGCAGTGTTATCAGCTGTAAAAATTTCCTATTAAACTTTCGTGCTATATAGAAAAGCACGCGGAATTTATTTTTTTGTAAGTGAAGGCGAAGTATAAATTTTCCAAATGCACATTGCTTTTTGTATTAAAGTTCCCTTGACAACACACGCTAACGGTTAAGCTCCACCATCATCGAACTTTTATATGGATTTCCTTACAATAAACTATATTTAACAGTAATACTAAAATGTCTTTTTTTCCCCTAGAGTAGTCTAAGTATTTTTTAGTTTTATTCTTTAATAAAAAAAATCATTTAATTATACCCACACACCACATATGTGGTAGAGGTATAATGCGTTTGTGCAGATGTTTGTCATGCCCAAAATAAATGTTCTGAGACCCATCTTCATATACACTGGTCTCTAAGGATGCCCGTCCATCCGTTAGTCAGTTCAACTGGGTGTCTCTGTATTCGTGTGATCAAAGTACAGATCGCACTTAAAAAGATATTATGATGAAATACGGCACAGATAAGTTTTTGGCACTATCACAATGCTTTTTATTTGTGTTGGCTGAACCGAAATATTGCTCTATCTGTACAAAATTTTGCATATCAAGCTGTAAGCGCCAAAAAAGTCTTAAAGGACAAAAACCAAATTTTGCAGGAGAAAGTTTTTTTAAAATTTTTGGTTAAGGTGTAAGTATTACTGATAAATGGAATGTGAAGGCAGATGTTAAGGGTTTTACGTGGTATCGGCCAGGGAGGCATACCCACGGTGCTCCTAACACTGGTGAAATACAATGCGTCCCACCAACGCTAATCACCTAGGTACCAATTCTCTGGTATGACTCCGTGCAGCTACAACAGACCCCTTGGTGAGGAGTTGGGCTATCTAAACCCGTTTTTTTGCGTCTCTAGTTTTGATCTCGCTTCTCCATTATCAAAACAGATCCGCGCCGACAAGACACCTCTCCACACACTTGTGAAACAGTACCCAACCTTAAGCAAGATAGATTATGATTCTCAGCCGCACCCAATACGGATGCGACCCCCAGCTCTGTTTAAAGGATCATTTATTTCATTTATTCCAACTTAGGATCATTTGTATCCAACTTCATCAACACTCCATAATCTTCTCACCGCCAGTCAGGACCGAATCACGCACATGCTTTGAAGTGCCATGCCGGCCTTCTCGTTTATTTGCTACTACTTTGGCGGGATCTTATTTTAGATCCTAGAGTCCCCAGCCGTGGCCAGTTTCCCTGTTCACCTACTTCCAAACACACTTACACCTTTTCAGCTAATAGCCTACTTCCACAGTTGCTCATGTGCCTGGGTAGATCCGTCAAAACCAGAAACTTTTTCTTGTTGAACCTTTAGTACATAAAAGACTGCTTACACGGTCACTCTGGGGCCCGTACAGGACGGACCCCAGTATATCAACTTTCGTTCCACAGTTGCCCCGCTTGGGGATAACCACAGCCACCACGTGAACTCCCGAAGGAGACCTCACCATTAATCAGTTCATGCACTGGTAAGTACATGGGGCCAACTGATTCCCGTGGTACCAGATAGGACTCTGGTCAGCCTCGGAAATCCACTTCCATTTCATTCCTACCGATTTCTAAGTTCACGGTTAAGGTATTGGTACCCTTAAAACCTTGTATTGTTGTACCACTTGATGGTGATGTACATGGCACAACGCAACAAGGACAACCTGCCTTGAACAAGACCAGTAAACTGGTCCCTTTTAGCCCAAGACAGATTGTTTTCTTCTTAGCCATGTCTGTTAGCCTTCCGACCACTCTGCCGGAAGTTATCCAGTTGATACCGCTTGGAGGTAGACTTAGGCACTTGTGTACTAGCACTTATCAACCGGAATGTGAAGGCAATTTTATTGCTTAATTACGTATTGTATTGAATTTGCATTAAAAATGTCAAGTTTAACGGGTATTTAGGTCGCTTATGCAGTTTTTGCTGACATGCTCCATTGATAATAAGACGAATGCGTCCTAGTGCTGTTACAACAAGATTTATTTTATCTTTTTAATTTTCCTCATTATTTCAATGCTCAAAGTTTAAAATTTACATTTTAAACCTAAATTCATTGTTTTGCGTAAAAAATAAAATATTTGTAAATAAAATTATATGAAAAATGCATCAGAGTGCAGAAATAAATTTTAATGATAACACTAGTCTGCAATAAAAATCACCATTAAGTGAATGTGGTTAATTCAAATCCATTTTTAGTTTTGTTTTATTGGGCTCAGATATTTTTTATGGGCCATGCCAATATTTCGCCTGAAATAAGTCGGTTATGCTGATACATTTCATCATAACTTGAAAACGATTTGTCCGATTTTTAAATTAAACATCAGCAACTGATTCGGAATAAAATTTTCTTTTTGGCATTAACATATAACTTTTTATACTTTTAAGTGTTTGGTAGTCATTTAGAAATTGGTGAAAATATTTTTTTCATACAAAGTGTGTCCTTTTTTTGTTTTCAAAACTTTACTAAAAAATTATTTGCGCAAAAATTTAACATTTTTATCATTTCTTAAAAGGGCTGAAATATTATGAATAAAGAAAGATAACAGTTAGAAAAATTAGTGTAAATGTTCAATATATGATTATAAAAATGCAGCCTTGGACTCGTAAGACTTGGCGGGTAGCTTTTTTATAATCGCACTTAAAGTTTCGTTAAGTTAATTGCTACAAAGATTTCCATATATTTATATTACACCTGGATTCGGCTTAACACTAGAATTACGTTTTTTATTTATTTCGTAAATCACAATTTAAGCTCTGCCGCGTTATAGCCCAAAGCTGCGCTTTTGTGGACGCATTTGTTGCAAAAAAAAACCCAAAAAACGATTTTAAAAACAAATGGGGGAAAAGCTACAAAATATTGCAATTCGGTAAAAAAATAGGGTCTTGAAGAAAATAAAAGATTCTCAAGCGGATGCGGTTTTATTGATATATTTTTTATACCCTTCACTTACGGATTAGTTTGTCATTCAACATCGAGTGTTCTACAAAAAGTAATGGTACAATAATTCCTACATTTTGGAGAAAAAGAGTTGGATAGGAGCAGAAGGAGGGGAACCCCCCCCCCATACTAATAAAAAACTTTTTTGTTACCTTTTAATTCGAATAATGTCGAAAACTGTAAAGACTCTTGACCTCAAACCTTTTACACGGTATTTCTATTGTATATCAACACGTTTATATTTCCTACAGCTTTGTATTTCAAGATATCTATATCTATCGATATCTATCGGCCACAAACCTGCCACAAAGTATTTTTGTTACAACATTTTCAGTACGCATTAACTCGGCTAGATCAGATGCCTGGGTATATAAAAAGACCAATGTGAAGGGTATAAAAGATACGGCACAGCTGAATATAGCGCTGTTACTTGTTTCTGTTAGAAAGGATCTTTCCATTATAATAATGGTCGAACAGCACACTAAATCTCGAATTTCTAAGTTTTTCTATAAAATTCTTTAAGTGTTAATATAATTCCTTGACAATATGTTTCTGATACAATTTTGGTTATTTTTTTTCCTAATTAACCTTAAAATATTTCTTAAAATTTTTGGAAATGTTTGCAGATATATTATTTGCTTTGAAATGTTAATTAAATTTTTTTTTAATTCTATTAAAAAGGGTATTTTAAGGCAAACTCAAAAAAAACATTTTTCTTTATTGTCAATACAATTACTTAGTATACTATACATAAATTATTAGGGCTTTTTAGTTCCTAATAACTAAATTGTTTTAAGGTTTTTGGTTTTATTTGCATTTAATTACATTCATTAAAACGAGTAGTTTTAGTTTATTAATAACTCTTGAATAAAGTATTGCGTGTCCCTTAATATACGATTTCAACAACTTTTTTTATTTAAAAACTTACTTGTTTAAACTTTACTATTGCTAGCAATTCATTTGCATTAAATACCTGTTATTTAAACATTTCACATTCTTGTTATTAAAAACACCTGAAAAAACTGTTATAAGGTTTAAATTAATCATCACCAGTGATGCCGGATGTTCATTAAAAGTTATGACTTTATTTAAACTTTCCAAACAAAACCAAAATGCCGCACAGTGGTATTGCTTCATACATTCTTGTGCAAAAAATAGAAGGAGTGGTCCTAAACTATTGAAAGTTGGCATTGTATTAACTTAATTAAGAAAAAAATATAATTTCGTCCAAATTGCCAACGCCCACCGCCCACCTCCCATCTCCCATACATCAACAAGCGTTACCTGTGTGCAAAGTTTTATTTACATCAGCAACACCTACCTCCCATGCATAAAAGACCAAACCTGTGTGCAGAGTTTCAACGCCCACCACCCACCTCCCCTGCAATCCGAATCAATTTTTGACTAACTTTTCTAATTAATTAAAACTAGTAGCCAAACCCCAGAAAAAAAATTTTTATTCGAGTATTTTTAAATTAAAAGATTACAAGAACGATATTGTTGTAGATAATTTCAACAAATTTAAAAAATTGTGCCCGAGTGCATTAATCCGGTGGTCTACAACACATAAGTTGTCTGGGGAAACCAAACTAACTTTGCAGTTTTTCAGCCGATTTCAGTTTTTATAGCCTTATTGATCTCAATTCAAATTTAATTTAAGATATAAAAATGTTTAATAAAATGAATAAAAGGTAATTTTTTCCCCTTGTAATCGATTTCAAAAATTTAAGGGATTTTTTTGCACGGGAAGGCAAAGTCCGATTTAGGTAAATTTTTTACAATCATATTTTTATACCAAATCGATTTTTATAAAACCACCCTAGTATTCGTATATAAGTATCAGCAAAATGAGTCTAAAATAATAAAATATTTTATTTATTCGTCAACTAACATTTCTTTAATTACATCATCTAGTTCTAAAAAATGTTTGTGAGGTTGACGTCTTATACTACTTATGTACGGATCAGATGATGCAAGCAAACAAAGTAAAACATCAGTATTTGTTGAAGTTCTATTGCACTTTCTAGAAAAGATTAATTTATACTTCCTATTATCTTTATTACGAGCTTCTCCTGCTTCCTCGGAGACCCTACCAATAGGAAGTACTGCTGCATCAATAATCTTTTTTCTATGTATCAGTATTTTATAGACAGTAACAGGCATGTAGTACCAGCTATATTTTTTAACAAATAGTTCACAGTATCAATTTTTTTTGTACTCACCTCTATATGTATTTTCTAAAACTTTATTAATATAGAAGATAATGGTTGTATCCATAAAACAAGAACCAATGTTGAAAATAGAGTGTAAAAATTTAAATTTTCATTATATTCTATACAATCTTTGTCCAGAATCTCTATTTTAAATTTTTAAAATATGAAAATATATACGAGAATTATTAACTTTTGTTTTTTTTTGTTGATATCTTAAACTCAAAAAATTATTTTTGTAAAATCAACTGAAAATGCTATTTAAAATAACTTCTCTTAAGTCATCAAGTATAATATAAATTTTTAGAGTTTGAGACGTTCCAATACTTTCTAGATATTTGCGGAGCTTTTTAAAGTTATCTTTTAAACCGGAAATATCTGCACATTACGTTAAAAAACGGTCATGTGCAATTTTATTCATTAGTAAAAGGACCAACATGCCCGAAAATTTGAGTATCAAATAATTTATTTGGTTCTTGCATGCGTTTTTAGCAGGCATTATTCTCAAAAACTTCACCCTGATAATTTTTTGCTCCTAACTTCAATTTTGATGGCCAATACAGAGACTTTCCAAGTGATACAGTACGCACTTCGCAGAATAGATGGCTTGTAAATCCTTGTAAAAGAAAAAGAGCTCAGGCAAAATACTTTTCTGAAGTGTGTTATTGTTAATATCGTTATCTTCATCTCCCTCATAAACGACAACTGTGAAATTCGATTCTTTTTCACAAAAAAACATATTTACTGTACTGTGGCATTTCTTAGCAAATTTTTCTTTGCCAAAACATTTAAATTTATTATAATCATCCTATAAATTGTTGAATGTTTTCAAATTTAAACTATCAACATCGATTTCCATCGATTCTTCTTTTTTGGAGTCGCAAATCAATTTTCCAAAAGTTGGAAGTTCTCTCAAAGTGATGAAACAGCAAGGAAAAGGATACATTGATGGGGCGGCAAAGCAGTGATTTTTATAATAAACTAGCTTTACGCGGCCTGCTGTGCTGGACCCGACCCTACTTGTTATAAAACTAAAGTAATATACATTAATTTTATTTTACATTTCTTAAAAGGCCTAAGTAAAGGTAAAGATGACACATCTAGTTAAAGAAAGTTTTGAGCGTATAAATATTGGAAATAAATGACATAAAAATTTGTTTAGTGCTATGTTTAGATATTTTTCACTTTGGAATTTTTACGTTTATAAAGTTTTACAAAAATTGTTACAGAATAAGAACCTGTATCGCCCCTATACTTGCCCATAAAATTACTTTAAATTAACTTATTATAGGCATAACACCGCCTATTTTTTTTGTCTTAAAACTTTGTCATTAGAAGTCTTCCCTACATTTACAAATTATTTTAAAAACCATTAAAAAATAAGTCTTTGTATTGAGTGTTTTTAACATAAGAAAGCCCTAAAATACGTGCAAAGTTTTTTATAATAATTGGTGTGGTGTAAGTACTTTTATTTAGTTTTGATTTATTAACGGCGTGTGCGCGCCTACTTTATAGTTTTGACAATTTTGAAATTAAAAGTTCCTTTATTAATATTTAAATTTCTTTGCGCATGGCACCATCTATTTTGCCTAAGATTTGAATTTTTATGGGAGTAACAACGCCCAGTTGTTCTTCTGCGAATTTGAGCACTAGAGGTCTTTTTCAGGCTTCAAAAAAATATGTGCAGTCTAAGAACAAATATTAGGAGTTTGTGGGCCCATCGACTTGCCGAAAAAGTTTTTAATCAAAAAGCGTAAAATATGCAGAGGCAGAAGCACCTGCATTAAAATTTTTTGAGTGTGGCTTCGCCTACTTTACTGCCTTCCAAATTTTTACGTTTTATGCTTAACATATGAGATAAAAGTATAAAAAAGTCTGTGCAACATAAGAATCAGTGTAGAGTTTAGTTTTTAAGGGTGTGCCACTGCTTACTATATTACCATACGCAATTTTATGTTAAAAGCCTTATATCGTATATCCGTACACAGTTTTAAAAAAATCATTGTAGCAAAAGTAAGATATGCATTTTTGTGGGCATGGCACCGCCCATTTTGTTGCTCTTAGAATTTTGACGTGAGATGTCTTGTACACACTCATCAAGTTTTAATAGAATTGATGCAGTAAAAGGGCCAGTATTTAAGTTAAATTTTTTGCGGGCGTTGAATCGAACACTTTTTATCTACAAATTTTCAGCTCTAGAAGCCGTTCGTTTGTAAGTCTATTTGTAGTGCATTGTAGTGCCTATCATATCTAAGAGTCTCTAAGCAGCTTACAGTGTTATTTGTTCTAGAAATAGATAGATGAGAGTCTGCTAAGCACAAATTTAAATACGAACCACATTTTGGAAACGATGAAGTTCCTAAGACATAAATATCTCATCGTTGTTTTCTAACAATTTCTTTAGGGCATTTCCTTTAGTGTTATTTGTGGTATTTCTCGAATCAGAATATTCACAGTTTAAGCCACCAGATATTTTATAGTTAACATTTGAAGCTTGTAAGTTTAAAGTTTCAAAAATTAGACTTAGATCGGGTATAAAAAAATTCATTATTATTACCAGAGGGGATATAAGCAGATATGATACATATGTAGATAGAGTCTTATTTGTAAGCGAAGGTATTTTTTAATAATGCACGCTTCTAAAGATTTAAGAGAATTTCTTATAATGTTTGTACAGTTTTGAAATTTAATACGTTTTTTTTTTATTAAAATTGCAGTTCCATCACTTCTGTTGGCAATCGATCTATCGTTATATATTAATTCATGTTTTTCAAAGCAAAGTTTGTCCTTCGCATTTAGTTATGTTTCATTTAGCAGAACTATGTATGTTTGGATCATGAAAGTTTATAAAATTTAATAATTCGTATCTTCTCCTTATTTATATATTCTACTTAATTGTAGAATTTACTTTAATTTGGATTGATTTTTTTTTATTTAAAGAATCCATTTTACTTTAGCATTAAAAAAACTTGTATCCACTCTGCTTGTTTGTATTTGTAGTTGAACTAAACAAGTTCAAGCATCTGTTGCACGGGGCTGGAGCTGTCTGCAATTTGCGTTTTGCTTTTTAAGACGTTGGCAAAGCTTGCAGAAGGTTGAGAATTAAAAGTTTTATTTGCCGCTCGTTTTTCAGCAAGATTTTGTTTTTTTTAGCACGGAGCTTCTGTTGCATCTCTTTTTTTTTTGACATCCACGATATGAGTCTGGATGTTAATACTGATGATATAGTCGCAGCTGCCAAATTTGACGACTTTAAAAGGTTGTTTTGGCGGTTTTGTCGATTTTTTTCTAAAATTTTACTACATTAAACCAAACAAAGCTGGCATCTGTGGATATAGTACACAATATAGTTTTTCCCTCTCGTTTTGCCAAATTTTATTTATGTTTTTTTTATCAAATTTAACGAACCTTGGTCTTAAAACGCAGTTTGCCGCGCTATAAAAAAAGTTTTGGTATTTATACATTGTAAAATGTCTAATTTTTGTAGAGGATCCCATCGAATGCAGCAGTGTAAAATGCCGCTAATTGATTTAAGTTCATTAATGCTACTTTCACCACTAATTTGTACTAAATATATAGAAAGATTTTGACCATTTGCAACTTAGTTTTAAGGTTTTTAAATTGCCACTGTTGAATTTAATAAGTTTATTATAAATATCGTCTGTGTTGTTGGTAGCACTTAGGCCATTTAGCAGATAAGATTTTGTTTTTAAATTTTTTGGAGTAAAAGTGAAAAATGCAGATTTTCTTCTTTCAAGATAAGCGTAAACGCCAATGAAGTCATCCATTGATGATATAAAGAGTGCCATTTTTTTATTACTCAATTCTTTAATTTTAAATTGGCTAATTTCTAGGCGTTTTTCAATATTTGTTGAAATCTTCTTATTTACATTTTTTATGCACTTGTGTAACAACTTTGAGGTGATGTTGGTGTTCCTTGAACATGGGCATGTTTTTCCAATTTTTTTTATTCTTTATTGGAATGTTAATCATTGTCCAGAATTGCATAATAATTACTTCTATGTTTTTTTTCATTATATTGTTTTGCGTTTCATTTTTTCTTTTTCTAATATTCCCCGCATAGTCATTGGAAATTCCCAATTTCATCTGAAATTTTCTCAATTTCAATTTAAAATTCTTAATTTAAAATGAAAATTATAATATTTAGTTGGAATTTCTCAAATATAAATGGAAATTTTCTAGTGAAAATTTCTCAACTTCAAATGAAATTTCTCGTTTTCAATTAAAAATTTCTCAATCTCAATATGAGTTTTCTCATTCACAATAAGAAATGTTGCAGTAAATGATTTTTGTCGATATCTACTTTTAAACTTCCAGTCTTGTATTTTTGTTTTTTTTTTTTTAATATAAAGAGGCTCTGTCTCTCTATTTTTTTAAAAGATTAATAGTTAATTGTATGTTATACAACAACATAAATCACAAAGATTCAACATACTAAGAAATAAAGTTGAAATAATTGAGCTCGAGGTCATATTTTGTTTAAATTTTTTTCTACTTTTATTAAAATCTTTCAATATTTTGACATCCTTTGGATGTCATCTTTAGGAATCTTAAAAATGAAAATTAGCAAAACAAAACATATAAATCACATTTATGTCCCATTGTGCTGTTAACAATTACAAACATAAATATAAACAAACACTTACATTGGTGGTTTTCACACAAGACTAATTATTCTGGCATAAAATCACAGTTTTATGGCGTTTTCGGTGAAGAGAGTGGTTTTGGTTGGCATAATTTTTTCAACCAGCTTCAACCCCGCACAAGCAGAACAAAACTAACACATACACACTTATGAAAACACAGGTTCTGCGTTTTTTTTTTTGTAGAGCGATTTTTAGTGTTTAGTTGTCCATCGACGCGTAAAGATGAATATAAAAGTAGAAAATGGTTGGTCGCGCCAACAAACATTGAAATTAATAAAAGAGTTAAAAGAACGCGTGTTTCTATATAAAGTGACGCATCCTGATTATTTAAAAGGGTACAAAAAGCAAGAAGCGTTAGAGGAGATTGCTGTTGCTTTGCAGCCAATAAAACCAAATGTTACTGCTGCAGATGTGAAGAAAAAAATCAAGATTTTGCAGCAGCAAATTTCTGCAGAAAAAAAAAAGATGAGAGCAGCAACTAGGAGCGGAATGTCGGCTGATGACGTGTATGTTTCTAGGCTATGGTGCTTTAATGAGCTTAATTTTTTATTGAATGCAGACGATGAAATTCGTGGGCAATCTAATTTGGAATTTAATACGGTGAGTAAAATGTGTTTGTTTTTATTTGATTATTCGTAGGAAAACAAAATGATTGTACTTAAGGGTGATCATTTTTGGATATGTCAAATCTGTACATTAGGGCCGATTGAATGATGTCCAAAAAGAGATGTTACCCTGATGTCAATATTTGAATAGTCGTAAATTAATTTTTTTTTTTATATTTTTAGTTGGGCGATTCATTTACCGAAAGTGAATGCAGTGCCAGCAGCTCAAAAAAGGTTAGTGGTTATTTACATATTTAAAAAATTTATTTATTGTTAACAAAACACTTTCAGGTTAAGAAATCGAGATTGGATGAGGCAGCTGCATTGCAGCAATCCGCCAACAAATCACTGGAGCTCATGACCGCCCTGATTCAAAAACGATCAGCAAAAGAAGAATCGAAAGAAGAAATTTTTTGCAAAATGTTGTGTAATGAACTCAAAGAGCTCAAGTTGATAGAGACATACGAAAACGTCACTACAGAAATGTTGCTGATGGTTCGTAGGGCAAAGGCTGCCGAGCGTAAAACATTATCTTGGCAGGTTCCACGTCAACCAACAATGTATTCTGACCCTTGCACTTCTGAGCAATCGTCACTGCAGTCATCAAGTCTGCACTCCTCAGTATCATCTATAGATGAATACCACGATGACTCCTTCCATAATTCGATGGTGGAAACATCGGGAATTGAGTCATTCGACGATGTAACATTTGTGGAAGAGGGAGAAGATTGTATTAAACACCTTGAAGGCAACAGCGATAAACTTGGTCATAGGGTTGAAATCCAATCTGTGGAAATATTGAAAAAAGATATATTACAGCAGGCAATTGAATCCATTTTTGATACATCCGACTGATATTTTATTTTTTTTTTTTATTTTATGGTATTTATTTTTATTATATTTCTAAATAAATCATATGAAGTAAATGATATTAATTACATACAGGATTGAGATTTTATTATGATTGAATTAAATTTTCTTATAATATTTTATCAAGGGAGATTAAGTTTAAAGTTAATTTGAGTATATTTTTATGTATTTTACAGGGAAAGAATTGAAAACAAACTTTTTGTGAAATATGAATAGAATATTAATTGAAATTTTGTGAAAATGTGTCACAAGTTAATTTGCCTTCTGATTAACCCTTAACGTGCTTAACCCATAAAGTTAAAGTTTAAAATTTGCCCTCATTGTTGAAATATTTTTTGAATTCCTCTCTTATATTTTCACAGTTTTTGTTGTGATTACTTGTTGATGCCGTATTTGGGGATTCGGTGTCAGTGTTGGGATCAATTAAATCTGCGTTGTCCATATATGTTTGGCTATAGTCCAATAAAAAATTGTGAAGTACACAACATGCCTTTACAATAATAGTTGTGTTGACTTCGGCATGTTGAATTTTTGTTTGGAGTACTCGAAACCGATTTGACAAAATACCAAAAGCTCTTTCAATATTTTGTCTGGCACGGCTTAATCTGGAATTATAAACAATTTCGTCTCTTGCCAAACTTTGCTTACTATAGGGCGTCAAAACACGTTTACCATTTGGAAACGCATTATCTGCCACTAAAACAAAAGGCAGTGTCCTGTTGTTGCCAATTACTTTAGGATGTGGGAAATTTTCATCGTTGTCCAGTACACGCATTAAATCTGAACGATCTAACACTCCGCCGTCGGAGATTCGGCCATTACACCCCACATCAACAAACAAAAACTTACAATTTGCGTCTGCCAAAGCCAACAAAACAATACTCGTAAATCCTTTATAATTATAAAATAGATTGGCTGACTTCTTTTTTGGCTGGAATGCAATGTGCTTTCCGTCAAGAGCACCTAGGCATAAGGGAAATTGCCACCTCGTTTTGAATTCGTTCGCAACTTGTAACCATTTCTCTTTCGAGTTAGGGAACTTTGAAATTAAAAAATATATTAGTATTTTTTATGACTATATAAAGTCATATACATGTACATACCTTTAAATATTCGCTTTTCATGTTTGTGTAAATTGAACTACATACTTCTATAATAGCTGAACTTAAATACGCTATAGACAATTTACTATTTTGAGCAATTTCATTAAAACTTTCCCCTGTCGCTAAGAATCGTAAAGTGGCAGCCAATTTTTCTTCAACTGGAATACATTTCCGCATATGTGTATCAGTACGCTGAATATCTGCTTTCACGTACCTCAGTATTAGGGAAAAACACCTCTGGTCCATCCGCAAGAACGAAGTATATGCTTCTTCATCACAAAACAAGTTGTATTCTTTGAGGAGGAACTGGATATTTCCACCAGAATCACGGGTCTCTCTCCATGGCTTCACCCAGCAAGATCTGGGTTTCTTTGCTTTCTCAGCTTCTACAAGTAATGATGCAGCTTGCAAGTTACAGGCACTGGAAATTCCTCCTAAAATTATTGCCAATTCATCATCATTTATTTCAGCCATATTTCCAGCAAATATTTCCACAATTATGTGTGTGTTTAATGAACGAAAGGCAAACGTGAAATAAACAAAGAAAATACTAACACACACAAAGCTCTGTATACGTGCACAAATTTATGCCAGCATAATTAGTCTTGTGTGAAAACTAAAGAACAAAAGTTATGCGGATTAAAAATTAGTCTTGTGTGAAAACCACCATTGAGTCAACAAAATACACAACAAAAAACTTGTACGTATAAAATTTAACTAATTGCAACTTTTGTTCTCATTTATAATATACCTTTAGCTTTATGCACACTTAAGGCGGTGGCAAATAGAATCCGTCATACGTCGCCTTTTTTAACTAACAGCTAAGTTGAAAGACATGTTTTATTATGAACAATGTCACATTCAGTACGTCACCTTCAACGCAACGTACTAAAGTTGGGCAACTTTTAACTTTCAACGTACGTCAAGTACTTTGACAACTACCAGCTGGTTCATAACCTTAAATTATGTGTACCAGGTGGTGTTACGAACACAACTGATCTACTTTTTTCATGCATAAATCGAGGCTGGCTGGTCAAAGTTGTTTACTTTTACATATCTTTTTTTTGACAACTGAGCCAACGAAAACTACAACAAAAACAACAAAAACAATAATTATAATCACCAAATTTTGTTGTAGAATCACCACCACCTGCTGATTTAACATCCGTTTATAAAGAATTCTATGTGCTAACCTCTTGCGTTGTTATGTTAATGTAAGTTAAAAAAGGCGAAGATGACGGATTCTATGTGCCACCGCCTATATCAGTAACACTTTTAAAATTAATTCTCTTATGTAACGGAGTGTAACATCCAAGGCGAATTCATAGAGAAGGTGGTCTCGACACATCACCTGACTATTTTTTTCTTGTGCAATTTTCCTCACGATATGTCAAAAGTTTGTCTATGTGCTTCTACTTGATTTAAAAAAATTACGCGTCGGTTAAATTTTTAAAAAACAAAAACTAAATGATGTGTTCTTGTGCTTTGTGCAAAACAAAACAGTTTAAAATTAGTTTTATTCACGTTTTTCTTCTGCAAATAATTTGAAATTTTTTTTAATGATATAAAATATTTTTGCATTTAATGTCAGATTTGTGCCCGGACATTCTAGTTTTCAATTTATTTTAGTTGTTCCCACGTATACTTGTTCGCAAATATTATGCTCATTTCCCTTACATTTTATCTGATATATTACGTCCATCTTATCAACTTTAGTTTTTGTGTTGGAAAAAAGTTTT
Organism: Melanophora roralis; assembly: GCA_963583895.1. Lineage (NCBI taxonomy): Eukaryota > Metazoa > Arthropoda > Insecta > Diptera > Rhinophoridae > Melanophora > Melanophora roralis. The sequence goes on along the minus strand of OY757190.1, from coordinate 66,007,382 downwards.
CTTAAAGAAAACTCACCGTTATATAAGAGAATTAATTTTAAAAGTGACACTAATAATTGTGCACAAAGCTAAAGGTATATTATAAATGAGAACAAAAGTTGCAATTAGTTAAATTTTATACGTACAAGTTTTTTGTTGCGTATTTTGTTGACTCAATGTAAGTGTCTTTAGCATGTGTGCTAATATTCTTCATTATTTATAACTCTTTAAACATTAGCGGAACCGTATATTACATATAATTTTTTTAAAAACAATATTAAATGTTAGTTTTATTGAATGTTAATTCGCCAACGAAAATCCCCAATAAAACGCACACTAACTTTATGATAAGATTTATTGCTCATTCTTGATAATGAGTGTATAACAAGGTTTAATTAATCGAATAAAACTGTTTTTGCGTGTACGTTTTGTTTCTAATTTGCTTTTAGGAAGAAAGTTAGTAAGTAAGGTTATTTGCTTTACGTGTAAAAAAAATATTTGCTAAGAGTATAATGTAGTTGTGTGGTGTAAGGTTAAGAAATCACCTTGAAATTTGCCAATGTTTATGGCTTTAAAAGACCTTGAGCAAGGCTAACACCTAAGTACCTACCTTGTACATGCACCAAAACACAAAAAAATATACATACATAGTATGTGCATAAACGTAAACAGCAAAAATATATATAAAATACACCCAAAAATAAATATCATTTTCTTTAAATACCATGCGATTGTTTTCATTAATTTAAGCTCTTGATAAGCCGGGTTTAGCTTATTCTATTGGTTAAATTTATTTCAAAAATTTTCTTAAGTTTACTTTCAAACGTAAAACTATTTTATCTATGTTTAAGGAAGACTTGTAGGAGATCCTTTGACGCGATATCATTAAAATTCAAGTCTTTCAATCGTAGATAATAAGTAATATTTTTCTGTGTACTTACCTTCATTCAAAATTGTTTGTGGTTTTGTTTGTAGCATTAAATGTTAGTTATTATGTGAATGAAAGCTATTAAAAACAAAAAAAAACACGCATATATCTAACAACAGAAATAAAATAAAATTACAGCAGCAGAATCGAAAAAAACCAACAAATTTTAGATTACGAAAACTTTTCTAACTTAATTAGTTGTTTTTATTTTGTATATTTTTTTATTTGTTTTATTTTCTTTTGTTTGACATACGTTGTAAAGTTAAAGAAAAAATCAAAACAAGTAGTTAGGAGCGCTATTACCTCTCTGGTAAAAATTTTAGCGGCACTTTCACAAACACACATTAGCGCTTTACTACTTCTAAATAACAAAAGAAACAGACAGCAACGTGATATGTTTGCTATGACCAAATGTTAACATAAGGGAGTAACAAAATCAAATGTTTAAAGCACATAAATGTTATTTACATTTTTCAAAGTGTAACATTATCAAAGTAACATCGCAGGTAAGAGTTCCTGCAGGGTTGTCAGTTTTTTTTCAGGGTCCATCGCCAGAACGGTTATCAAAAATATTTTTTTGAGTTTAAAAACAAACGAAAAGTCGCCAAAAATTTGCCATAATAAAAATCTATTGTTTTTGACGAAAAAAAAAACTGAAAAATTATTTTACTTAAATAAACATTTAATATACATATTAATGTTTTTTTTATTAAATAAATTAAATAAAATCATATAACTATTTTATTAAAGTAAAAATTAATTTTTTTGTACACCAAGAAATTCAAAGGAAGAATTGAAAAAATGTATAAACAAGAGCATTAGTAGAATGGCAGTTACTTTGTTAAGTAACATGTTGTTAAATATTAAAAACTTTGTTTAGGTTAAAACACGAACTTAATGCAGCATTGGTATTGTAGTAATTTTGTATGTTACATTTTTTAAAGCAAATCTGTGGCAAATAAGGTTATTTTTATACGAGTTATATTAATGTATAGTTCTTTAATGTGTGTATGTATATATAGAAACTTAAAAAAAACGTTTTTTTGTTTCTATAGCACTCAATTTAAGAAATTTAAAAGATGCATTTACTTCAGCTTCCTCTGTGCCATTTTGGGTAACATAAATATAATTTGTATTACACCACATTTGGCGTAAAATCGCCATAACTGACAGCCCTGAGTAACTTCACAATTACTCAAAATGTTACTTTCAGTAACATAATAAATTAAAAGTAATCGTAACAGTTACTTCACAGTTTATGTCACTGTCGTTACCAGTAATTTTTAAGTCACAGGTATAAAATCACATGTACAAAACTATTGCTGATCTCTACTTTCTACTATGTAAAGGGTATTAAAGCAATTACACAAACACACATTCGATATTAAAAAAACATAAAACAAATTAAGCAAAAACAATATACACGTATCATACGATGTACATATATTTTCTTCGCAAGAGTGATAACAGCGGTTTTAAGCTATAACTGTCAAGCCCCTTTCATAAAAACAGTCTTCACTCTCTTTTGCGTTTAAATTGTCAAACATACAGAAAAAATCATTGTAAAATCAACAAAACCAAGTTGATTCAACATTTTTAATAACAATTTTGCTTCATAAGCGTCTCATGTAAATTTAACGCAAATTTCACTTGAAATTTTATTGTAGTTTTCCACTTTAAAACAACAAGAAATTACCTTAAAATAACATTGTATACCATTTCAATCAAAGAGTGTTAGAGTAACGTTAAAAAATTCTTAATTCAATATTAGTAAATTTTGAAACCAGTTGAACTTCATGTTGAATCAATAGGAATATAATGTTGAACCTACTAATAAAACATTTTAAAATAATGTGACCGTCATGTTAAAATAACATGAAAAGATGTTCAAATAACAGGAATTTCCATGTTAATTTAATGTGGTTCCTCAATGTTATTTATGTGTCACACAGTGGGACAGGCAGTAAAACGCACTTAATTTTTCATTTATTTATTTGTATATATATTTTTATTTAAAATTTTTTTTATTAACAAAAGTTTACAAACAAATACAAATATTTTTAGGCTTACAAATAATAGTTTAGTGTTGTTTACAAAAATTTATTGCTTAAATATATTTTACCATTGTTAATTGGAAAGACATTTAAAGGTGGACTTGTAAATTCGTGGAGCTTTCTTAAAACTTTTTTCATCCCTTAACTTGCCTACAACATATGATTGCAAATGATCATCAAAGCTGTAAATTTCAGCTTTAGAGCACAGAACGTAAATTTTAAAATAAAGTTCTGTTTTGATTGCTAAATATATAAAATATAACATCATCAACATTAATCTTTAAACGTGAAAACAGATATTTAAATTCAGGTATGAATTTAATTAAATTAATATCATTTAACTCGATATTATTTTGGATACCATTCTCATAAGATATTAAGCAAAATTTAAGCCCGTTTTTTTACAGAGTGTTAGTGGTTAATTCACTCTTAAGTTAATATTATTGACAAATCTTTTTGTGTTCTAATGCTTAGCCTCAAACCTTAAGCTCCAAGTAAATTTTGCGGGTCCGCATTTCTTTATAAATGTTTCGGTTTCAATGATCCATACAGTTTAAAATAAATTTTATTATACTCATATACTACGGATTTTAGGGTATCTAAATCATTTAGGGTAGTCATAAGGTAGTCATAAAGTCATATGTCTTAAAAAAATAAAACGAAAAAATACTACTGTTGTGAGCATCCGCTCATAATTAAGTGTGCTATTTTAAATTTGAATCAGATGCTTGAGAAAACAGAAAAATAAATAATTTCAAAAATATTTTAAAATTAATGTTAATTCACTAAAGAGTTTTGGCCGCCCGGCTCAGGTTTCTTCTGTTTATGACAAAACAATAAACACAGTTCAAAAAGTCTTATTATTATAGAACTTTTTTCTTTTAAGTACAACAACAATTTTTTTAAACTATTGTAAAATATTAAAATTTTAGGACAATATGACTTGATGAGATACCGTTTGAATACCCCAAATGTATGAATAAATATTTATTTTTTATTAGATTGTCCATAATTTTTTCTAAAGAAGCTAATATTTTTATTATTTTGTGAATTTAGGTCTCCAATTGTAAGGAGTATAGATAGAATCCGATGTTGAACTTACATTAGATTGGGTTTGAAGCCAAGAAAGTACTTTACTGGCAATGGTTTCAGAAATGATGTCGTCATCAATTCTACACTGTACAAAATTAAAATAATTAAACAAATAACAAATTCGAAACAAAAAAATTTTTAGTTTTAAGGACTTACATCACTTTTTCTCCAACTAAACAATTTTTCGCGGAAACAAGCCCGAATACCAATAGGTGGTATAGCTTCCTTTATATCCTCCTTTGATAAGTATTTTAAACTTTCAAATGTTATTTCAGCTTCTAGGCATTTATAAAGTTTTTAATAATAAAAATGAAAGAAAATAAACAGGTATTCATATTGTTATTTGACATAAAAAAAGGCCAATCAAATTATTTCATAGGAAAGCTAAAAAACTAACTAAATTAAAAGTGTTGCGTTAGAAATGTAACTTCTGCAAAACAGTCACAGACATGCGGTGCGGTTTATTACGTTGTAACCCCTGTTTGAATTTTTAAATAAGGTCTCTATTTTTTTTTCATTTTTTTGCTGTTACGCTGTTTTGCATTTCAGATGCCGATATGTATTTCAATATAATTTATATACCAGGTGTATGTACTTACTTTCTAAATAAGGCTTTACTTAGGTAAGTTGAAACTTTTCAGCAGCTCGTCTAAGTGAGAACTTTGAGTCGTATTTTGAACAATTGGAATGTTCACAATAATATTTCCATCACCGTAGTTGCTAAATGTTCCACAATACTTGTTAAATTTAAATTATTATTTTCATTATTAGACGTGAATATATTAATATTGAAATTATTAAATTACTTTAATTATATAACACTGCAGTTGTAATACGTACACGATAGAATAAAAGTTTTTGTTTTTTAGCTGCTGTAAAGTCGCGATATTTTTTGGATTTTTTCGCATTCAACATAATTTAATTTCGTTTCAACATGTTTCTTTTAGTTTTGACATACAGAAACTTTATTTAGATATGAAAACAGTAATTATTAAAGGTTCACAACTGTGATTTAACCAATTTAAAACATGTTGATTTAACGTGAGTTAAGGTTAGTTACTATTTTAAGTTGATAAATGTCGTTTCTATATGAATCAATGTTATTTTTTTATGTTTAAGTAATGTTGAAAAACCAATAGATAAGATTGTTTTAACTGTGTTCAATGTTAATTTTACACAAAAAACTATAAATTTTACTACAAATACTTATATGCTGTGTTTGGAAGCCGAGTAGTGATCGTCCGGGTACGAATTATAAGTATGTTGTTGATGTGAACAAAAGCAAAATACAAATAATTTGTACCCAGACAATCACTACTCGGCTTCCAAAAACAGCACATTAATTTTAAAAATTATTTAAAATTATTTACCTTTTTTTTATAGATTTTTTTTTTTAAACTGGGGCAATGGAAGTATTTTGCCTATTTCTTGGTCCGTGGTGATAGTTTGACACCAATAATAGATCCATAGTACTTAGATTGACTCCGAAAATTTGATATCAACAGACTAACAGGGTTACATCGACTTCTCTTTCTATAAAAATATATACTTTATGGGGTCGCAAATGGATAATAAAGAAATTACAAACGGGTCGACAAACTTCACTATGTGAAGGGTATAAAAATTAATTTAATTTAATTTTTAAATTGAAATAAAACAGGAATTATTGGTAGAACCCATAAGGTTTTTGCATTTTGTTTAAAACTTCAAAATCTTTTCCTTTTTTTAGCTTTTACTAAATATTAACAAAAAACTTGGAAGAGAGATGGAATTCAAAAATTCGTTTTGAAATTTGTTAAAGTTGTTGTTTCGTTATTAGCCACAGTTCCCGCATTATATTTAAATTACTTTTACCTTTTCCAGACTATGGCTCTCTCTTTTTAATATCTTTTAGTACTTTTGCTTTTAGAAAAACGTACACACATTCAAACATGTGGCTGAATTTATACACTAATGTATGTTTACATATGTACATATATTTATAAAACCTTAATTAATTTTACACATTCATTTTTCAATTAGATAATGCACGTTTTTTAATGTATATTTTTCATTGCGACTAATGCTGTACAAAAAAGTTTGATTAAATAACTAAAAAGGGATTTCAGTTTGAAATACAAAATCAAATGTTAAAAAATCCGGATTATGGGATTATAAAAACTGTATTCGTAAGTTGTTGTAATTAATAATTTACATTTTGTGAAAAATAATATCTGACTAACGTGGTTTATTCGAACTGTCATATGATTTAAATATTATTAACATAAATGTTTTAAATTGCATAATTTCAGCAGGTTATACGGACCTTTACTTAAAATGTCATTTTAAAACAAAAGGATTGTGGGTTTAGTGTCACACGTTGTACATACATATATAAGTCTAACATTCACGTTTATAGAAAACAAATATAAAAAGAAATTATATAATGAACTTAGGCTAGAATAAAATTTAAAAATTTGTCCTAAAAACAATTAGTTCAACAAAAATAAAATTAAGCAAACAAACTCACATATGGCACGGTGCAACATGATCTTTAATTCCAGTTCATTTGTCGTTGAAAAAAAATAAGCGCCAAAATAAAAATGCCAAAAGAAATAAAACGATTCACACCGTAGTAAATAATATACAGAATAAAAATTACATTCAACCTGATAGATGGATGATGCTTAACCGTTATTCAAGTGTTGTCAAAGAGACTTTAATACAAAAAACCATAGTGTATTTGGAAAATATAAACTTCGTCGTAACTTAACTATATAAAATAGAAATATTCCGTTTACCTTTCTGGATAACAAGTAAGTTTAATAGGTAATGTTTACAGCCAAAAACACTACTACCGTTCAAAGAGTACAGATGATGAAATTACGTAGCTGGTTTCGGAAATGTATTCCACTCGGCTGGAGTTGGTAGAAAAGCCTGCTTTTTCAAATAAAATTTCTTTCAACATTAACAGATAATGCTAATTTCTTCTAATAAAAAGTCATTTGATAACAAACTTAAGCCATAATAAAAAAGCAAAAATTTAAAAAAAAAAAAATTCGTTCAACAAAAATAAGAAAGAATGAAAACAAGAATTTTCTGAAGTATTTTCTATCAAAATCTTTATTTTTTTAACATTAACTGATAACTAATAGAGGCGTACATCAAGTCAATCTCAATCAAGGCCTTGATGGCTTTACAGGTTTCGTGTAAACTAACAAAACCAAAGTACTAAATTCAAAAGAGTTCTGTAATCATAAAAAGGAAAAGTCTGCATGTTTTTCTCTCTACAATACTAATTCAGAATCCATAGTTTTCTGTTTTTATGACTTCCGACTCTAAGCATCTCCAAAAAAATGCAGAAATGAGCAAGAAAAGTAGAAAAATTCTCTTTGACCACCTAATTAACTTTCATACTTTTTGAGACCCGTCAAGCGCCAAAAGTTACAAAATGGGTCCAAGTAGTACTACAATATAATTTCTACCTTGTCTCTCCCCTTAGCGTTTAATGTACCAAAAACATATTCATATTTTTCGAGACCTCTTGAACGATATTCTAATTTCGTTTTTATCTATAATAGTTCACATATTACAAAATGGACTTGAGCAGTATCAAAATACAGATTCTACTTTGTCTTCTCTTTAGGTTTAATTTTTTTAAGCTTTTTATAGTATTTAATTAAAAAAAATCCAACTGCAGCTGTAACTTGCAAAGAGTGGCTGCCATAAACTGTTACGTATTGCGACATGAAATCCACAAGAACTCACTTTTGTTTAAAGTTTATTTTTGTCATATTCTACCTAATCATAAACTATACAGATATGTGTTTAAATAAGCTAGGAAAAAACATGGTGGGCACGCTCGTTTGAAAAGGGGAATACTGTTGCCCTAAAATGAAATTATCTGAATCGATGTAGACCTTAATTCGAAAAAAATTGTTATCCCTTAAAATCTGAAATTTTAATATAACAAAGTATTTTTACTAATAACCATGACATTGGGCTTTTCTTATATATGTATTCGATGAACCATTTTGCCTACAACACGCATTATCTCGTACACACAACTTCGCAAGTATAAGTATTTGTGTGCGTGTTTATTAAAAATTTTATATCCTTTGTGTATAAACAACAATAAAATTATTAATATTGTGAAAGCTAAAAATGATTTTTTTTAAAGAAGTAATTCAGATACAAGGCGAGAATAATGTGTTTTCGAATTCAGCTACGATTTCTCGTCAGAACTCTTTTTTTCGGTGCTACTGTAAAGTGAATGTAATTTTGATCTATTTAAACAATTTTTAACTAGAATTTTAATATTCGAATTATATTCATATTCTATATTGCTTATACCAAATTAAATCCACATACAACCCTTTGTTCTCATATTCTCATTCTATTTGCATTTATCACAAGTAACTTCTATTATTTTCTTTTATGTTTATTTTGCTTTTGATCATCCATTGGATGACACCGAACATATTTAAATTTTTGATTATATTTTCTTTTTCATCCTGTTATTTGATAAAATAAGATTGCTTCCAACAAGTTTCTATTCAGTTTTATACATTAAACCATGTGTTTGTCATTCACATTATAGTTATTTATATTACCTTTTCTATGTCTTATAATAATTTCTATTTCTAAATTTCAAAATTGCATTACAGTCGGCTAGTAATTAATAAAGATTATTATATTAACAACATCTAAAAATATTTTATTATTACTGTTTTTTTTATTGACGAGTTTTTTATAAAATATAAACTCAATTGGTAATTTGCTAACGGGTAAAATCTCGAAATATTGCTTTTAAATGTAGGCTCATTATCGAGTTATGTGATTAGAAAATTCAATACATTTTACCCCATAACGAATGACAGAGTACCAAATGCCTGAAATTTCAATAGTACAAGAAAATTTCAAAAGTCATCGACTGCAGTTATTACCCCCCCTGAAGTGCGGTTTAGTAACTTATTTTAACAATATTTGCTACGACATTTAGATCGTTAGAATAAGTTAGTAAAATATATTAAAATTTTGCAATTAAGCAAAGTTTTTTAACGACTCAGAGAATATTACATTGCTTTGTAATGAGTTGAAATGCTAAAAGTTACTTCCTCACTAATATTTTAATTCATTATTTTACCATGACGATGAAATTGAAGGCAAGTACTTACCGTGCTCGCTTACAAACAGGAAGTTAAATAAGTACTTACCACGTTCGCTTACAAAGAGGGGCTTAAATAAGCTATTACTTAATTGGCATTAAAATATCATTTTCTTGGGACCCCCAGTTACTCACTGTTGCATATAAATTTTTTTTCTTTGATGTTTTGGTTAAAACTGCTTAATGATAATATATTAAATTAAGATAAAAAATTCTTAAACTAAAAGTATCTGCTAAATTTAAGATAAGAAATAACTCATTATCTAACAACTGCTAAGTAATGCAGACGATATGTAATAGTAATTGAAAAGTAAGTTATTTGTAATGATTAATCACTACCGAGTTTTTGCTAATGACATAAGCTATCGTTAAGTCAGCTGTTATTGCTAAGTAAATAGCAAAATTTTTAATCGATATTCACAATCGATATATTTGTTAATTTAACAAAAAAAATTTTTGTCTTTTTAAATTTATCGACAAAAGTTAATTGTGTATTAAAAATTGTCGTTTAAATATTAAGCAGTTTATTATTATTTTGCTTTTCGCTTTTTTTAAATTTATTCTACAGCCACTTTTTTAAAAATTAAATATTGCCAAACAATTAAAATATCCAATATCGTTAAAAAGTTCTTAGTGTTTCGCTTAACCGTAAAGCAAACGACAATTTCTGTCGAATATTGTAAAGATCGTAGAATCGTTAAAAGTTACTGAATCGCACTAATAGAATGATATCACGTGTTTATAAGTGCACATCTAAAGTAATCTCAAATAACATATTCGCTGATTGGTAGGTATTTAGTGATATTACAGTTCTATAATTTAGAACGTAAAAACTTATTTTTTTTAACCTTAATTAGTTCATAAAAAACACTCAGATTGTTTTTCACATAACAAACCTTTACTTTACTTGCTGCTCACGTTGTCCTTGCTTGTCTCAACACAAAATACATACCTTTAATTTTTAACGGTATTTAATATACATAAATGAATATTCCAAGTGAAAACTTTTTGATATTTTATTTGTGTAATTTTTTTTCATTTATTATTTTTTTTTCAGGTAAATGTTACATGGGGCTTACCATACTTTGCGTGTGATTTTTATATAGCTATGGATGTGATATGCTCCACTTCATCGATTTTTAATTTAGTTGCAATATCAGTTGACAGGTACGTCCATGTTGATGCTTATATTCATATTTTATTCATAGTCATTTATTTATTTGTTTAGTCTTGGTGAACAAACATTTAAATGCGTAAGATTTTTAAAATTATGTGTATGTATTCATGTGCGTATGTATGTGTGGATTAATGAATGCGATTGCGTATGGTACAGAAATAGATTAAAAATATAAATATTTGAATACGTATAAATGTACATATGAACTCGTACATATATAAAATGAAAATTAATGTTTGCACGGTCGTGAATAAAAGGTATGTTTAACCAAACCCAGTTGGTCATGTTATAAAGACATTCTCAAGACTGTGTGGATGACATTTTAAATGCAAAAAGATTGACAATGCCGCTCGTGCTATATAAAATCTATGCATTTTTATATACAAAAAAAAAATTCAAAACAAAAAATACCATATCTGTCAGATCATTACCAAATGTGTTTGATCGAAGGCAATATGCATATAAAATATTACCGCTAATATTACCATCATGGTGGAATAAGAAGGTGGGAACGTCCCTAAAACAACAACTTCCTGTAAAATTTCAGCATGTATTTTGTTGTTGCTAATTCCAGCTTGGTTGTCGAAAATGTAGCGAACACACATACCCACAGTATACACAACCATTGTACAACATAAGCAAGTGTCCAAGCTAAGCTAGATAACATATGGCGGAAATAGAAGTCAGCTGATCAGTTGTCTCTACCTTGTTGAATATACCTTGATTACCATCAATTTGTTAGATTAAAGAATGTTTTAGGTGTTACCTTTTCTTTAAAGAATTATAGTTACACGTTTCTTATTTTCTCTTTTTCTTACAAATTCCCGATTACAATGATATTAAAAGCAAAAAAGTAAAAGCGAATATATGCAGTTAAAAATTAATAAGTTGATAAAGTAGAAACAAGCAAGTAGGAATCCCTACAATACCTCCCTCCAGTTAAAACATTTGCAGGTTTAATGCAATCTGCTGATACTAACTTTTTGGAATTATTGATTTTTATACGGTCTACTATATGGATGTTGTAATGATCTTAGCAAAGAAATAAAGATTGGTTTAGCTCCATGTCGTTTAATATCAGAAGTATTTGTTCTATGCATATGTTCACAAAAACTTAAAACCCATTTATCATTAGCATGGTATAAGCTCTCTGCTAAAAGTTCCCTGGAATTTTTAAGGAAGTTACAAAAGTCATCTCTGCTGGCGAATATTCAATATCTGGCTTAATGGAACACAGTAATCCAAGCAGAACTAATGGAAGTACATTTACGCACTTTTTGTAGGTATGACACTTTATAGTATCTATCGATCTGTCTAATAATCTGTGAATGATATGAAGTTGTTTGAATAACTTTTGAACCAATTACCTTGGCAAACTCTCACAATAATGACGACTCAAACTGCCTGCCTTGATCCGTAGTTATCTGACTTGGAACAGCAAACCTTGAAACCCATCTAAAAAGAAATGAATGCGTTACCGTTGACACCCTTATATCCTCAATGGGTATCGCCTCTGCCCATCTGCTAAATAAATTTTTAAATGTTAAACAAAAACGATATCCTCTTGAACTAAATAAAGGCCCCCCAATATCAATGCCAACAAACTGAAACCTTTCTCCAGGTATTGGATACCTTTCAGTTTCAGTAATAGTATGTCTAGAAACTGAAGCTTTTGCATCTGGATGCGAAAAATTGTGCACACTATTAGCGATTTCTTCTTTAAATTTCCTGGTAACAAACGGGAGTACAACTGCCGTTGAACAGTCACCAAAAAACTACAATTTTGAAGTCGGTATATGGAATTTTTTCAAAATCAAGCTTTGATCCTTAGAAGACACCAAACGTTTCAGTTCTTAATTGCAATGCTGATCCTAAGCCAAACCCTCATAGTTGATTAGCGTAGGCATTTGAATGGTCTCAAGTCCCGATAACACATTAGCAGTTATATTTTCATAACTCTTTAATTACCTCAAGTGAGTAGTATGTTGTCCAATGTAATCCAGTTGTTGTAGTTGCCTAGGTGAAGATTTTTCTGGCTAATGTGAAAATACAATAATTAGGGGCTTGTGGTCGGTATAAATTCTCAAGTTTTGACCTTCAAGGAAATATTTAAAAGGTTCAAATCCCGAATATGCCGCTTGAAGTTCGTGTTCATAAGTGTTATAATGACGATAAGTTTCTGTAAACTTCTTGAGTATAAACTTAGAGGTACCCAATGACCATTGACAAATTGTTGTAAAACCCAACCCATGCCAAATCAGATGCGTCCACATAAAGAGAAAGAGGAACATTGATAAAAGGATGCGCCAGCCAGCACGCATCCGATAATTGCGATCAACAGGCCTCGAAAGCATTTTTTAATTCAACAGTCCATTTAATTTTGAACTTGTATTTTTTTTCTGGCCTTTTTAAGGTATTAAAGAACTGTTCTTTTAAATAGTTTGAAGCAATAAAAATGTCATTAATATAAGCATAGCAGAAATCCAGTCCTTTTATCACTTTTATCACCTTTTTAAACTTCTAAAACGTTTGCGCAGCCTTGCACAAACCAAATATCATCCTAATAAATTCAAAAAGGCCTATAGGTGCTATAACCGCTGTCTTAGGAATGTCAGCTTCTTCCACAGGTGTCTAAAAATATCCTTCAACCATACCTACTTTGGAAATTACCTTAATTACCATAAATATTAGAGGCGAAGTCATGTATATGAGAAACCGGATACCTATCAGGAGCATTTACCTTGTTTAAGGATCGCCAACATCCACTAGGCTTCCATTCTTTATCAGCTTTTAAAACTAATTAAAGAGAACTTGGCCAGCTACTGTTAGAGGGACGACAACTACCTTGTTGCATCATATACTCAAACTCCTTTTTTTACAATTTTTATTTTCTCTGGTGACAATTTGCTCGGTTTGTAATGAACTGGAAAAGCCTTGGTTGTTATATGAGCAGCTATGAAATGTCAATTAATTTGCAGGTTTTGTAATATCTTTAAATTCTTTAAATACATAATAAAAACGAGAGTTTTGTGATAATATCTGCACTTGAATTGAATTGCCGACTTTTCTACATTTAAATTACTCGAATGCAAACTAGTTCTATTGTCGATAAGGCAACTCCCCTTTTTAAATCAACCAACAAATCATTATGCTGAAGAAAATCAAAACCAAAAGTTACTTGCGGAACATCGGCAAATATAAACTTCCAAACAAAATCTCTTCTTCAGCCCAGGTTCAAATGGATAATTCTTTCGACACTAGTATTGAAAACGTTGTTGTTTGCAGCTTGAAGCTGTAGTGGTGATGGCTTATTACGCTTTTGCTGAGTTGTAACTGGAACAACTGATCCGTCAGCGCCAGTGTCAACTTAAAAATTTTTGAATCGAAACCTTGTCTAGCAAAGAGGTGATTTACCGTTGAATCTCCCAGGCCGGTCACCTTAGGCAAAGGAGTTTTTAGTTTTTCGACTCAAGTTGCCAGATACCAAAAGTAAAATAACTGGACAGTAAAGAAAACTCTCCTGGATATTTAAAAAATCCAGAACAGTTAAAAAATTCACTTTAATTTCAAGAAAAACAAAACTTTATTGAAATTTTCTATTAAAAAAAAAATAAATGCACAAAAACAAGGAAATATACTCAGCAGTTGCGACTTAGTCTTACGTCAATAACATCTGGTTGTGTTTATAAATTTCAATCACAAAAAGGTATACATATCAATTTTAGTAGCGAAATATGTATATTTTGTATTTTTTTTTTGTTGTAAGGAAAAAAATTTTAAAATTTTAAATAAATTTTTACTATTAATACGAAAATTATTTTTTCTGTAGGAAATACTATTTTAATTGATAAAAAAGAATAAGTTTTTTATCAAAATAAAAGGAACCCTTTTTAACTGGACAATTTGCATTTAAGCTGAACAAGGTCAAAAAAAAACTGGGCAACCCAGGCAGTCTGGAAACCCTATTTCTGACTTATACGAGCATGGGGGACGACACTTAGTGGCATTCGACCCAAAAGTAAAATAATACTAACATATATTCTTTTTTAAATTTTTGTCTTCTACTATTGCTTCTGCCCCAACTATGGCTTAGGTTTTAACTCCTACCTTTAAATGGCGTAGATATTCCTTTTATACACTGTATAAATTCTAACTGTCTAAAATTAGCTGTTTCATTGGTTACACTTTTTGGACATAACAAGGAAGAATTTGGTTGGTCATTAATGTTATCAGCCATGACTGCAAGTATTTCCGAGCTGTTAATGCTGATGGCAATCGTTGAAACCAAAATTAATTTAGCATATCCTTAGACATCTTTCCAGATGATTTATCGTAACAGATAGGCGCCGGTCATCTAACTGTAAATTTTTTCTTCAGAGCCTTGGAACTCCACCAGAAGGCAGATTTCAAAGCTTCACAGCATTTAGAAAATCACTTTAAACCGCTCCAACCAATGCGTAATATTTCGTTGCATCTTAAGAAATACATGAATTTAAAAGTTGTCTTTCTATGTTTTACCTTTAATAACAGGAATACCGAGCAGACAAATGCAGAGAAGTTTTAAAATAGTATTTGTTTGTGCGTGTTTGTGTGTAGGAATAATTTCTCTTTCATATTTCATAAACATTTTGTTGCTTTAAAATATAATTTTTTTAATTAATTGTGGTCGAAACTGTTTGTCTCTGAAATTATGGTTATTTTGTGTTTTTGTTTTGTTTGACAGATACATCGCTGTGACACAACCAATAAAATACGCCAAACACAGGAATAGTCGACGCGTTTGTTTAACCATTGTAATGGTGTGGGCAATATCAGCCGCAATTGGTTCACCCATAGTCTTAGGCCTCAACAATACACCAGATCGTGATCCCAGTTTGTGCATGTTTTACAATACAGATTTTATAGTCTATTCGTCGTTAAGTTCCTTCTATATACCCTGCATAATCATGGTGTTTTTATATTGGAATATATTTAAGGTAAGTTTTTTTTCTATGTGAACATACACATTGTTACGTTTTTACTATGGTGAAATTATTGATCAGTTAGTGTTACGAGCACAGCTGATCTACTTTTTTCATGCATAAATCGCGGAAGGGTTGTCAAAATTGTTTACTTTTACATATCTTTTTTTGACGCCTGAGCCAACGAAAACTACAACAAAAATAAAAATTGTATTCATCAAATTTTGTTGTTGTAGAATCACCACTACCTTCTTAAAAGGATGTTTTATTTTGCTTTAATTTTAGGCCGCTTCTTTTTAAGGCAACTAATAAATTACATAAAGAACAATATTGAGAATTTTGATATTTAATTAAACAACACACTTAATTTATGGTACATTTGTATTTAGCGATGTTCTATTTTAAGACTTCGACAATTTTTTAAACTTTAAACTATTTAAAGTGCTGATTTAGAACTTAATTATTATATTTCAGAAAATTCTTAATCAATTTAATAATTTTGAATTAAATTTTAGAAGTTTCTTACTTAATTTCAGAAATTTTTGTTGAAATTTCAGAATGTTTTAAAGTTGTATTTACAACACCTAAGTTCTCATCTAAGTGGAGTGTCAAAAAAATAATTTTAAATTTTTATGAGTGTCAAAACATCAATTTGATTTTTTAATTTCTAGTATTACACTACGTCTAAGAAATTAGGTTTAGTCCGCTAATTATAAAATTTGGTAAACTCGTCTAAAGTTTTTTGCAATACAACAGCAAACATTTAATCCAGTAACTTTTAAAAACTTACATTTAAAACTCAGACGTTAAATAGTTTAAAAATAGAACACATTCTATTTTCACCTAAGATTACACAAAAATATTAACATGTTTCTACACTATACAAATGATTTTTAAGCTACGTATATTGTTACGTTTATACCTTTTATAAACGTTGGTTTACTTCCTCTAAATAAACCGGGATTCTTTTTATTGCAAAAGTAATAATAAACAACGCTTGAAATTTTATTTTGAACAATACAGAACTTTATTTATTTAAAACACTTATTTACAGTCTTCTTTAAAAACACTTAAAGTTATTCACTTTTATTATTTAGCACTTTGAATGTTCACTTATTCAACTCAACTGTTAAACTTAAACTGCTTGCGGCATTCGTGTTACTCGACTATTTATAGTGGTTGGTAATACGCTGTAATGTTCCACAAGATTCGATAACACACTAGAACTTTCTAGCGAATGGCCGTTACATTTAAATAACTTCTTAGTACAGACAACAACCGCCAATCATGTTACATACCCAGTAAACATTGACATACCCAGTCAACATTTAACTCCGTAACAATATTTACACTACCTGAGTTGTCATCTGAGTTACACAACTAAAACTCATTTATATAGTGTAATAACATGTCTATTTTTATTTTTTTTTAACATTTTTGTCTGATCTCAGTTGAAAATAAAACGTTTTCTATTTTCACACTATTTAACGTCTGAGTTTTAAATGTAAGTTTTTAAAAGTTACCATTTGTACCAGTTTAACAACTTTTGTAATTAGCGGACTAAAACTAATTTCTTAGACGTAATGTAATACTAAATAATCAAATTGTTTTTTGACACTCATAAAAATTTAAAATTATTAGGTTGTGTAAATATAGCTTTAGTTGTGAAACTCAGATAGGTAGTGTAAATATAGCTCTAACTCAATTCTTCGTTTGTATTTTAGAGTTTTGCAAATGTATTTCACGTTTTTTTTTTGTTTTAGATTTTTAGGTAAAAACAAAACTGAAAATGATTAGAATATATGCTAATTTTTTTTATTGTTGAACTAATTGTTTTAATACAAATTTTTTAGTTTGGCTTAAGTTCATATAATTTCTTTTTATTAGAAGAACTTATTATTTTCCGTTAATATTGAAAGAAACTTTTAATTTGAAATAAATCAGATTTTTCTACCGATACTAGCCGAGTAGAGCATCATCCATCTCTCAGATGCAATGAAACGCTTTTTATTCTTGTATATTACATATACAAGCGGGGTAAATCATTTTAATTTCTTTTTTTGTCAACGACAAATGGGCAGAAATTATTAAAGATCATTTTGCACCGTGTTGCCGAAGAGACTTTTAATAGAGAAAACATAGTGTATATGAACAGTAAACTTCGTCCCAACTTACAAAGTAAAAACGAAAGAAAACAGTCATGCCGTATCCCTTTCTTTGTTACGTGTAAGTTAAATAGGTGATGTTTATAACCAAATACACAACTACCGTTCAAAGAGTACTGATGATGAAATTGCTTAGCTGCTTTCGAAAATGCATTCTACGGGCTAGTATCGGTAGAAAAATCTGTTTTTTTTTTTCAAATTAAAAGTTTCTTTCAACATTACCGAAAAATAATAATTTCTTCTAATAAAAAGAAATTATATGAACTTAAGCCAAACTAAAAAGCAAAAATTTGTAATAATTAGAATATTAATCAATTTAATAAGAAAATAACTAAAAATTAATTAGAAAAATCTGTAATACTTTTAGGCATTTCTGAACGCATTATGGCACGTTTAAAAAGCAATTGGCAATGGTGTAGATTAACTATTATTAAACCTTTATGTTGGAATCTATAGTTCAACAAATGAAAACAGAGAAAACGGGAAACTGGCCTTGAAAAAAATAACATAATACGTTCCAAAACACATTTATGTTATTTTATCTGCAGGGAATATAAATAAAAATGTTAACGTATTTGTGCTATGATGTTTGATATGTAAAAGTGCCAACAAACAGGAAATGAAAGAAATGTATTTATTTGTTTTCTATTTATAGTAAATTATGAAAATTGTTGCTTTAATTTTTAAGCTTTCATTTGTAATTCTTAAGCAATTGGAAGTAAAGATGTTGTAGCCTGCTGATTTTCTATGCCATAAACATTATTATCTAACTTTTTTGACAAAGCTGATTTGTACAGCAGGACAAATCTCATTATCAGAAAACATTGGCACATAACTCACTTAGCTCTTATCTAATTTTTCGCAGCAATGACAATTTATTTGTTATTTTACAGCAACATTTGTCGAGATAAATATTAAAGTTTTAATAGCCTTTTATATACATCTGCTGGCAGTTGATCAAAAGATACTGATAATAATAATTCCCTCAGATAATGTTAGTTTTGGTTTCACTAATAAATTGTTTTTTTGACTATCACTAATCAAAAGTTAGCGTTTCTATAATAAAAACTATTTATAAAAAAATACAATAACAAAAAAATTAGCATTTATGTCTGGAATTCTTTAAATTATATTCTGTAGCTTATAAGCCGTAACATATGTACATTAATTTTTTCTTTGTAAATCTTTTTGAAAAATTTTTACGGTGTACTTGATAACTAGGGTATGGTTTGTAGGAAACTTTATATAAAAATTTCCATTAAATATGTAGAAAGTTAAGTTTTTTAGATACACACATGGGGCGCTTGTCAAATGCAAATCTTTCCAATACATATGAACCTATTTATGCAAAATATAAAAAAACAGTCTAAAGGAAATGTAAAAAAAAAATTATGTTAAAAGTTTTTTTTTATAACTTTTATCCATTGGTTGGTTTTCGTGGTAGTTTGCTAAACTGCAAACTGTCAAGTAGAGTCTAAATGACCCCGTTTTGACAATACCACACCACTCGATAGGTGATTGGTCCCCTTAAGCCATGGTCCAAGGGAAAATGGAGTACTAGACCCACCCTGTTGCATTGATGTATCTCGACAGGTCGTTCAGCCCAATCTCAGATACACTCCCTTGGCTGTCTAGTATATGATGGCCCAGGAACTTGTGCCTCTTCACAGCCAGAGCAGGGCATTCGCAGAGAAGATGGAAAACCGATTCCTCCTTTTCCCTATTCTTGCAGCTGCTACAATGATCGTTAAACGTGAGGCCGAGTTGTTTTGCATGCCTTCCCAGCATCCAATAACCCATTAGCACCGCCAGCAACTTTGAAATTTCCATTCGATTCCGGTTCATAAGTTGCGCAGTACGTCCGACATCGAAGGAGGGCCACGTTTGCCTGGCGATCCTACACGTATCCAACCTCCGCCATCTATCATCAGCAATGCGCAGAAAGAATCTTAAGATGCTGCTCTTAATAGTCTGCAATGGAATTGCGACTGTATTCACATTGGAGATTTTCAGAGCAGATCCTTTCTTAGCTAGCTCATCTGCCCGTTCATTACCATGGTAGCACCTATGCGCAGGAACCCAAACCAGATTAATGTCAGACAGCTGCCTTAATTTAGTCAATTCTATTTTACACTTACTGACCAATAATAACGTGGTAGTGAATGATCTGAGTGACAGAAGTGCCGCCCGACAGTCGACAAAAATACCAATATTCCCGCGGATATTTTTGTCCTGTAGTAGTTAACAAATCTCCCAAATGGCAAATATCTCGTCCTGAAATACGCTAGATTCATCTGGAAGACGAAACGAAGCATTCACGTCCAGCTCTTCTGAGAGGACACCGGATCCAACTCCGCAGTCCAACTTAGAGCCGTCCGTAAATACCCTAATGTTATAAGCTTCCCCAAGGTTACCCCTACACCATTCACCCCTGGAGGGAATAAGAACTTCAAAACCCCTATCAAAGTCCGTGTAGGGAGTAATATAGTCAGAAGGTTGGTCCACTAATGGGGGCAGTCCTTGCAGAACTCTCGCATATGACCTCGATTTCCAACATCCAGTCGATCTAAGCCTTACTGCACTACAAGCAGCTATGGCCCTTATGTGAAGGTCGATGGGAGCAAGATGCCAAATAGTATTGAAGGACTAGTTCGCAGTGCGCCCGCAATTCCAATGCAAGCAGATCTCTGGATTATATACAGCTGGTCCACTACGTATCTACGCTCCGCAGCAGTCTGCCAGACCGGAGATCCATAAGTCAGTGCATTTACTAGCCTAGGGGTCTACTTAAAAATTTTGGGGCTAAGTCCCCATCCTGCTCCAAACATCTTCCAGCACGTGTAGTAGGCTACCGTAGCCCTCTCAGCCCTATGCCGGATATTCAGCTTCCATGACAATTTCGAGTCCGGGACGATTCCCAGGTATTTCGCACTTTCGGATAGCGGGATCTCGCACTCCCTTAACCGCGGGAGCCTGAAGCTTGGAACCTTGGTCTTTCTTGTGGACAGTACCAGTTCCGTCTTGCCCGGGTTTACTCCTAGACAACTGTCTGTGGCCCAGTTTCTGCGTAATCTTAAGGCATTACCCATGATATCACTAATCACATACGCAAACAATTCTGATACCATAATCACGACATCGTCCGCATAAGCAACGACTTTTATCCCCTTACCATCCAGTACCCGGAGAATCTTGTCAACCACCGTAAGCCATAACAAGGGCGAGATAACACCACCCTGGGGTGTACCTCACTTGTTTTGACTCAGTGATGTTACCAAGATTTGCTGTGACTATACACGAGCTCAAAATCGATACTATATAGTTATTGATAAAATCCTCAACCCCTAGGCTAGTAAGTGCACGTTGAATTGCGAGCGTCGTCACGTTGTTGAAGGCACCTTTTATATCTAAGAAGGCCGCCATAGTATACTGTCCATATTCGATGGATCTCTCTATCGTACTCACAACCTCGTGTAGGGCTGTTTCCGTAGAGCGACCCCTCAGGTAGGCATAATGACCCCTAGAGAGACAAGAGCTGCCCTCCAATCGTTGCCTTATATGGGAGTTCCAGAGTTTTAAGCTGGAATGATGAAAAACTTATTGGACGGAAGTCTTTTGCATTCCCATGATACCTCCTTCCGATCTTAGGAATAAAAACAACTCTGACCTTGCTCCACCCCCTCGGAACGTAACTGAGAGAGAGACAGAGTGTAAATATTCTATGAAGTCACGGGGTGATGTGTCCCTTGGCAATTTGCAGCATCCGGGGAAAAATGCCATCAAGCCCAGATGACTTATATGGGGAGAAGCATGTTATTACACTATACAAATGAGTCGATGTTGTGAAACTCAGGTGGTGTAAATATAGCTAAATATATAATGTACGGTACCGGAACTATTGATATGTATATGGTTTTAAATGTATTTAAATTATCTGATATGTTACTCTGCGTAGCTCAAATCGATCATAAAATTCTGGATAAAATTTCGGGTGAACTTAGTATTTACAAAACATTCGATACTGTAATGGACGAAGAGCAGTGGACAACATACCCTTCTGAATTTCTTAATTCCATCAAACTCTCCACATTTCCTTTACACAAAATAGCCCTTAAAATTAAGGTACTTATTATACTTTTGAGAAACCTCATTGCACCAAAAAAAGACTTCGAGTAGAAACTCGATAGAAGAGAACTTCTAATCTACAATAATGTGCGAGCCCTATCAGTACTTCCCGCTGGGGAATATATTTTTATACCCCGTATACCAATTATTCCAAAAGGGTTACATTTTAATTTTAAACGCTTCCAGTTTCCAGTTAAAGTAGAATTTGATATAACAATTAATAAATCCCAGGGTCAAACTCTGCTGCTGGCTTGCATTTGGAAGCCCCCTGTTTTTCTCATGGATAGTTGTATGTTGCCTGTTTTCGGGTATCAAGTGGTAAAAATTTTCATATTTTTTGCACTTAACAGAAAAACCTCCAACATAGTGTATAAAAGCGGTTTATAAGGTAGCTAATCACCCTTTGTTATACCCTTCACACAAGTGATATGGATAGGTAGGATTCAAGGGGGGGGGGGGGGGGGGGGGGGGGTGAGAAAGGAAATAAAAAATCGAGAACGTTTGTTGTTTTTTATAGAAACTATAATTTCCCTAGGAAGGCAAAATATACCTCTCCGTGAACATCGAGATGATGGTCCTTTGCTATCCTTTGCTAAGCTCGGACGGTGTTTTTCATAAACTACTGCAATTCTGTATAGATGCTGAGGATAAAATTTTAGGCCACCATTTCCAAGTTTTCCCTTTAGGTGATTTATATATCACAATTCCATAATCTTATTTTAGAAATTATCCTATAAAATTTTTATGACATTAAATATTATTCGATTATTTTTGACAGGAAAAAACCAAACTTCATAAGATTTAGGGTGTTTTAATGTAAACGAAAAGTTAATAAAATAAGAATTTATCGGCTTTAAAGACGCATTTTGCAAAGCAAATAATAGAGGCATTGGAAAAGATACCCGAGTGGAAAGATAGAGATACGTCTTCAAAAGCCTTCTTATTTAGAACTTCTCTTAACATTTTCAAAGTTATTTGCAGATTACATGTTCTAAATGATATGATTGCTGCCACACAGCCGCTTAGTGTACACTCAAAAAATTATTAGGGTAAAATCAACTGGAAATATATTTAAATAAACTGGATATTCATTTAAAAACCGTCCAACAAAATAATTTATTTAAATTCAGACATCAAAAAAATAACTATCATATTCGTATAAAATTTACTAGATTTTCTGTCTTTTACCGCAAAACACAAAGTATCAGAAAAATAACAACAAATTAAATATTACCAAAAAATAACTGACCAAAATAACTTTAAATGAAAATCAGTATTTTGTCTAGTTAAAGCTTTGAATAACCCTTTAAATCAGTTAAAAAAAATATTCTATATAAATTTAACTGTTTTTTCATTTAAAAACAACTTTACGGAATACTTCCTAAACAACTTACAGTCAGTTACTGTAATAATTTTTTGAGTGTATTCTACAAAAGCAGGAAATAGATTTACAAAAACGATAATCTCTTATAAAAACCCTGATAATGTGTCTTAAGACTAAAAGGAATGAAGCATAAACAGAATTTAAAACCATTATTGAAGAGGCAAAACATTTTTGCGTTGGTGTCGGAATTTTACTACCGCTTCGAGGGCTACATACTCTTAATTGCATATGTTTTACAAAACTTAAAAACACATTTCTCAAAGGGCGTCCTTTATTTGTTAAACATCCCTCAACTTCTGCCTCAGAGTATTACACATTTACTGATTTAGAAATTTTAATTCCCCAACTTGCAGGTTTATAAAAATGTAAAAAAAAATAATTCTAAGAAAAAATACTTCTACTGAAATAAAAGGCTGAAATTTTGCAATGGCAACAAAAAGGAAATTTGGCGAAAAATACTCCTCTTTTTTGTCTTAATGCCGGTCAGTAATGCTACGGCTGAAATGTAATTTTCCACTCTTCACCGTATTAAAAAAAGGTTGAAATCAATCGTGACATAGGACAGGCTTAACGGCTTAGCAATGTTGCATACACTCAAAAAATTATTATGTAAAATTAACTGGAAATCTGTTTAAAATAACTGGATATTCATTTAAAAATCCTCCAACAAGATATTCAGTAAAATTAACAAAATATTTTATATAAATTCAGATATCAAAAAAATAACTAACATATTCGTCTCAAATTGGCTAGATTTTCTATCATTTACAGCAAAGCACAAACTATCAGAAAAATAAAAACACAGTTAAATATTACCAACAAATAACTTTAACTGAAAATCAGTTTTTCTGTTTAGCTGAAGCCTTGAATAACCCTTAAATTCATTTAAAAATATTATTGTATTAAGATTCAATTGTTTTTTTTCAATTAAATTAAACTTTACAGAATACTTCCTAAATAACTTACAGTCAGTTACTGCAATAATTTTGTTAGTGTATACATAATAAAACTTAATTGACACAAATGTTGCACTTAAAAAAATTGCTTCAACATGAAACCATAAATTATTAATTATTTTTTGTCTTTTATGTAATAATAATTATTATAAAAGCTAGTTTTTAAAAAACTTGAGCTGGATCCGCACCTGGATAAGAATAAATAACAGTTTGTCATTCCGTTTGCAAATTTTTTATTCTCCATTTATGGGAAACATATATTTTGGATTCTTATAGATGGGAGGTCAATATAGCCATGTCCGTCTGTCCGTCTTCTGAAATTAAGTTTTCAGCTGCAAACTATCAGATATATTCCTAAGATGATCACTATTTAAAAGAACCATGATCGGTTTACTAAGGACCTAGATATAGGCAAAATACTGCGATTGCCTCAGTTTTCTTAGAATTCCATACAAAATATGTAATAAATGAAAACTGGCAACGCTGTTATTCATAAAAATATATATACATATATGGATGGGCATAAAAGCTACGCAAACAGTTTCTTGTATGCTTGGACGTAGGTATGTATTAGACGTCTGTATGGCTACACTCAAATGCCGTTTAAATACATTCGTTTGTTTTTCAACCACATAGTGTTTTTCATTCAATGTTAAACAAACTAAATGAATGAACCCACAAGAGAAAGCAAATAAAAAACAACTCCAACCGAAAACAAAATGTATCTCATACATTCATATAAATAAATACTGAATAGAATGTGTAAATATTGTTGTATGATTGGTGTAAAAAATTATTATTGAGCGCATTTATTTGTGTTTGCAAATTTGTCGTTATTGTTGTTGTTAAAACATTCATTTACTCGAAAAAGACCTGAATGTTTTTATAAAAATTCTAACTGTAGTGAGACTTTGCTATGTTTTTGTATTTTCAAGTGAGTTTTATACACATTCAAAACGAAAACTGTAAAATTAATGTGTTGTTCTTGTATCATTGAGTGTAACACACAATACATTCTTTCTTGTGTGGTTACTGGTTTAACTTTATTTATTAAATGTGAGTCCTAAAACAATATTTTATTCACATGAAGTATGAACTTATGTACTTATACATGTAAGGATTTGGTGTCCCGTTTTCCAAATAAAAACACAAATCCATAGTTTTTAATAGTTGATTCAATTTGTCTAAAGTAAAACATGTAGGCGATTTATTTAAATTTAAAGTTTAAATTTTGACAGGGATCGTACGATAAGGTTATCAGTTAAATAAATTTTAATCGATTTTCAACTTTAATAAAAACTTTGTATAACGTTTCACTGAAACTGTTATTTTTTTTTAAATAATGACAACTGTTCATACCGACTGACTAAAGACTATTACTTATGATTAGTTCTTCTTTAAGTGTTGCTTTAAAGCAATGGTTGTCAAAAATTCATTTTTAGTGCACAATTGTGCTACAAAAACAATAAAAACAAACTCACACCGACGCTTGTTCTCTTTTATTTCAGTTTGATTTCAGTCGTTAATTGAGTGTTAACGAGTGCACATGGGCGGATGCTTACTGTTTTTTTTTCAGCTTTGTTGTTTTTTCAGCTTTGATTTAATTTCAAAATAAACCAGCAAACAAAATAGTATAATGGAAGACAAAAATTTTTGTTTTGTCATTAAAAATGCTTTTGGTAACATGCAATGCATTTTATGTTAGCAAACATTTAAAACAAAGAAAACATTATATTTCTTATATTTCTTCGAACCGAAGTCCAAGCTCCAAAAAAAATGGGAATAGAATTTTGGAAAAATCTAAATGATTTCGATTTTCCAGAGTTAAAAAGAAATGCTTTGAAGTTGTTATCCCTTTTTCCCTCTACATATTGCTGCGAACAAATTTTTTCCGACTTAAAATTTATTTGTTCCAAGCAGAGAAATAAATTAACTTCTTCAAATTTAAAACATATTTTGTTAATAAGAAATTGTTACAAAATCTTGAATTTGGAAAACTTAATTTATAATACCTAAATACACTTAATTTTTTAAGTTTTAACTGTAAATTGAACTCGCCCAATGGAATATGTGTGAAACAAAATTGTCTAATTCTGTAATAACTGAGGCATATTTTTTATTTAATTTTAATAACTTTTTTTAAGTTCATTTCCATTTTGCTTTAAAAAGTAAAATTCATCACATTTGCAATGCTTAGTTTTTTTGTTTGCTGGGCAATTTTCTCTTATCCAATACAGACGCATTTCATTAAATGAGAATTTTGACAACCCCTGCTTTAAAGGTATGGTTAATTGGATATACTTAACCCGTTGAGGCCCTTACATACATATGAACATGGGAATTGAGCAAGAAGCAAAACTTACTATTTTGTTTTAATAAAAAAAATTATTAAAATTATTATAAAACATAACAGTTATAAGTAGCATTGTTTGTGCTTGTACCTGCCATGGGTATGTTGGCCTAACATGACAGTGGTCACATCATGTGTCGAATACTTATGCATCCTTAAATCGTTTTAGCGCGGTTTGGCAAAAGCACACACAGGTTGCAAATTTTAAATTTGTTACGACACCGACAACTTTACTTTAAAGCTGGAAAATTTTAATACTTTTCTTTACTCGATACAACTCAACACTTTTATTTTAACACTCAATACCACATACTAAGGGTTTAGTCATGACAGTAACAGGACAAAAAAAACCTAATACATTCACATTTTAAACAAACTTTGAACAAAGTTTTAAAGTTTTAAAATAGTGTAAATAATTTGTTTAAGTGATCGCAAAATATCAAGTTGATTTAAATATTTCAATTTAAGTCATAAAATATTATACGAAATAACCAAAAAAAAAAAAAAAAGGCGAAATAACTTCCAATTTTTTTCACAAAAATTAAAAGTTTTTTCAATATTTAAATGCAATTTATTTCATTATTTTTGATTGGAAGTTGTTTCATAATAAAATAGCTCCCAAATTAAGTAACTCCTAAGGAATTTTCGTTGGCAGTTATTTCATGTTCCTTAAGTTCAAAATGTGTTGTGGACAGCTGGACTTCCGCGATAACTAATTAAACATTTTTTCTCTAAACGGGCGCAAGAAATAAAAACTCTAGTCGATACGAACCGCCGTTTTCGTTATAGCCTTCGGTCAGGTACCGGACTTTCAGCCCTAGTGTTTCGCCAAGTTATACTATTTGGGTAAAAACAAAAATTGTTAAACAATTATTGTACCCATCTGAACTTGTCGTCAGATTCACAAATAAGGAATCATAATTTCATGAATCCACTCGAATTAATTATTCCTGAGTCTGGTCAAACGCCAGCTGTTGGCAGCCTTGTTTGCTTAGAAAATAGTTCTACGCTAGTGAAATCTTTTTTATGAATACAAAACTATTCCTCATCTTACATATTTCTATTGGAATTTTGTTAAAATTTCGTTTCTATTAGAAGTTATTAAATTGTTGTGTGGACTTATTTCTTTGGGAGTTTTTTCCCCTCTTTTTTGACGGTTCGACTTCCAATCACTGGGAGCTATTTCGTGTATGAGATATTTTATTGAACCTTTAAAAAATAATATTTTTTTTTAATTTTACCTAAAATAACTTTTTTAGGCTTTCAGTGGCCACTGCCCTAATAAACTTGCACACACGTGTAACTTTCTGTAGTTATACTTTAAAACAATTGTGTTTTATTCACTAAATTTCTCAACTAAACTTAAAAATATTACTCCGTGAGTATCGACTAACTACTTTATGGTATTAAGTATGCAAAGATATGGGATAATACCCAATACTCGGTACCCACTACTCAATACTTTGCAAGCACCACCCCATTTAATTAAGAAAAACTTAGTGAATACATACTTTACTTTGAGTGTAATATTGCACAGTTTTCACTTGTTCCGGCATATCGTTGTGAATACGAAAAAAACAAAAGTCCATGCATATCCTTAAATAATTTTTTATTGAATTTTTATTCCTCTTTTTTTTTTTGTAAATTTTCATGTGTGTCATTATATTTTTTAGGCCTTGCGTATTCGTGCCCGTAAACAGCGTGCTGCACGAAAACCACACATTTCAGAGCTGACAGGCGGAAGTGTAATTGAAAATATTGCACAAACACGAAGATTAGCGGAAACTGCACTGGATAGCAGCAGTAGGCAAGGTGCTGTACGAATAATGCCCGATGAACCGGCGACAAATACAGGTTCAGGCTCAAATGAGGAAGAGGAAGAAAATGCCGTTTCGCCTGACATTGATGACTGTCATGTAATTGCCAATGACAAATCAACCGAATTCATGCTTGCCACTGTAGTGGAGGAGACGGGAAAGTGAGTTGCCTTCATTAATTCTTTATTCTTAAATTCTTGGTTGCCTGCATTTGTGTTTGTATTTATATTCTGTTTGTTTGTTTGTGTACGTCCGTTACTGTATCTGTTTATGTTTTGTGCACAAAAATTTAAATCTTTGAAACAGTGCGGATGATGAAGGTTTATTTTTTATGTTTTTAAAGCTTGTTGATTTGCTATTTTGTTTTAAAAAATACATAAAATTGAAAATATGTTTACAACTACAACATTGAAAGAAACTTAAATAAAAATTAAATTGTATTTATATTTTTTCTATATATTTCCGCTTCCGCTCTCATTTCCCATTTATTTGAATTTTCTTCATTTACCTATGATGACATGATGAATGCTTCTGTGCATAATTCTGATGACGTTCTTGTTGTTGCTGATGATGATGATAATGGCTTTTTGAATTGTCATATAAATTGGCGGTGCAGTGTAGTGGCTCAAATAACAACCCAACCCCAATTGATGGTGGCAGATACAAATGGTAATCATGATTCTGGTTATGCACCATCAAACGTTGATGATGTCCTTACAGGAAACGTAGAAGACTCATCCCCACCAGATAGTCCGATGGCTAGTGGGACCCTTCAACGGTCGGTAAATGAAAGTAGATGCAACACAGGAGATGATTCACCAAAAAAGGATCCAGCTTTAAGGTATGATGCAACTGCATGTCATGCATTGCATTATTTGATTCCTAAAACACTAGTTTTGTATTTGAAAAGTCATTCAAGCCTTAGTCATGTTTAAACGAACTTGGTTATTAAAGTAGGTTATAACCAGCATCTTGGCAGTTGCCCGCAGTCTTGTCTTACTTACCCCATAGACGATTTTCTTTGTAGCAGAAGGGTAACTTCCCATTTTCCTTATCTACCACAGAGCAGCAATCATCGCTGACTGGCTGTCCTTCTATTTTATAATGCACCGCTGACCAACAATAACCTTTTTTTTCTGTACTGAGAATTTTCAATAACTCATTCGTAAAGACAGAAAAATCTCGTCGTTCACCGCTCATAGAAACCCCGCATCATACTGGGTACTCTAACCCTCACAGCAGATTCTATACTTTCATTGTAGAATTGAAGCAGAGCATAGACGTTTATTGTTTTTTCCATAGGGTAATTGCTTCGCGAGCTCGTCTGACATCTTATTTTAATACCCCTGCATCTTTGAGCCCAGTAGATGTGCGTATGTCTCACTGTATATAGTCTACGAATGGATTCTTTTCATGCGTGAACTATTAAGAAGCTGGTGAGGATGTTAAGCCATAAGCATAAACTATTTTGAAATTTAAAATAGATTTGAAATATTGGGTTTGTTTGAAATTTTCGTTTAAAAGCTCTATTTAAAATTTAAAAGTTGTTAATTAATATGCCCCTTAATATTTATCTTAAAAATTTCTTCTTCTTTAAGTCAAATTGATGAGCGAGAACTTTACTTAGACAAGAATATGAAAACGAAATCTTGTCAAGTAACATTCTCTAGAAGGCTAAAGTTAAACTCGACGGTTTTAAATGTCAAATTTCATATATAAAAAATGTATATAACTAATCAACTCTTAAACTATACCACCTTTGGAACGAATGTGGTTTTTGACATTCAAAATAGCGTTTGATGGCAGACGTGGTTGAGCAAACATTTTTGTTGTCAACGATGACTGAACCAGAACAAAACATCGTCATAAGCGGTCCAGACGAGACAAAACGATGTGTGAACAAAATTTGTTCAATGGCAAAATAAATTTAGGCCTCGTGAAAACCCTTAATTGTGGGTTGTACATTTAAAGTTAAATTATGACAATTTAATCGTCCCTGATTCTTTAGACCCTCAAAAACCTAAAATACTAATTTCAATTTAAAATCTCTTTTAACTGCAGGCTCCCGAATTTTATGTTTGTTTTTATTCAATGTGTCACAGGCTAGCACCAGCATCTGTTATGTTTCACTAAATTGTAATTAAATTTGCTTTAAATAACAATTATTGCGTATTAAGCTGAAATTAAACAGAAAATGTAATTCGATAAAACTGGATGTGTGTTTTTGAATATTTCGTTTGTGAGCACAATTTTATTACCAGAGAAATTAAGGATTTTGTTTTAAATTCTGTTTTTTTCTTTTCGTACTCTTATAGCGCTGCCATTAAACCTTTATCTTATGTGAGGTATGGTGTGCAGGAAGCCATGACGTTGGCACGCAACGACTCTACCCTCTCAACAACATCGAAATCATCCTCGCGAAAGGATAAGAAAAATACTCAGGCATCCAGGTATAAATATTTACTTAATTTAAACAAAATTAAAATAAGACTAACAAAATTTAGTTCTGTGTGTGGATTTGTAACAATAGTTACGATGGCTTAACGTTGACATGACAATCTAAATGAGGGTACAATGTATGAGTTGTTTATAGGAACGTCTGTGGTAAAGTCAATGTGTTGTGTCTTAATACAAATCCATTGAAACCGTATGTCATCATAAACATTTTATTTAATTCTTGTCTCTTTCAAAATAGAATGAAAGAACACCCCAACCATGAAAAGAGCTTATTCTTTGTATTAACAAAAGATTAAATTTTCTTCGTTTAATATAAACACAATTTTAAATACATTTTTGCATTGTTCTTATGCTTTTCCTGTGTTTTGTTTTTCTGCTTTCTTTTTTTTCTCTATATTTCTTTATTTCGTATTAAAATAATAATATGCGGCCACCTTTTTGTATATAATTTTCACCATTCCTGACATCTCTACAAATGCCTTCATCTTGCATATTCCAACGATAACAAAAAACTAATAAATTAGATTTACGATATACAAAGTACATAAAGCATCAAAAAAGAAACGTGAAAAAACATCAGCGAAAAAGGAAAGGAAAGCAACAAAAACTCTGGCCATTGTGTTGGGTAAGTTTAATGAAAGATCGTCCTTTTTTTCTTTATTTGCAATTTTACGGTTGTTTTTGTGTTACAAGGAATCTTAAAAATTATATACTTTTTTATATATATAACAATCAAAATAACGTAAACTTTTGCAAAAGTGTTGTTTTATATGCATCTCTAAAATATAAGCAACTCCTTTTAAGGCATAAGTATTTTTGTTTGTAAAAAACAATAAATTTGTTTAATTGACTAAAACCAACCAAATATGCCTGTAATTTAAAGTTGTTTAAGGCATACTAAGCAGAAAAGTAATGTTCGGTTGTCTATTTGTCCATGTTTTCACATAACTATAATACAGAAAGTCCCTGACTTATGCATCCCCTATAGCGTTGCCAAAACTTTGTTACTGAAAATGGCTAAAATTTTGCGGAAAAATGGCTAAAAATGGCTAAAAAAAGGCTTAAAAAAGGGCTAAATCATTTTAGTATAAAAGTTTCAATATATAACCAAATAAAACATCAAAAGTTTATTTGAGACCATGTGGTACATACGTATGTAGTATTTCCTTGGCTAGTAATAAAAAATATAATTAAAAAAAAAGTTATAAAAACTATTAAAAGAAGAAGATTACATCGTCATCATCAAGCTTGTTATTGTTGTTATCGTAACTTTCATTTGTTCCAATCAATCAATTTTTTTGGTAGTTCATATTGATAACAGCATTTGCCGCTTGTTTTTAATTCGTATCTGAATTAAAAAGTAAATAATGTTAAACAAGTAAGAGCGTTATATTCGGCTGTGTCGAATCTTATATACCCTTCACATTGGTCTTTAAATATACCCAGCCGAGTAATTTTGTACTGCAAATAATATAATAAAAAACATTGTGCGAGTTTTAAAGTCCATAGAAAACTATACAAAATTTTAACGTTCGTATGAATAATAGAAATAGATGAAGAAGATTTGAGGTCGAGAGTTTTTAAAGTTTTCGACATTATTCATATTTAAAGGTTAATAAAACTTATTAGATGTTCTAGTCCCTCTGCTCTTCACTAAGTTTTTCACCAAAATGTATGAATTATTTGATTACAGTCAAATCCCGATAATTCGTAATCGCAAGGGACCGACCATTTCTTACGAATTATAGGGGTTTTCGATTTAGCGGGATTTCGATTTAACGGGATTTAAATAAAATAAATACGAATTAACGGGGTTTTTCAATTTATTTAATAAAACGATGAAAAAACATAAAAAACACTGATGTAACAAACTGATTTTAAGAAAATAAACACACACGCAAGCAAAAATAAAAACCTACGCAAAAAAATAGCGGTAAACAAAAAATCATTCTTTTCATGTTTCTGTTGTTTTTATTACGAATTATAAGTGGTAGTTAGCAAACAATTACGATTTATAAGAGGTAAAGAAGGATTTATTTTCAAAAAAAATTACGAATTAGCGAGGGGACCAAAATGTATGGAAATTTTGCGAATTAACGAGATTTTTTCAAGGGACCGACAGTTTATTACGAATTATCGGGAATTACGATTTATCGGGGTACGAATTAACGGGATTTGACTGTATTACTTTTTGTAGAATATTCGAAGTCGATAGCTGTAATAGTTTTCCAGAAGTAGCGTATCGAAAATTGTTTAAAAATTGTTAATTTGTATGGGAGCTACCGCTTCTTCACCCCCCATCCGAAAATCTTTTTCTTCAGAGCGTAGCCCTTAATGTCCAATTACTTTTTGTAGAACATTTGATTTCGATATATGTTATAGTTTCTGAGATATAGCATATCGAAAATTTAACAAAAATTGTTAATATGTATGGGAGCTACCCCTTTTTTTGCCCCCACTCGAAAATTTTTTTCTTTAAAGCGTAGACCTTAGCGTGCAATTACTTTTTGTGGAACATTTCATTTCGATATCTGTTATAGTTTCCCAGATATAGCTTATAGAATATTTTATTATAATTGTCGATTTGTTTGGGAGCTACCCCTTGTTTTGCCTCCACTCGAAAATTTTTTTCTTAAAAGCGTAGCCCTTAGCGTGCAATTACTTTTTGTAGAACATTTCATTTCGATATCTGTTAAAGTTTCCGAGATATAGCGTATCGAATATTTAAAAATAATTTACGATTTGTGTGGGAGCTACCCCTTTTTTTGCCCCCACCCAAAAAATTTTTTCTCTAAGGCGTAGCCCTTAGCGTGCAATTACTTTTTGTAGAACATTTCATTTCGATATCGGTTAAAGTTTCCGAGATATAGCGTATCGAATATTTGATAATAATTGTCGATTTGTATGGGAGCTACCCCTTTTTTTGCCCCCACCCAAAAAATTTTTTCTCTAAGGCGTAGCCCTTAGCGTGCAATTACTTTTTTTAGAACATTTCATTTCGATATCTGTTATAGTTTCCGAGATATAGCGTATCGAATATTTAAAAATAATTGTCGATTTGTATGGGAGCTACCCCCTTTTTTGCCCCCACTCGAAAATTTTTTTCTTTAAAGCGTAGGCATTTTTGCCCAATTACTTTTTGTAGAACATTTCATTTCGATATCTGTTAAAGTTTCCGAGATATAGCGTATCGAATATTTGATAATAATTGTGGATTTGTATGGGAGCTACCCCTTTTTTTGCCCCCACCCAAAAAATTTTTTTTCTAAGGCGTAGCCCTTAGCGTGCAATTACTTTTTTTAGAACATTTCGTTTCGATATCTGTTATAGTTTCCGAGATATAGCGTATCGAATATTTTATAATAATTGTCGATTTGTATGGGAGCTACCCCTTTTTTTGCCCCCACTCGAAAATTTTTTTCTTTAAAGGGTAGCTCTTAGCGTGCAATTACTTTTTGTGGAACATTTCATTTCGATATCTGTTATAGTTTCCGAGATATAGCGTATCGAATATTTGATAATAATTGTCGATTTGTATGGGAGCAACCCCTTTTTTTGCCCCACCCAAAAAATTTTTTCTCTAAGGCGTAGCCCTTAGCGTGCAATTACTTTTTGTAGAACATTTCATTTCGATATCTATTATAGTTTCCGAGATATAGCGTATCGAATATTTGAAAATAATTGTCGATTTGTATGGGAGCTACCCCTTTTTTTGCCCCTACCCAAAAAATTTTTTCTCTAAGGCGTAGCCCTTAGCGTGCAATTACTTTTTGTAGAACATTTCATTTCGATATCTGTTATAGTTTCCGAGATATAGCGTATCGAATATTTGATAATAATTGTCGATTTGTATGGGAGCTACCCCTTTTTTTGCCCCCACCCAAAAAATTTTTACTCTAAGGCGTAGCCCTTAGCGTGCAATTACTTTTTGTAGAACATTTCATTTCGATATCTGTTATAGTTTCCGAGATATAGCGTATCGAATATTTGAAAATAATTGTCGATTTGTATGGGAGCTACCCCTTTTTTTGCCCCCACCCAAAAAATTTTTTCTCTAAAGCGTAGCCCTTAGCGTGCAATTACTTTTTGTAGAACATTTCATTTCGATATCTGTTATAGTTTCCGAGATATAGCGTATCGAATATTTGAAAATAATTGTCGATTTGTATGGGAGCTACCCCTTTTTTTCCCCCACCCAAAAAATTTTTTCTCTAAAGCGTAGCCCTTAGCGTGCAATTACTTTTTGTAGAACATTTCATTTCGATATCTATTATAGTTTCCGAGATATAGCGTATCGAATATTTTATAATAATTGTCGATTTGTATGGGAGCTACCCCTTTTTTTGCCCCCACCCAAAAAATTTTTTTGTTTAGGCGTAGCCCTTAGCGTGCAATTACTTTTTGTAGAACATTTCATTTCGATATCTATTATAGTTTCCGAGATATAGCGTATCGAATATTTGAAAATAATTGTCGATTTGTATGGGAGCTACCCCTTTTTTTGCCCCCACCCAAAAAATTTTTACTCTAAGGCGTAGCCCTTAGCGTGCAATTACTTTTTGTAGAACATTTCATTTCGATATCTGTTATAGTTTCCGAGATATAGCGTATCGAATATTTGAAAATAATTGTCGATTTGTATGGGAGCTACCCCTTTTTTTGCCCCCACCCAAAAAATTTTTACTCTAAGGCGTAGCCCTTAGCGTGCAATTACTTTTTGTAGAACATTTCATTTCGATATCTGTTATAGTTTCCGAGATATAGCGTATCGAATATTTGAAAATAATTGTCGATTTGTATGGGAGCTACCCCTTTTTTTGCCCCCACCCAAAAAATTTTTTCTCTAAAGCGTAGCCCTTAGCGTGCAATTACTTTTTTTAGAACATTTCGTTTCGATATCTGTTATAGTTTCCGAGATATAGCGTATCGAATATTTTATAATAATTGTCGATTTGTATGGGAGCTACCCCTTTTTTTGCCCCCACTCGAAAATTTTTTTCTTTAAAGCGTAGCTCTTAGCGTGCAATTACTTTTTGTGGAACATTTCATTTCGATATCTGTTATAGTTTCCGAGATATAGCGTATCGAATATTTGATAATAATTGTCGATTTGTATGGGAGCTACCCCTTTTTTTGCCCCCACCCAAAAAATTTTTTCTCTAAGGCGTAGCCCTTAGCGTGCAATTACTTTTTGTAGAACATTTCATTTCGATATCTATTATAGTTTCCGAGATATAGCGTATCGAATATTTGAAAATAATTGTCGATTTGTATGGGAGCTACCCCTTTTTTTGCCCCTACCCAAAAAAATTTTTCTCTAGGGCGTAGCCCTTAGCGTGCAATTACTTTTTGTAGAACATTTCATTTCGATATCTGTTATAGTTTCCGAGATATAGCGTATCGAATATTTGATAATAATTGTCGATTTGTATGGGAGCTACCCCTTTTTTTGCCCCCACCCAAAAAATTTTTACTCTAAGGCGTAGCCCTTAGCGTGCAATTACTTTTTGTAGAACATTTCATTTCGATATCTGTTATAGTTTCCGAGATATAGCGTATCGAATATTTGAAAATAATTGTCGATTTGTATGGGAGCTACCCCTTTTTTTGCCCCCACCCAAAAAATTTTTTCTCTAAAGCGTAGCCCTTAGCGTGCAATTACTTTTTGTAGAACATTTCATTTCGATATCTGTTATAGTTTCCGAGATATAGCGTATCGAATATTTGATAATAATTGTCGATTTGTATGGGAGCTACCCCTTTTTTTGCCCCCACCCAAAAAATTTTTACTCTAAGGCGTAGCCCTTAGCGTGCAATTACTTTTTGTAGAACATTTCATTTCGATATCTGTTATAGTTTCCGAGATATAGCGTATCGAATATTTGAAAATAATTGTCGATTTGTATGGGAGCTACCCCTTTTTTTGCCCGCACCCAAAAAATTTTTTCTCTAAAGCGTAGCCCTTAGCGTGCAATTACTTTTTGTAAAACATTTCATTTCGATATCTATTATAGTTTCCGAGATATAGCGTATCGAATATTTTATAATAATTGTCGATTTGTATGGGAGCTACCCCTTTTTTTGCCCCCACTCGAAAATTTTTTTCTTTAAAGCGTAGCTCTTAGCGTGCAATTACTTTTTGTGGAACATTTCATTTCGATATCTGTTATAGTTTCCGAGATATAGCGTATCGAATATTTGATAATAATTGTCGATTTGTATGGGAGCTACCCCTTTTTTTGCCCCCACCCAAAAAATTTTTTCTCTAAGGCGTAGCCCTTAGCGTGCAATTACTTTTTGTAGAACATTTCATTTCGATATCTATTATAGTTTCCGAGATATAGCGTATCGAATATTTGAAAATAATTGTCGATTTGTATGGGAGCTACCCCTTTTTTTGCCCCTACCCAAAAAAATTTTTCTCTAAGGCGTAGCCCTTAGCGTGCAATTACTTTTTGTAGAACATTTCATTTCGATATCTGTTATAGTTTCCGAGATATAGCGTATCGAATATTTGATAATAATTGTCGATTTGTATGGGAGCTACCCCTTTTTTTGCCCCCACCCAAAAAATTTTTACTCTAAGGCGTAGCCCTTAGCGTGCAATTACTTTTTGTAGAACATTTCATTTCGATATCTGTTATAGTTTCCGAGATATAGCGTATCGAATATTTGAAAATAATTGTCGATTTGTATGGGAGCTACCCCTTTTTTTGCCCCCACCCAAAAAATTTTTTCTCTAAAGCGTAGCCCTTAGCGTGCAATTACTTTTTGTAGAACATTTCATTTCGATATCTGTTATAGTTTCCGAGATATAGCGTATCGAATATTTGATAATAATTGTCGATTTGTATGGGAGCTACCCCTTTTTTTGCCCCCACCCAAAAAATTTTTACTCTAAGGCGTAGCCCTTAGCGTGCAATTACTTTTTGTAGAACATTTCATTTCGATATCTGTTATAGTTTCCGAGATATAGCGTATCGAATATTTGAAAATAATTGTCGATTTGTATGGCAGCTACCCCTTTTTTTGCCCCCACCCAAAAAATTTTTTCTCTAAAGCGTAGCCCTTAGCGTGCAATTACTTTTTGTAGAACATTTCATTTCGATATCTATTATAGTTTCCGAGATATAGCGTATCGAATATTTTATAATAATTGTCGATTTGTATGGGAGCTACCCCTTTTTTTGCCCCCACTCGAAAATTTTTTTCTTTAAAGCGTAGCTCTTAGCGTGCAATTACTTTTTGTGGAACATTTCATTTCGATATCTGTTATAGTTTCCGAGATATAGCGTATCGAATATTTGATAATAATTGTCGATTTGTATGGGAGCTACCCCTTTTTTTGCCCCCACCCAAAAAATTTTTTCTCTAAGGCGTAGCCCTTAGCGTGCAATTACTTTTTGTAGAACATTTCATTTCGATATCTATTATAGTTTCCGAGATATAGCGTATCGAATATTTGAAAATAATTGTCGATTTGTATGGGAGCTACCCCTTTTTTTGCCCCTACCCAAAAAATTTTTTCTCTAAGGCGTAGCCCTTAGCGTGCAATTACTTTTTGTAGAACATTTTATTTCGATATCTGTTATAGTTTCCGAGATATAGCGTATCGAATATTTGATAATAATTGTCGATTTGTATGGGAGCTACCCCTTTTTTTGCCCCCACCCAAAAAATTTTTACTCTAAGGCGTAGCCCTTAGCGTGCAATTACTTTTTGTAGAACATTTCATTTCGATATCTGTTATAGTTTCCGAGATATAGCGTATCGAATATTTGAAAATAATTGTCGATTTGTATGGGAGCTACCCCTTTTTTTGCCCCCACCCAAAAAATTTTTTCTCTAAAGCGTAGCCCTTAGCGTGCAATTACTTTTTGTAGAACATTTCATTTCGATATCTGTTATAGTTTCCGAAATATAGCGTATCGAATATTTGAAAATAATTGTCGATTTGTATGGGAGCTACCCCTTTTTTTGCCCCCACCCAAAAAATTTTTTCTCTAAAGCGTAGCCCTTAGCGTGCAATTACTTTTTGTAGAACATTTCATTTCGATATCTATTATAGTTTCCGAGATATAGCGTATCGAATATTTTATAATAATTGTCGATTTGTATGGGAGCTACCCCTTTTTTTGCCCCCACTCGAAAATTTTTTTCTTTAAAGCGTAGCTCTTAGCGTGCAATTACTTTTTGTGGAACATTTCATTTCGATATCTGTTATAGTTTCCGAGATATAGCGTATCGAATATTTGATAATAATTGTCGATTTGTATGGGAGCTACCCCTTTTTTTGCCCCCACCCAAAAAATTTTTTCTCTAAGGCGTAGCCCTTAGCGTGCAATTACTTTTTGTAGAACATTTCATTTTGATATCTATTATAGTTTCCGAGATATAGCGTATCGAATATTTGAAAATAATTGTCGATTTGTATGGGAGCTACCCCTTTTTTTGCCCCTACCCAAAAAATTTTTTCTCTAGGGCGTAGCCCTTAGCGTGCAATTACTTTTTGTAGAACATTTCATTTCGATATCTGTTATAGTTTCCGAGATATAGCGTATCGAATATTTGATAATAATTGTCGATTTGTATGGGAGCTACCCCTTTTTTTGCCCCCACCCAAAAAATTTTTACTCTAAGGCGTAGCCCTTAGCGTGCAATTACTTTTTGTAGAACATTTCATTTCGATATCTGTTATAGTTTCCGAGATATAGCGTATCGAATATTTGAAAATAATTGTCGATTTGTATGGGAGCTACCCCTTTTTTTGCCCCCACCCAAAAAATTTTTTCTCTAAAGCGTAGCCCTTAGCGTGCAATTACTTTTTGTAGAACATTTCATTTCGATATCTGTTATAGTTTCCGAGATATAGCGTATCGAATATTTGATAATAATTGTCGATTTGTATGGAAGCTACCCCTTTTTTTGCCCCCACCCAAAAAATTTTTTCTCTAAAGCGTAGCCCTTAGCGTGCAATTACTTTTTGTAGAACATTTCATTTCGATATCTGTTATAGTTTCCGAGATATAGCGTATCGAATATTTGATAATAATTGTCGATTTGTATGGGAGCTACCCCTTTTTTTGCCCCCACCCAAAAAATTTTTACTCTAAGGCGTAGCCCTTAGCGTGCAATTACTTTTTGTAGAACATTTCATTTCGATATCTGTTATAGTTTCCGAGATATAGCGTATCGAATATTTGATAATAATTGTCGATTTGTATGGGAGCTACCCCTTTTTTTGCCCCCACCCAAAAAATTTTTACTCTAAGGCGTAGCCCTTAGCGTGCAATTACTTTTTGTAGAACATTTCATTTCGATATCTGTTATAGTTTCCGAGATATAGCGTATCGAATATTTGAAAATAATTGTCGATTTGTATGGGAGCTACCCCTTTTTTTGCCCCCACCCAAAAAATTTTTTCTCTAAAGCGTAGCCCTTAGCGTGCAATTACTTTTTGTAAAACATTTCATTTCGATATCTATTATAGTTTCCGAGATATAGCGTATCGAATATTTTATAATAATTGTCGATTTGTATGGGAGCTACCCCTTTTTTTGCCCCCACTCGAAAATTTTTTTCTTTAAAGCGTAGCTCTTAGCGTGCAATTACTTTTTGTGGAACATTTCATTTCGATATCTGTTATAGTTTCCGAGATATAGCGTATCGAATATTTGATAATAATTGTCGATTTGTATGGGAGCTACCCCTTTTTTTGCCCCCACCCAAAAAATTTTTTCTCTAAGGCGTAGCCCTTAGCGTGCAATTACTTTTTGTAGAACATTTCATTTCGATATCTATTATAGTTTCCGAGATATAGCGTATCGAATATTTGAAAATAATTGTCGATTTGTATGGGAGCTACCCCTTTTTTTGCCCCTACCCAAAAAAATTTTTCTCTAAGGCGTAGCCCTTAGCGTGCAATTACTTTTTGTAGAACATTTCATTTCGATATCTGTTATAGTTTCCGAGATATAGCGTATCGAATATTTGATAATAATTGTCGATTTGTATGGGAGCTACCCCTTTTTTTGCCCCCACCCAAAAAATTTTTACTCTAAGGCGTAGCCCTTAGCGTGCAATTACTTTTTGTAGAACATTTCATTTCGATATCTGTTATAGTTTCCGAGATATAGCGTATCGAATATTTGAAAATAATTGTCGATTTGTATGGGAGCTACCCCTTTTTTTGCGTAGCCCTTAGCGTGCAATTACTTTTTGTAGAACATTTCATTTCGATATCTGTTATAGTTTCCGAGATATAGCGTATCGAATATTTGATAATAATTGTCGATTTGTATGGAAGCTACCCCTTTTTTTGCCCCCACCCAAAAATTTTTTTCTCTAAAGCGTAGCCCTTAGCGTGCAATTACTTTTTGTAGAACATTTCATTTCGATATCTGTTATAGTTTCCGAGATATAGCGTATCGAATATTTGATAATAATTGTCGATTTGTATGGGAGCTACCCCTTTTTTTGCCCCCACCCAAAAAATTTTTACTCTAAGGCGTAGCCCTTAGCGTGCAATTACTTTTTGTAGAACATTTCATTTCGATATCTGTTATAGTTTCCGAGATATAGCGTATCGAATATTTGATAATAATTGTCGATTTGTATGGGAGCTACCCCTTTTTTTGCCCCCACCCAAAAAATTTTTACTCTAAGGCGTAGCCCTTAGCGTGCAATTACTTTTTGTAGAACATTTCATTTCGATATCTGTTATAGTTTCCGAGATATAGCGTATCGAATATTTGAAAATAATTGTCGATTTGTATGGGAGCTACCCCTTTTTTTGCCCCCACCCAAAAAATTTTTTCTCTAAAGCGTAGCCCTTAGCGTGCAATTACTTTTTGTAAAACATTTCATTTCGATATCTATTATAGTTTCCGAGATATAGCGTATCGAATATTTTATAATAATTGTCGATTTGTATGGGAGCTACCCCTTTTTTTGCCCCCACTCGAAAATTTTTTTCTTTAAAGCGTAGCTCTTAGCGTGCAATTACTTTTTGTGGAACATTTCATTTCGATATCTGTTATAGTTTCCGAGATATAGCGTATCGAATATTTGATAATAATTGTCGATTTGTATGGGAGCTACCCCTTTTTTTGCCCCCACCCAAAAAATTTTTTCTCTAAGGCGTAGCCCTTAGCGTGCAATTACTTTTTGTAGAACATTTCATTTCGATATCTATTATAGTTTCCGAGATATAGCGTATCGAATATTTGAAAATAATTGTCGATTTGTATGGGAGCTACCCCTTTTTTTGCCCCTACCCAAAAAAATTTTTCTCTAAGGCGTAGCCCTTAGCGTGCAATTACTTTTTGTAGAACATTTCATTTCGATATCTGTTATAGTTTCCGAGATATAGCGTATCGAATATTTGATAATAATTGTCGATTTGTATGGGAGCTACCCCTTTTTTTGCCCCCACCCAAAAAATTTTTACTCTAAGGCGTAGCCCTTAGCGTGCAATTACTTTTTGTAGAACATTTCATTTCGATATCTGTTATAGTTTCCGAGATATAGCGTATCGAATATTTGAAAATAATTGTCGATTTGTATGGGAGCTACCCCTTTTTTTGCCCCCACCCAAAAAATTTTTTCTCCAAAGCGTAGCCCTTAGCGTGCAATTACTTTTTGTAGAACATTTCATTTCGATATCTGTTATAGTTTCCGAGATATAGCGTATCGAATATTTGATAATAATTGTCGATTTGTATGGGAGCTACCCCTTTTTTTGCCCCCACCCAAAAAATTTTTACTCTAAGGCGTAGCCCTTAGCGTGCAATTACTTTTTGTAGAACATTTCATTTCGATATCTGTTATAGTTTCCGAGATATAGCGTATCGAATATTTGAAAATAATTGTCGATTTGTATGGGAGCTACCCCTTTTTTTGCCCCCACCCAAAAAATTTTTTCTCTAAAGCGTAGCCCTTAGCGTGCAATTACTTTTTGTAGAACATTTCATTTCGATATCTATTATAGTTTCCGAGATATAGCGTATCGAATATTTTATAATAATTGTCGATTTGTATGGGAGCTACCCCTTTTTTTGCCCCCACTCGAAAATTTTTTTCTTTAAAGCGTAGCTCTTAGCGTGCAATTACTTTTTGTGGAACATTTCATTTCGATATCTGTTATAGTTTCCGAGATATAGCGTATCGAATATTTGATAATAATTGTCGATTTGTATGGGAGCTACCCCTTTTTTTGCCCCCACCCAAAAAATTTTTTCTCTAAGGCGTAGCCCTTAGCGTGCAATTACTTTTTGTAGAACATTTCATTTCGATATCTATTATAGTTTCCGAGATATAGCGTATCGAATATTTGAAAATAATTGTCGATTTGTATGGGAGCTACCCCTTTTTTTGCCCCTACCCAAAAAATTTTTTCTCTAAGGCGTAGCCCTTAGCGTGCAATTACTTTTTGTAGAACATTTTATTTCGATATCTGTTATAGTTTCCGAGATATAGCGTATCGAATATTTGATAATAATTGTCGATTTGTATGGGAGCTACCCCTTTTTTTGCCCCCACCCAAAAAATTTTTACTCTAAGGCGTAGCCCTTAGCGTGCAATTACTTTTTGTAGAACATTTCATTTCGATATCTGTTATAGTTTCCGAGATATAGCGTATCGAATATTTGAAAATAATTGTCGATTTGTATGGGAGCTACCCCTTTTTTTGCCCCCACCCAAAAAATTTTTTCTCTAAAGCGTAGCCCTTAGCGTGCAATTACTTTTTGTAGAACATTTCATTTCGATATCTGTTATAGTTTCCGAAATATAGCGTATCGAATATTTGAAAATAATTGTCGATTTGTATGGGAGCTACCCCTTTTTTTGCCCCCACCCAAAAAATTTTTTCTCTAAAGCGTAGCCCTTAGCGTGCAATTACTTTTTGTAGAACATTTCATTTCGATATCTATTATAGTTTCCGAGATATAGCGTATCGAATATTTTATAATAATTGTCGATTTGTATGGGAGCTACCCCTTTTTTTGCCCCCACTCGAAAATTTTTTTCTTTAAAGCGTAGCTCTTAGCGTGCAATTACTTTTTGTGGAACATTTCATTTCGATATCTGTTATAGTTTCCGAGATATAGCGTATCGAATATTTGATAATAATTGTCGATTTGTATGGGAGCTACCCCTTTTTTTGCCCCCACCCAAAAAATTTTTTCTCTAAGGCGTAGCCCTTAGCGTGCAATTACTTTTTGTAGAACATTTCATTTCGATATCTATTATAGTTTCCGAGATATAGCGTATCGAATATTTGAAAATAATTGTCGATTTGTATGGGAGCTACCCCTTTTTTTGCCCCTACCCAAAAAATTTTTTCTCTAAGGCGTAGCCCTTAGCGTGCAATTACTTTTTGTAGAACATTTCATTTCGATATCTGTTATAGTTTCCGAGATATAGCGTATCGAATATTTGATAATAATTGTCGATTTGTATGGGAGCTACCCCTTTTTTTGCCCCCACCCAAAAAATTTTTACTCTAAGGCGTAGCCCTTAGCGTGCAATTACTTTTTGTAGAACATTTCATTTCGATATCTGTTATAGTTTCCGAGATATAGCGTATCGAATATTTGAAAATAATTGTCGATTT
Source organism: Melanophora roralis (assembly GCA_963583895.1). Classification (NCBI taxonomy): domain Eukaryota; kingdom Metazoa; phylum Arthropoda; class Insecta; order Diptera; family Rhinophoridae; genus Melanophora; species Melanophora roralis. Next base: position 65,963,176 of record OY757190.1, on the reverse strand, counting down.
GTATGGGAGCTACCCCTTTTTTTGCCCCCACCCAAAAAATTTTTTCTCTAAAGCGTAGCCCTTAGCGTGCAATTACTTTTTGTAGAACATTTTATTTCGATATCTGTTATAGTTTCCGAGATATAGCGTATCGAATATTTGAAAATAATTGTCGATTTGTATGGGAGCTACCCCTTTTTTTGCCCCCACCCAAAAAATTTTTTCTCTAAAGCGTAGCCCTTAGCGTGCAATTACTTTTTGTAGAACATTTCATTTCGATATCTGTTATAGTTTCCGAAATATAGCGTATCGAATATTTGAAAATAATTGTCGATTTGTATGGGAGCTACCCCTTTTTTTGCCCCCACCCAAAAAATTTTTTCTCTAAAGCGTAGCCCTTAGCGTGCAATTACTTTTTGTAGAACATTTCATTTCGATATCTGTTATAGTTTCCGAGATATAGCGTATCGAATATTTGAAAATAATTGTCGATTTGTATGGGAGCTACCCCTTTTTTTGCCCCCACCCAAAAAATTTTTTCTCTAAAGCGTAGCCCTTAGCGTGCAATTACTTTTTGTAGAACATTTCATTTCGATATCTATTATAGTTTCCGAGATATAGCGTATCGAATATTTTATAATAATTGTCGATTTGTATGGGAGCTACCCCTTTTTTTGCCCCCACTCGAAAATTTTTTTCTTTAAAGCGTAGCTCTTAGCGTGCAATTACTTTTTGTGGAACATTTCATTTCGATATCTGTTATAGTTTCCGAGATATAGCGTATCGAATATTTGATAATAATTGTCGATTTGTATGGGAGCTACCCCTTTTTTTGCCCCCACCCAAAAAATTTTTTCTCTAAGGCGTAGCCCTTAGCGTGCAATTACTTTTTGTAGAACATTTCATTTCGATATCTATTATAGTTTCCGAGATATAGCGTATCGAATATTTGAAAATAATTGTCGATTTGTATGGGAGCTACCCCTTTTTTTGCCCCTACCCAAAAAAATTTTTCTCTAAGGCGTAGCCCTTAGCGTGCAATTACTTTTTGTAGAACATTTCATTTCGATATCTGTTATAGTTTCCGAGATATAGCGTATCGAATATTTGATAATAATTGTCGATTTGTATGGGAGCTACCCCTTTTTTTGCCCCCACCCAAAAAATTTTTACTCTAAGGCGTAGCCCTTAGCGTGCAATTACTTTTTGTAGAACATTTCATTTCGATATCTGTTATAGTTTCCGAGATATAGCGTATCGAATATTTGAAAATAATTGTCGATTTGTATGGGAGCTACCCCTTTTTTTGCCCCCACCCAAAAAATTTTTTCTCCAAAGCGTAGCCCTTAGCGTGCAATTACTTTTTGTAGAACATTTCATTTCGATATCTGTTATAGTTTCCGAGATATAGCGTATCGAATATTTGATAATAATTGTCGATTTGTATGGGAGCTACCCCTTTTTTTGCCCCCACCCAAAAAATTTTTACTCTAAGGCGTAGCCCTTAGCGTGCAATTACTTTTTGTAGAACATTTCATTTCGATATCTGTTATAGTTTCCGAGATATAGCGTATCGAATATTTGAAAATAATTGTCGATTTGTATGGGAGCTACCCCTTTTTTTGCCCCCACCCAAAAAATTTTTTCTCTAAAGCGTAGCCCTTAGCGTGCAATTACTTTTTGTAGAACATTTCATTTCGATATCTATTATAGTTTCCGAGATATAGCGTATCGAATATTTTATAATAATTGTCGATTTGTATGGGAGCTACCCCTTTTTTTGCCCCCACTCGAAAATTTTTTTCTTTAAAGCGTAGCTCTTAGCGTGCAATTACTTTTTGTGGAACATTTCATTTCGATATCTGTTATAGTTTCCGAGATATAGCGTATCGAATATTTGATAATAATTGTCGATTTGTATGGGAGCTACCCCTTTTTTTGCCCCCACCCAAAAAATTTTTTCTCTAAGGCGTAGCCCTTAGCGTGCAATTACTTTTTGTAGAACATTTCATTTCGATATCTATTATAGTTTCCGAGATATAGCGTATCGAATATTTGAAAATAATTGTCGATTTGTATGGGAGCTACCCCTTTTTTTGCCCCTACCCAAAAAATTTTTTCTCTAAGGCGTAGCCCTTAGCGTGCAATTACTTTTTGTAGAACATTTTATTTCGATATCTGTTATAGTTTCCGAGATATAGCGTATCGAATATTTGATAATAATTGTCGATTTGTATGGGAGCTACCCCTTTTTTTGCCCCCACCCAAAAAATTTTTACTCTAAGGCGTAGCCCTTAGCGTGCAATTACTTTTTGTAGAACATTTCATTTCGATATCTGTTATAGTTTCCGAGATATAGCGTATCGAATATTTGAAAATAATTGTCGATTTGTATGGGAGCTACCCCTTTTTTTGCCCCCACCCAAAAAATTTTTTCTCTAAAGCGTAGCCCTTAGCGTGCAATTACTTTTTGTAGAACATTTCATTTCGATATCTGTTATAGTTTCCGAAATATAGCGTATCGAATATTTGAAAATAATTGTCGATTTGTATGGGAGCTACCCCTTTTTTTGCCCCCACCCAAAAAATTTTTTCTCTAAAGCGTAGCCCTTAGCGTGCAATTACTTTTTGTAGAACATTTCATTTCGATATCTATTATAGTTTCCGAGATATAGCGTATCGAATATTTTATAATAATTGTCGATTTGTATGGGAGCTACCCCTTTTTTTGCCCCCACTCGAAAATTTTTTTCTTTAAAGCGTAGCTGTTAGCGTGCAATTACTTTTTGTGGAACATTTCATTTCGATATCTGTTATAGTTTCCGAGATATAGCGTATCGAATATTTGATAATAATTGTCGATTTGTATGGGAGCTACCCCTTTTTTTGCCCCCACCCAAAAAATTTTTTCTCTAAGGCGTAGCCCTTAGCGTGCAATTACTTTTTGTAGAACATTTCATTTCGATATCTATTATAGTTTCCGAGATATAGCGTATCGAATATTTGAAAATAATTGTCGATTTGTATGGGAGCTACCCCTTTTTTTGCCCCTACCCAAAAAATTTTTTCTCTAAGGCGTAGCCCTTAGCGTGCAATTACTTTTTGTAGAACATTTCATTTCGATATCTGTTATAGTTTCCGAGATATAGCGTATCGAATATTTGATAATAATTGTCGATTTGTATGGGAGCTACCCCTTTTTTTGCCCCCACCCAAAAAATTTTTACTCTAAGGCGTAGCCCTTAGCGTGCAATTACTTTTTGTAGAACATTTCATTTCGATATCTGTTATAGTTTCCGAGATATAGCGTATCGAATATTTGAAAATAATTGTCGATTTGTATGGGAGCTACCCCTTTTTTTGCCCCCACCCAAAAAATTTTTTCTCTAAAGCGTAGCCCTTAGCGTGCAATTACTTTTTGTAGAACATTTCATTTCGATATCTGTTATAGTTTCCGAGATATAGCGTATCGAATATTTGATAATAATTGTCGATTTGTATGGAAGCTACCCCTTTTTTTGCCCCCACCCAAAAAATTTTAACTCTAAGGCGTAGCCCTTAGCGTGCAATTACTTTTTGTAGAACATTTCAGTTCGATATCTGTTATAGTTTCCGAGATATAGCGTATCGAATATTTGAAAATAATTGTCGATTTGTATGGGAGCTACCCCTTTTTTTGCCCCCACCCAAAAAATTTTTTCTCTAAAGCGTAGCCCTTAGCGTGCAATTACTTTTTGTAGAACATTTCATTTCGATATCTATTATAGTTTCCGAGATATAGCGTATCGAATATTTTATAATAATTGTCGATTTGTATGGGAGCTACCCCTTTTTTTGCCCCCACTCGAAAATTTTTTTCTTTAAAGCGTAGCTCTTAGCGTGCAATTACTTTTTGTGGAACATTTCATTTCGATATCTGTTATAGTTTCCGAGATATAGCGTATCGAATATTTGATAATAATTGTCGATTTGTATGGGAGCTACCCCTTTTTTTGCCCCCACCCAAAAAATTTTTTCTCTAAGGCGTAGCCCTTAGCGTGCAATTACTTTTTGTAGAACATTTCATTTCGATATCTATTATAGTTTCCGAGATATAGCGTATCGAATATTTGAAAATAATTGTCGATTTGTATGGGAGCTACCCCTTTTTTTGCCCCTACCCAAAAAATTTTTTCTCTAAGGCGTAGCCCTTAGCGTGCAATTACTTTTTGTAGAACATTTCATTTCGATATCTGTTATAGTTTCCGAGATATAGCGTATCGAATATTTGATAATAATTGTCGATTTGTATGGGAGCTACCCCTTTTTTTGCCCCCACCCAAAAAATTTTTACTCTAAGGCGTAGCCCTTAGCGTGCAATTACTTTTTGTAGAACATTTCATTTCGATATCTGTTATAGTTTCCGAGATATAGCGTATCGAATATTTGAAAATAATTGTCGATTTGTATGGGAGCTACCCCTTTTTTTGCCCCCACCCAAAAAATTTTTTCTCTAAAGCGTAGCCCTTAGCGTGCAATTACTTTTTGTAGAACATTTCATTTCGATATCTGTTATAGTTTCCGAGATATAGCGTATCGAATATTTGATAATAATTGTCGATTTGTATGGGAGCTACCCCTTTTTTTGCCCCCACCCAAAAAATTTTTTCTTTAAAGCGTAGCCCTTAGCATGCAATTACTTTTTGTAGAACATTTTAATTCGATAGCTGTTATAGTTTACGAGATATAGCGCATAAAATATTTCACCAAATTTGTGCAATTGTAGAAAAAATACCCCTTCCCCTGGTCCTATCTGAAAAAAATTTTTCCATTATTAAGGTCCCTTCTTTAGGAGTATCCGTGCCAAGTTTTGTGGCAAGAGTGACTATACTTACTGAGATATATAGGGATATATGCACGGATTTTGTCCTAAAAAAAATGGGTTACTCTGGGTTTTCGCTTATATCTCGGTCAATAGTGAACCGATTTTATTGATTTTAAATAGCGATTGTCTCCAGGATATTTGTGATCGTTTGACACCATTAACTGGTCTGTATCTTTTTATTTGACTCCGGAAACTTGATTTCAACAGACGGACAGACGGACAGACGGACAGACGGACAACGCTAAATCGGCTTCCCTATCTATAAGGATCCAGAATATATATACTTTATGGGGTCGCAAATGAATAATAAAGAAATTACAAACGGAATGACAAAGTGATATATACCCTATCACTATGTGAAGGGTATAAAAACAGTAATATGTATTGGATTGGCATTTTATAATTTAACGGCTCTGTACACACGTTTTTGTTTGTAAGCAGTACTCAAAATCTTAAAAGTGTGTTATTGGAAAAATTTTCTTTTTTCAGTTTTTACAATATTTTTTATATTTATGATAATATTTATACAATAAAAAGTGTTTAGTAACAAATGCGGTCTAATTTTAACATGGTGATGTGCAGCAGTGGCTAGAGTACTCGCTCATCACTCAAGCATTTCAAGTTTGAACCCCAGCTGACCAAAAAAAATTGTATTTTATTATCTTTTATTGAACTTGTTAATTTCTTTGAGAAATTGATGTATTGAAAGTAAGCATTAATTGTTATTATTTAAGTAGTCAAAATCTTACAAAATTTATCTTGCAGTTTTTAAAATTGGGGTAATTGGCATAATCGTTTTGGTGATAGATACAAATTTGAACATTTTATTAATTGATTTAATGATTTAAGCAATTTAGACTATTTTTTTTATTTTTTTCTTTGTGATTAGTTAACGTATAATCTGATCCATCAGCGAAAAAGTAGTGCAGCTTTTATAATTTTATATAATCGTAGCGGCATAAATTACAAAAATTGTCCCAAAAAGGAACGTCATCATAATCTTAAAATGTGGATTTTTTTTAAATTAAAAAAGCTTAAAGTTAAAAAATTTCTTCTGCAAACGGTAGAGATTTTTTTATAACATTTTTTTTTATCAAACAAAACGTTCACAGAAAAAATTATTTTATTTGAATGCAGCCAGCGTTAAAAAAAGTAAAGCTAAATTCCCGTTGTTTAATTTACTATATTCCTTTGAGGTTGCATTTAAAAATCTTAAATCTAAATCCACGCTCAGTATATGACTGTGCGGTTTTTGGCTGTTAAAAACCCCAAAAAAAATTTGCTATACGCTGCACATTAAATACTAAGCTATTTCAAAGATGAAATGCTTTGTCTACTTTCTATATCATTTTCTTTTGACGATTTTGAGCTGAACTTTCATTTTAATAAACTGAATGTAACATTTAGTAAATATTTGCAAGGGAAAGATAAAATTTCACATTTTTACTGAACACCTCGTTTAAGATTTTTGAATGAGTGTTCACTCTCAGTTAGTTCTGAGAAAATGGTTAACTTCATTCTCATTCACAAAAAAAAAATCAATCCCGTTTGCCTTTTTTAAAAGCACATTTGTTAAATAGATGTTGTCAAAAGCCAAGCACTAATGCTTCAAAAAGTACAAAAATCTGTAGCTGGTTTCAAAAATTCCCTGTATTTGGCTGGTGTGGGCAAGTAAGCTTGGGCTTAGGAATATGCGCGCTGTATATAAGTTTAATAGGTTTCTTTCAATTAATTACAATTAGAAAAACTAATAATTATTATTGAGTTCTTAGTAAAAAAAAAAGGGATTGATCTAAAGATAAACAAGTAAGAGCGCTATATTCGGCTGGCCCGAATCTTACATACCCTTAATATTGATCTTTAAAGTACCCAGCCATATGATCTGGCCGAAAGATTTCGTACTTCAAATATATTAAAATAAAACTTCTTTGTGCATATTTACTTTCTGTTTTTCTTTCCGCAACATGAAGTAATTTTCCAAACATATTGCGTTTTTGTATGACAAGCACCATTTATATATTTTCTTTGGTATAATACTAATAATAAATAAATGAAATCATTATAAGTGTGTACATACATACAAATATTTGCTGATTTCGGTAAACGCCAAATTATATGTATGTTTTTAAGTATGTACATTTTAACATATAAACATACATACATACATGTGTGCATACATATGTATGTAAATACATACATACATACCTACAACTTATTTTTATTTATTGTTGAACTAATTGTTTTAATACAAATTTTTCCATTTTATTTTGGCTCAAGTTCATTATACAACTTTCCCTTATTAGAAAAAATGGATATTAAAGGAAACGTTTATTTGAAAAAAAGCAGTTTTTTTTTCTCTACCGATATAAGCCGAGTAGAATGCATTTACGAAAGCAGGTACGCAATTTCACCATCGCTACTCTTTGAACGGTAGTTGTGTCTTTTGGCCGTAAACATCACCTATTTAACGAACATGTTAATAAGCAAGCAAAACGGAATATAGTTTTCTTTCTATTTATTTTGTAAGTTAGGACGAAGTTTACTTTCCCGTATACACTATTAGGGGATCCATAAGGTGTCCTTTTATATCCTATTGTCATATTGTTATAAAGTTTCATAATGGTTTTGTTGTTTTTTATACAAAAATAGTTCTTAAAAAATAATACGTCGTTTAATATCCTTGTTAAATTGTCACAACAACTCCCACTACACCTTCGCCGAGTGTCCAATAGTTGGTAAAAGCTTTTAAACCATTGTGAAATTTTATAAGAATATGACAATAGGACAAATAGAACACCTTGTGAATCCCCTATATGTTTTTTTGTATTAAAAGCCTTTATGGCAGCACTTGACTAACGGTCAAGCATTAGCAATATCTCAGATGGAATCAAATGTTTTTTTAATTATTGTATATTATACAATCCTTTTATTTCTTTTTTTGTCAACGACAAATTAACTGAATGAATGAAATAAATAAACAAAAAAGCACCCACGTAACTTTTACTTTACGCAAGAAAACGTGCCCCGAATTCTTATTAACAACCATACGGTACCTCAACGAATTGAGACGAAATATCTTGGCATCCGCGTGGATCACCGTCTCACGTGGGAGTCACATATAGATACGAAGCTGCCACAAATGAAACGTAAAAAGGCCAAACTCACTGGGTAATTAGTGGAAGCTCTGTGCTACGTCTTGATTGTAAACTTTACTCTACAAATCAATTTTAAAACCAATTTGGTGCTACGGGGTAGAATTATGGGGCACTGCTTCCGCCTCCAATATAATAAAAATTCAACACCGTCAAAATAAAAAAGCAAAAAGGATAACTGGTACAACCACAGGATCTACAAGTTCCACAAGTTAAATGGTCCTAAACTATGTGAACAGGTATTTAAGTTAGGTGGATACACACCTAGATGTGCTCGCTCGAAACATCTTACAGCATGCACGACACAGTCGTTGAAAGAGGAGGGATACTGTCGCTGGATAACTTTTAATTATTTAGCTTTAAGATTCGAATACTTATTTTTGGTTTGCTAAAGGCGAAGGTTCAATAATAAAAATATGGAAAAAAACCATAATGCAAAATACTTGATTCTTTCATAGTTCAATGAACCACCTTATGTTTGTGACCACAGAGTTAAGCACATTTCAAAGTGAAGGTCAAAAAATAACTAGGGTTGGTTTATAACTTGCTTGTTTAGTTTACCAGGTAGGCAAAAGTGTTTCTGAATATATCTGGAAAAATCAAGGGCTACTTCTCTCTTACCACACTTCTAATATTAATATATTTTAAAATTATCTAAAGAAACTTATTTTACTTTATTTTAACGATATTCGCATCGTTAATATAGTTAACAATAGATATTACGATTTTGCGATTCAGTAAAGTTTTTTTTTATTAATATTCGCTAATGTTAAAGTCAGCTGTTATTGTTGATTAAACAGCAAAACTTCTTATTGATTTTTACAATCGTTATACATATTTGGAAATTTAACGACAATAATTTTTGTGTTGTTAGCTTTTTCGGCGAAAGGTTATTTTGTATATAAAATAATATTTTTACAATTATAATTGTTTCCTCTTTTTTTAAAGTTATTTTACAACCAATTTTTTTAAATGAGAAATCAACTTGCCGACTATCTTCAAAAAACGACAATTTCTGTCGATAAAAATAACGATCATTGAAAAGATTTAAATTAGCTGTAAATTATAATGTTTATTTTAATATCATTTTTAATACAAAAATTATTTGCATTTAAAGCTTTCTGTTTTAGTTTCTGTGTTAGTTTTTATTTGTTTTGATTTGCTGAATATTTTTAATTCAGAAGCATTACAAATTTTAAATTTATTAACACGCCAGCACGGGTTTTAATCTCAAAAACTTATTACTAGGGCCAGACTTGTACATATTTTTATATCTCAATATATGCAATAACGCCGCCATAATGACATAACAATTGTTTGTGTTTTACCCTGTGAAGTAAATGTAAAAGCGTTTGGACACAAACTTAAAATTTTTATTATGGGTTACTGCAAATATCCGTTAGAAATTCATTATATTTGTTGTAACTTATATTTTTATTGCTTATTTCTCACTTTCCATTTAATTTAAAAGTTGTATTTTATATTGATATGTTAATAACTTCGGCTTGAGGTTTATAATTTTTTATATATTTTTTTTTAAAACGAACTAAGCTTGTTATGTATATGTACACAGTGCAACACGAAAAAAAATAACAATATACGGACATCACTACGTGAAAGAAGATCAAAAAAGAAAGACCCGTTTCTTCCAGTTTTGCCCAAAGTAATGTACTTTTTTTTATGGGCCCCCAAAGATTTGGGGCCTTGGTGTCATTTTTGCAAAAAGTGATAATTTTTTCAGTCTCATATCTTGCAAACCGTTCGGAATTTTAATTTACTCTTTGAGGCAAAATTGTAGCCCTTTTTATAAAAAACAAAAATAGTGAACATAAAAAATTAAAAAAAGAATAATTTTAAATCAAAATCGCAAAAAACTTTAAAAACTTCAAATTTTTTTAACCATTTTCCCCCTGTTCAGGTCCATAGGTAGCAAACCGTTCAAAATTCAAGAAAACAATCAACTACAAAAATTTACCTAATATCCCAATAAACAACTTTTTAGAACATATAAACTTTCTAGGAATGATTCTTAACAATGTTTAGGGAGCGCTTAGGTAGCCGCAAAAGTTAACAATTTGCGAAAATGTATGCATGTACATACATGCAGTTATGAATCTATCTCATCCTTACGTTTAATCAAATTGCCTTAAATACATATATTGTATCTGTTTTTGTGTAATAGAGAACTCTAATATGCATGTGTGATACCCGCGAAAAGTCTTGCAACTTAAACAGGTAGGCAAACATTAAAATTGATTAAAACCCCAAACAACAAAATACATCATACACAATTCACAAAAATTATCGTTAATGGCCTTTAATTAAATTATGTACATACTATTTTTTATTGCTTTGTTTATTCCTTTTTAATAGAGATTGTTTATACCACCAAAAAATTACTTTTGTACCTACTACCTCTTTTTGTAATTAGTGAGGACAATCCAAAAGAAAATAGTAATTGTATAAATTTAAAAAGGGGACATTATTGCACCCAGGCTTACCAAGAAATCAACTACAAAAATTTACCTAAGATCTCAGTAAATAACTCACGCGATCACGCACCGACCGAAACGCATCAAGGGACGCAGCTCACAATATAAAAGCGACGCGAAAGCAAACGTAGTATGAAGTACTGAAAGCTGGTAAACTGGATTAATCGCGCAGGTGGCCATAATGCAACCAGTTGCTATGCATGCGTTAATTACACATCTTGTACAAATTGACATGCTGAGAAGAACAAAACTTATAAAGCAACTATAACGGCCACAGACACCAAGGCCGCCATCTCCAGATCGTAGGACAGAATTTACAGAAATGACTACAGCAAGTGGTGTTACCTATCAAGATCGATTTGATACCGATTATGAGCCCCAACAGGGAAGAGATGGACCACAACTAATACAGCAAATGAAAATAGATTTCATTGTGGCTATATTGGGACTATCGCAGCGGCTTGCCATATTTTCGACTGCGTTTTTTAAGCGAAGAAAACTTACACATGCTAGTGTTAATGCTACCGCGTACCGCAAACGGCAAACTGAATTTCAGACCCTCTACACTCTAAATGATGAAAATTCGTTCGCTTATTACAACGATATAAAAGATTTGATGGTAAAAATGGGGATGAACTACATCGCTACTGAGCGGAGATTATTTATTGATGATTCTGTTTCAAACTTGAAAGCAGTGTTATTGCAAGTGTCGAACCGAAAGCCTACGAAAACAAATGGAAGATTTGCTGTGATTTGAAGGTCATCAATATTTTGCAAGGGATCATCATTAAGGGCGGCTTTCCAAAATTCTTTTGTTTTTTTTTTGTAATTGGGATTAATAAGGTATGTATATGAAGAAGAAAAAGCTGATGATGGAGGGCACTCTGGAAGCAACGTGCGTGTACACCATAAGGTTTGAATCAGAGTCAGATTCGGACGAAGATTTTTATCCTCAACTTAAGAGAGTGCGATTTGCAAGTCCAGGGCCATCAATATTATAAACATAATACGAATATTTTTTTTATTACTTTTTTGTAATAGACAGCACAGTATCTCAATGTTAAAGAAAATAAAAAACAAAGGAAATAAAAAATTTTTGCAAATTTTTAACTAACTAACTACATGTATGTACATGCATACATTTTCGCAAATTTTTAACTTTTGCGGCTACCTAAGCGCTACGTTGTTAAGAATCATTCCTAGGAAGTTTATATGTTCTAAAAAATTGTTTATTGAGATATAAGGTAAATTTTTGTAGTTGATTGTTTTCTTAAATTTTGAACGGTTTGCTACCTATAGACCTGAACAGGGGGAAAAAGGTAAAAAAAAATCGAACTTTTTAAAGTTTTTTGCGATTTTGATCTAAAATGACTCATTTTTTAATTTTTTATGTTTACAATTTTTGTTCTTTATAAAAAGGGCTACAACTTTGCCTCAAAGAGTTAATTAAAATTCTGAACGGTTTGAAAGATATAAGCCTGGAAAAATTATCACTTTTTGCAAAAATGACACCAAGGCCCCCAATTTTTTTTAAATATTTTAAAACAAATAAATTCTAGTAAATTTTGGACAAAAAGTGTGATTCTTCTTATTCTATTTATTCAACACACATTCTCAATTATACCGATCGGCTTAGATTCACTTCCAGAGTCGATTGAACAATGTTTTTTTGAGAATAATATTGTTTTTATAAAATAAAAAGTGTATGACAACATGTATATTTGATAAAAAAGAAAACTGTATAAATTAAATGTTAGGTAAGAGTAAAATTTAAAAGTTGAATTTTTTGATGATGAAATAGTATTTGAATAACGAGTTTTTTCTTTATTTGCTTTGATTTTCTATACATCACTTAAAATAAAGATATTAACATTACTGAAAACAAACAAGTGTAATTTTAAAAAATGGTAACTAAATTTAAGGCTTAATATTTATTTATAAAAACATCCTTATAATTCCCATGTATTGATTCCTACAGTTGCAAGTTCAAACAAAGGGCCGTAAGGCCAATGGCTATGTTCTAAAACGCAGTTTGCCTTGCATCACGAAATTTCAAGTTTTTCCTAAAGGCAAAGATGAGGTTTTTGATAATATCTTCTATTTCCAAATGAGTGTTTACAGCTATATTATGTCCTGGAAGCAAAAAACGTTGACAAAGTTGTAAGAAGTGTATAGGGCAAACTGCGTTTTGGAACACAGGCAATAGTTTGTAATAGTTATCAAAATAAAAATTTAAACAGAATAAAATACAAAAAGGGTTAGGAAATTTGCTTGAAATGGGTTTGAAATAGGGTAAAACTCAATAAAAATTCTAAAAAAGGTTTCAAACAAGTTTTTTAAGCTAAAATTTTCCTTTATGAATACAATTTTATTGAAATTTGTCTAAGAAAGATTTAAAATGCTGTTAAAATTTTTATGAATACAGCCGTAAATCTAAAAAAGAACTTTCATGACTTGCGCTTTTTAAGTTTATAGATAGGAAAGTTCCTTCTTTGAAAGGTATATTGAAAAAACTATTCAAAATTAAGATGACGACTTAAGAAAACTTCGTTAGCCTGCTTTGTCAACTGTAAGGATAATTTGGCAGCTCTAGACAATCTCAGTTATGAAGAATTTTGGTAAAAATTTCAGAAATTATTTGCGCTGCGCATCAAAAACATTATTTGTTTTCGTGCATATAAGCTTAATTTTTAATTCATTTTTCGTGTATAAAATAAAATGTTTGAATAAAAAAATGTGATGATTTTTTTCCTTGAAATCTGATTTTATTTTTACCAAATGATGATTATACTTTTCAAAGCTTCTGGCAACGATGTTTATGACATTTAGACACCATTAAGAGATGGCAACATAAATTATTAATTCTTTTTTTGTTCTTTGGGTATATACATATATACTTAAATATATATGTATATTATGTTTATGTATCTGTTTGGTTGTTTGTTTATTTAATGCCAAGCTTGAGAAAGATCAAACAGGACGTTTTAAATTATTTTGAGATAATAAATATTCTTAATGCATAAAAATAAAAAGCTGAACTGGTTTGAAGGCAAAATACATTTTTCATCTTAAAATTTAAATTTGAATTTAGTTCAGTTGTTAACTCGGTTAGGAAATAAAATTAAATTCAAATTTAAATTGAAAGAGAGGAAGGAGCTTATTTCTAAAAGCAGACCTTTTCGTAATTAGGTTTCTTTATATTTTAGAATTTATTGTGGGGCTCACAAATATACATACATATTCACAAGCAAAAGAAAAGTAACACATTCAATTTTGGCCACACTGAGGGGGTTTTTTACTGATATAATTTCTGTATTTATTTGTTTATCTTGTTTTTTACAATTAAAGTAAAAATTTCGTGATTTGGTTTACTAAACTTTAAAAGCCTTATGACCTTAATTTTAAGCTGTAAAATGTGTTTTTTTCAAAATAATTATTGAATTTTAACAATATGTATTTATTCAAATCTTAAAGCTAAATAATTGAAATTTAAGTTCTCAGATTAAAGTAAAAAACATTTCTAAAGGATAAAAGGGCGTCCCTCATATTGCAAGATGTTTCGAAAGATCGGATATATGTATATGTGTTTCCTTGAGAAAGTAAAAATTACGTTGGTATTATTTTTGCTCACTTTTTTGTCATTCCATATACATAACTTCGCCTTTTTCTGCAGTTGGTTTTAGGCCTCTTAGAGAGCTTCATGAGTACCGTGGGCTTCTAGAAATTAGTTGACATGTCTACTGTGTAAAGAGAGTAAAGATACCCCAGCTCCATTTTGTTTGATTATGTACTTCTCTATTAGTATATAAATTTTCACAGCCAAGTTCAGCTTTAGTTTGATTAACAAAACTTCTGCCATACTTAATCAAGAGCTTGAGAGAGGTCAATAAAAAGCGCATATCTTCTCCTCCTTCGCTTTTCTTATAACCTGAACCAAACAGTGGCTCTGTTCAGTGGTACTGTTTTGTATGCCTAAAACAAAATTGGTAATTACAAATGCAGTTATTATCATTTATGATTGGAGTTTTCATGTTTTTAAGCGATTTTTTTAACAATCTTGACATATGTGGTAACAGATTTATGGGCTTATAAGACTTTACATTTAAAGACTTATTTCCATGCTTGGGAATCCTTCTTACTAAAGCAACTTTCTTTATTGGTAGCCAGTGTTCAAGCGGTAATATGGCTTTTTAAATAAAAACAGTTGTTCTTCTTGCAGTTCAAGGTAGCTCTAAAAGAATTTTGTTACTGATTTAATACCATCCAGGAGCTTTTCTAACATTCAAAATAATAATGACCTTTACGACATCTGAAAACTGGAACCATATTCCTTTAGGCTGTCTGGAAAGAACAGGCGGTGGTTCCTATAAGCAAGTAAACGTATTGGAAATGAACATGTTTCTTAAATAACTTGCAAAAAGGTAATACTTTTCTTCGTCGTTTTTTGCGCAGGGTCTTCTTAAAACTTTGTCTGATCACCAGAGAGAATAATTTTTCTAAAGAGTGATATCTAAGCTTACTAAATATGCCCAAAATGATGATGTTTTACATGCCTCTAGCATATTCCTGAGTTAGTTTGTGCATTAAATTTTATTTTGCTTTTAATTTGGGGCAATCTCTGATTTTGCCATTCTCTGCGGGCACTCCCTTTCTTAAACAGAAGCTGTTACACATCTGTTGAAAATTCTG
The DNA here is from genome assembly GCA_963583895.1 of Melanophora roralis. Classification (NCBI taxonomy): domain Eukaryota; kingdom Metazoa; phylum Arthropoda; class Insecta; order Diptera; family Rhinophoridae; genus Melanophora; species Melanophora roralis. The sequence goes on along the minus strand of OY757190.1, from coordinate 65,948,000 downwards.
TTCAATCTAGTCTGTCGTTAGGTATAAGAACCATTTTCAGTGGCTTTTTCAGTTTGTTCATTAAGGCTTTATGTTACGTTTTGCGAGCAGGTGTTTTAATATATTTAAAATAAGAGAAATTACCTGTTGAGGACTGCAAATGGTGACAGTTGTGGGCTAAATGTCTAATGATATATCCAACGAGGCTTTAATCATAAAAAGCTCCAGGGATATAACTTTTGTTAAGCCGAAGTACATAATATCTGGAATTTTATTGTGATCACTTGGACACTAGATTAGTTGTCCACTTTTTGTTATATAAAGCCCCATTTAAGCTATGGCATCATGCAAAACGCGACTTGTAGGACTAATAAGGAGCCGCAGTACCAGTGATGCCAACTTAGCTATTTTGGAGCTAGATTTAGCTCTTTTTAATTGCTTCTAACTCAAAAATTTTCTCTTTAGCTCTTTTTTAAAAAAAGGAGCCAACACAGCTCTTTTTAACTGTGGAAACGTCACGCTTGGCACTTTTTGCATTTTGTGGCATTTACGGAACATACAAAACTATTCACTGATTTATTTCATTTATTACAAAGCCTGACAAATAAAATCATTATACCGACAGATGACTTCGATCAGGGTACACGTATATCAGGTAGGAGTGATTCTACAAAAACAACTAAACCGTCATAAGAATGTCAAATCTAAATAACAAAAACTCACAAAATCTTTCTTTTTCTTTTTGAGCTTTTCTTACAATACTACAGTTGTTGTTTGTAAAAAAGGAAGAAAATACATAAACATAAACAAAATTTGACATTAATATAACGAAATGCCGTTACTCAGCTGTTTATCTGAGGCTACCTGATATACGTGTACCCTGACTTCGATTATTAAGCTGCAAAATGTGAATCTTAAATAAATAAAAAGTGTTATCTAGGATATAACTTTGAGAAAGCATGCGAAGATTCTAATTAAACTGAATCAGATAAACATATCGCTAACCGTAATTTGATACAGTTCATAAGAACTAATCTACGAAATAAATTTCGGCATTTAGCGTAACAAATGTTTTTTTTTTGGCAGGATTCAGATAATACTTTATGTGTTATAAAAGAATTTGAAGATGCTTTTAATGAATTTGAAGAGCTGTAAAATTGCTTATTTTTGTACTTGTTTTTACTATTTATTAAAAGACAATAAGCTGAAGAAAAATGCTAGAGTTCTGGGAATTGCTTAAATGTAACTCTCAGAGAGGCCACTCATGAAATGTTGTTTATTTGTCGATTCGATCAACATAGCGCAGCCTGCACAAGATCGTTTTTTCGTATCGATTTAATCATTAAAATATAACCACTTAGTTTAAAGGCGCTTCTAGATGCCAGAAACCAACTCTTTTGCAGTTCTTAGCCTACTAAGTGCAAAAGTAAATTTAAAGTAAAAACTTACATATTCCTTAGATTCTACATTGGCCTTTTTTTCAGAATGTTTTGTATTTTTTAGAATATTGAACAAATTTGGCTTTATAATTGGTGTAACAAACCCCAAATAGGTTTTTTCTATTTGCCTATGACCAGTACGAATTATTCTATATTTCTATTATGACATATTTTTAATAAAAATATTAATATATATGTATACTAATCTGTTTAATTTTATAATAATAATTATTCTTTTAAACTTTATCAAAAAAATTTTACAAAAATTATCAATAAAAAATATTATTTTTTTTTCTTCTTTAAAGGGGTTTTTCTCTTCTGTTGGCTGCCGTTCTTCTCTTGTAATATCATGGATGCAATGTGTTCAAAGTTCGACAAAGATTGTAGTCCCGGCATTACAGCATTTATATTCACCACCTGGCTGGGTTATATAAATAGTTTTGTTAATCCCGTTATTTATACTATTTTTAACCCAGAATTTCGAAAAGCTTTTAAAAAAATTATGCACATAGGATGATTAAAATTTCAACGGACTTTAAAGTGGAGAACAAAAATGATTTCCTGCCTGCTTTTCACAAGCAAAAAGATATCGAAGCATGACATACTTTTAAGGTATAAAATTTTATTTATATAAAAACACACATATTTGTAAATTAAATCTGCTGTTATTTTTTTTTCTTTTTTTGCCAAGCAAATTTTGTAAAATATATTAAGAAAATAATATTAAGAAATAAATAATTAAACTAAAAGTCAAGGTAGGCAAATTAGGAAATAAAACCAAAAAAATAAATTAATGGTAACAGTGCCAAACTCTAATGTTCAAACAATAAATTAGGAATAATGAATAAAACAATAATATATACGTTTGAAGTTATTAATGTATGTATGTAAAGGGAACTAACGGTTTGTTTTTTTATAAATTCTAAGGCAACAACTAAAAAAACAAATCAAAAAGTTGCTCAATTTACGAGGTCTCTGTAAAGTTCTATCTGCTATTGAAACAGTCGCCTGGTTAATATAGTTGTGAATTGAAAATGTTATACTTGTGAATTGAATATGTAAATATGTATGTCTGTAGACAGTTTTAGGAAAAAATTTGCTTGAATATGTATGTCATGTGTTACCTTTAACGTCAGACTGTATTTAGTTTCGGAACTTTGCGGCATAAAATCATCGACGAGCTCACTCGTAATTACTCATCCCTGGAGTTGGGATATAAAGAGGACGATGTTAGACCATCAATGGGCCACTATTATGGGAAGATTAGGACATGGATGCTTAACACGACGAATCTTTAGTGAGGAGCTTAGCGGGCACTAGGTTTACTCATGGACTTAGGGAGAATGGTCCCTAGGACAATAACTGGGTCATAACTGGTCACTGTCTAGTTAGGGGTAGGATAAGTAACTGGGATTAAGACTATTTTAGGATGTGTGCAAAGGAAGGGAAATTGAAAAAGATAAAGCGAAAGTCTGTTATTGCTCGAGATTGCAGAAGCATAGGGCCAGGGTAGAAGATTCCACGATGATCTAGACGATGTTTCGCAGTGCAAACTAGAAACCATCATTGGGTTCAAAATGAAAATCAGGTGGCTAAGAGATGTGGCTAGGCAATGGCGAGGCCATTTTTACACGGGTACTTGAATTGTGTTCTTCTTTCTTAGTATATCTTTCCTTTTCTTTTTTTAGTTTTACTGCTTCTTTCCCTCCTTACTTGATATCCTATCTTCCTAGAAGACGTGCACACAGGAGCTATCCGAGGTATCTTCTTAAGCTAACTTACTCATGAGCTAAAAAATGATTTTTTCCCGGTTTTTTAAGTATCTTTTTTATGCTTTCAAAATGTTTTTGACATTTGTTTGTTGATAAAAGTAACGTTTCGTAATACATAGTTATATACTACTCCCAGCTTCCCAGGACTCCCAGGTATGGTTTCAACACAATTTTTTAAAAACATATTAAATTTATTTGTATACCCTACAGATAAAATAAATAATATGTTGTAGTAAACATAGTAGTTGCTTTCGACTTTAAACTAGCTTCATATCTGACCTTTTTTCATACATCGAACTATCGATTTTAACATAAGGTTGTCATAGGAGCCCAACTAGTTTAGTTTCTTATAGCTATATACTAGTTAAAATACTAGTTTTTGTTTTTCCATTTATAACTATGTATATGTATTTTCTTTTTTTATTGCACTTATTATTCAGCGCAGTCGATATTTAGAATAGTTTTTTTTTAATTTTTATCTTTTTTGACTGGTACAAACTTATCGCTCTTACAACAGTACCGGTTGCAACTAGTATATAACTATTTCAAAACCTTACTAGTTTCAACTTTAGCTGCAGGGTATATATAGCACAACTTTATAGAAAAATTTCCAACAAAAGCATACAATATAATATTTTAATAGTTAAAAAGTACAATAGCACGTTAGGCGAAGCTTGTAAATTGAGCAATTAATTGAATGCATTAATAAATAAATAACAAATAATCTACAAATGAATTTACATACATACATACATAAAAATATTTTGCAGTTGAATTATTTTGATTCTGTAAATCTAAAGGAGTTATATTATTTCTTAAGCCTTTCATTTTTTGAAGTATATTAAAGGGTTGTTTTTTTTTCTTGCCAGAACGTAAAAACTTACTGATTAGGTTACCCAAAAGTACTTTATAGTTTTCAATTAAAAACGGAGGGTAAACAAGAAAACTTATAAAAAAAATATTTAAAAATTTTTATTTTCGTTTGCAAATAGGGTGAAACTTTCATTGCTTTAAAAAGAAAAAAATTAATTTCCCTCAAAAAACAAAGGGGAGTTAACCATTCAAAGTTAACTTCTACCACAAAACCCTTTTATTTATTCTTTCATATTAAAAAAATAACAAATATTTTTCGTAATAAAATAGCATAAGTTTTAATTGTTAAGAAAATAGTTTGTTTGTTTAGTGACGAAATAAATTTATACATATCATTTGACCCAACGTAAGACATTTATAACCTTTTGTAATTGTAAAAAGAACCATCGATTGATTTATCATATCTAAACAACTGAATTACAAACTCTTAGATTTTTCACATTTTGATTTTCTTTGTTTTTTTTTTTTTACAAATTTAAATTTATTTTTTAAATAATTTTTATACGCTCACTTTTAGCAAAAGAATAGTAACTTAAGTATCTACTTACCTAATATTTTTCGGGGAAGCCAATATTTTTTAATTCCCATAATCAAAAGTCTTACATTTGCAACTTCATTCAATCATTAACATATTGTTATCAGTAATTTGTGTAAATTTTAATTCCTTTCTGAAAGAGTGTTTTAAGCTTTTTTAGTTTATCGATGTAAAATTAAAATAAAACTATCTTCGAAACTAGATTTCCCTATCGTTTATCATCAGACTTACATAACATTATGTGGCCAAGGAACTGTCAAATACAAATACAAATACTCATGATAAATACACAAAAATTAAAAAAAAAATTATACACAAACCCCACCAGCACTCTCATATAAAACCTTTTTCATCTTTTAAATGCCAGCAGTATGTTATTAACAGGTGACCAGTCAAATAACTGTGTAGTTTTGCAAGCGTCAGGCAATTATTATGATTAATTTCGGAAGGTTAGTTTTTCAATGGCTTTTTAGTATCCTAAATTTATCCATTTTTTTTTGCCTTTTTATTTTTAAATTTCCTTTTGCCCCAATGGCATAAGTATAAAAAACTAGGATATAAATAAGAAAAGCACAAAGAGTTAGTGATGGGGACTAAATTACACAAGTTTTCTTTGGGGGTTATTTTAGAACTTTTATTTGATGTCATCCCTTTTTTTCCTAATTAACGAAAATTTTTCATTTTGAAAGGGCAGCCCAATCTTTTGAAAAAAAATATATTTAAGGTTTTTTTCTATGTTTTTATTAAGGGCCACTTTGCATAATAATAAATTACTGCTAAAGAAATTTTAAACTTTTTTTGAATTCATAAAATTAGCATTTAGAATTGCCCGCTGATGTAGTTGAATTGTTAAATGGTGGTGGACTTTGAACTTTTTTTAAAGTTCCGTGCACTAAAAAATAATTTTTCCAGGGCAAAGGGTTCTTCGTCTAAAACGAAATAGTTGCGTACACAAAAGATGATTAAAAAATATTTTTTTTGCTCTCAAAAATATTTAAAAGTAAATGAATACTTTATAGCCAAAACTTGCAAGCAAATGTATTTTGTTCTTGTAAACTTATTTTGTAAATTTTGTTTAAAAGCATAATGACAGAAGGACGATTTGAATAATTTCTGATAGTAAAATTTTTACTAGTAGAAACTATCAGAAACATTTTTGTTTCTAAACATATTACGCTCTTTTTTGGCTCTCTATCGAAAATTATTGATGTTTTTCTGTAAATAAACACACCTAATATGACTTTAACAGAATAACTGCAAGAAAGTTGCTCGTGTTCTTTAGGGCGGAGAAAAGGTTTACATGTTATTGTTTTGTCCATTCATAGCTATTAAGCTAAGCGTGCGATATGTATATCTCCATGAGCGCAAAGAAAAAATTTCGAAAATAGACAGCAACAAAGGAAATTGCATTTCTTTTTGTTATAGACTTTCTAATAAGAACATGTTTCAAACTTGTTTGGTATTCTACTCCTGTATATCATCATCCTCTTACTCTTTTTATTTTTTCCTCGTTTGCAAAAGACGTTCTTCCTTTTCTCTGGATACCTTTTCCGCGCAGATCATGTGGCTGCTCTGTCTGCGGAGTTTCCTTTTGTGCTAAAGTTTTCTCTGCAGTTGTTTTACGACAGTTCTCGTTGTAGACTTTGTGCTTTTCCAAAAGGGATTTGTAGCACTTTTAATGGAGCTTGGAACAAGAATATCTCTCTTAAAGCAGTTTAAATTAAAGAAGTAAAATAAACATTGTCAAGAGAAACAAACATTTTTTTGTCTCGGATATTATTCTTTATTTACAATTTGTTTGTTAAAAAACGACAGAACATTAAGTCTAAATGAGTTAATTTATTAATTCTCATCCTTAAATGCTATTGTACTTATTATTAACAATAAAATTCTCTTTGATGATATTTGTTTAATAAAGTTTAATAAAGTTTAAGAATGATAAATGAGCGTGTGAAGCTTTTTTATTTACTATCACATTGGCAGCACTAGATGTTGTAATTGTCACCTACGACAATAAAATTTAGATTACGTTTGAGATAGAAGGCATATTCATATGAATATGTGTGTAAAAATTTTTACAGGTTGTATTTAGTCCTTAGCCAGCTTTTGTCTTTTTGTTAACAGCGTAACCAACCACCAATCAAAATGTTAAGTCTTAACAATAAATTCTGTCACTTGTGGTCAAAGAATTTTAGTATTAGTTAAAATAAAAATTATTTTTGGGAAAATAATCACTACCCTTCAAGTTATCTCTCTTCAAATCCAAAGATTATGGTGAACAACACTGAAGGTGTTTTATCTTTGTATTCGCAGAAATAAAAAATTTTTAACTCTGTACTAAAACTGCTTTTAAAAAATACTTAAACGACTTTGTTGATATATCTTTGAATGATTTTGAATTCTTAATATATTAAGTTTATTTTTTTTTATTTTTGTGAAACAACGACTATTCTAATTCCCATAAAGCTTAATTTATTTTAGGTGGCAATTAAAGAAAAAAAAACCTTTCCGTATTTTTAAAAATGTTCAATAGTATAATACAATCCAAGTATCTCTTGTCGTTACTCTAAAGCTTTTTTAACCTGTATCTTACGGACATTATTAAGTATAATGTCTAAAGACAAACTCTAACAAGTATTTTATTGTTACTTCTCCTTACAATTTTAATTTGGTTATAGTTATTTTGGCAAAAGACGCCCCAATAAACCAAAAAGAAACTTTTGTTTTGTGGACAGGAGCATATCGACTGATGTGGAATACATTCCACCTTTTTGTGTTTGTCAACGGTTAAAAAATTAACTTCGTTTTTAAAGATAAATTACTGTTAAATTATTTATAAATGGTATTTGTTTTCCCTGAAAAATATGAGTAACATTTTGACATGTTGGTGTTAGTACACCGTGACTAAAAATTGACGGTGTAGTCGACAATAAATATCTCAGAAAGGTCAGATTTTGGAGTTTTGTTGTGGAAGTGGTACACTTGCGAACTTACTACTGATCTACCGGAGCACCCTTAAAACATGAATATAAATTTCAATTTACTGCTCAACCCTGCCTATACTACAAGCAATTGTAAAATTTTACAAGTTTTCATATAGATTTTTTTTAAATAGTAGTTTAAAATAACATGTTTACTGCCATTTAGTTTGTTAATGGCCCATCCTACTGTGAACGGTAGTACATAATAGAAAAAGGCAATATAATATCAATTAACTTGAGAAAACACTTTGTAACTTTATGGGGGGCCAAGAAAACGTTAACTTTAACAATTATGAATATTTAAACATTTTTTGGTTTGCAGACTTTTTGACACCTTAAGTCATTATATTTTTGTTTAAAAAAAACTCCATAAATCAATCATGCTGAGACAATTTTCATAATTAATTTCTCTGAAGCTGCAAAACTGTGAAAAGACTGCACGATATCGAATTTTGTTTTCTAACACAAAAGTGTTAACGAATATCTGTAATTTTTGGTGAAAAATCACACAACTTTTGCTCCTTTAATTTTTTTTAGCACAAGGAAAAATCAAAAGAAAACTTTCTAAAACCTCTGCATAAAAAAGTATTTTTAGTAAAGGAAAACAATATTAAGAAAAACTGTTAACAATTTATTAACAATAATTAAATCGTTGTCAACAACAATTTTATGTAAAGTTGATAAGAGACAAATTAACCTTTTTTCCTAAAATTGTCAAAAAAATCTTTCTTAATTTTAGGAAAATTCAAGGAAAAAAAAACTAAGAAACAATTTCAACCTAAAAGAAACCAACAGCATTTTAATGAGCTCCATGCAGAGATTTTGAAAGAATTTTATTTTTTTTAGTTCCATTATTCCATTTATTAAAAAAGAAAAGAGAAAAAATAAATTGTTTTATTCCCTGTGCAACAGATTTATACTAGAAATTAATAAAGTAAAAAAAATATGTTACGTAAGAACATAAAACATTTTGTTTAGGAAACATTTTGTAATTGCTGGAAAGTTATTATAATAACACACATACAAATACTCATACATAAGACCAACAAGAAACACACACAGCTATATTAATACAAACATTAAAGAAAAGAAGTAGATACAACATTTGAAAGAAATTATAAAAGTTATTAGATTTAGGTACAGACATGTGTACAAATGAATATATAAATCAAATAAATTTCATTAATTAAAATTCAAAGATCAAACTAAGTTTATTTTAATAAACAAAGGAAAACAATTTCTAATTTTTTTTATTCAAAAGAAGAAAAGTAGGACAAAATAAATAAATCCAAAGTTGAAAACACTTCTACGTATATCAGGGTATATTTAATAAAATAAAATAAACAATTTAATAAACAATTTAATCAAAGGATTTAATATAAAAACATTGTTAAAAAAACTAAAATTTAATATTTTTTAAAATCTGTTGTTTAGAACATTAAATAAATTAGCAAACAAATAAATATAACCACCTCTACACGGCCAAAACTTTTTTTTTTTTAAATTTTATGATTAAATAAATTTTTATTTCTTACAACAACCGTCCTATACAGAAACGTTTCTATGCGACAAATAATTTTCTTTATTGTTAAAAAATATAAAAATAACAAAAATCTTAAAAAATAACATTTAATCAAACTAACTTAACTGCTTAACACTTTACTAATAGAAAACAACTATAACTAAATATGCTAGCTCACAAAAACTTTCGTATAAAAATATTCATTATTATTTGTTTGTTTGTATGTATTTATGTACATCAGCCATAGGTAACCTATACTATTGCATTTGCAGTGGTGTTTGTGGTGTTCAGGCTCTCTTAATGGACGTTCTTTTAATTTTTCATTTCTTATTGTTGTTGGTATTATTTTAACCACAAGTGGTAACTCAACTCGCCTTTTCGAGGTCTCAGACTATGTTAATGATGATTAATGTTTTATAATTCTCTACAATGCATGTGCACATTTACATAGTTTAAGAGAAAGACTTAAAGGAGCGGTGTCCAGATTTTCCCTATAGCCGATGTATATAAATTGCTACATATGCATATATATTTTGGTAGTTTGTATATTGATAAGTGCTCAAACTTTTTCTTGTTACATAAATTATAATTTTTTTGCAATCTTTATATCCATTTATTTTCTACTTCTTGTTAATCGTTTATGGTCGGTGTTTTGTGTCACTTCACGCAACGAGTCTTAAAACAGCACCATAACAAAATAAATTTTAAGTGATTTAATTTTATTTAAAATTAATTTAATGAAAAAAAAAACAGAACTCTCTCAGTCGAGTTTTTCATAAAAAAGACCTTAATCTCAAAACAAGATACAAAAATTAGCTTCCAATCCCCGACTCGCCAACTTAAGTTTTATTTTAGTTCTTTTTTGCTCCTTTATTTCATTTAAGGTTATGTATATTTTTTTAATTATTTTTTGATTTTTGTAAGAAATCAGCGTTGAATGCACTTAAATAATTATACGATTTTATTTAGTTTTTAAAAAAGTGAAGATAATAACTTTTTGGAAAATATAATTTTTATTAAAATTTTTATATATTATAAATTTAAGGTTTGTATATATGTGCAGTTTTTAGGGTTTTCTCAAGAAATAAAAACAATAATTTTTTTAGTTCAAATTGTAAATAGTTAAATATGCCCAAATTCTTTAGCAGAAAACCACTTATTGTTGTTAAACTTTTAGTTCTTATTAAAACGTAAACATACTCATAAAATTTAGCAATGAAATTTAGTAGTGAAAAAAGAAATATATTAGATAATTTCAAACAAAAAAATAAAAACCAAAATAAAATAAAAAATAAAATTAAAATAAAATAAATAAAATAAATTAAAATAAAACAAAATAAAATAATATAAAAATAATTTAAAATAATAAAAATTAAAATAAATTTAATATAAATAAACAAATAAAAAAATTATTTTAAGTTATTAAGGTAATAAGAAATTTATATAAAATCAATCTTAATAAAACGAAATGAATAATTTTTAAAGTATGAAATTTAAATCTTTGTAAATACATTTAAATCCCAATAATTCGTACTTCGATAAATCGTAATTCCCGATAATTTGTTATAAACTGTGAGTCCCTTGAAAAAATTTTGTTAATTCGTAAAATTTCTATACATTTTGGACCCCTCGCTAATTCGTGATTTTTTTTAAATAAAATCTTCTTTACCTCTTATAAATTGTAATTGTTTGCTAACTACCACTTATAATTCGTAACAAAAACAACAGAAACATGAAGAGAATAATTTTTTGCTTACCACTATTTTTTATGTCGGTTTTTGCTTTTGCTTGTGCGTATGTTTATTTTCTTAAGATTATTTTGGTGCATGAATAATAAAGAAAAATGTCAAAGCGCACGCATAAAACTTTAATTTATTTTGTATTTTATTCTTAACAAAAATTTTTTTAGGTTTCTTTTTATCGTTTTTGTAAATAAATTGAAAAACCCCGTTAATTCGTATTAATTTTATCTTATCCCCGTTAAATCGAAACTGCGCTAAACCGAAAACCCCTATAATTCGTAAGAAATGGCTGGTCCCTTGCGATTACGAATTATCGGGATTTGACTGTAACAAGCAATTGAGGCATGAAATATCGTCTGGCCCACTGTATTCAAAAGAGTGAAATCAATACTAAACTTACAGCATTTGCAATTTTTTATCACAAAAATATAACATAACAACATTCTTTTTGGTTTACAACTGTCCAGGATAAATTTAATTTCAGTTAGTTTAAGCTTTTTTAATAAATTTCTTCCATTACCTATTTACTAATTTTTAAATCAATAGTTAAAAAAATTTATTTAAGATAGTTGCTGTTCCGCTGTAAATATGAAGCATATTACACACTATTTAAAAAAAAACGATATCATATTCTTTTGACTTAAAATAAAAATTAATAAAATTTTTTGCAAATTGGCCCTTAGCTGGGGCCATTATCTGTTCAAATATGACTTTACCTACCGCATAGTTGTTTGTAAAATTTATTGCCTTACAACTCTGTTGCTAAGAATCTGTGTTTTTGGTAACTGAGTCTTGCCTCCTTTACTGTTAAAATTATTCTGTCCCTTTTTAGACCCTTACGACAACGAAATGGCTCATATTATACCGCTAATGTCGAGAAGTGTTTTACGCAATAAAAATTCATATTAATAAGATGGCCATCTAAAATTTCTGGCGTTTTTTTTTCATTGAAAATCGATCGATTATCGTACAAAAACGATTAAAACGATTAGGATCATGTCAAATGTTATAGATATAAATTCTAGGAGTTCATAAAAAGTGAAATATTGGAAACAATTGCATGTTGTTTTCGTCAATTGTTTCTTTCTCGCTCAGCAACTTTTTTTCATTTTCGAAGCTAACTTTTTGGTTAAAATTTGATCACGAAATTTTTTTTTGTTTTTGAATTTGCTTAATTACTCCCAGTGTTATTCAATACTAATTTTTAGAAGTACAAGCATGTTATTACTTCCTCTACCAAGTAAATGAAACCTCTGACGTATACGTACTTTACAATACATTTTGCGATTTAATATTGCGTATACGAGCATGGGTGCAAATGTAACATTTATTTTTGTACATTAACGGCCTAATCCTTAAATATTTTTGCGTTTTTTAAGGTCTTGTTTAAGAACCTTCTAAAGAATAACTTTGAAATAAGCCTAAATACACTTTTAATAATTTAAGTTAAGCTATATTTACACTACCTGAGTTATCAGTTGAGTTTCACAACTAAGACTCATTTGTATAATGTAATAACATGTCTGTATTTATTTGTTATTTTTTTGGTCTTATATCAGTTAAAAATAGAACGTGTCCTATTTTTAAACTATTAAGCGTCTGAGTTTTAAATGTAAGCTTTTTAAAGTTGCCGGCTTAAATGCTTGTTGTTGTATTACCATACACTTTGTACTTCTACAATTAGCGGACCAAAACTAATTTCTTAGACGTAATGTAATACTAAAAATTAAAAAATCAAATTTTTTTTTGACACTCCTAAAAATTTAAAATTATTTTTTTGACACCCAACACAAATTAGACCTTAAGTAGTGTAACTATAGCTTTATATAGTTTTTACGACATTCAAAAAAAATTTCTTAAAAAATCGTAATCAAAGCAAACTTTTTGACTTTATTATCTAGTTAACCATTACCTAACTATTAAAAAAAAAAAAAAAACAAATAAAAAAAGTTTAGACTGAATTTTTCATAGCTTAATACTTTTTCTTAATTTACTACAAAATAGCAACGGTTTTGTAATTTTGGAAATTAAATTATTGCAAAAATATTTTAAGCATTTTCGGCCAAGCCCTCCTTGTTTTGTTAAAAATAAAAAAGAAAATAATATAAAATTTGACGTATTTCAACTCAACCAGTCTGGGTTTGACTTGTCAACCAAAGCAAAAATTTATTTAACGTGTATTTTTTATATGCAACACGTTTAAAATGCTTTAAGGTTTAAATTGATCTCATGCTCTATTTCGTGTAGTAATAATCTTTGTAAGGAAGCCTCATATTATACACATGTTATAAAATTGAAATAAAAACATTTTAGTCATTAGTTAAATTCTTCCAAACTAAAAAGCGCTTATTAATTACTAACAACATTTATTAAAAATAAAAATACCTTATTATACTTATTCTAATTAAATTGAAGCAAAAATATTATTGTTAAGTTTAAACTTAAATTTTGTTCTTACATTAACCTTCTCTTTTCAAATTGAAGAAAGTACCTTGTTTTAAATTTAAATGAAAAAGAAGTTAGGAAAAAAATAAAAGAAATTTGTTTAAATTAGTTAAGTTAATTATTTATATAAAAAAAATACTTAATAAATTATACAAAAACACGTCTACCTACACATAAATATATTTAGAGGAAAACTTTGTTAAAAAAATTTTAAAATATATATTTTAAATTTAATTCAAATTTATTTCATAACAAAAATAGTATAAATAAAGGAAAAAAACAAATTTTTATATAAAAATCAATCAGACGCAAATGTTTTAGAATAATAAATAAACAGATGTATGCTAATTTATTGTGTTCTTTTGTCTGTTTGTTTTTCTTTTCTCCAATTAACATTTTTTACTTAGTTAATTTACATAAACAATATTTTTAATGTAAACGAATGTTTAATTGTACACGTTAAAGTATGCTGTTAGACCAAGTATATTTAACACTTCAAGTACTCAAAAACAAGCCCAAAATATTCTTGGTCCTTGACACTGTCACTGAATAAAAAATAAAGCAAATTATCAAATGAATAAAATAAAGAAAAATATTTATTTTAAAAATTAACTCTAGAATTTTTATTCAATTTAATTGTTATGCAAATTATTGCATTGGTGGATAAAAATTTTAAAAATTTAACAAGTTAAAATAATTCTAGTGAAAAGGCGATTACTTAACATTACAAACAACTTAAGCTGGGATATTTAAGTAAGTATCAAATTTTTTATCCTATACATCATTACAAAGAAAATACATTTTTTATTTAAATTAATAGCTTTTTTTCAGACAGTATTTTATTAGATATTAATTATATTGTTATCTAATTTTTACGTCAAAAAAAATGTAAAATCAAAAATCAGAAAAGCAATTTTATTAAAAGTGTTGAAAAATTTTTTAAGAAAAATTACTAATATTTTCAAAAAAATTTATGCTACTGGACAAATATTAATTTTTATTTTTTTATTTATTTTGTTTGACAAAAATATCTGGTAGTAATTAAATAAAGATCTATTTAAATATTGGGCCATGTTAATAAGACAAAATCGAATGTAAGTACTTGAAATTTTTAAGTTTAAACTAGCTTAAAGGTGAATAAGAATTTTAGCTAAAGCTAGTTAGTAACTTATAGAAACTAGTAGAAAACTGTATTTCCAGCTTTGACTCAAAAAAAGAGTTATGTAAAACAAGTGAAGCCTAAAAATATTAGTTAATGCTTTAGTTTTTGTAAGCATATGATCAAAGTGTTTGAGCTTGTGTTTTGCTGCTATATTTTAATAGGAGTAATTTTTCATATAAAAAGTAGTATGCCTGCGCTTATGAACGTTGGTCAAAGGAAAAAATACCGCAATAGGACACACTCTCATCCAGCCGATTATTTTAATTTATATAGATTTCGGAAAGAAAACATAAAATGGTTAGCAAAATATTTTTAGGAGAAAAGTGATGAAAACAGGGAAGCATCGCTGTCGCAAATTAAAAGGATGAAAATTTTTCTCCGCTTCCTTAGTGAAGACATAAAATCATGTTGTCACTGCGTTTTTCTTTTTTGATTTAGCCTATACATGCAGTGCAATAAATTTTTGTTATTTGCTATACATTTTTGTCATTCGTTGTCAATAATGGATCATAAAAATAAATGGAGACTATTTCTTCATCTACTAGTACCAAAACATATGTTCACACAATTGTTGGGTCACAAAATATTTTACATTTAACATTTTTCGTATATTTATTACAAAAAAGTTTAAATGTGTTTACATGCAAAACATTTATTTCACATAAATCTAATAAATAATTTTTTTCTCTGTAAAAAAAAACTGTAAGATCTCCACACGTATAATTTATTTTATTTATTTCCTTTTTTTTTGTGAATCACATACAACAAGATATTGTCGGTGCGCCAACCAAAACACTTATGTGCAATTTTTCGAATTTTTTTTACTGGCCCATTAGGAAGCATATCTGGTTGTGCATTTATTCCCCAAAGCCTTTCCCGTTATCTCAAATGGCTTCAAAGTTAGATAATACCTCCTTGTGTAATCTATAATAAAAAATCTCCGGCAAAACAGTTATGTTTTGTAAGCAAAGGCCAGCACAAAGAGAACGGAGTAATTAATGAGACTAAAAAGGTCAGTGATGGCAGCTTTTACTTCTTTTAGTGTGGCTGCCGATGCTTGGTTGTAAGTACACATTACTGTTTTTTTACCATTTACATAAAAAATACTACAAATGTGAAGGGGAAGGTGATGCCCATTCTACTTTAGAAAAACTATTTAAACCACCAGTATACTCCCCTGCTGATTACTTTAGTCGAATGAGAATTGCTAGACCATCTCAACCATACGTAATAAATTATTTAGAATATACATTTTTCAAGAACTACGAAAACCATCCAGGAAACTTTACTTAAATGAGGCAGGGAAAAAAGTCTGGTGAACCAACAGCTTGCGATATTCGCGCTCTTCTTTATAAAAACAACGAAGGTATGTATAGGTATAATTAACGTCACACAGACTTACAATCTTTAAAAAAATATATGCATAAATACTACAGCTTCAGGATAAAAAAAGATTTTGTATTTTTTTCAACACGTAATATTTTTAAATGGGCTAAGAAAAGTTAAAAAAATTTACTTTAAAAATATGTTGCGAATTTGCAAAATAATATGTTTTTTTTTGCTCTCCTTAACATTTCATAAAAAACACAGCTGGTTTGGCCGGCGCAATGTGGACTATTCTACGAGAAGGCGGCCAAAACTCATTTTTTTATGATCACCGATTGGAAGATGTTAAAGTTCATTCGAAGGTAGACACTAGTGTAACTCGTGAGCCAAAAAATTAAAACTTTATATCACATCTATTACAGAGAACAGGGTGACTCATGGACAATTTCTTAGTAAGATTTTGATTTTTAAACTTCTATAACTTTTTGGTTTTAAAAGATTTTCAAAAGAAATAAATTTTGTATAATTTTATAATTTGTTAGCTATAAAAACAAGCAAAATTAATTGATATTTAGAAATAATTTTTTTTCTTTTTTTAAGGTCCAAATTTTCCTAAATTCCCATTTTCAATAGAGCATAACTTCTAGAGAGAACATCAGAGAACAAAAAAAGATTAGCATTATTTAGTAGATAATACTCTCCTCTGTACCCCTATACCCTATTTTAGCTTTTGTTTTATCAAATTGATTTTATGAGAGACGATGGATGTATATATTTATATATACATACATATGTATAAATTTAACAAACAGATCTCAGCTAATTATGGTAAACACCATTGATATGTAACAAGCGTTTTTACGGGTAGAAGTACAAAATCAGAAACTTCTTTGACTTGTTTGTAAGCAAAATACTTTTATGAGCATGAAATCTATAAGTTAATAAAACAATAAAAAACATAAACGACCTGCAAAAATTTGTGTTTTTCTATGATGTTGTCATTAACCATTAGAAATTGATATGGAAATTCCTGGAAAAACAATGTGTGAATGTCTATTGTTTTTATTGTGATTTTCCCACCCTTCATATGTGCGCATGCGATAGTGACGCTACCTGTCTACAGCGTTACCATTTTGCGACTAAAGTGGCATTTTGACCCTTTTTTGCTCACAAATCTGCTTTTTTTGCCACTTTTTTTTAAAAATGCCCTTTTTGTGTCCCTTTTTAAAAATTCTCAACGATAACGCTACCTGTCTAGCTGTACTTTTTTATTTTTTTGTTGAGTAAGAGTATTTAAAGTAATGTATTTTTAATTGCTATTCATTACAATTTAAAAAATGGCTAAGTACACTTATAGAAATCTCGCTTTAATTTTTTTTTTTCGATAAAATGAAGTGCGCGACGTGGAATTGCATATACTAAGCAATCAATTTTTTAAAATATGCAATACAGATGAACCCAGCAAAAACTTACATTGCTTTGTAATGAGCTAAAATCCAAAAAACTCTTACTAATTAGCATTTTAATCCATTATTTTAGCATGGCGATGACATTGGAGGCAAGTACTTACCATTCTAGCTTACAAAGAGGGAGTTAAAAAAGTACTTACCATGCTCGCTTACAAAGAAGGACTTACAAAAGCTATTATTTTATTGGCATTAAAATAACCTTTTGCTGGGGACTCTAGTTGCTCATTGTTGCATATAAAGCTTTTTTCTTTAATGTTTTGGTTAAAACTGGCTTAAAACCTTGAGCTAGAATAAGTAAAGAAATTGTCAAACTGAAACTATCTGCCTAAAGAAATAACTCACTATCTAACAACTGCTAAGTAACACAGATGGGATGTAATAGTAGTTGAAAAGTAAGAAATTTGTAAAGACTAATCACTTCCAAGTTTTTGCTGGGTAAATACAAAAATTTTATTCATATTTTTTTGAGCCTCTCAATCGCAATTATAATTATATTTTTATTAGAATTTTTGAATTAGAAGATAAAAAAAGTACTTGAAGTTATTAATATAAAATTTTTAAACTTTAATATAAAAAATTCAAAAATGTATTAGAACAGGGGCACATTATGGCATTCGATTTGAATCGAAATTCTACTCGATCAATCGAGTTGTCAGTGCTTTTATAGCCTCTTTCACGATTTCGAATGAAAATCTATACGAAGAAAGCTAGTCACTTACTTTAGATTAAATGTGGGTTTTACTATTTCGAAAACTTTCATTCGCCTTTACTTATAGGTTTGTTATCAACAAAAAATTATAAACAATAAAATGCTTACATACATACTCTGGGGCATGTGCATAAACAATTTTTAAATTTGCAATAGGTTTGTTAAACGAATTTTTATCAAAATCAATATGTACTTCAAATCTATTTTAAATTTAAAAACTCGTTTTCCCCCTTTATGGTGTTGATAAAATATTATTTGTTTTTTTTTTTTTGCTATAAGTTTTGTATCAGTGTTTGTTTACGAAAAAATTTTTTTGCCTCCTAACGGTATGCACTTACTTTCATAATAATCAAATTTAAAGATATAAAGCACTAATCCTTTTCAATAATGTGTATCTTTTTTAATGTGAAAATTAACATAATATAATATTAACAAGTCTTAGGTTTTTTTTGGATATTTATACCATGGCTAAGATACGAAAATGACACCGTCAGTACTTAATTGTTTAAGGAACTTATTACTTATTAGAAGAGATTATTATTAAGGGGGGGACTCCTTTCTAAAGTGTCAGAAGATTCAAAAAATATGAATCTCGCATTTCCTACTAAAGGTTAATCATTCCATAACAAAATAAGTTTCATTTTGCACATTTTTAAAAAAATGTTTTTAAGACAACCAATATATTTGAAATTGTTATGTTTTTATAATCAAAGAAGTATATTTTTTTTTAATTTTTTATGTGGGGGATTTCATGTCAAGTGACCCAACTTTTAAAACCGATGTCTTTCGATTGGAAAGAAATTTGATCCAAAGTAAGTTCTTGCAGAGAGTAGCATAGACACAATTTTTTAACACGATCGGTCAAGAACTCTCTGAGCTAGAGGGGTTCAAAATTTGACGTTTTCGGCAAATAGGTGTTTTTTCTCATACATGTAGTTTATTACCTTTTGCTTTTAACAAAATTCGTCCCGAATATTTTCGATAGCTTTTTCTTCAATCTTCCAGAAAAAAATTATTTTAAAATTAAAAAAATTTTTTTTTTTATTTTTTTTAAAAAAATAATTAGAAAAAATTTTTTTTTCCAAATGTGCCCATTTTTTTTTTATTTTTTTTTGCTCAAAAGAAAGCTTAGGTCTTTTGCTTGAAGAACTTGGAGGTCGCTTAGTGGGATGCGAGTGGGATATCTATAAAAATAAATGTTTTGTAACTCAAGGCAGAGGTTTTCCAATTTTCACGTATATTCTACTTTAATTTTTTTTCCTATTTATGTAAAATTATCTCTTAAGCAAAAAAAAAATTATTTTATGCTAAAAAACAAAATAATTTAACCTTTCCGATGGTATGCATTGAAAATATTAACAAAATGTGTTCAGACATTGCCATATAAAAGTGATTTTATTCCAGAGGCCTACAATTTTGTTGGTAATGCAGTGTCGAGTGTATGAGACTTTATTTGGTACTTGCATACCGTCGGAAAGGTTAAATTATTTTGTTTCTTAGCATAAAATAATTTTTTTTTTTAGCTTAAGAGAAAATTTTACATAAATAGCAAAAAAATCAAACAGAATATACGCGAAAATTGGAAAACCTCTGCCTTGAGTTACAAAACATTTATTTTTATAGATATCCCACTCGCATCCCACTAAGCGACCTCCAAGTTCTTCAAGCAAAAGACCTAAGCTTTCTTTTGAGCAAAAAAAAATAAAAAAAAAATGGGCACATTTGGAAAAAAAAAATTTTTTTCTAATTATTTTTTTAAAAAAAATAAAAAAAAAAATTTTTTTAATTTTAAAAATATTTTTTTCTGGAAGATTAAAGAAAAAGCTATCGAAAGTATTTGGGACAAATTTTTAAAAAGCAAAAGGTAACAAACTACATGTATGAGAAAAAACACCTATTTGCCGAAAACGTCAAATTTTGAACCCCTCTAGCTCAGAGAGTTCTGGACCGATCGTGTTAAAAAATTGTGTCTATGCTACTCTCTGCAAGAACTTACTTTGGTCCAAATTTCTTTTCAATCGAAAAAAAAGTTGGGTCACTTGACATGAAATCCCCCATGTACTTATAACCAGAATTTTGGATCGCTGTTTTTTCAAACATATCTGTTTTCAAAATATACACATAGTTATGCAATAATGACGACATATTTAAAGAATTTGTCATTCATTTAGCCTATAATTTTTTATGGTCTTACTGCATTTATAAAATATAAATATCTACATGAGGTATTTATCTATGAACTATATACCAAACGTAGTTTTATAAACGTAAAAGTCTGTAAAAATCCATTTTAAGAAGTGCATTGATTTTTGGTTGATTTGGTTGAAGGGGAAAATAATATATTTAATAAGAACATTAAAATAAAAGTGCAATTTAAACATTATTAAAGTCATTTTGCAGATTATCTTAAGATCATATATGCACAACATTAGTTTACTATCGTGTGTTTCTAACGGTACTTCATGAACATGTATTAAGCGCGCCAGCAACATTCACACCAGATAATCAGGAAACGCAAATACAAGAAAAGAGGTGTAATCAGTTAATTTTTTGTTTTTTTTGTTAAGTTTAATGGTAATTTGCTTTATATGTTTATTTACTCCTACAAGTGGCAATATATTAGTTACTAATTCGGCATAATTGACATCACTGAAAACATTTTATAATTAAAACTTACAAAATTATAGTAGATTTTTTTTTTAAATCAATGTTCGTTTAATTGTTGCTTTAAACAATATGATATTTAAATCAATAACCCTTGAGCACATACTTTGCTATAATTTTGTGGCATTTTAATACAAAGTAGACCTTGTCTTTCGAATAAGCGTTCGCAATTCCTTCGTTCTTCCTGGACTTCAAAGAAGCTTCGGCCGACCTCTTTACCATGCAATGTGGCAGACATTGCGTAATGGATTCCCTAAAGATAAAATTATTTTATTCCAATGTTTTTATTACAACTCAATCTGTAGAGTGTTAAAAAAAAATTAGTAGAAGAATCCAGGTTGGGACAGGGGAAAGACAGCCATTCAATCTTGTGCTTGACGAAATCATGCAGAGAGGCATGCGTAATGGCAGGGACCTGGAAGCTACAAGGAAGTCTAGGAAATCTAGATTATGCTAGCGAAGGTGCGGACAATTCCCCCCCTCCCCCTTCCCCCTTCCTAATGTTTAAAACTTCATATTTTATTTCATAAATAAAAATATTGGTAGCCATTAAACAAATGTTTCATATATTTTATTAAACAAATGTATTGCACATTCAAAGATGTTGTTGCTTTTAGAAAAATGATTTTAAAGACGCAAGAAAAGTTTTGTCTTGAGGTGGCAAATCAGACACAAATATCTGAACTTAAACAAGAAATTGAAAATTAAAAATGTTTGTTGTCTGTTAAACAAACTATAATTTTCCTCGGGAGGCATAATATACCTCAGCAGGAACGTCGAGATAATCGTCCTTTGTTATCTTCTGAAAATGCAAGCTTGGAAGGTATTTGTAGTTTACTTCTGCGATTTGGAAAAGTGCTGACGAATGACGAATAATATGGATATTGTTGACGAAACCACTGATTTATATGGAAAAAGCCAAATTTCTTCAGCTTTAAGGTATTTTAATGGACACGAAAAGTTAGTAAAAGAAGAATTTATCGGTTTTATCGACGCTCTTAAGCAGGCTTTAAATAATATTCGAGATCACGTAGAAGTGTCAGCTAATGCAAACATACTACATCAGTAGTTTTAAGAGCTTTAAAAAACGTTGATTTTGATTTGGAAAATTGTACAGAGATTCGAACTGTTCGGTGTCCTTTGATGTTGACAAAAATTGGAGCAGTAAAAGAATACAGGAAACAGCAAAATAAAGCAAAACATACGCATTGCTATTTCCATAGACTTAACAGCTCGATTTCAAAAGGCAACAAATTACCAAAAATACATAAAAAAATTGTATCATTTGTTAAAGAAATCAGCAAATATTTGAAAAAACGTCATCCTAAGCAGTTTTACTGAAATATCTCTATACAAAGTGGTCTCCAGTATGCGATCGTCATGCTTGCGTAAAAATAAAGCATATAATAGAGACATTGGAAAATATACCCGAGTGGAAAGATAGGGATATGTCTTCAAAAGCCTTATTATTAAAAAACATCTCTGAGAACTTTCGAATTTATTTGCGAACTACATGTTCTAAATGATATATTTACTTACTGTCACAAAGCGCCTTAGTGTAATTCCAAAAAACTAGGATATAGATTTACAAAAGGATCATCTCTTATAAAACTCCTGATAATGTAACTTGAGATTAAAAGGAATGACGCCAACACACAATTTAATTTTTTTTTTTAAAGAGAGAAAAAATATTTGCGTTGGTGTGGAAATTTTATTTCAAAAGACTAGATTTGAAAAAAAAAATCATTTTGAAGAAGTATACTACCGCATCAAGGGCTACATACTCTTAATTGAATCTGTTTTACAAGACTTAAAAGCATGTTTCTCAAAGGACGTCCTTTATTTGTTTAACATCCTTTAAGTTCTGCCTCAGAATATTACTAATTTATAACTAATTTACTGATTTAAAAATTTTGATTTGATAACTTGCAGTGGAAATATTTAAAAAGATAAGATAAATTTAAATGTGTTATTAGTACTTTAAAAAGAAACCACAAAAAAAATGCCTTTTTTACTTTGGCTCCCCCTTAGTATTCAGCAATTTTTATGAAACAAAAATTTTTTTAAGTAAATATTTTTGCGTCATATTACTTATACCCAAACAAAACAGTTAGGTTGTATGAAGACAATGAGATTTAACTACTCAACCCTAATAACTTAAGTTTTTTTATATTAACAACTATCTTGTATAATAGATGACATAAATGTTCCATTCCTGGAAACATTTGGGTATCACCATTGTCATTAATATTCTTTACTCTCACAAAAGCAACTTTTCATATCACTATTGTATTGTGTTGTTACTGCGGCTGTTGTGACCTTAAGTGGCCGGAGAAACACATCTTGTCCTTTGTCATTGTCAATTTATGACAAAAAATAAATTCTTGTTTGTAAAATATAAGCAATAAACCAAGTAAGGTTGTATGTGCTTAATGTAAAAACGAAGCACTACATACACTCAAAAAATTATTTATGTAAAATAAACTGGAAATCTATTTAAAATAACTGGATATTCATTTTAAACCCCTCCAACAAGATATTCGTTAAAATTAACAAAATATTTCATTTATATTCAGACATCAAAATATTAACTTCGTCTTAAATTGATTAGATATTCTATTATTTACAGCAAAACACAAAATATCAGAAAAAAACAGAGTAAAATATTACTAAAAAATAATTGACAAAATTAATTTTAACTGCAAATCAGTATTTTTGTTTAGTTGAAGCTTTGAATAAACCTTCAAACCAGTTTAAAAAATATTGCATTAAAACTTAACTGTTTTTTCAAATCAACTAAACTTTACAGAATACTTCTTAAAAAACTTACAGTCAGTTACTGTAATTATTTTTTAGGTTTATTATGCCAGACTCCAGTGATTAGAACTTAAGAAATAACTAGCTTTAAACCGATATACTTAGAAAGTCGTTTTTATTTTTTATAATTTTCTACGATTTAATTTATAACAAATTGAACAGATGATTGCTCTTGTTTAGATTACATATTGACCAAATCTTACTTTTCTTGTTGTATTGATTAAGAGAACATGTATGCTAAGTTTTAGTCAAAGGCGGTTCCAAAATAGTAGGTTAAGTTGGACTGAACTGGCCGGCCCGGAAGACTTTGCAGGGTCTTAAGTGCTATCAGTAAAAGAGAAACGACAACAAGTCTTTCTATTTTGACGTAATGAAACTATTTTAAAATATTAAGTTTTTAAAGCGCTTGTGTGAATTAAACCTAGTTTTTATGCAAAAAATTTATTCTGACCATTTATGTTCTTACAAATTTTAATGTTTTTAGGCGTATTAATGCATTATCTCTCAGGAAATTTGAAGCTGCTTGCTTTTCTGGAAAAACCAAAGAATTCTTTTATTTTCTCTTAGTAGTTTTTATTCATTAATTTTGCCCATTTCTCTTTTTAAATAATATGAAGCTGTTCTTGTTTCGAGGCCTCTTTAGGATCTTCATAAGCAATGAGAAAAGCAAATGTCGACGTATGAATCTATTATCGGTTGTTATAAACAGAATTGGCCCTAGAATGCTACCTTGAGGTACGCAAGCCCAAATTGGTTGAGGACAACTGAAGTGGTCACCTCTTTTTATCATAAGCTGTCGGCTCACAGGCAAGTTCAGCATTAGTTTGGTTAAAAGGCATTTATGCCATATCCCATCGAATTTAAGCGAAACATCTATAAAAAGGATTGATATCTAGACTTCCTATGTGTGCCCGTACGAACGGTCAGGATTTCATCAGTACATGTACTGATTTTTCTTTTGGTGTATTGATAAAAAATTTGAGTACTGAGTTTAATCAAAATATTTTTTTAAATTACAGCAACATAAAGGCATCAAAACTAATTTTTATCAATCAAATCTAGTCTCCAAAAATTATATATATTTTTTAAAATTTATTTTCTGGACTAAATATCGACTTGCGAAGCATTCTTTGTATACAGGAATACGTAGACAGAGAGATATGTTTTAGTCGGCTTAGGAAATGATTTCAAATCTATCGTTATAATTGAATATGGTTCTTCAAATGGTTCCCCTATTCCTGAGGGATGCTGTTTATATAATTCCAACAAATTCCTAAGTTGGTTTTGCGAGCAGTTGGTACTGATATGTTTTTTATATTTGAGCCAATTCACACTTTAAAATAAAAAAAAACCCTAGTATCGGTTTGTTGAGGACTACAGATGGTGACTATTGTGGGCGAGTGGTCTTAAGATAGATTACATGAGGCTTTAACCTTAAAAAGTTCCGTGATTTAACCCTTTGTTACGCCAAAGTCAATGACGTCTGGAATTTTATTTTGATCTGTTTTACGTTGGTTGTCGGAATGACGTTATATTTAGTCCAATTTTAGACACGGAACCATACAAATAGCGACCTCTGGGGCCAATAACGTGGGAGTTCTAATACGAATGCTTAGCATTGTAGGCGCCTTAAGCTATAAAACAGGGTCTAAAGATTTATAAAAGATGTTGTACTGATCTTTTGTTATTAAAAATCTAGGCGGACAATAAACGGACGAAATTGTTATGTTCTGGAAAATGTCTCCGATACGGATATTAGTTGCTTAAATATGAGGCTCAGAGGGGCCACCAATCTAATGATGTTTGATTCTAGCTTTTATTATTTATTTATTAAAGGCCTTATTTATTAAAGGCATAAAATAATCTTAATTAATTACAAACATTTAAAAACCTTATATTATTACGTTTTATAACATCTACATTTACAGAAAAGTGAATGAAATTATAGAACTCGTTGTAGTTTTTACACATTCTTCTAAGTGGATCCGCGTCGGCATAATTTGCTTGAAGACATTTAAGATACAGAGGTATGAAATTACGAGTAGTTCGGGGTGAAACATTAAAGTTAATATTACCCAACAGAAATTCAGAATTAACTGTACCATTTAACAAATCGTCTGCTTTCCAGTGTTGGCAACTTAATTGTAGCAAGTCGTGCAGTGTATGATAAAATGTTTGTGTCAGGTCTCCATGTTGTATTACCTAAGCAAAATAAAAGAAATTGTTTCTGCACAGATTCAATCCGGTTCTTTTGATAAGCAGTATACGGATCCCAAATAATAGAACCAAATTCCAAAATAGGCCTTACTAAAGATGTGTACAAACGTATAGTTATTTGAGGTTCCGTAAACTCTTAAGCCCAACGTTTAATAAAAGCAAGCACACTACGAGCTTTGTTTACCACCATACTAATATGGCTATTGAAATTTAATTTAGGGCCAAGAAGAACACCTAGATCAAGAAACTCCGAAACCAATTCAAGTTGATGTCCATTCAACAGAAAACGACAATCAGTATTCCAACTTCGAGAAAATCTCATGTGTTTGCATTTTTTTAGATTAAGTGTCATTAAATTAGTGTTACACCACTCAGTAAATTTGTACAAATCATGCTGTAACTGTATACTATCCTGAAAGTTTTTGTAACTAATAAAAATCTTCACATCATCTGCATACATTAAAACGTTACAAAATTTAATTGCACAGGGTAAATCGTTTATGAAGATGGAAAATAATATAGGACCCAAGTGGCTGCCTTGGGGGACACCAGATTTATTTGAAATATTCTTAGAAGACACGTTATTAAAAAGAACACACTGTTTACGACCTGTCAGGTATGACCTTATCCGGTTTAGAGTATTTTTCGTGAATCCCATAAGATAAAGTTTGTGCAAGAGCAATTCGTGATTAACTTGATCAAAGGCCTTACTGAAGTCTGTGTAGATTACATCCGTTAACTGTTTATTGTTAAAACCATTATGAACTATGGTAGTAAGTTGCAAAAGGTTAGTTGATATTGAGCAGCCTTTCCTGAAACCGTGTTGATAAGGAGACAAAAAAGATGATATTTGATGGGAAACATTGTCCGTAATACATTTTTCAAAAAGTTTTGGAATTGCACTTAGCTTAGCTATACCTCTATAATTCATTATATTTGATCTGTTACCAGATTTAAAAAGCGGAATAATATAGGATCCTTTCCAAAATTTGGGGAATAGCCAAGCTTTATTGATTTATTGAATATTATTTCAAGTGGACAAGCAAGCGCATTTGCACAATTTTTTAAAACGCAGCTGGGTATACCATCAGGTCCGCCCTTAAAAGACAATTTTACACGTTCTGTGGCTGATAACAACTGTGATGTGGTAATCGGATGGAATTGAATTGGTTGATATTCGGCAATTGGGTATGGATATGAAGTACTATTGTATCGCACATCAGAGTACGTTGTGGAAAAGAAATCGGCAAATAAGTTGCATATTATTAAATCATTGCTAGATTCACAATTTAAGTAGTTCATAAAGCTTGGATAACCAGTTGATTTACGCTTAGAATTAACGAATTTATAAAATGACTTAGGATCACTTTGAAAGTGTTAATATAATTTTTGTAAAGTAGCATGTTCTATGAGATATATTCAGCGCGGAAAACAGCATATTTAGCGTAATCAGCAAGTAAGCCAGACTTATTATATCTTTTGAAATATTTGTTTTTAATATTCTTTAGATTAGACAATTGTTTAGATTTCCATGGAGGGCCAGTTTTAACACATATTTTTATTTTTGGGACACAAATCTCAAAATATTTTAAGATTGTTGTGTAAAAGATCTGTACTGCTGTGTCGAGAACTGCTGGAGAATCATACGAATTAGATAATAAATCCAGCCAATTAGTGTTGTTCAAAAGATAGTTTAATTCTTCATAATTTGCCTTTTTAAAACAGAAGACTTTTTCATTTTGGCAGTCAGCCTTTACCGATTGAGAAAATGGGATATTAAGACTTATTTCAAGAGTAGGGTGAAAGCGGTTTTCAGGAGTAACGATCTCTTCAGAACGATTTAGGAAACAATTTGTTGGATCACTTGTAAAAACAAGATCTAATAATTTACCAAATTTATTATAGACTCCATTAACTTGAAAAAGGCATAAAGCATACAGTTTGTTTAAAAATGCATCAATCCAGCTTTTAGCGTTTTATGAATTAGTCAGTAAAATTGTTCCTTTATATATATCTATGTCAAAAGTTTTACATAAGTACCTGTCGCCTCGGCCTAACCCCACGGTGACTTAACACCGTCACGACATTGCTCGTGACTGGCACCTCAGATGGAAAGCAATTCTCCATTACGATCCCATGCTACCCAAACCGATTGCGTCAATAGCTTTGACCTCGCCATCTTCAATCAAAGATGAGCCGCGCCGACAAGACACATCTCCGCACGATCGGGAAATTGCTCCTAACAATCAAGTGGCATCGACCATGTTTTCAAATGTCGCACCATCAGCAATGGAGACATAGACGATAGTCTGAGAGTCCTAAATGAAAACATTAAAAAAGCCGCTGAACATGCGTCTTCTACCTATCGTCAGGTCAGGTACGGGGAAAACTTTTATCTGAAAAAAGAAGAGTCCGAAGAGAATGGCAAAAGAACAGATCGCCCCAACTTAAATCTAAGCTGAAAGAATGTACTAACAAATTAAAAAAGCTTGCTGGAGGTTCACAAAATAGCTTCACTTAAAGAGTACCTCGAAGGTCTAGACGCGACTCCTCAGACAAATTATTCCCTATGGCGATCAGCCAGACGTCTTAAAAGGCCCATTATCGCAAAACCACCACTGCGTAATCTGAGAGGATCCTGGGCTAGAAATAACGAAGAAAAATGTGATCTGTTCGCAAACCATTTCAAGAACGTGTTCACTCCCAATACTTGCACAGACGTGAGGGAATTACCACCAGTTGTTGCTAGACGTCCTTTAGAAATACGTTTCCGGTTTACAGATGTTGTAGAGGCTATTGCTAACCTAAATGGTAAAAAAGCTCCTGGCGTTGACAAAATAAGCAACAAAATGCTCATAGAGCTGCCTCTTACTGCTAAAAGAATCATTCTTTTTATTTTTAACGCGATAATTCGGCTTGAACATTTCCCGCCTATATGGAAAGTTGCCTTAGTAAAGATGATTCCTAAGCCTGGCAAAGATCCTTCAAAGGTAGAGTCTTATAGGCCTATTAGTTTGTTACCCACAATGTCAAAATTGTTCGAAAAATTGCTTAAGAACAAGCTGACTCCGATCCTGTATGAAAACAACTGCATCCCAGATCACCAATTTGGCTTTAGAAGTCAACATAGCACAATCGAACAAACTCACAGACTGGTGCAGGTTATAAGAAAAACTTTCGAAGAAAAAAAGTATTGCTCCGCGCTTTTTATAGATGTCTCTCAAGCTTTCAATAAAGTATGACACGAAGGCCTGTTAAACAAACTAAAGCTAAACCTTCCATCTAATATTTTCAACCTTTTAGAAAAATACATAACCGGTCGACAATTTATGATCAAAGAGGGAAACCAAATAAGTTCTTCTCAAACAATAGGGGCTGGTGTACCTCAAGGGAGTATACTAGGTCCAGTTCTGTACTTGCTTTACACAGCAGATATGCCAACCAATAGTTGGCTAGGTATAGTTCGCCAAAATTTAGAGACTCTTTCTTGTGAACCTTTAGTTCATATAAGATCGCTAACGCGATCACTCTTGGATTCGCAAAAGACGTGTATTAACTTGCTTTCTCAGCTACCCCGCTTTTGGATAACCACAGCGACCGCGTGCACCCTAGAAGGAGACCTCACCAATACGGGTACACGGGGCTTGTGATTCCCGTGGTACCAAATAGGACTCCGGTCAGCCGCGAAAATCGACTTTCGTCAAATTTCTATTCAACATAGATAAGGTATTGGTACCTTTTAAACCTTGTATTGATGTGCCAGTTAGTGGCAAAGTGACATGTCACAGCGTCAAAAAGGACAACCTGCCCCAAGCTAGACCAGTAGATAACTACATGATCACATTAAGCCCAAGACAAGTTGTTTTAACTTAGCCATGCTTTTCATATCATTTTCATATCATTTTTGTAAATTTTGTATGACAACCCCCTTAGGGCGTGGAGATAGGGGGTAAGTAAAATCTAGGAATATGTTTGGGAGGGCAAACTAATGGGAGTCGGTCGTACACTTTATTGCTCTAAGGCCAACATTGAAGAAGTTGTGAGCATTTTCATATCATTTTTGTAAATTTTGTATGGCAACCCCCTTAAGGCGTGTAGATAGAGGGTAAGTATAATCTAGGAATATGTTTGGGAGGGCAAACTAATGGGGGTCGGTCGTACACTTTATTGCTCTAAGGTCGACTCTGAAGAAGTTGTGGATATTTTACATCATTTTTGTAAATTTTGTATGGCAACCCCCTCAGCGCGTGGAGATAGGGGGAAAGTATATTCTAGGAATATCTTGGGAGGGCAAACTAATGGGAGTCGATCGTACACTTTATTGCTCTTAGGCCAACATTGAAGAAGTTGTGAGCATTTTCATATCATTTTTGTAAATTTTGTATGGCAACCCCCTTAAGGCGTGTAGATAGAGGGTAAGTTTAATCTAGGAATATGTTTCGGGGGGCAAACTAATGGGGGTCGGTCGTACACTTTATTGCTCTATTTTACATCATTTTTGTAAATTTTGTATGGCAACCCCCTTAGGGCGTGGAGATAGGGGGTAAGTATATTCTAGGAATATGTTTGGGAGGGCAAACTAATGGGGTTCGGTCGTACACTTTATTGCTCTAAGGTCGACTCTGAAGAAGTTGTGGGCATTTTCACATCATTTTTGTAAATTTTGTATGGCAACCCCCTTAAGGCGTGGAGATAGGGGCTAAGTGTACTCTAGGAATACGTTTGGAAGGAAAAACTAATGGGGGTCTGTAAGAAATTTTTTCCTCTATGGGCAACTCCGGGGAAGTTGCAGCGGTCTTTACCTTATTTTCTTAAAATTTTGTATGGCAACCATGTGAGCGGCTGGAGATAGAGGGTAAGTATGTTTCACAAAAATGTTTGGATGGATAAAATAATTCGGATCGGTCCTACATTTTACCTTTGTAGGAGAACCCTAAAAGCCGTAGGAGCGATTTTAAAAATGTTTAAACTAAGCTCTGTATGGCAACCCTGTTATATGTATGAACACTAATACCAATAAAATTTTCGTTTTGGGTGTGGTTCAATAATATCAATATGATTGATTCTGTTTTTTTCTTTTTTTTTTTTTGTTTTTTTATTATTACATACATAAGTATGTTCTTTGTTGTTGTTGTAGACTAAAAAAACGAGGTATTCTTGGTTTTTTGCTTATGTCTCGGTCATTTATCGGGCGAGAAATTACAAACGGAATGACAAAGTTATATGTACCCTTATCACTTATGTGAAG
The DNA here is from genome assembly GCA_963583895.1 of Melanophora roralis. Lineage (NCBI taxonomy): Eukaryota > Metazoa > Arthropoda > Insecta > Diptera > Rhinophoridae > Melanophora > Melanophora roralis. Next base: position 65,917,100 of record OY757190.1, on the reverse strand, counting down.
GGTATAAAAATTAATTAAAATAAATTTCTACAGGTTTTGAACTTAGGAGGACTGCTGCTAATTTAACCATTTTTTAACACCTTAAGTCAGAAAACCTTGAATTTACCCATTAAACAATTTTTTAGACATTTTTTACTTTTGGCAAAAAGTGCTACGATTAAATGCGACAAAGCAAAAGAAGAAATGCAGCAAATTCGGTGGAAACTACATTGCAAAGTATAGAGGTTGCTCTGTTTTTTATTCAGTTAACATTGAAAAAGCCATTGAACATACTTCTTATACCCACCGTCAGACTAAATACAACAGAATTTTTTCTGCCAATTTGGAAAAGCTTTTATCTCGAAAAAGAATAGCCTGAAGAGAACGGCAAAAGCACAGATCACCCCACCATAAGACTAAGCTGAAAGAATGTACAAACTGATTGAACAACTTGCTAGCGGTACACAGGATGGCACCACTTAAGGATAACTTGGGAGGTTTAGACGCGACTCCCCAGACGAATTATTCTACACGGCGGTGCGCTAAACGTCCTAGACAAGATCCGGCAAGAAATAATAAAGAAAATGGCTTTGTGCTCAAAAGTCATTTAACAAACGTGCTCACTGCCGATACATGCACTAACGTGAGGGACTTACAGCCCATTGTTGCTAGACGGCGTATATAAACACGTTTTCAAATTCTAGATGTCGTAAAAGCTATTGATAATTTAAAAATACTGGCTTTGGGAAAATGAGCAACAAAATGCTTTTAGAGATACCTTGTACAGCAAAAAAAACATTTTATTTTTTACGCCACATTACGGCTTTAATATTTTCCGCCATTATGGAAAGTTTCCTTAGTAAAGGTGATTCCTAAACCTGGTAAAGGTCCTTAGAAAATGAAGTGTTGCAAGCCTATAAGTCTGTTACCAACTATGTTGAAATTGTTTACAAAACTGCTTAATAAGTAGCTAACTCTAAACCTGAATGACAAAAACTGCATTTCGCAACACCAATTAGGCCTTAGAAGTCAACATAATACCATCCAAAAAACCCACAGTTTGGTACAGATTATAAGAAAATCCTTTGAAAAAAGTACTTCTTCGCGCTTTTCATCGGTGTCTCTCAAATTTTCAATAAACTTCGGGATGAAGTTCTGGTATTAAAACTTAAGCTGAATTTTCCAGTCAATATTTTTCACCTCGAAGAGGAAAAATACTTAAGTTCCTCTCAACCAATAGGGGCTGGTGTACCTCAAAGGAGTATATTAGGTCCAATTCTGTACTTGATTTACACAGCTGTTGTGCCTACCAACCGTTTTACACACACGCCAACATTTTTTGATGATACCGCCTTTCTCAGTTTTCATAAAGACCTAAAGAGGCCTCGAAACAACTACACATCACGTAACCCATGCAGAGAAATGGGCAAAGTTTTGGGGTATTAAAATAAGTGAGCAAAAATGCACCCACATTACTTTTACTTTTCAATGTGGAGTTGTTAGTCTCCCATTGGACGCGTCCCCAGGTGGCGGATAGGGGGGACCTCTGATAAGCTATCGCAACTTTTGCGTACCAAAATCGGGGTTGAGCTAGTTAAGGAATATCGTGATACTATTCATGCAATGGGTCCTCTTATTCCCCGACAAAGCCAGGATCTTGATATGTAACAGGAGGAACAGGAGAACACAATATGAGCGGAGTGGTGCATAGTGTGCACACTCAACACACATTTCAGGTCTCTGGGCAAGGTCAGGACTCTGGATACATCTGACAAATGATTCACCACTCTTGATATTGCAAGGGTGGAGCGTGGGCAGAGTAATACATAGTGTGCCATACTCTGCTTACACTCTATTCTTAGGTACTACCGGGGTTTCTGGATACATCTAACAGATGGTCCAGCACTCCTGGTGATGCCTCCATCCTTCATACATAATGCAATCCTGCGGACCAAAAGAAACCCACCTGTAAGGTTAAGGTTGTGGACGCAGCGACGAATGGCTAGTTAGTGGTTAAAGAAGACTAGTTCCAAGTTGTTGTCACCTCCGATGCTATAGCAAAGGTCAGTTGCAATCTTAGTTGCTCAGTCCGCGTACGCCGTCACTGCGCGGATGGTCCTCCCTTTACGTGCATACTCGTGGGATTTATATGCCTAATAACTTAAAACAAAAACAAACACAAAAACAAAAACAAACAAACTTTGCGGATGGTCAATCTGGTGAACCCAAATTGGCAACCTGCATCACATCTACTGATCAATCTTCGGATGACAGTAGACCCACAAGCAGTGATGTGCCTCTGCCCGTCGTTGCAAGCACCTCCAAAGCTGCCCAACCCCCTGCCGTTTCGGCAACCATAGCAGGTGATATATGTGCCCCCACAACACCTGCAACATCTACATTGTCTGACGCAGTAGCGCCAAATATTTCAGATGCGACTGAAGAAAGCCGCAGACAGCAACAACGCAAAGAAGCCGCATCCAAGCGAGCCACTACGCGTATTATTCACGACATGGTGATAAACCGTTTGATTCCCTGACGGTCGACCAGAGATTGTCGCAAGATTGGGCTAAGGCCTCTATTGCTGAGGTAGGACCCGAACCTGATCCAGGCTCTTCTGCCGCACCCAAACGGCAACGATCAGGTGAGGACACCTCTAACGCATCCACCAAACAAACTCGCATCCGCCAAAATCCACTCGTGTTGTTAACAGGCCTTACAGCGAGGTCGCTAGGAATCCGCTTGTAAGGGCTGTTATCGACAGGAGCAAAAGTGACGGAGCTATCTCCCAAGAAAATTGGGGGATAATCCATCAGAAAATGATGAGGTGTTCTGGAGTATCCTAAGGGAAAATCCCGGACCAGCCTCTTAAATCAACAAATGCTGACTGGCTTCAAGGCCACGTAAAGCTTATGGCATGCACCAACAAACGGTCGGCCAATCTGTTGAAACTAGCCATAGCAGCCCTCGGAGAAGGCCACACGGTTGGACGTGGTCACTGTCGACTATATCCCTCGTCGTCCGAGATCCGTAGCGACCATTCCCGCTGAACCACATGACCCCGAGGAAATTCTTGGCTGCATAAGGATCGGTAATTCTGACCTCCCCATTCACGACTGGAAGGCAGTCAAGGTCTCCGATGCTGGTAGTGATGATCCCGCTCAACCAGTCTCCCAGGAGGATAATCAGTCAGACTCAGGTCTGATTGGTGATCCTCTTGGTTGCCTGGATGAAGCGGAGGACGAGGCCCTTTTTTTGGATTGCGATTCAGAGAGCAGAAACGTAACCGTCATCTACGACCCAGACATTGGCTAAGGTGACGCAAATTAATGTTCACCACTCCAAAGCAGCATCTGCTGCACTTGTTCCTCGTGCTGTAGAGCGGGGCGAAATCATAATACTAGTCCAGGAACCCTGGATCTCCGGGGGCACAATTCGTGGACTCAGGGCTAGAGGCTACAAACTATTGTATGCAAACGTACATGATAAGATTAGATCTTGTATAATGGCCAAAAGGCAACTAAAAATCTTCATACTGTCTGATTACAGCGATGAAGATACTGTAACTGCAGCTTGGGAGACTAATGGTAAAACATGGTGGATCCTTTCAAGCTATATGGCGCAGACCACTAGGACTCACCACCACACCATCTTGTCTGTAATGCGGTTGGCGCAGCGAAAGCAAATCGGATTCCTTTCATCATTGGAGCCGATGCAAGTGCTCATCACCAAATCTGAAGCAGCACCAACACCAATATTAGAGGTGAGTTTTTGATGAACCTTATACTGGAGACTGACTTGACAGTTGTGAACAAAGGTTCAGAGCCTACTTTTGTTATTGCGAACAGACAGGAGGTTTTGGACATAACATTAGTCAGCGTGGAAAGTGCCGAACTTATTAGGGACTGGAGGGTGTCGGATGACTTTTCCTTCTCAGACCACATGTACCTTAAATTCTCTATTTTGGAAAATTGGGACAGAGCGACTCCGTACATGAGTAGGAGGAGGACAAACTGGCAGATGCAGAATGCCTATCTGCGGGACATGCTACCCCCGGCACCGACTACCGCCACAGTTGGTGACATAGAGGAAGCTGTACTGACGCTATCGAGCTGCTTTAGGGAGGCTACGACAATGTCCTGCCCCCTGACCCTTCCCAGGGGCAAGAAAAAACCGCCCTGGTGGTCATCTACAATAGATAAGACCCACAGAAAATGCAGGAAACTCTTCAATGAGGCAAAGAGGACGGGCAAGTGTACAAGGCCGCACTGAACAAGTTTAAGAACGAAGTGAGGAGTGTCAAACGTGGTACTTGGAGGAACTTCTGTTGCAGCGTTGAGAACTCTTCTGAGACGAGCCGTCTACGCAAGCTCTTGTCCAAATCTCCCGTCGTCCCTGGCTATATCCAGAAGGATGACGGAACTTGGACTACGAACAGCCACGAAACACTGGAAGTACTGATGGACACCCTTTTCCCGGGATCTCTCAATGTATTGGACAGGGTGCCCACGAATACCACCTATAATCGGTCATCCACACCGATTCAACTGGATAATCATATGCTGCTTTGGGCGATCAAAAGCTTCAAACTATTTAAGTCACCTGGACTGGATGGACTGATTCCAGCGGACCTGTAGCGTAACGTTGAGCTAGTTACTCCATGGATTCTCAATATTTTATAGGCTTGTCTCTCCTGGTCATACATCCCCACACAGTGGACGGAATCAAATCTTGTCTTCATACCTAAGGGAGGTAAGACATCGCACATAAAAGCAAAGGACTACAGACCGATAAGTCTCACGTCTTTCTTGCTTAAGACACTGGAGAGGCTGGTCGACGTGCACCTTAGGGCGACAATCCACCCCAGCCTACTATCGGGGTCATAACACGTCTATACCAAGGGCAGATCGGTGGAAACGGCTCTCCACTCGCTAGTTGGTTATATTAAAAGGTCTCTTGAATTTAGAAACTATACACTTGTGTCGTTTCTAGATATAGAAGGCGCTTTTAACAACGTCAACCCACCAAGTGTCCTCCGGGCCTTGCGCGGGACAGGAGTTGATGACTTTCTGGTTGCAATCATTTCCAACCTGTTGGAACTTGGGATAATAAAGTCTACAATTGGTCAGGCTGAGGTTATTAGATCGGCTAATAGAGGAACCCCTTAGTGAGGTGTCCTTTCACCATTGCTGTGGAATATGATACTGAACTTGTTGCTCAGGAATATAGACTTAGTGGGACTAAGAACTATCGCATACGCAGATGACGTAGCAGTTGTGATATCGTGAATCCATCTTAATACCATCTCTGACGGGATGGAACTGGCTCTAGGAACATTAAGTGAGTGGAGCGGACAGAACGGGTTATCTATAAACCCTTCTAAAACGGAGCTCGTACTGTTCTCGAACAAATACAAGATTCCTTCATTTAAACTTCCGACGCTGAACGGGGTGAGACTGACTTTGTCGGATAATGCAATATATCTAGGAGTCATTCTGGACAGCAAGCTGTTCTGGAGGCCGAACGTAGAGGCGAGAGCGGCGAAGGCACAGACTGCGATGTATGTGTGCAAACGCGCAATTGGCAGGATCTGGGGACTCAGTCCCCATAATGTGAGCTGGCTCTACAGGGCGGTAACAGAGCCGGTTCTTTTTTATGAAGCCATGGTCTGGTGGAAGGCTATGGACTCTGTCACGAATCGCTGTCGTATTGAGAGGGCGATGCACAATGCGGCGATCCTGATAACAGGCGCAATGAAGACGACTCCGACTAGGGCACTTTTTACCCTACTCAACTGGCTACAAGCGGATTTTCTAGCGAGAAAGCTGGCGCTGAACACCGCGATAAGGCTGCATGCTGTGGGAGGATGGAAGCACAGGACAAGCGGTCACGCAAGTATTTTCAGAATGGTCGATATTTTTCCCGATTAAATTGACTACCGCAAACCGAAACCTTTCATCTGCAGGAAATTCTCCTTCGTTGTTTCAGAGGGAGGGGCGGATGAATTAATCTGCTCGGGACCCATCGATCTGGAAGTATACACGGATGGGTCTAAGGGGAGAACTGGTGTTGGTGGAGGTATATACATTGTTCAGGCAGGAGTCCGGATTTCATTCAGACTTCCGAACGAATGCAGTGTTGTGCAGGCTGAATGCAAGGCGATATGCAAGGCGGCTAACTGGCTACGGTATTACAGGATATTTGGCAGGAATATCGGGATCTTGACTGATAGCCGTGCTGCCGTTATGTCCATCACTGATGTATATTCAACATCACAACTGGTCCGTGAATGCCGGGCATCCTTGAACTGGATGGCGATGCAATCTGACATCACCTTGGAGTGGGTGAGGGTACACGGGACCAATGCGGGTAACTGTGCTGCTGATGCACTTGCCAGAAATGGTGCCGGATTGGATGATCGGGCAATTGACCACTTTTGTGGCATCCCCCTCTTCTCTTACAAATTCTACGTGGATGGATATTTTCGGGGAATCGCAGGGGCTAGATGGTCTTATGAACTCAGGTGTGGAACTACTCGGGTAACCTGGCCGAGGATATATCCGGGCCGTTTGAGGTCCCTCCTTGATTTGGATAGGAGAAGGATAAGGGACACTGTGGCCGCAATCACCGGCCACTGCCGATTTGGCACCCATGCCGAAAGACTGGGATTGCCTTGGAACGACTTTTTCAGAAGGTGTCAAGACGAAGAGGAGACTGAAAGCATACACCACCTCTTGTGCTTTTGTCCGGCACTAGAGGCTATTCGGATCAGGCACTTTGGTATCGGCAGACTGAATGGCCTGTCGGATGTGTCCAACATCGGCATAACCAACCTGGCGTCCTGCATCAGGGATAGCGGTTGGTTTGGGGACAGCGGCTAGTATGGGATGACTACCGCTGACCATACATGTTAACTTTCCTTCTAACTCTCTATCTTTATTCAAATTTAGCGACATTGGTGGAGTAGGAATACTTCCTCAGATCCCCTGTAGTCGAACTGGGCTTGCAAGCACCACAGCTTTTGTATTGTCGGACCTCGATTTATCTTTATCTTTTACAAACTTAAGACATAATGCTTTTGAAAGGTGCGATCTAGATATATCTTTTGTGGCATTTTAAAGTTTAAGTTGTATTGTGTACTCAGAACACTCGTTTAAAGTTTTTGCCGGTCTTCCTCTTTTGCTGTCAGAGGATGTATACGGTTCTTGGATGTTTTCAAAAATTGTAACTACATTTAGCCAGCCTAGGTGGTTTTTTATAAATGTCTTTTTCGTACGGTGTGGGGCAAAACATTTTTTGAATTGTTAAGAAAACAAAATGAATTTTGCTTTGAACATACATTTCTTGGTATCCTTTTAAATCGCGAAGCTTTTCCACAGTTGCTAATTGTATTTTTATTATCTGAGTTTCTTAAAAAATGAAACAATTCCAAATTTGTAAATGACGTTATCGCACTTTAAAATAAAATTGTATAAGTTCGGTTACTGATCACTAGTTTTACAAGGTAAAAATTTAACTGACTGCACCGCACAATTGTAGTTTAATTTATACCCAAAAATTTAAAAAAAGGGAGTATTTAAACTACATAATCCGAACAAAAAATAAAAAAAAATAAATGGAATATATACCTTTAGCTTACATTTAACTCAGTATAAAAAAAGTTTTAAAACTACCTGCCTAATTTTATAACAAGAGTTTTTAAGTTTAAAAAAAAAACAAAAAAATTGCAATAGTTATGCCCACCTAATTGGCAGAGCAAAATATTGTTTATTATTTTACGAGAAGCAATAAATATATGTAACAAGTAACTTTTTTTTTGCACTAAAATTGCTGCAATGAAAACATTTTTAAAAAAACCTTTTCTATTTCTTTTCACATTTTGCAAATATCTTTGTTACATACTTTAAAAATGAGAAAAAAAATTTTCTTATTTTCGATTTGAAGTTGTAACAGTTTTCTTCTTATTTCACCTACAGCGGCAACTTGCGGCCGCCAAATTTAGTTAATCTGTTTAAAGTATTATGTAGCAAAATAGTATTATATAGAAAATATTGGCCAGACTATTTTTGACCATTTTTAGATATGCTCTTTTTAATTTGCAAAAATTACCTAAATATAGGGAGTCTAAAAAGCGGCTACTGCCGAATAAGTAGGGCATCTGCTTAACATTTTACTAATTCTTTTAATTAAAAACAAACAGACCTTCAACAAGTAGTGATCAAACGGTAATATTTCTGACACTTTAATTCTAAAGTGCATTTATTTTCAAAATCATGTTTTTTTTGCTTTCTATGAAGTTGTCGACTCTGAGCAGCTCCACAAACTATATTTTTAATTCAATTAAGAAAAACGTCGTCAAAACAATATACTAAAAATGATAGCTGGTGCTCCTTGGTATGGTAAAAACAGCAACATCTTCAAGTTCCACATATTAAATGTGAAGTCCTAAACTACATATGTGGACAAGTATTTAAATAAGTTGGAAACACACCCAAATCTGCTCGCTCGAAACATCTTACATGGGTGCACGACACAATCGTTTGAAAAGAGGGGATACTGTCGCACTTAGATAAGACCTTTAGAAGTATTTTGTACTTAAATTTGAAAACTTTAATTTTAGTCTGGCACAGGCTGGATAAATTTAAATTATTTAGCTTTAAGATTTTAAAACTTAATGTAAGTTCGCCAAAGGCGAAGGCTCAAAAATAAAATATATGGAAACAAAAAAAAAATTATTAAAATAAAGTTACTTTGTGTGTTGCATTTATGGCCTCAAATAATTGTAAAATAAAATAATAAAATAAGTTTTTTCTATTTATATGAAGATATTTGTTAAAACGATTTAGCCAAGCCATTTTTTTAGCAAATTTTTCATATTTTGACCCATTTTTTTCTCAGAATTTTAAACTTTTTGGAACTCAAGCTCTGGCAACGCTGCTAAGGGGACATTAAAAAAATACAGTGAATATCAAAGGTAATAAAATTTAAGTAATAATAAACAGAGAAACAAACAGAGTGTATTTAAGGAAATATTTACTTTAAAATCTGCTAATATCATCTGTTGCTCGTTGCAGCTTCTTGGCCTCGCGTCAAGGGTATTTACAGCTCACAACTTTTCTGGAAAATTAACACAATTTCCTTCCTTAAAGCGAAAAACTTATCAGTTAAATTAAATACAACAAATCTTAGTGTGTTAGTGCTATCATTTAAAGTAGATAATTTATCTGAGATATTAAAAGTCGTCTGTTTAAGTGAAGATATAAGTAACTAAGGCGCTTTGTGGACTTTAATTATTCAGGTGTACACTTGTCTTACGTTCCTACATATACTTATGTATTAATTAATTGCGATTTTATTCGAAAATATTTTTTTTATTTATTTGTTAATGTACTTCTTTGCTATTTTTTTTTTGCTTTCTACAGCTTCCTTTACTTTGTAAATTTTGATGGGTTTGGCCATTTTGATACTGATAATGTAGAGAATTATCTGCTTAACTGGCTTAAGGTTGGAGAACAAAACCCACAACAGTAATAAAAACAATAGAAACAATAAAAATAAGAACAACATTTAACTATGTACATGTACGTATGTACATATGTACGTATCAATAGGTACAAGTATTTATGTTTATTTATTTTTCTGTGGCCATTTTCGGTCATTTGGTATTATGGGGATTTTTATGTTCTTTTATAACATAAATTTGTTTGTCTGCGGTTGTCTCGTTTCCCTTTATGTTTGCCTTACATATTTGACTTAAGTAATTGTTGTAAATGTTGCATTTTGAATACAATTAAATATCATTTAATATTAATGTGGCTTTAAATGTCATTAGTTTATTTAACAATGCTGGAAGATATTTTTTGTACAAAAACTAGTAGACATGAACACTGTCACCTTCTCACCCTGTTTCACACAATAATTACCCCGAAGTTTTTTTTGTATCAACATAGACATTTAAGACATATTTTTTTTAAGTTTTTTTTTCCAAATGTCTAACTTCTATTTAAATTTTTGTGTCAATTTTAGTTTGTGTATTCTTTAAATAACTTGTCAAATTAGAAAAGTGGAAAATTTTAACTTAAATGTTTTTAAGAAACCAAATGTAAGGTTATTTTTAATTCCTTAATTAAAATTTGCATAAAAAGCCACAAGGATGTTTTGCTTATCACAAGTAATAAATATTGCTTATTGTTTACTTTAATTAATAATTATGTAAAAAGTTCAGTAATTAATTCAAAGGTAGTTAGAGTCAATGGGTCAACTAAAATTATAATTTCTGCTAATAGCTTAATCGGGTTTTTTTTTTGTTGTGTGTGTAGCTAATAATTAAAGCATTAAATAGCGGTTAATGAAGAATATGAGAGAAAATAAGCTTAGGTAGAGGACACAATAGCACAAACTAGGGTGATTGATGAAAGTTTTAACCAGTCAATTAATCCAGATTTTTCGCATTTGCTGCTGTCCGTTTTTTTAAATGTTATTTTTCAAATGTCAAAGGATCCAAGTTTACTTTTAATGTCATTCCTGTTTTTTATGTAAAGGTTTCTTACTTGAATTTTTTTATATTTTAACTATGCATTTGTGTATCTATATATATATATACTATTTACTATATATATATATATATATATAAATGAACAGCATTACTGACTGACTAGCTCATTTATAAACGTATAGCCCAAACGCATAAAGCTAAAAACCTGGGTACCTCTCCAGTAAGGTTCTCATTAGGAAAATTTGAATTCTAAGGGGTTAAAAATGGCCAAATAGGGGAAAAATTATACATTATATTACCTAAGCTATACACAATAGAAAGTTTAAAAAGGGTCGTATTTTGTTCAAAAAATAAACAAACCAGTGTCAAAGAGTTTTTTTAAAATTTAGGGCTCAAAAGGGTAAAACAGGGCAAAAAGAATTATCTGATACTGCCATGGTCCATTCTGTTAATTTAAAACAAAATTAAATATATTTTTCGAAATTTTTACTCTAAGGGATAATAAAATAAGGAGTAAAATTAAATGTTTTTGCAGTACTTTTACACAATAAAAGATAGAAACAAAATTCAAATTGCGTTTAACAGGGTAGGGAAAGATGTGATATTTTTAGGACTTTTTAAAATTCGGAACTTTAAGGGCAAAACAGGGTACATATACTCTGGTACTGCTTAGGTCTATTTTGTAACATCTGAACTAATAAAAATAGAAACAAAATTCAAGTTGAGTTCGACAGGTCTCAAAAATATATGAAAAATTTATTGCTTCTTTTTTTAATTTTGAGCCAAAAGAGGTAAAAATTAAATGTTTATTGGCAACTCTGATCATCTTGAAAAAATAAAAAACACGTCAAACTTTGTTCCACTTGAAGTTAAAAAAGGAAAAATATATATTTCTTGTACTTTTCAGGTAATTGTTTGCGTTTTTTGAAGTTTTGTCTTTGAAGTATAAAACTAAAGACAGATTGAAGTCGAATGCCAGCAAAGTAGGAAACAAATATAGCCCTCAGACCTTTTGTAGCGCCAAAATTATTAAGACTTATTTTTAACTTATAACTTCTTGCAATATGAAGTCTACAATTTGCAAACATGTATTCATTTGAGCTCCCCACCTTCAATATTAGGCTAAAAAAAACGAATAATTATAATTTCTCTCCACATTCTGACAAAAGTTCATTTGTTTTTAATTTCTTTCAGGTAAAATTTATTTATTTGAATTCTAAAAGAGTTGATTTATATGACGATTTTTTCATGAAATCATGAAATTTTATGTTTCTAGAAGAGGGGTGTAGAAAAATAGGCTTTTCATTACCCTGTTTGTCTACAAACCAAAATATTATGCATGAAAAATATCACCACTTAAATTGTCCCAAAACCCTTAAAAAATTTACTTTCTTTTGTGGCAATATTATTTAAAAAATGTTATTGTGGTGCTTGTGCGTAAGCTGAACATTTTATTTAGTTTTTAAATTACGTGACCTTTATACGAACGCACAGAAGTTCTATAAAAACAATAAAAAAAACTATAAAATATTTTTATATACAAGTGTTAATGTACATATATACTGACGTACATATAAGACTTACACGTAAACGAATCTTAACACAGTGTAAACCAACAAGTTCCTTATAACTTAACCCGATACGGAAATAACCAATTTTTTTTATTATTCGCACCTTTAGCTTGGTTTCACACATTTAACCAAACACACAGCAATAAAATATTACAACTTCACATACATACATACAAGTAGGTAGTATACCGTCACCTAGAATCCAAAAGGCAGTATCTTAAATTGAAAAAAAAATTATATATTAAGATAAAAAGATTTCTCAAAAAAAAAACGATGAAAAAAATGTGTTTTATGAGTTTTATATCCAAAGAAAATATGGCTTTTGCTACTTTTATGACGACTTGAAAGCTTTTTGTAACGCGATTTAATTAACTACACTAAGATTTTTGATTCCTTCAATTAGTTTTATTAAATTTTAGATACGCGAGTTTTGAGTTTAGGTGACGTTATATACATAGAAATATGTTAAGGTCAATACATATATAAATGTATATGTGTTTGATCACAATTTAGTGTGTTTTTGTACACTTTAACAAAGATATGGGTGAGAGAATGCGTGTTGTTTGATTAACTTCTCACTACACATGAAAAAAATACAAAAAAAATATAATAAAATTGATTAAGAGGACACCTGCTGGCATCGATAAGAATACAAATATATTTTGCGTGAACATACTTGCGAATGAGTAGTCAACAAGCCAACAGAATTGTCAGGCATTTTCTGATTATACGTCTTGACAAGGCAAATTCATGCCCAGACAAATGTCAAAATCCAAATAAAAAAAATCCGTTGTTTTTATACTGGGTTTTTTATATATTGAGTTTGACGTATGTCTAGGCATAAATTTGTCTCGTCAAGACGTACAATAAATAAAGCAGTTTTGTAAAAGTGCTGACTGGTTTCGAATGGATTTAATATGGGGTTCCGTTAGACATTTATGATAATCTTTCAGTTTGACATGTTTCAAAGATTTCTGATAGATTTCGTTGAGATATGTCAAATTTAATTGGAAAATATTTTGCTTTGTTTTTTTTTATAAATAAAAACTGTACAATTTTGTGTTTATCTTTAATTTATGTAAATAATTTTTTATAAATGAAACAAAAGTTACATTAAAATATTGAGGAACAGAGTGCATTGGTGCTCAAGATAGAAATGCGTTGATGCAGCTATCTTAAGGCTGATACTAAGATTCTTATATGGCATCCTAAAGTTGCTTTAATAAACTTTAAATTTTAAGTGTACATATGTTTGTTAAAAAAAAGAAAATTTCATTAATAAATATTTTTCCGCTGACTGTAAATTTTGGGTGTATTTAAAATTGTTGCGACCATGTAATATAATTTTGGGTTAGAATTTACACAAAATTTTTATAATTTAGCTGTTTTAAGGATGTCAGAGCATTTCGCTGGGTCACAAGGTATATAGTTTAATGTATTTTTTCATATCTGGGGGCAAATTACGGCACTTATGTAATTCGAATCGAAATTTGAAAATTCCTATTAGAACTCCTATATTAAAAGCATTGACAACTAGATCCATCGAGTAGAATTTCGATTCGAAGCGAATGCTGTTATTTGCCCTCTGATATTTTATTTCTACAAAAGTTTTTTTTCTTAAGGAAACCCAAAATGGAACGTTTATTTGAATTATAGATATTAAAGCGTTTTTTTAGTCGCAGAGATCAAAAAATTTGTAGAGGCATGTAAATTAACTTGACAAATCCTAATTTTGTTTTTTTGATAATATACGTACTTTTGGATTTTTGACGACGATATATTTTTAATTCTAGGGATAAATTAACTATCAAACAGGGATTGATAATAATAATTATTTTATAAATTTTCAAGTAAAAAAGCAGGCAGGACCATTAGAGAATCGAGCACAGTATAACATCTTAACGGAATTAAGATAAGTTTTTTAAATCTTTTCTTGATTTTTTTTTTTTTGGCCAGAAGTAATAATTATTTTATGATTTTTATTTTTTCAACAGAAATAAAAAAATAATTGATTAACGATTTCTGTTGCTCAATTCACAACCTATTGTATGTGTTGTATATCCTAAATTTTATAAAAATGGTTTTTGATGTTTGTGTAGAAATATTTGCCAAAATTTGTACGACATTTTTCCGTATGTTTTTAAAGTTTCGCAGATTGTTTATTTGTATTCTTCTTATCTAAAGCTTTACACAATAAACCATGTAATATTTGTATTGCGACCTACAAACTACAACAAATTGCAAATTGAGCATATATTTAAAATTTAAACGTGTTGAAAGGATTTTATATGTTTTAACAGCTAAGCCCACTCAGAAAGTAAATTGTGGTTTTTAGGTTCTATTAATTAAAAAAGTCTTCATATAACAAAAGTGGGTCCTTGTTTGACAAATCTAGGTACTTTAGAAAGTTATGTTAAAAGGCGTTAAACATTTATTTAAAAAATATAAGAAGGACTGCAAGTTTCTATATAAAATTAAACACAATTATTGTTTAAAATGTTTATTTTATTAAACAAGTAAGAAATTATAGGCGGTCAAGCCCGGACTGGTTACACCCTACAAATTTTCTTGTATACGCAGCTTAAGTTGAATGTTATAAGCGAGGTAATGGGCCAATTTCACAGAGCTTACACCAAATTTTGATGAGATTGAATAACACTGGAATAAATTAGAGCAAAAAGCGGTAATCCCAAAAGAAAATTTGTATTGAGGCTTTATCAAAAAATAAACCGACAAATCTTTGAAAAGATATAATAACATTCGGGGCAGGTAAGGCTAAAAATCCTTATTACGGAAAAACATTTATATGAAAGCTTTGTCGGAAAATGTATAGATCGGCTTAGAATTACTTTCGGTTTAATTGAATTGGTTAGTAGCAATCTTCTACTTATTTTTCCTTCATATTAGGGAAAGTGTACTTTACCTGCCTTATAAATATTTTAACTAAATTACTAGAGTTTTTGGAATATTGAACGTGGTTGAGTTAAAGCTCTCAAACGATAGTTCATATTTTTTCTAATAACTCTGGTTTAATTCAAGAATAATGTTTACTATGCTAAGAGTAGCATAGTAAAACGGGTATATTTAATATCAACAATATTTACTTGAGACCACATAATGTATACATATATATTCTTAATCTTCATAGATTAGGAAGTTGATTTAGCCATGTCTATCTGTCCGTTGTTCACATCAAGATTCCGGAGCAGAGTCACAAATGGCTGCCTACACTTTAGTGTCAAACTGTCAAAGGTTAAAAAAGCAAGATTGGTTACCTACAGACAGAAATATATTCCTATATATCACAGTAAATATAGCAAAAGATGGAAAAATAAATATAAAAGTTATCGTCTTAAAAAGAAAATAATTCTAAATTTCTGTGTATATTTTTGGGGAAAAATTTAGAGTGGAGCAGGAGGATAAAAGATCCATACAGAAACCAAAATTAAATGAATAGGGAAGCCACAAAATAAAATTAAACAAATGACTTGGTATCGAAAATACCAATGTGAAAGGTATATAAGATTCGGCACAGTCAAATATAGACCTCCTTTTCGTTTTTACATAAAAAGATTTTTCTATTTATTTTTTTAAGTTTAAGTGCAAGAACAACCCTAGTGGAGTTTTTTCATTTCTACACTCAAAAAATTATTACAGTAACTGACTGTAAGTTATTTAGGAAGTAATCCGTAAAGTTGTTTTTAAATTAAAAAACAGTTAAATTTCAATATAATATTTGTTTTTAACTGGTTTGAAGGGTTACTCAAATCCTCAAATAAACAAAAATACTAATTTTCCGTTGCAGTTAATTTTGTCAGTTATTTTTTGGTAATATTTAATTTTGTTAATTTTTTTCCGATACTTTGTGATTAGCTGTAAATAACGGAAAATCTAGTTCATTTTAGACGAATATGTAAGTTATTTTTTTGATGGCTGAATTTGAATGAAATATTTTGTTGATTTTAATAAATATCTACTTGGAGGGTTTTTAAATGAATATCCAGTTATTTTAAATACCATTTCCAGTAGATTTTACATTAATACTTTTTTCAGTGTAGCCAATTTTATAGATTAATTTATATTTTGTGCTTTTTTAATCGGATTAAATCTTAAAATGATAATTAAAGACAGAATTATTGTTAGAATGAAACAAAACAAACAGAGGCGTGACGTCGCGAGAATTAAGTTGTCGCCAAATTGATTTTACAACAAATCGCTCGATAACATTCGCCATTTAAAACACCGGCAGCTGCTGGCTCATTTTGAAAAAAAGGGAAGAGTGTTGACACAAACGTCTAAAATACGACAAATAGCGTTTTCTTGATGGTTTTCAATCGCAAAAAGTAGAATAAACACAGAAACGTTTAAACACTGCGCGACTTCCTTGCCTACTAACTAGATCGATTAATATTATACGAAGCGTTCTTTGAACCACCCAAATAGATTTATTTCTTAAGGAAAAGCATTGTTCCTGCGTAAGACGATTCATGGTAACCCGACAAAAAGAAATTTTCAACACAATATGCCATTCTCAGCCCTCAAACTATAGTAAACGATATTGATAGTTTTCATGCAGGTAGAGAAACGCGCCATCTTAGGGGGGCATTGAGGTGAATCAGAGATACATCCGCTTACACAAAAATATGTACATATGTAGTATAGAATGTTTTTATTAACGTCCTTATATATTTATGTAAGTATGTCTATCTAGCTTAAGAGATTGCATCTTTCACATTTTTATTTAAAAATCACAATCTATGCCCTATACTTCTGCAAATATTTATATAAAATGAATGCATGAAAGAAATTGGGAAAAAGTAAAATCTGTAATGCATTGATTTATGTATGTACGATTCAGTAAATGAGTGAATGAAGATAAAATAGAAATGATTTTTTTTACTACATCTTCCTTGGAATAAGAAATAACTTCAAATAGCAATAATTTATTTGAAAATGACATAAAATATATAAATTTCTTAATTGGTTGTAGATTAATGTCAACTTAAATTTCAAGGTTAAGTGATATTGAAATATTCTCTTAAGTATCTGTATTTTCAATACACAAACATACATATGTACATACAAACATACAAAAAAGGATACACAATACTTGTTATGAATATGTAAATAACGATAAGATTAAAAGCATTATTATTTAGGTTTGTTTATTTTCTACCCTTTTTGATTATTGATTCTTCTCTTGGGAGCAAATAGAGAAAATGACATTTTTAAAGTATGTAAGTAACTAAACAAAAGCTGTCTTTTAAAATAGAAAGATACGACTTATATGTATGTTCGACTGAAATTTAAATAAATACGACCCAAATATAATATTTATTTAATATACTTGTAAAAAACAGTAAATTAAAGATAAATAGTATAAAAACTTTAAATGCTAGAAGCCTGCATCGGCAATACTTATTCATTAGCATTATTATTTTAACATGGCGATAACTTTGGAGGTAAGTACCTATCATGCTCGCTAACAAATACATAGCAAGTTTAATAACTCCTTACTTGTGAGGGAATTTGACAGAGTAGGAGAAAATCGTTACATATAGCTTTTTTGATACTAAGACAGAAGCGTTGGAGAAATCGGATAGATTTTTTTTTCTTCGCCAAAATGTAGGCATTTGTGCCATATACTGCATTATTTACAAAATAAATAAAACAATGTAAAATAATTTTTAATATCTTTCGTTTAAAACTCTTATAAACTATTGCATTTTTCTAAAAATCCGTTACAACACAGTCTTTTTTTTTAAATTTTACTAAATGCGGAGTGCAGATTGAATTTTTTTAATGTTGGCACAAATTTTTGATTTTTATTTTTTATTATATGTTTTTGTAAGTTTATAAGGATCTTTTCTGCAAATACTAAAATAACTTCCCTTAAAGTTTTTTCAGCAAAGGGGTTCTATATTCCCATTTTTTCTAAAATTCCAAAACAACAATCAAAAGTAGAACCCTGTTTTTGAAACCCCATTTTTTATTGTATAATCTTCACTTCTGTAAACCTTAAATTATTAATAAAATTTTAATACTTAAATAACTAATATTAACAGAGCCAGTTTCATACCACCCTTGTCGTCTTCTTATTTAAGCATCCTTGAAAAAAATGACATTATTAAATTCATTGATGAGAGGCAACCCGAAGTAGTTCCGTTTTTGGGTAAACTTCAATGAATTAAACACGTGATTGTCATAGGGAGTAAGTGATCAAAAAAACAAAAAGTAAAAAAAATCTTATGTAATCTCTTTGCTATTTTTGACTATTTTTTTATAATTCGTTCTATGTAAGTCCTTGGCATCTTTAAGCATACGTAGATACTGTATAAAATACAGACTTAAAAAAATTTAATTCCAAAATTAATTTGTATTCAATAAAAATGTTGATTTTGGAAAAGTTCCAAATTTTTTCTGCGACATACATGAACTCCAATATTTTCTTCTGACAGCGACAGTGTCCCTTCTCCTGAAATCGATATGTCTGTAATGTTGCACATTGTTTCAAGCAAACGGATTCGCAAATGTTTTTCAGATTTTTAAAAGCCCTTTCAAAAATATAAATAAGACGTAAAAACTCAAAAGTTTATAGAAAAATGTTTATAGAAGTTTTAATTTTGACTGTTTTTTTATTCGAGAGGTCACAACACATTAAAAAATTAATTGAGTGTTCAAAAGTATTTTTTCTTTTTAGATATTAAAATATCATATACAAAAATTTTATTTTCCCTTAAGGGCTTATGAGAATAAAAAATACATGTCTATGACTTTCGATATGCTAAATTGTAAAGTAAATTTAGATATCTTGCCATCCGTGCATGAAATGAATAATCACAAAGTGGAAAACTAGTCTGTGAACATATAATTTCTTCTTTTTGTTTTTCTCCTTTTTTATTTTCTTTGTTTAATTTTATAACATTTTAAAAGACTTCTAATATTAATGATAATAGATTTTTAATCATTATATTTCCATTACTTGGCACGTGATTCATTCATTTATTTTTTTTTTTTTCAGAAAAATCTAACATTTTTATGTTTAGAAGAGGCACGTGCAAAATTCGTTACATTAAAAATGCCTTTTTGTGAAACTGACAGATGCTAATAGAAATTATATTGAAGATTTAAGGGGGTTTGTTTATGTAACAAAAGCAATAATAAAGAAAAATGTAACATAAAATAAGTATAAAACGTAAATTTTTTATATAATTATAATCGTTATCGCTTCTGCGAAGTAACAATATTTATAAAAAATGTTTAGCAATTTTGGCAAAGCTCGCATTAGAAAAATATCCTACCAATAGGTGTCCTATAAGCTCGTCTACAATTCAAACTGACTCAAAAATTAAAAATGTTATTTCATAGCTTCTTACCGTCAAACACAACTTTTTGCACAACAATCTGTTTGGCATTTAAAACTCTCATCATATTTAAAATTACCAGCGTTGTTAAAGTGGACATTTTTGGCAAAACTTATGGAATTCCTAATTGCCTTGTGAAACAAATTTGTTTTTCTTTATTAAGGAATTTTTTTAATTTTAAGTCCTTAGGACTGTTATTAGTTCATTTTTGTTCTAAATGGTCATAAATAATCAACTACAGTTATACGTTTTTCTAAAATTTAAAAAGATATATACTACACAACGTCCACGGTATAAGAAACGTGGGGACAAGTTCCTTCACGTCATCTATTAGGTAACATTGCTAAAAATATATAATTTACAGTTATATTTCAGCAGATGAACGCTTCAATTCGTTAGCAAACCCAATAATGTATAAACGATGTGTTGGGTTTTATTAAAGGTTCTTTTTTGGTGGACAATAAAATCGGTTGACATACACAATTGATGGTTATTTTCAATGACAGAATCGAAAAACAATTAAAAAGCATTTTCTGGGGTAATGCTAGTCGGTACTACTATAGAACAGAATTAACAAAAGGTACTAGTGAATCACTGATTCCAATATCTACATATGACCCTAAATGAATTGCCTTTTAATAAGTATTAATATCAGTAGTGGATTTTCAATGACACGCAAATTTTAAATGCCTTTAGCAGAAAGCATTCCCTGACGTATAGCTTGTCAATAGTGATTCACTAGAGTTTCGCAATTGACATTTCCTGCAGGTATGTAATTATCCTAGCCGGAACGCCAATATTGAACTTGTGCATAAGCTTAAAACTTTCGTTAATAAATCTAAAAATGCTGAAGAGGCAATAAAAAACGAAAAGTTTAGAAAATAAGATGGGGCTGGACATATTCGATATTTTTTTAAAAGAAATGATCGGTTAAAAAATAAGTAGGTATGTACTAAGAAATTTTGAAATTTAACGAAAAGATTTTAATGTCCATATTAAACTATAATAAAAACTTTCTTTTTTTTTATTGGCTAAATTCTTATTAAAGTTTCTTGATATATTATCCGGAGTTTAAGACATTTTGCTCAAGTTCTGATAACGCTTCGTATAAGAAATATAAATAATTTGACAAAACATGATATTGCTCATTAAATACCAAATGGCAATTGCATTTTCAATGTTATTTCTTTCACATATTTTTTGATAACCATTAGCTAAACCACTAAAAGCCATCAGCCACATATTAATTGGGCAATAGCTGATGCTTTTAAAATTATTAGTTGCACTGTGAATGTGAAATATTACCAAACGATTGCCGTAAATTTGAACAGTATTTTTTTTTTAATTTAAAATTTACATTTTAATTCGAAAATTTTTATTCTAATAATCCTTATTTAAATAATAACTAATGCTTAGGCAAAAAAATTGAATACTTCTTTTATAATTTTTAAAAGTTAGGGACTATGATGAAATTGTAAAAGGTTTTTTTAATTATTTGGCAATTTTCAAGAGCTTTCTTTTAAGGAATCTAAATTTTATGAAAATACTAACTGTACCCGGCCCGCTCTATTGAACTTTACCCTACTGCGTTTAAGACTAAAGTTTTTTTTGCATATTTTTATTATTGACTCTTTACTTATACGAATAATAAGTATTTAAATCTTAGAACTAATATTAGTCCAACCAGTGCCAGACTTACATTTAAGTTCTTATAATAATATTAATTTATTTCATCATTTGACCATCATCTAAGTGCAATAGTATTCCCTCTTTTCAGACAAGTATGTCCACTAGGTTGCAAGATGTTGCGAGAGAGGGGATGTGTTTTTCCAGTTCATTTAAATACGTAGCTTAGGATTTTGCATGTAACTAGCGGAACTTGTAAATCCTTTTGAATGTTGCCAAGAAGCACCCGTTATCGTTTTTTGAAATTTTGTTTCGACAGCGTTTAATTTTTTCTATGTTAGATACGGAAGACGTATCCCCTTATAGTATACCGTAGCACAACATTGGTTTAAAAATCGATTTATAGAGTAAAAGTTTACAATCAAGGCGAAACACAGAGTTTCTGCCATTTAACCAATGAATTTGCGTAGCCTTAAGTTTCATTTGCGGCACCTTCGTAACTTTATATGGCTTCCATGCAAGGCTACGATCCAGGTGAATGCCAAGTTATTTAATAAGGATTATGGGCACGTTTCTTTGCGTAAAATAAAAGTTACGTGAGAACAGTTTTGTTTATTAATTTTTTATTCCCCGTAACTTCGCCTATTCCTCTATTTGGGTTACGTGGTATTGCAGTTACTTCGAATACTGAGGAAAGCGGTATCATCAGCAAATACCGACGTATGTGTAAAGCTGTTGGTTGGCATATCTGCAGTGTAAAGCAAGTACAGAACTGAACCTAGTACACACCCTTGAGATACACCAGCCCCTTTTGGTTGATAACTTATTTGGTTTCGATCTTTGATCATAAATTATCGGCCAGCTATGTTCTTTTCTATTAGGTTAAAAATATTGGCTGGAAAGTTCATCTTAAGCTTGTTTAACAGGTCTACATGCCATACTTAATTGAAAGCTTGGGAGACATCGATGAAAAGCGCGGAGCAGTACTACTTTTCCTTAAATGATTTTCTTATGGTACTATGTTGACTATTTTGGAGTGCAGTTGTTATTATTCAAATTCAGGGCCAACTCGTTTTTAAGCGGCTTTTCAAACAATTTCGACATAGTTGATAACACACTTATAGGCTTGTAAGACTTCACCTTCAAAGGTTCTCTCCAGGTTTAGGAATCATCTTTACTAAGGCAACTTTCCCCAATCGGCGGAAAAATATTTAAGCCGTATTATGGCATTAAAAATAAAAAGAACAATTCTTTTAGTTGCAAAAGATAGCTCTAAAAGCATTTGGTGGCTTATTTTATCAACCCCAGTAGCTTTTTTTAATTTAAGTTAGCGATAGCTTCGGGATCATTGGGCTCTCCTTATTTTAGAAAAAAGCTCTTTAACATCGATAAAAAAAAAGGTTACTGTATTTGTCCTGACGGTGGTTGATAAGTTATATGATGGAAGAGGAGGGCCCTCAGGCAACCTTACATTAGCGCAAGTGTAGAACTCTACCTCCTCGTGGTGTCAACCGGGCAAATTTTGGTTTAGTGAAAGGCTAACAGACATGGCTTAATTGAAAACAATTTGTCTTGAGCTTTAAAGGGTCAGCGGTTACTTACTTACTGGTCTGGCTTGAGGCAGGTTGTCCCTGTTGGCGCTGTGATATGTTTGTAGAGTGTGCACATATAATTATGCGCCGCACTATACACTATTAAATACTTTGTTAATTTCATTTCATTTTTACTTTTATTATCGTCAGCAAAATTATGCTAAAACATTTCTTTAAGCAATTGAACATAATTACGTCAATGAACTTGGCACAATTCTGTATACAAATGTAACATGAGCACATACTTGAGAATATTTAATTACAAACATGCTTTTAGAGTTATTTTTGAAGCTCACTATCGTATATAATGACAATATTGTAAAAATGCTTAAATTGCTACACGTTTTATATATTTTAAGGCAAATGAACTTAGGCTTATACAAAATCAATACAAAATTGATTTTAATAGAATTATGCTGTATAAACGTAAGATTAGTATATAAGCGCAAGCTTGTATTTAATAAAATCAGAATTAATTTGACAGGCATCTAAAAAACTTTCTCTTTAATTCTCAACTGAATCGGCGTGTGAACGCTGGAACTATAAGCAGCAGGAGTGCTTAGTAATACTTAAAATTCCCTTTTTAACTCATCCTATTTTTCTTAGAAAAACACTACTTGATCACTACGTGATCACTACATTACCAATAATTGCCACAGCAATACAAGGTTTAAGGGGTACAAATACTGAAGCAGATTTTCGAGGCTGACCAGATTCCTATCTAGTACCACTGGAATCAGATAGCCCCAAGTGCATGAACTTATTATTGGTAAAGTCTTCTCCGGAAGTCCACGTTGTAGTTGTGGTTATCCGCAAGCGAGGCAACTGAGAACGAAAGGTGATATGCTGGGGTTTTTCTTGTGTGGGCCCCAGAGTGATCGCGTAAGCGGTCTTATATGAACTTAAGCTTCACCAGATATAGTCTCTAAGTCTTGGCGGGTCTACCCAGGCACTTGAGCAACTGATGAAGTAGGCTAATAGCTGAAAAGGTGTAAGTGTGTTTGTAAGTAGGTGAATAGTGAAACTGTCTACGGGTCCCCTAGAATCTTAAATAAGATCCCGTCACAGTAATAGCAAATAATGAAATGGCCGGCATTGGCATGTTGAAGCATGTGCGTGATTCGGTTCTGGCTGGAAGTGGGAAGATTGTGAAAGTGGAAAAATTAATTTCTTTAAGTGAGAAAAGATCCCTTAAACAGAGCTGAGTGTCGCACTCGGTGGAGGTGCGACGTGATAATCATAATCTTTCTTGCTTAAGGTTGGGTGCTGTTTTACAAGCGTGTGGAGATGTGTCTTTTAGGCGCGGATCTCTTTTGATTGGAAATGACGAAATCAAAAGCAGAGACGCAATTTTAGTTTAGATAGCCCAACTACTCAGCAAGGGGTCTGTTATGGCTTGCACAGAGTCATGGCAGAAAATTTCAACCTGGGTGGTCTGGTTAGCCATTCTGGGGTGCCAGGTCATGAGCAATATCGTGACGGTATTAAGTCACAGTGAGATAAGACCTTGCGGCGGGTGCTCACGTTAAACTTTTACACGTCTGTTCTAACGGTAGGTAGTAGAAGCATGGCCAATGCCTTTTTTAATGTTTTCACTAAGGACGCTCAGACAATCATCCATATCTTCAGTTAGGGATATATTGCTGCACTTCTTCACCCAAGGATTATCTTTTGGTTTGTCGCACTTGGTTGTAACATGCAGATTCATATACACAACACAAACTGCAATATACCTACAATAACCTTTAGTATGACCATATTCTTGGCAGTTCAAGCACTGTACGGGCGCAGATCGCTGATGTGGCGCTTCAGCTACAACTCTACCGTGCAAAATATATTTCAAGTCATTTTTATTTAATTTGACATCACCAGGCTACACCCTAAATAATGGTTGGGGATACCTTTCTCTGTTTCTAATGTTCAACACAGGTATGGCTTTAACACCTTTGGTGCACAAACGGGTATTTACTTCTTAAGGGTCAACACTCGAGTAAATACATTTTTGCGTTCTTTAGTTGGTACGTGTAGATTTTTTTTCAGTTTTTTTTTTTAGCTCCTAGCTACTTGAATTTTTGTCTCATATATGTTACCAGTTGATTGTTTGTAACGTAAAATTTGTTTTCTCCAATTACACCGACTAAAAACTTAATGGATCTCGTGCATAAAACGTGAGCTTGAGCTACGACTCGATTTTTTTTAATTAAAGGGTGCTTGTCGTACGCATAATAAAATTTAATTTATTTGCTTTTACTTACTGCTATCGTTTGATTTCGTCTTGCTCAGCTTGAACTAAGTAAGATGAGCTTGTGCTCATTTTCATGTGCTGAAAGATTAGAACTAGCACAAAGTAATTGTGACAAATCAGTTTCCCAGTTTTTTAAAATAGTTTTATTTATGTCTTTTTTAGTTTTAATGCAACTTTTTTATTATATTTTTCTCCGGTAATTCACCTCCAAATTTATGCTTAGTTTCTGTTACACATGTTTCTATTTTTTCTTTTTTTATTAATGCTTGGTAATTGACCCTTTTTTAGTAAATATTTATTTAATTTTAGTTTTTCTACTAAAAATTTAGAAATGTCGTCAGTTTCTATTTTAATATTATTATTTGATTCTGTTTCTACTTTACTTTCACTTGACGACATTTTTGCACTTTATAACAATTAGACGTTTGATCTCCCTTTGCTCAAGTATGTAATTACAATTGGTTTGAACTCATTTTTATGCATACGAAATTAAGCAAAAGCTGTTTCTGTTTGATCGAACTTAACTTACGAGCAATTGCTCAGCGCTTTTGCTGGTTTTTATGCATGAGACCCAATGATATTATTAAAACTTTTTTCTCTCAAATAAATGGGTGTTGGCTTAGCAGTATTTTTTTCATTGTCGGTGGCATCATTATCCTTTTGCAAAATTATAAAACGATTTTGCGATGTGGATAGCCTTTTATCGTCTTTTAAAATTTTCGTAGATAGAGATGCTTGTGCCGACCTCGGGCTTCTTCACCTTTAAAGAACTTTTACGTAGCGATCCATCCCTACCTGGATCTCAGGAGGACACCCAGAAATTGGGCTTTTAGCGCCTTTATCAGTTGTAGGTAATACTCCAGACCTTGATAAAGATGAGTGCGATTAGAATGTCAATGGATTGGGCTTAATTTGTCCCTTGTTCAGTAGACTTATTAAAATAAGGCGCACTTACACTTTATTTGTCCTTAATTATTTTCGGTTTTGCACTAAAATAGTTTTTTTAATATATTCGGTCCCTAATACTTGTAGAGCTTAACACAATGTAAGCATATCGGTTATTAGGCACACTGTCACTAAAGTGGTAACTTAATAATCTTAATTTAAAACCATGTAGATTTTGTTTAATTAATCCTAACATATGTATGTTACAATACTATATTAAAAAAAATGTACAATGCTCTTTTATATCATTTCATTTTTTTCTAGCCTTAGTAAGTTAATTATTACCTTATAACCTTTATTGAAGCCTTTAAGAGTTATATTTTCTGAAGCTCGTAAGATTTTTTTATAAACTTTCCCACAGGATATTTTAGTCTTCCTTTCTAACTCAGTATTTTCGTTCGAAATAAAACAGTTATTAGGTTAGTGATTGCTATAATTCCTTAAGATCTCCTTTTCAATAAATTCTTCCAACCTCTTACCATCTAAACATATAATTTAACTTACATAAAAACGAATTTTGCCAAGATAGATAATCCAGCCAATCAAAATTGTTTTTGAAGGTTTTCGGTTGCATAGTGGTGATACACATCCCCATTTGCAGTCTGAGAAAGGCGAATTTGTTACACTTAGCGAAAGAAAATTTTGAGTCTATAACATGATAAATGTTTGAATTTTGTCGAAATTGGTGCGCTTCCGTGCCTAATTCTGTTGGCTTGATGTGGTTGATGCAACCATAGTTGCCATTATACCTCTGATAAACTCAATCCTGCCTCGTATCTATATTGTATGAGAAAAGTTTAAAAGTTTTGAAATTTATAGCTGCCCTGTTGGCAGATTGAATCATAAAAAGACAATAATTTTTTGTTCAACTTTAACCTACGGTATTTTAAATTTATATGAACCAAACTGTTAGTAATAGGAACTCTATTACAATCATAAAATATTTCTCGATGCAAAAACTTCTCGCAAGATATTAAAACGAGGAACAGAAAAACACATGATAATGTATTGAGCCTCTATTAAAACCTTGACTTTTGTCGATGTGACACCATCCATTCTTTGCCTGTAAAATGCTATTATCAGAGGCTTTAAAAAAAGTATAAAATTTTATTAAAATAAGTCAAGCAAAAGTACTAAAAATTAATTTGTTATCTCTTTAGGTTTGGCAACGACTATTTTTCGCCTTTAAAAATTTTTCCACACGTTTACAAATCCTATTAAAAATGAATGCAAAAAAATACATTGTATCCAGTGTTTAATTTTTGTGTGGTAATAACATCCTGTTTTAAATATAAAGAAATATTCTCATTTATATCGATACAGTAAAAATAAAAATAAAACAAAAAAAAAAATTGTAGACGTGTCAAATTTTAGCTAGAAGAAGCTTTTTTTGTTAACTCTTTAATATTACACTGTTTTTGAATTATTAAGCCCATTTCTTAGAGCTTGAGGTCTATTTTTATATTTATTTTTTACAAAATTTTGTTTTTTTTTTAATTTCCCCTTCTTCATTGTGTAGCATCAACAGAAGTGGCGAAATATTAAAAAAAATTAAAAAATTTTGTGAAAAATAAACATAAAAATAGACCTTAAGCTCGAATAAATAAACTTGTTAGTTATTAATAAAAATGTAAAAAGCTAGAAAAAAAAAATAATGAATTTGTTTTTATTTAAAAATAGAAAATAATTAGAGTATTCACAAGGTAGTCATAAAGTCATATGTCTTAAAAAAATAAAACGAATAAATACTACTGTTGTGAGCATCCGCTCATAATTAAGTGTGCTATTTTAAATTTAATACAGCTACTGGAGAAAACAGAAAAATGAGTAATTTCAAAAATATTTTAAAATTACTGACTGCGACTTGTTAATTATATCAACGGCTTCACTAAAGAGTTTCAAAGTTCAAAAAGTCTTATTATTATAGAACTTTTGTCCTTTAAGCACAACAACAATTTTTTTAGACTATTGTAAAATATTAAAACTTTAAGATAATATGACTTAATAGCATACCGTTTGAATACCCACATTATGTTATATTTTAATAAAATCGTGCTTTATTTCCATAACAAAGTTAGATTTAATCTAAACTTTATGCATTTTTTCATGAATATAAAGAAATACCTCGATTTTAATAAGGGGGTCATTATGTCCTTATCTCCATGCCCATGAAGCTTAAATCCACCCCCCGACCCAGATAAATTGACTCGAGAGGACAAATATTTATCTCTTCTAACAAAAAGAAATTATGTGAACTTAAGCCAAACTAAAAAGCAAAAATTTGTATTAAAACGTTTCCTTTAAAAATTCCGAACATAGAAACCGTTAAAATACATACAAGTTCCATACAAATTAGTTCGGCAGAAGTATCTGTATTCAGATTCTAATATTTGTGGGCGTGGCACCGTATTATTGATCACCTTTGCATAACTTATTCCTAGATACGTTTGCAAATAATAATAGAGAAATACATGTAGAAAGAAGCATAACATTTACACATAAGTAGGTTATGTTAGGCTTTCATGATGTTTTCCAGTTTACACTGCAGATCGTCACCTAGTTGTTCATTAAATCTCTCGTTCAAATACTTGAAACTATGATCCTCCAATCAGGATTAGTCACAGGCAATATGTTCTTTCTTTTTGACTTGTACTAATCTGGAGTGTCACCATCTAATTGTAGGTCCTAGCCTGAGCAGGAAAGTGTCCAGCTATGATCCTTACTATGGTACTTTGGCTTTTTTCTTCAAGGCAAGTGAATTGTAAGCTCCACCCGGGCCTCAAGGCCTTAGATACCTTGCAGCCAATCCTGAAGATCTGTCATGTTAAGAATCTTTATCTGTTTTTTTTTCATAACATTGATCTACAGCTTCTTATAAATATTTGTCAACTCCAGGTCCGAGCTACTACCAACGAGCTGGTTAGCGATTCCAATGCTAAATATGTCGCTGTATCCGGGAACCTAAAACAGTCGAAATTTTTAAGTATCCATAGTCCCACCAAGGACTCTTGTACAGTTCTTTACCAGCTTAGGCCTATTTGAAAATAAACACCAGATTATTCTATACTATATCTTATATTCTATCCAATGAACTGAACAAACCTTATAAAGACTATCGATTTCCTTTCAGCAATGATTTTAAGGTGTTTTATCCTTAGTGACTATATATGACGTCCTAGATTCTTGGATTATAGCAAAATCCTTAAGGCAAATTTCCCATAACCCACTAGTTTGTCCAATATTAAAACATTTTTCATATTCTGACTTCCATAGTCTGATCAATCTTCGTGCTTTCATTGCTTTTGCCCAGTATGGTATAGGTACCGTATAGCACAAGTAAATCCCAATAAAACACATCTTCCGACCTTAGTGAGAAGTTCCCTATAATAATCCTTCTCTGCTGCCTTCCACTGTTTTAAAACAAACCCACTTTACCACTTAAGTTTCAAGCCCCATCTCTTTTTTATATGGACTCTTCGCATGTACTTATATTATGCTTAAAAACCCTTTTTTGCGTATTTTTCTTTCAAGACAGTTTGCTATCTAGAGCTTCCCTACAATAGTTATTAGTTTATACCTTCAGAATTGAACTCCTCCATTAACCATTGACAGTTAGAAGCCCAAAAAGGACGAAAGAACTCACCATGAGGTCTCTTTTTGGTCACTTTATTTTAACAGTCCACCTCTTCTAGCCTAGAATTTACAAAAATGCCTTACACAATATTGTTATCCATCTGACTAAGCACTTTCTGACTACTAGGTCCCTAAAGACCTCATCTATTGCCTCTATTCTTACATTGTTAAAGGCTCCTTCTATACTAAGAAACGCCATCAGGGGTTTTCCTCACCATACATACCTTATTTTTTTATAACCAACCGTATCACAAAGTTCGCTTCCAACTAACATGTTGGTCCCACTTATGCTGTGTGTGCATTAGGTTGAGGTTAAGTTAATAATTTATGGAACAAGAGAAACAGGACAATTATTAAAATGGTTAAAACCCATTAAAATGTTGCCTCAAATTTGAATATCAAATATTCTTCCATTTAGATAAGGCACACCAATATAAAATTGTTACTTTCGACACATGAAAAAAAAGTGTACTAGCGAGCTTATAGGTTAACTTCAGCTGCCTTGGTTTTATTATATTATCACTTAATGGTCAACATAATCTAGTTGAGAGTTTTCAAAATAAAACAATGATACCAAATGCTTTTAAAATCAAGTTGGTACGATAGTGTCTTGTATCATTATATCATGTCAAAAACAAAACAAACAAAAAAAAAAATTACCAGTTACGTGACGTCAACTTTTTATTATCTGAATGTATGTCTGTATGTTTCTCAAGATGAATACGAGTAATGGTAAGAGTATCAATGACTCTTATTTATCTTTGAAGCATATCTATACAAATAATGATGTTCGAATTTAGCAAAAACTTTACCCTCAAGTGAAATGTTTTCCTTGTCTGCAGATGTTTTTATATTCTAAAGCAGAACAAAACATATTTTATTTATAAAATAATTTATTTACGTAACGAACACTTCAAATTTTTCTTTCTAAAATAGTTTAACGTTTACGGTACATCTTCATTTATTTAAACACTCTTCCCTGGAGGATTTTTGCTACACTAAAACAATAAACCTTTTTACTTAAAACAAAAAACCCTCCATTTTTGGATAAGACTTATTTATTCTTACTTTTGGATATTTAGCAGAGTTTAAAAGTATATATGTATGTATGTATATGTGTTGTGCAATTTAGAAGTGTTAAGCTGAATAAATTTATTGTTAAGTAGAAGGACCTAATGGACTTTTCATTCATCTTGTTGTAACGGAATCAATAAGACAATTAAGTTTTGCGTAATTATTTAATAAAATTTATTTACTTTGTTGTGCAAAATGCCTGTGTGGCTGCTTTACATGTTCTTTCTGTTCAACACACGTATCTAAATGAAACTACTATACTCAAATATACTACAAATACATACATATGTACTTTACTAAGTATAAATATGCCCAATAAGCATTTTGGCTGAAATTCAAGTGGAATTACATTTGAAATCAAGTCACAATTTCCAATTTCCAGTGTTGAATTACAGTTGAAACACAGTTGAATTCAATAGCGAATCCAGCAAAATTAACCATTGAATTACAGTCGAACAAAACAGTACCTTTATAGTGTAATTCCAGCCTTGAATAACGGTGTGATTCAAGTTGAACCGAACCTGTTTTGACACTTGAATTCAAGCATGGAAAAGTTTCTCTGAAAATTTAATTATAAAATCATCATCTTCACCGCCACCAATGATTTTCCATCAACTCTGTGCCATAAATAACGTATGCTACAAACAAATTTGTTGTTGTTTTTAAACAAACTTCAAACAGACTGGAAAGAGAATGGATTTTAAATGTAATTCAAGCTTGGATTCACACCGGAATTCCAACATTGGAATTCACAAAAAATTTGTGCTTATTGGGTGGTCGCCTGGTTAATTTACTTGTGAAATAAAAATGTTATTTTATTGTAATATTGTTGTATTTAAACCTGCCAAAAAGTATTGATTATTTAAGATTTTTAATATAAAAATTATTTGAATATAAATTACTTTCAAAATATCGTTTAACTGAATTTAATTTAATTTAATTTTTAATCTTATAAAAGAAGGCAGATCTACACAAAATGTTAAAAATAAATACAATATAATTTTTCAAAAACTTACAAAATATATTTGTACAATTTTATATGAGCTTAATAACCAAAAAAAAATAAAATATTTTATTATAATAGTAAAATAAAATGTTATGCGAAGCTTGTTAATTCAGTCAATATTTAATTTTTTTTGTTATTTTAATATAAAATTCTGCTATAAATGGTTTTTAAAAAAAATTACATAAAGATAATACCTGGGATTGTTCTTTTTAGTTGTCCATGTGAAAATTATATAATATTCGCAATTATGTCTTCAAATTTCAACTAAACGGTATTTTCGAAACGGTCTAAAATAATATTCCAAGGAAAAATTTACATTGCTTCGTAATGAATTAAAATGCTAAAAAACCGTATTAGCACTACTAACTATTCAGAATTTTAACTCATTACTTTAACACGGCAATGAAAATGGTGGTAAGTACTCACCACGCTCGCTTACAAAGAGGGAGTTAAATTAGTACTTGCCAGGCTCACTTACGAAGTATGTAGTACTTAAATAACCTTTTACTTTAAAGACATTAAAATAATTTGTTACTATTAGGGGCCCAATAACTAACTCCTGGTTGCTTTCAACATAAAATTGCTTTAAAATATTAAACTTAAATAAGATGATATAATTCTAAGCCAAAGCTATCTAAAACTATCTGCACGAATTTATGATAAAATAGTCATTGAAAGTAGGTTGTTTTATAATGACTAATTATGCCAACTTTTTATAAAAATTTTACAATATAATGAACGTTATTTTATTAAGAAGGACTTTTTACAACACTAACCAAAAATAATTTAAAAGATGTTGCTTTTAATTATGAAAAATATTAAAAACTAATGTGTTTAAAAACACGCACTATAGTACTTATGTATATTAAGATTAAAACAGTCTTAATGATAGAAAAATTAGGCTGTCTTAAGGTTGTAAAGAACAATTTCAAACTATAAATGTAAAATTTTTTAATACAGCAACAATTAACCAGCAGTTGTACAAATAAAAACATCATTCTTCAAATTCTTAAATAAAATTAATGTGTAAACTTTTAATAAGAAGTTCCAAATATTTATTATGTTTACGGTAATTATTCTAAACATTATAAGATATGTATTCGGCATTACATTAAATAATTAATTAATTATTTAGGGTATTCAAACGGTATGCTATTAAGTCATATTATCTTAAAGTTTTAATATTTTACAATAGTCTAAAAAAATTGTTGTTGTGCTTAAAGGACAAAAGTTCTATAATAATAAGACTTTTTGAACTTTGAAACTCTTTAGTGAAGCCGTTGATTTAATTAACATGTCGCAGTCAGTAATTTTAAAATATTTTTGAAATTACTTATTTTTCTGTTTTCTCCAGTTTATCTAAATGTATAAATGATTTTCTTAAATTTATCTTAATAAGCAAGTTGCAAAACCAATTAACAAGTTATGCCATTAAAATAATACGATATAGTTTTAAGTTTTCTCATAGAACGTACTGTTTGTAAATCCTATAATATGAAAAGAAAAGAAGTCTCAATAAAGTTAACTAACTAACTAACTGTTTTCTCCAGTAGCTGTATTAAATTTAAAATAGCACACTTAATTATGAGCGGATGCTCACAACAGTAGTATTTTTTCGTTTTATTTTTTTAAGACATATGACTTTATGACTACCTTGTGAATACCCTTATTATGTTTGTTTATAGTTTTGTTTGTCTAAATGAAAAACACAAATATGTATATACAAAAACAACATAAATACTACATTAGCAGAATTCATATCATTGTAATTAAAATTCTTACTGAGTTAAGTATTAAATATATTTAAGAAACAATATTCATTTTCTGCTAAAAATTTTTTGCTTCTTGCTGGTTTTATTGCTTTTTCTTAACTCAACTCGCAATTTTAATCAAAAACTTCTTAAAATTGATGCCATCACACTTCCTGCCTTTGGTCCTTTATTACTCTCGTCTGGTTTTATGTTTTATGTACATTTAACTTCCGACTCTTCTTCTATACTTTTATCTTATTGATGTTGCCGCTGCTATCGCTGTTGTGTAAAGGCAGAACATTTTAAAGTTGTACAATTGATAAATTGAAAATTTTTAATATCTGACATTTAACCAACGCAGCAGCAACAACAACAATAAGAGCAACATTAAGTAAATATTACACCAAGTAAAGCAACATAAAAATGAATTATGTACTTGTGTGAGTACATTAATTCAGCATTTAGATATAAAAAAACATTACTTGATTATTTTTTTTAAGACTAAATTACAAAACAAGTAACAATTAATGTTTTTTAACTTCTGTTATCATTTACAAAAAATTAATATTTATTACGTACAAGTTTGGCCAGTTGGAAAGGAATGGTATGTAGGGCATTTATACATATTTATAAGACCCTACACAGTACCCAAAAACATACAACTCTGACAGAGTTAAGAAATAAATATTGTACCATGAAATAAATGTGTACAAAGAAATAAAAATAACAAAGACATGTCTGCAAGAAATTTTTAAGACAAGTCATATATGGAAATTCCCAGGCATTTTCAACAGAAGTCTGTAACATGTTTGTAAAAGTCAATTCAGATTTTTGCCAGATTTGTATCTTACAGACATTCTCGGCCAATTTTTCAGGTTGGGTTGCCTCAATTGGGAGTTAAATCGACGTCCTCGCGTTACTTTGTTTTATAAATGCAAATGTCTTTTTTGTTTGTAGTGAAAAATAAACGCCCTAATGCAAAATGAGCAAAGACCAGAAAAATAAACAAAGAGAGCAAAATCCCGTTGCACATTTTACAGCGAACGCACGACCCAAAACAACGACAAAGCACAAGGGAATAAAAAAACAATCACGTCTACAAGAAATCGATCAAAAATTTTACAGATAAGTACGTCGTACATCAATTTTTTCAGACATGTCTAACAGAAATCTGTAAGACCCATATGAATCAATTCAAACTTTTGCCAGACTTGTCTGATACAGACAGTCTACTTTGGAGGCTTGAGTATTTGGTGAGCGTAGGTTTGCTTAGGACTAATTTTATGAAAAAAGTTGGTTTCATTCCTGTACTTACAAACACGTTTGTTATGTTTTATTGCTTTAGTGTCTAATGTATAAAAATTGATTAACCAAAAAAGCCGTCAAATCTGATAGACAAAAATTGTTGATGTAACTAATGTACCGATAGAAAAAGTGTTAAGAGCGATACTTGAGCAGTAAAACACAAAAAAAAAGGGCAGGTTGTATAACGGCAATTCCATTGTGACAGGTATGACCATATTACCCACATTTTTGCTTAAAACCCAAACAATTTAAAATTTTATTTAAAAAATAGATTATGATATCCCTGGATGGTATGTTTTTAAGAGTTTATAAGTAAGGTAATACTGAAAAAACATTATTTCTGCTTACAATTGCTACTTAAAAACTGTAACGAGTGTTTCATTACAAATTGCATTTTAGAGAATTTTGACTTCAAGATCGTGTTGTGTTAAATGTTGGGTAGAGTGGGTTTAATTTTTTTAAATTTATACGGCGTTCTGGAACGCAAACGGCATCCGCCAACAAAAAAACGAGCTCGAATATTTCTTGATGAACCAAAAAATCGATGTTATGTGTATTTCTGAGACTCATATGACATCTAGAAGCACTTTTAAAATTAGTGGTTATTCTTTTTACGATTCAAAGGATCCTAGGGATAGATCATGTGGTGGCTCGGCTATTCTAATCAAATCAAGAATTAAACACCAATGGTTGGGTGGCCTCTCGGAATGTTATATCCAAGCTACGAACGTCTGCATTGATGAATTTTTCCATAACCTTGTTATTTCATCAGTTTACTGTCCACCCAGATTCTCCATAACGAAGGATCAGTACAACAGTTTCTACAAATCATTAGGTCCCCGCTTCATAGCTGCTGGAGACTATAACGCTAAGCACACATACTGGGGCTCCCGCCTAATTAGTCCCAGAGGTCGTTTCTTGTATGACTCAGTGTCGGAAATAGGACTTTTCGTAATTTCAACTGGACAACCAACCTATTGGCCAACGGACAATAATAAAATTCCAGACGTAATAGATTTTGGCGTGGCAAAAGGTATATCACCGGACCTTATTGAGGCTGAAGCCTCCTTGGATTTATCTTCTGACCACTCACCCACAATTATCACTATTTGCAGTCCTCACCAAATAGCAACTAGTGATTTTTTCTTATCAAAAAGAGTAAATTGGTTAAAATATAAAAAATATATCAGCTCTCACTGCTCGGAACACATACCACTAAAAACTCCCCAAGAAATCGATGATTGCCTAAATATCCTAAATGAAAACATTAAAAAAGCCGTTGAACATGCTTCTTCAACATACCGTCAGGTCAAATACAACAAAATTTTTTCTGTCGATGTTGAGGAGCTTTTATCTGAAAAAAGGAGAGCGCGAAGAGAATGGCAACAGCATAGATCGCCCCAACTTAAAACGAAGCTAAAAGAGTGTACAAATCGCTTAAAAAACTTGCTGGAGGTACACAGAATTGCATCAATTAAGAAGTATTTGGAAGGTCTAGACGCGACTCCTCAAACAAATTATTCTCTATGGCGATCAGCCAGTCGTCTCAAAAGACCCGTAATGGCAAAACCACCACTGCGCAATCTAAGAGGATCCTGGGCTAGAAATGATGAAGAAAAATGCGATCTGCTCGCAAGTCATTTAAGAAACGTGTTCACTCCTAATACATGCACTGACGTGAGGGAATTACCGCCTGTTGTTTCTAGACGTCCTATAGAAATACGTTTCCGATATTCAGATGTGGTAGAAGCTATTTCTAACCTTAATGATAAAAAAGCTCCTGGCGTTGATAAAATAAGCAACAAAATGCTCATTGAGCTACCTTTTACAGCAAAAAGAATAATTCTTTTTATTTTTAATGCCATAATACGGCTTGAACATTTTCCACCAATATGGAAAGTTGCCTTAGTTAAGATGATTCCTAAGCCTGGTAAAGATCCTTCTAAGGTGGAGTCTTATAGGCCTATAAGTTTGTTACCAACTTTGTCAAAACTGTTTGAGAAGCTGCTTAAAAACAAGCTTACTCCGATCCTGAATGAAAACAACTGCATTCCAGATCACCAATTTGGCTTTAGAAGTCAACATAGCACAATAGAACAAACTCACAGACTGGTGCAGGTTATAAGAAAAACTTTCGAGGAAAAAAAGTACTGCTCCGCGCTTTTTATAGATGTCTCTCAAGCTTTCGATAAAGTATGGCACGAAGGCCTGTTAAACAAACTAAAGCTTAACCTTCCAGCTAATATTTTCAACCTACTAGAAAAGTACATAACCGGTCGACAGTTTAAAATCAAAGAGGGAAACCAAATAAGTTCTTCTCAAACAATAGGGGCTGGTGTACCTCAAGGGAGTATACTAGGTCCAGTTCTGTACTTGCTTTACACAGCAGATATGCCAACCAATAGTTTTACACACACGTCGACATTTGCTGATGATACTGCTTTTCTTAGTATTCATAAAGACCCTAAAGAGGCTTCAAACCAATTGCAGCAACACGTAACCCAAGTTGAAAAATGGGCAAAGTTATGGGGAATAAAAATAAATGAACAAAAATGTACCCACGTAACTTTTACTTTACGCAAAGAAACGTGCTCTCCAATTCTTATTAACAACCATATGGTGCCTCAACGAACCGAGACAAAATATCTTGGTATTCACCTAGACCGCCGCTTCACATGGAAGCCTCATATAGATGCGAAGTTGACGCAAATGAAACTTAAAGCTACACAAATTCATTGGCTAATCGGCAGAAACTCTGTGCTTCGTCTTGATTGTAAACTTCTACTCTACAAATCGATTTTGAAACCAATTTGGTGCTACGGTATACAATTATGGGGCACTGCTTCCGCATCCAACATAGAAAAAATTCAACGCAGGCAAAACAAAATCCTAAGAATGATAACTGGTGCTCCTTGGTATATAAAAAACAGCAACATCCACAAGGATCTTGAAGTTCCACTTGTAAAATGCGAAATCCTGAAATATGTGGACAAGTATTTAAATAAGCTGGAATCACATCCAAATCCGCTTGCTCGAAGCATCCTGCAACATAGTGGGCACACCCGCCTAAAAAGAAGGGACACTATTGCTCTTAGATGAAGCTTGATAATTAATATGAGAACTTAAATTTTAGTCTGGCACTGGCTGGACTTATATTAACTACCTAGTTTTAAGATTTGAACACTTATTGTTAGTTCGCCACAGGCGAAGATTCAATAATAAATATATGAAAAAAAAAAAAAAAATTTATACGGCTGTTTAAAGTGTTTTCAATCATAGGTGACTCTTTATTTCTACAAAAAATTATTTTTTCTTAAGGAAAACCCTTTTAACAAATGTGACGTGTGTGACATATTCATCAAAAAAAAAAATGAAAAGAAAAGCCGATTATTCAGTTTGATAAAAATTTAACTCCTGCGAATTAAATAAAAATTAAATTTGAACCAATTTATTTATATTTTGATCATTTTCATTTTCTTTCAGACGTAAATAAATCGGCTTATTTTGGGCCATTTTGGATGAAATAGACCATAAGCATACATATGGATGTGCATAGATTTTTTTTTTTATTTATTTATTTATTGTCTATAGATTACAGACTAAAGTGAGATAATTATAAGTTCAAAAAAAAAAGAAAAGATATTTCAAAATTAGCGATTTAAATACAAAATAAAATTTCTTTTTACAATTTCTTTACTTTCATTTTGTCCAACAAGGTGATAGTAGCTGTTAAAGTTTTCACATATATGACGAAACGGATCATTATTAGCATAGTTAGATCTGTAGTATTTTGTGCTAAAAGGACGGAAGTTTCGAGTTGGTCTAGTTGGAACATTAAAAGTTAGTTTACTTAGCAGGAACACAGAATCTACATTTTTTTGAATTAGGCCCAGCACAAACGAAAAACTCAACATTAAACGTCGACTTTTCAAAGTTGGTAGTTTTATAAGACAGAGTCTGCTTTCATACGGGGGACGTAAAGGAGAATTCCATCCAAACCCACGCAGACAAAAAATTAAAAATTTCTTTTGTACGGATTCAATACTATCGATATGAATATTATAGTAAGGATCCCAAATAACTGATCCATATTCTAGAATAGGTCGGACTAAAGATGAGTATAATTGTTTCGTGATGTAAGGATCTGAAAATTCTTTGCTCCACGTCTTCATAAATCCAAGTACACCATGTGCTTTGTTAACAATTAACGAAATATGGTCACGAAAATATAATTGGCGATCAAGCAAAAAACCAAGATCAAGAAAGCTTATAACTTTATCAAGTTTATTTCCATTAACGCAATAAAATAAATCAAATATTTTTAGTTCGAAAAAAGGACATGTGTTTACATTTCTTTATATTTAGTTCTATTGACCAGTTTGTCAATATCCGACTGAAGTAAAAATTGATCCTCAGGATTATTAATAGAACGGAAAAAGTACTGTATAACTGAAGAAAGATCGTTTATAAATAAGGTAAAGAAGATGGGGCCAAGATGGCTACCTTGCGAAACGCCAGAAGGAACCTCAATAAGAATAGATGTAGCATTTCCGAACTTAACTTGCTCAGTTCAATTAGACAAGTAAGAACTTAGCCACTTTATTGTTGTATTTGTAAATCCCATTAATGACAATTTGTTAAGTAAAAGATCGTGGTTTACTTTGTCAAAAGCTTTACTAAAATCTGTGTAGATGGCATCAGTTTGCATATTGTATCTGAAACCCTCATTTATAATAGTTGTTAGTTCCAAAATATTAGTCGTTGTAGAACGACGTTAACAAAAACCATGTTGACACGGTGACAATGTTGAAGAAATTTGATGGTATATATTGTCAGTTAAAATTTTTTCAAAAAGTTTGGGAATAGCACTCAGCTTGGCAATGCACCGATAGTTAGGTATTTCAATTTCGCTACCACTTTTAAACAACGGAATTATATATGATGATTTCCAAATCAACGGTGCGTATTAAGTATCTATGTATGTATCTAAGTATGTATGTTTGAATATAGGTATGTATAAACATACATATGAGTTTTGATTTCGGCACACCTTTGACAATTCAAATGCTAAGAAGAGAGCAAAGAGTTTTAAAGTTATAGTTTTTCAGATATGGGATTTTAGAAAATTCTTAAAACTTTTATAATTAGTAAACAAACATTCATGTTTGAATTTTCTCTAATATACTTATTTATTTCACATTCATACATACATATGTATATACATACGGACACGTATATGGATTTTAACCTAAAAACAACTTGGGCAATCGCAATGTACCAAGGTCCATTATGAACCGATTTTTCTGATTCCAAATACCGATAATCTCAGGATAGTTTAACACCAAAACCTTGTCCGTAGTACCTTAATTGACTCCGGAAACTTAACTTCAAAAGGCGAACAGACGGACATGATAAACTCGACTTCTCTATCTATAAGGATCCAGAATATAAATATATGTTTTATGGGATCGCAAATGGTTAATAGAGAAATAGCAAACGGCATTACAAACTGAAATATGCTCTTATGTGAAGGTAATAATAACAAGTAAATAACAAGAAGCATGCTCAGCAGCTTTTAAAATATAAAAGTAAACTTCTTTGATAATCACTGTTGGCTTTCGAAATTTTTAACGGTAGGTTTTTCGAACAGTATACATATTTTTAAACTATTCAACCTTTTAGATAAGAAAGAATCACTTGTAGTTTTTTGGTGAGGACTTCAAATAGTGAGTTTTTTCAGGTGAGTTGCCTGAAAATGGAACCGCCGAGGCTTTAACCTTAAAAAATTCTGAATATTCCTTTTGGTACGCCAAAATCTATCATTTTTTAAATATTACTTAGTCAGTTCGCAAGAAGGTTGGTTTCGCAGCTAAAATATCTATGATTCTCATTTATAATGAAACCAAATAATTTTTAAAAATTCTTAAATGTGAACATTTCTTGCTATTTTATAACAGTCAGACAAAACACCCATCAAATAACTTTGTCTCGATTTTTTTCAATATAAACCAACTGCCCCAAGTTCTCATAGTGTACACGAGTATTTATTGGAGCGATAATAATAGTAATAGCAAGCAAATCTAATGCTATATATCTGTGGTTTTCATGGAAACCAGCGTATGTCGAAAAATCAAATTTCTAAGGAGAGCAAAAAAATTATTTTTGGTTAAGCAATTAGTGATGTATTGAATTTTTTTAAACTTTTTTTATAATTAAGTTAATTGTATGCCCTAAAATTTTTTTATAAATATTTCATGCACATGGCCTTTAAAAAACCTAAGTTATAAGGATACTGGTGATGTCAAATTAAGGAAAAATGAGAATCACCCAATTTACGATTTAAAATACATTTTGCATCGTAGAGTGGTAGTGGAAGCGCCACATAGACGATCCGGGAATGTACAGTGCTTGAACTCTCAGGAATGTGGCCTCACTAAAGCATATTGTAAGTTGCCTTTTGTTTGCGTTGTGTGTGGAGACCTGCATGCTACGACCAAATGCAACAATGCAAAAGATGGGCCTAGGGTGTAGAAGTGCAGCAATTTCGGTGGAAACCACACTGCCAACTATAGACGTTGCCTCGTTTTTTTTAATTTTTTTAGGCGTTCATCTAAGCCGAAAGTAGTTTCTGCCCCTCCCAAGCAGTCAAATATACCAACTACAATTAAGCCCCTATTAGCACAGCCAACAACAAGTGAAGTTTCTTATGCCGATGCTTTAAAGTCTAACTAGTCCAACAAGAGGAAGCCTAGCCAGCCAACAATACCACAAGAGTTGCCTGCAAAAGAACCAAGCGGTCCCGCCAGAAGACGTAAAGGATCCCAGAGATAGGTCATGTGGTGACTCAGCTATATTAATTTAATCAAGAATTAAACATAAATGGATGAGGGGGTTTCTCCCAAAGTTATATACAAGCAACAAACGTCTGCATTGATGGATTATTATTTTGTCAGTTTGTTGTCCACCCAGGTTCTCCATAAAGAAGGATCAGTACTACAGTTTTTACAAATCTTTACGTCCCCGCCTTACAGCTGCTGGAGACTATAAAGCTAAGCAAACGTACTTGGGCTCCCGCCTAATTAGTTCAAAAGGTCGTGTCTTGTATGATTCCGCGGCTGAAATGGGACTTTTCGTTATTTCAACTGGACAACCAACCTATTGGCCAACAGACCACAATAAAATACCAGACGTAATAGATTTTGGTATAGCAAAAGGTATATCCCTGGTGCTTATTGAGGCCCAAGCCTTCTTGGATTTATCTTCTGACCACTCACCAACAGTAATCACTATTTGCAGTCCTCATCAAACAGAAACTTGTATTTCTTTCTTAACTAAGATTTTTTGTTCAGTTTTACTCTCTGATGTTGATTGGTTGAAATATAAAAAATATATCAGCACCCACTGCTCGGAAAACCAAGCACTAAAAACACCCGGAGACATCGATGATTGTCTGAATAGTCTTAATGAAAACATTATCAAAGCCGTTTAGCATGGTTTGTCTACTTATCATCATGCCAAGTACGATGTTAAGGAGCTTTTATCTAAAAAGGGAGAGCCAGAAGAGAATGACAACGCCATAGATCGGCCCAACTTAAAGCTAAGCTGAAAGAATGCACAAACCAATTGAAAAACTTTCTGGAGGTTCACAGAATTGCATTAGTTAGAGACTATTTGGAAGGGCTGGACGCGACTCCTCAAACAAATTATTCTCTATGGCGATTAGCCAGACGTCTTAAAAGATCCGTAATCGCAAAACCACCACTGCGTCATCTGAGAGGATCCTGGGCTAGAAATGACGAAGAAAAATGCAATCTGCTCGCAAGCCACTTAAGAAACGTGTTCACTCCCAATGCATGCACTGACGTGAAGGAATTACCACCTATTGTTCCTAGACGTCCTATAGAGATACGTTTACGATTTTCTGAAGCTGCCGGGTTTGATAACATAAGCAACAAAATGCTTTAAAAGCTACATTTTACAGCTAAAATAATTATTCTTTTTATTTTTAATGCCATTATTTGGCTTGAACATTTCCGGCCAATATGGAAAGTTGCCTTAGTAGAGATGGTTCCTAAGCCTGGTAAAGATCCTTCGAAGGTGAAGTCGTAAAGGCCTATAGGCTTGTTACCAACTTTGTCAAAATTGTTCGAAAGGATCTTTAGAAACAAGCTTACTCCGATCATGAGTGGAAACAACTGCATTCCAGATCACCAATTTGGCTTTATAAGTCAACATAGCACATTCGAACAAACTCACAGACTGGTGCAGATTACAAGAAAAACATATGAGGAAAATAAGAACTGCTCCACGCTTTTTATTGATGTTTTTCAAGCTTTCGATAAAGTATGGCACTAAGGCCCGTTAAACAAACTTAAGCTAAACCTTCCAGCTAATATTTTCAACCTTTTAGAAAAGTACATACCGGTCGACAATTTATGATCAAAGAGGGAAATCAAGTAAGTTTTTCTCAACCAATTGGGGCTGGTGTACCTCAAGAAAGTATA
The DNA here is from genome assembly GCA_963583895.1 of Melanophora roralis. NCBI lineage: Eukaryota > Metazoa > Arthropoda > Insecta > Diptera > Rhinophoridae > Melanophora > Melanophora roralis. The sequence continues at coordinate 65,874,010 of OY757190.1, read as the reverse complement.
CTAGGTCCAATTCTGTACTTGCTTTACACGGGAGATATGCCAACAAACAGTTTAACGCACACGTCTACATTTGCTGACGATACTGCTTTTCTCAGTATTCATAAAGACCCTAAAGAGGCTTCGTGCCTATTGCAACAACACGTAACTGTTGAGAGCTACCATCGTACAACTTCAACTAAAAGCCACCCTCGTATATATTTAGTTTAATTTAAATAAACATAAAGGGTGCTGACCCGATAACGCAAGTCAGCACTTTCACAAAGTTGTTGACCCGATAATGCGAGTCAGCACTTTCACAAAGTGTTGACCTGATAATGCGAGTCAGCACTTTCACAACATTGCTGACTTCTATGAAGTCAGCATGTTAAGTTTAATATAAATAGTAGGTAAGAATAGCATTTAGTGAAGAGTTTGTGTTTTATTATTAAATAAAGAACTACATTTTAAAATAAACCACAACAATTGGCGCAGCCGGTATAAATTAATAAGAATCCTGCGAATCCCAAGGGACCCTCCAGGAATAATAATTGTACGTTTTTTCAAACCCTTCACGGTGTGGCAACTGTTGTCAAAAGCAAGGAAACCACTAAGCATAGAAACGAAGGGCTGAAGGTATTAAGCAGCCACATTCTGGTACGCCTTTAGTGTCTTTGTCGAAATGTAAGGTGGTGAAATTGAAAGTAATTGTCACGGGCCTAACCGTAGTAAGGATTTTTTGATAAAAACGGATAAGATAATACTATAGTGTGTTTTTTTCCAATTTAAATTTGTGTTTTTTTTTTTTTTTCTTCGCTCTCCTACATTCAAAAGAAAGGATGGAACGAGTAAGGGTAAGAGTGGTAAGTATGCTTTTACAAATTTGCTTATAAATGGACAGTACGCAGAATAAAACAGACGAACTAATTGACAAAGTAAGGGACTACAATTATAACGTAGGAAGCCTGCAGGTGCATGCTTGGACTGAGCTCCGTAAATTGAACTCGGATAAGGACTTTATTGACTCTCATAGGGACGTAGTTAGAGATAACAAATGGACAAAGTTAGAGGAGGTGCAATACATCTTGGACATAGTGAGTGAGATTAACGACAATAAGTCGGAGGAAGTGGAAAAACGAATAAGGGATTTGGAAAAGACGAAGAGAATTTTGGAGGAGTATAATAAGAAACTAGGGTCTCAAATAAAATTTACGAACGAATTATTAGAAAGTCAGGAGAAAGAAAATAAGGAGCTTAGGTCACAATTGCATGGGAAAGGGCTAAGTGAAAAAGAGATAGCGAAAAGGCTTAAATTACAGCAACTAGACACCGACAAGGACTGCAAGATTCAAAGACTATCGGTGGCCCTATCAAATGCGAAGAGAGAGCTAGATATCGCATATAGGTCAAAATCTCCAACTCAGTCAGGACACAAAGTGGATAAGAGTTTAGGCACGGAAGGACCAATAGTAGTTGTTACACGGCAGGAAGAGGCGGATAGAGAAAGCGCGGAACGCATTGTGGAGAAGGTTAAAAGTGTATTGTCAAACGCAAGAAAAACTTTAAATAGGGGGTATACAGCGGAAACAATTACCAGGAAATTGGCAGACTTATCGGAATACGAAAAGGAGTTCAGACAGATTGATCCTAAGTCGCCTCTGGTTACAAAAGATTTCGAGGAGTGTATTGAGAAATCACGGAAAATTCTAAATAGTTTGATATTAACTCCAACGTCAGGAAATTTGGTGATTGAGACGAGAAAAATGGCTTCGATTGCAACAATTACGAAATTGGTAAATAACATAGTACCCACCTTTTTTGGAACCGAGGGACCGGATCTAACTTCAGAAGTGTTTCGTTTTATTCAGGGATGTAAGCTAGCAGAACGAGAGCTGATTACAGATGATAGCCGAGCCATAACTCCAGAGGTCATAGAATGCCTGAAGTTGAGGTTAATGGGATCCGCTTACGTGCAAATAGCACCTCAGTCTTTTGGCACAGTAGATGCTCTGTGTAATGCCATAAAAAAGCTATATCTGAAAACGAAAACATTAGACCAGATTAGGGAACTTATTACTTCGTGCAGGCAAGGGGGAGAAGAACCTGCAAGCCGATTCGGAAGCCGTATAGAAGCGTTACTGGTTGAAGCAGAGGGCATCGCGATTAACGAGTGGAGCGATATTGGCAGTAGACAGATAATATTAAAGGACTTTAAGAGACTGGCGGTAAAGAGCTTTATTAAAGGCCTAAGAGATCAGGCATTGCGGACGAGACTGGTAGGCGAGGCGAATGAGGATTTAAAGAAATTGGTGCAGATAGTAGAAGATGCGGAACAACTTTTTGGAGAGAACCAGGTGGGGATAAATACTGTGAACCGGACGACACCGTGTAGTTTTTGTAGCCAGGAGGGCCATAATAGGGCAAATTGCGAACAGAGATTAAATACACCCTACTGCGTAAAATGTGGGTTGTATGGACATGAAGTAGGTCCAGCGTGCAAAAACAGCACAGAAAGAGAAACGGAAAAATGTGGTTTCTGCCAGGGTAGGGGTCACAACCAGTTGGAGTGCTTCAAAAGATTGCGCACGTTATTCTGCAGAATATGTAGAAAGAATGGCCACACTGAAAATAAATTTTGCCAGCAGCCGCAACCGAGATACTTTGATGGCCAGGATCATAGTCAAAATACCCCACCGAACGCAAGTTGGCAACCAGCTAATAACTTCAACTCAGGAAATAACGGGCCTAGGCGACATCAGGACACGGCCCAAAGAGGACAACAGTCGATGACGACGGCAAACAGGAACCAATTCAGTCAGGGTAGAATAAGAAGTGAGCCGGTAAGATGCTACGGTTGCAATGAAATGGGGCATATAAGGACCAACTGCCCATCAAGGAGTACGGGAAACTCCCGGCGGCCCAGCCAAAACTAAAAGGCTGGGATGCCGCAAATTTTTGTTCAAAATCAGAGAGACATTCGCATGCGACCTCATACGCTCGTATCAAGGGCAGTGGTAAAAGGGTACACTGGGGAGAAAATATCCACACATACATTCCAAGGACGCCCACAACCTGCAGCACCTACAAATCGGAATCGGGAAGGGAACAATACCTTCGGATAAAACATGAAGATGACGCATATATAAATTTTCCTTGCAAGGAGGCGAAGGATAAGAGCCTGCGCTTGCTGGTAGATACAGGGGCAGACACTACGCTAGTAAAGGCAGAGGCTTTGGCACCAAGCGTTAGAATAAATGAAAGTAATAGAAAAGGCTTGTCAGGAGCTTTCGGGGGTAAGATAATGTCAGAGGGAACGATAGTGGCGCGGCACGAAAACGTGGATGATTTCTCCTTGCAACTGCATGTCGTGCCGGAGGGAACCCGGCTTCCAGCAGATGGGTTGCTGGGAAGGGACATGATGTGGAACAGGTCCATCACGGACGCCATTAATAAAAATATAAGATTCTTCAAAGATAACCAAGAAGTGGTTACGATACCGTTTGTGCCAGAAAGAAAGCCACCGGAAGTGTACCTGGCTGAGCGAGTGTCCATCAAGGGACGTTCGCAAATGATCGCCCCAGTAGTGGTTAACTCCGTTAGTGGGGACATCGTCATAAGCAAATCGGAAATTGTCCCGGGGGTCTTCGTTGGTGAGACACTCGCAACAGTCAAAGCCGGAGCAGTTTTCGTTCCTATTCTAAACACTAACGATATGACCATAAGCCTCAGCGGAAAAGCAAACCTGAGCTACGAGCGTTACAGGGATCACAGCGTGCACTCTTCAACAGCAATAAACATTATTGGTTCCGAAGACAGGTCGAGAAGGGAAAAATTGCTTTTGGAAACAGTCCAACTAAGCCAAAGTCTTAACCCGGAGGAGAGGGCGGCGATATCGAACATTCTGAGAACATACGACGATATTTTTCAACTGCCCGGGGACAGTCTTACCCACACTTCTGTATTGAAACATCAGATACCCACGAGCCCGAACCAGCCGCCAATTAATACAAAGCAGTATAGGCTACCTGAAATCCACAGAACTGAGGTAAACAGGCAGGTGGATCAAATGCTTAGGGATAATATTATATCGCCCAGCGTTTCCCCATGGAACTCCCCGATACTGCTTGTACCTAAAAAGGCGGCAAAAGACGGTGAAAAGAAGTGGAGATTGGTTGTAGATTTTAGAAGACTGAATGAGGCTACCGTAAAGCAAGTTTTCCCGATACCCAGGATTGATGAGATCCTGGATCAGTTAGGATGCAGCAGGTACTTCTCCACCCTTGATTTGGCAAGTGGATACCATCAGGTGTTAATGGATCCGAAAGACAAGCAAAAAACGGCTTTCAGCACTAATTTGGGACACTATGAGTTCAACCGTATGCCTTTCGGATTGACAGGAGCACCCGCCACTTTCCAGAGGATAATGAATTCAATATTAACCGGGCTACAAGGAGTCGACTGTTTTGTTTATTTAGACGACATAGTTATCTATGGCAGAAACTTAATGGACCATAATGCACGTCTGAAGAAAGTACTGGATGTGTTGAGAAAATACGACTTAAAACTGCACCCCGAGAAATGTCATTTTTTGCAGAGAGAAATAGTTTATCTGGGCCACCAGTGCTCTGAAAAAGGGGTTTTGCCAGACCCAAACAAGGTTAGGGCGGTCAAGGATATACCACCCCCCAGAAACATGAAAGAACTTCAAGCATTTTTGGGGCTAGTAAACTACTACAGAAAGTTCATACCTAACTCCGCACAAATCTCTTTACCGCTCAACAGAATGCTGAGAAAGGACACTAAATTAGAGTGGACAAAAGAGTGTCAGGAAGCAATGGACAAACTGAAGGAAGCTATAACAAACCCCCCTCTTCTTCAATATCCCGACTTTAGTAAGCCTTTTATTTTAACAACAGACGCAAGTAACGGAGCTCTAGGAGCTATTCTCTCTCAAGGAGAACCAGGAAATGATTTACCAGTTTATTTTGCTAGCAGAGTATTAAGTGACACAGAGAAAAGATACTCCACAATAGAAAGGGAGCTGCTAGCCATCGTATGGGCAACAAAAACATTTAGACCCTATCTACTTGGCAGGTTTTTTACAATATTTACTGACCATAAACCCCTGAAAGGTATAGCCAATCTAAGAGATCAGGAGGGTAGATTGGGGCGTCTAAGATTGAAACTGCTGGAATATGATTTTGAAATACGCTATAAGCCTGGCAAGACCAACCAAAATGCCGACGCTCTCAGCCGCCTGCCGACAGAAGAAGGGAACATAGGGGTAATAACTAGGGCCAAAGCAAAGAGTATAGAAAACCAAAACGGGCAGAGGGACATACAGGAGGAGATGACAACAGGTAGAGGCAACGAGCAGGAGGACAATACAATTTATTTAACAGATGCCGAGGACATTAAAAAGGTAATTAGAACTTTCCATGACACGCCGTTGGGAGGACATCAAGGCGCGCTTAAAACATATTTCCGAATAAGGGCGCAATACAAATGGGCCGGGATGCAAGGTCAAATTAAGAGGTATGTGGCAGCCTGCAGAATTTGTCAGCAGAACAAAAGCTCGAGAATAGATAGGATGCCAATGACCCTAACGACAACTCCTAATATGCCTTTTGAGAGAGTTTTTATGGATATCGTGGGGCCATTACCGGAATCATCTAGGGGTAACAAATACATTGTAACCTTCTTGGACGATTTCTCTAAATACCTAGCCTGCGCAGCTATTCCAGACATGGAAGCGGCAACGGTGGCAAAGGAATTCTTCAGGGAAATAATTGCCCGATTTTTTATTCCCAAAGTGCTGGTAACGGATAACGGAAGTAACTTCACTTCGAAATTATTCAAGGAAGTTTGCAAGATGCTTGGAGTAAGAAATATATATACCACTCCGTATCATCCCCAATCCAATGGATCTTTGGAGAGGACCCATAGACCCCTGGCAGAATACTTAAGGAGCTTTGTGAAGCTTGACGGGACAAACTGGGATGATTGGTTGCATCATGCTATGCATGTGCACAATAATACCAGACATGCGTCCACTAAGCAAACACCCAATAGGGTCCTGTATGGATTTGAATTTGAAATACCTATAAGGCTAAAAAAGCAGCCGGCGCCTCTCTACAACATAGATGATTACAGCAAGGTGTTAAGGTACCAAATCCAGCGAAGCTACGACGTGGTGAGGCAAAATCAGATTAGGGCTAAAGAAAAGTCAAAACAATACTATGACAAGGGGACGAGGACTAGACATTTTAAAATAGGGCAAAAGGTGTGGCTGAAAAACCAGGCACGGAAAAACAAATTTTCACCCATATGGCTGGGTCCCTATGAAATCACGGGAATACCAACACCGGTCAACGTAAGACTAAAACACAGGAACGTGGAGAAAGTGTATCATAACAATTTAATAAAGCTAGCGAAGTAGAAACCTGTCAAAGGTTGCAGAGTGCAAGTAGGGTAGTTTCCAATTTTTTTTTGGGTAGCAGGTACTTTTTTTTCAAATCCTAGTCACTTTGGCTCGAAACCAAATGTACAGGGGGAATGGAGAGGAAAAGTCTACGGTGGAATATGAGAAAGAGGATATTTAGACAAACGAGGGAAGCGAAACCGAAGATAGTAAAATGAAAGGGCAGGGAGCCTTATAAGAAAGAAGAAAAGGGGGAAAAAACTAAGAAAGGAACCATTATGAAATCTATCAGGCGTCCCATTTTAAAAATCTTGGTCACTTTGGCTCGAAACCAAAGGCACGGGATTAGGGCAAAATGGGAGCGATACTCGATAGGGAAACGAAAATATATGAGCAATAGATTGAAAAGAGGACCAGAAGAGTCATAGGGAAATGAAACGTAGAAATAATAGAATAGACTGAAAAGAGGACCAGAAGGGTCATAGGGAAATGAATCGTAGAAATTATAGAATAGACTGAAAAAGGGAATTAGAGGAGTTATATGATAAAAATAGGGAAAAAGAATAAGGAAAAAAAAATGAAAGGTAGAAATCATATAGATCGAAAAGAGGGATAAGGGGGATCGCCCTATCTAACGCACTCTGCACAGAACAGCCGCTAGCTGTAGTCAAATTGGTCCAGAGGGACAAGCGATTTCCTACTTTGAGCTTTAAGAAATTATGTACAACTCACCGTTGGGGAAATTATGTACAACTCACCGTTTTGGGAAATTAAGATTCAGGAAGGGAATTTGCCAGCTAGAGAACGACACAGCCGTAAGAAGGGTTGCCATCCAGGGACCTGAAAGCAGACACGAAATTAATATAAATCCATAGGAGGATATTAGCTGAAACAATACGAACGCAAGTAGAGGACACCATGACTAAAGACTGTACAGCGGATAAAGATGACCTAGGCGCGGTAGCACTGGGAAGGTAACATATTAGCTATACGCATAGCGTAATCGAGTTTGTTGTTGGGCAACAGCTTTATACAATTTTCCGTAATGATATTGGAATTTCAAGACCTCTAACATTATCTGCCTTTAATTCCTTTTACTAACTGACGGACACACCTTTGAGGAATTGTATTACATAATACTACACTTTGAAACATTGTAAATACCTGACGATACCGCAATTCTGCACGACGTTGTTGAAGTAAACTTACAGTTTTTGCTTCATTAACATTTTCAATATAAGTGGATTATATACCGGTGCTAGTTGATAGATTAGTAGCATGAATACTGTCGTAAACTTTCTGACAACCATTAATATCTTCAAGACGTCAATTTAAGATTTTGTGAAAAGACGTCAAATTCCATAGTAATTTGAATGTAGTTACCGGGCAAAGTTTTCCAGCTCTTTTTCTTTAGCGAAACTCTGGATGAATTGAGCTCTTATTTTTGTTTTATTTTTTATTTCATATATTTTTACTGAACTTTTAATGACAGTTTAATTTGAGTTTACAATAAAAAGGTCAATTTAAAAATTTAACTTAAAAAACTATTCCAAAATTTTTTCATTTTTATTTTTTTGTTTTTACTTGTCGAACAGTCCCGACAGTAATGACTAAACTAAAGAAAAATACAATTTCTAATTCTGCAGACTCAGACAATTTTTCAATTTGATTTTTTTAAGCAGAATATTTTTTTTTTTGTTTTATTTTAAAACCAATGTCAATGTCTGTGCCAATTGTGCTTAGCTTTGCACAATTGACATTGAAACCGTAACATAATTATCACATTAAACATTCATAATTATCTGGATAATTATAAAAGGAAACAAAATATATAAATAAGTATATATTTGTAAAGAACTATATTTCTTTATACATATATACAATGACAAACAACATTTTAGTAAAATAAACTTACTGAACTGGATTAAAATTTTATGTCGTACAAAAAATTTGTTGACAGAAATTCAACACTTTTTTAATGTTTACATACAAATAGACTTAATGGTAATTTATGAACCACTTGCATGGTTCCTCAATTTTGTTTTTTTTATAAAATTACTTAAAAAAAAAAAAAAAAAAAAAAAAGAATATTAATAAGCTTCTATATACATACATATATACACAATTAATTTGTAAACTACTTGCATTGGTTCTTAATGTTGATTTTTGCATGTACATATTTCTGTCAAAAAATGAAATCACCCACAAGCATGCCTATATACCTAATGATCGGTTCTAACCGACTTGCATGTCAACTTCTCCTATATGTATGTATTTTTAAAAAATTAAACCAATTGCATGGTTTCGTTATGTTTACTTTTCATATATTTAAGTTAAAAAATTAATTAAAACACCTACAAATATACCTAGATACTTAATGGTAAATGTTAAGCGACTAACATGTTAATTTTTTATTTTTTAATTCAAACCACTTTCATGGATTCTTAATTTTTATTTTCATATATTTAAGTCAAAAAATTAAAACACCAACATACCTATATACTTAATGATAGTTTTGAATAATTTGCATGTGTAATTTTTTATATATATTTTTAAAATTTAAACGACTTGCATGGGTTCTTAATGTTTATTTTTCATATAATTAAGCTAAAAAATCTACAAACATGCCTATATACTTTCATTGTTTCTTAATGTTTAGTTTTCATATATGCCTTTATACTTAATGATAATTTTAACCAACTTGTATGTTAATTTTTTATATATATTTCTAAAATGTCAAACCACTTGCAAGGTTTCTCAATGTTAATTTTTTATACATTAAAATCAATATATACTAAATGATAGTTTTAAACGATTTGCATGTTAGTTTTTATATAATCTCTTGCACGGTTTCTCGGGTGGTGTTTCCCAACATAGAGATGGGTCAACATGGCACAGCCGCTAACGGCATTATCTCTCCCCTTTCCGTTCCAACCAAAAAAGTTTTAACCACTCCAGAAAGCAGATTCCAAGAAGCCGCGACATATGAACGCAATCGAATAGTACAACGCAACTTCTCCACATATACCAAATACAACACATTCTACACAACCAAGTCAAGCAGCGACAGCAGCAAGCTGGACAAATTGAATCTAATTTAAATCAATTGTCTTACATACAATTAGGAAGCACAGCTGGTTTAGTGACTTTTCCAAGTCACACCGTTGAAAATCATCAAACAACACTAGCAGCAACAAACGCAGCTATATACTTGGCAACATCACTAGCCACAGGTAAAATTAAAAATGTTTTGCCGCAAGCTCATGGGTTACTACCAATTTGCAACAGTTGTCTGTAAGCAGCAATGGTTTATGTAAAGCCTATGCTACACCTTTAAAGTCAGTGACTATTGTCAAGAACGAAGCGAAAACTCATCAATTCTGCAGAAATCACATGCGTAAACTACTGCCGTTGTCTTTCCTACAGCACTACTGGGGCCACAGACGTCAGTTTCGGAGTCGTGTGCTAATTCTACAACTGATGATACAACCAGAACAAAAAAATTTGACTCTACAAGTGCCTTAAAACATCAACACAGTTAGCAAGTTCACTGTAAAAAATAATGGTAATAATAAAAACCATTTTTGAACTTTAACTTCACAGCAACAACAACAGCTGCAACTACAACTATGATGAAAATAAAAATGAAGTTGCTCTTCAGCCCTTACTTACTAAATCAGATCTCAATGGAATAGATCTTCTTCCACAGAATCCCTTACATACGAGATTCAATTAGTTATTTTAAATCGAAAAACGTCGGAAAATTGTTTAAGCTATATTACGTGAGAAACATGGTCCAAAATACAATTTAACAACAATTTCGTCAACGGCAACGACAACGACAACAATTAACAGAAGCCGTGATAAAAGAGCCACACTTTTCTACAAAGGGGGGAGGGATGTTGAGAGCTACCATCGTACAACTTCAACTAAAAGCCACCCTCGTATATATTTAGTTTAATTTAAATAAACATAAAGGGTGCTGACCCGATAACGCAAGTCAGCACTTTCACAAAGTTGTTGACCCGATAATGCGAGTCAGCACTTTCACAAAGTGTTGACCTGATAATGCGAGTCAGCACTTTCACAACATTGCTGACTTCTATGAAGTCAGCATGTTAAGTTTAATATAAATAGTAGGTAAGAATAGCATTTAGTGAAGAGTTTGTGTTTTATTATTAAATAAAGAACTACATTTTAAAATAAACCACAACATAACCCAAGTAGAGAAATGGGCAAAGTTATGGGGGAAAAAATTAATGAGCAAAATTGCACTCACGTAACTTTTATTTTACGCAAAGAAACGTGCTCTCCAATCTTTATTAACAACCATATGGTGCCTCAACGATTTGAGACGAAATGCCTTACATGGAAGTCCAACATAGATGCGAAGTTGACGCAAATGAAACTGAAAGCTACACAAATCTATTGGCTAATCGGCAGAAACTCTGTGCTTCGTCTTGATTGTAAATTTCTACTAAAGAAATCGATTTTGAAACCAAATTGGTTCTACGGTATACAATTATGGGGCACTGCTTCCGCCTCCAACATTGAAAAAGTTCAACGCTGTCAAAACAAAATCCTAAAAATGATAAGCACCAATTATGGTATGTTAAAAACAGCAACGTCCACAAGGATCTACAAGTTCGACTAGTTAAATGCGAAATCCTGAACTATGTCGACAAGTATTTAAATAAGCTGGAAACTCACCCAAGTCTTACTTTAAAAATGAGAAAAACATTTTTCTCGTTTTCGCTACGAGATTTTATCAGTTTTCTTCTTATTTCACCTTCAGCGGCAACTTGTTGTGGCCAAACTTAGTTAAATTATTTAGCAAATTTAATATATGCTCTCTTTAATTTGTAAAAATTACCTAAATATAGGGTGTCAAAAAAGCGGCTACTGCCGAAAGAGTAGAACATCTGCTGAACACTCTCCTACTTCTTTTAATAAAAAAGATTAAAAAAGTAGTGATCAAACGGCAATATTTCTGACACTTTAATTCGAGATCACCCTTGGCTTTCTAAAAAATTGTCGACTTTGTGAAGCTCCACGAACTATAATTTTTATTCTATTAAGGAAAACGTTTTTGAATTTTCACAAAATTTTTTCAAAAAGTCTTATTTATTTTTATTTATTTATTTATTCATTGAATTACAAGCCCATATGCCAAATAAATTCATATTTCAGTAATCATAAAAAAAAATAACTAAAATTAAGAAAACTTTATATAACATATCTTAATATTAACCCCCTTTTCTACAACGATGCTTAATAAAATATTACTAAGTATTAACACAGATTACATTATAACATAAAAGTCCTGACAATATTTTTGAACTCGGAAAAATATTTGTCAAAATAACGTGCTTTATGCGGTATTAAGTTGTTCCAAATACTACCCACTCTCACAGTAAATGATCTACTTCTAAGTAATGTAGAGTAAATAGGGCAAACAAGCATGTTTGTCCTTGAGGAATGACCAAAAATAAATTTATCATGTACCAATTTTCACAATTTTATAAGATTGGAGAATAGTACTTAGGTCAATTAACCTTGTAAAATCCAATCCCAAAGCACTAAAGACTTATGAAAATATATGTTCCCTATTATTTAGGTTATATATAAAATGCACTATCCTATTAAAGCAAAGACAAAGTTTTGCCAAATTCATTAAGTTTTTTCTTTATTACGCAAGTTAATTTTAAAACTTTGATGGCAGTCGAAGAAATATCACTTAAGTTGCACAAATTTTAACCTTTACAAAAGCAAAGTTCTAAGTTGTCCTGAAACGTTAATGTCGTTTAAGGTTCATTTATACGTGACTTAACCATACCACAGAAAACAGCTGTTCGAACCAAACTTATGGGCAACACGGTATTTGATTATAGGTGACTTACCATTACCAAAACCATAGAAACAAATTGAGTTTTTCTTTTTATGGCGTTATGGTAAGTCACATATAATTGAACCTTTAAACAAACGTTGAAAACTTACAATTGTATTACATATCTTTAAAATGTACCTTAAAGGTACTCTAAAGTTGCAAAAAAAAACGCGTCAAAATAACGAAGAAAATATCCAAGATGGCATTTTTTTTCTCTGGTAATGACTTTAGCTTAAACAATTACTAAACCAAATATGCTTTACGTATGTGCATAAGTCACACTACGAAAACTACATAGATTTGCGTTTTAAAGATCTTTGAGTATTCTACAACTGGCTTATAACGATATGTTTTATGAATTTTTAATACACGATTGTATTCCATTTTGATGTACCGACTAAAAATAATTTTATTTGTGCTCGTAAAATGTTTAAAAAAATCAATTGAAATTACGAGGGACAGTAAAATAAATTTTTTCTTGATCTAAGTTTAATATTAAATTTTGTCACAATAAAAAAACTCATTCATTATAAAATATACAAAGCTTTTTCACTTTGACATTTTATTAAATTGAAGGACATTAAAAATGCCAAGTATTTGCTTTTGATATACAAATATTACAGTCAAATCCCGATAATTCGTAACCGCAAGGGACCGGTCATTTCTTACGAATCATAGGGGTTTTCGAGTCGCCACTGCTGTGGATTCTGGTAGTCAACGGGGTATTGAGACGGCTTGACTCAAAGGGAATCAAAGTAGTGGTTTAAGCGGACGACACCGTGGTTTTGGTGACGGGGAAATTTGTGTCCACTACGAGCGAGGTAATGTAGAGTGCATTATCCGACTTGTCTACGTGGGCCAGGGACAAGGGACTGGGTGTGAGCCCAGGGAAGACAGAGCTAGTTCTCTTTACCAGGAAGTACAAGGTGGCAGAGTTTAAACTGCCAGGGCTTGACGGGGTTCAGCTGGAGCTAGCGGATAGGACCAGGTTCCTGGGTATCGTTCTGGATGGCAAGTTGTCTAGGCGGGCGAACTCAGAGGAAAGGGTAAGGAAGGCTCTTAATGCCTATTAGGCCTGAAGGAACGCCATAGGTAGGAACTGGGGGTTACAGCCGGCTATGGTAAATTGGATTTGCACATCCGTTGTAAGACCAGTTCTTACGTACGGTTGCCTTGCTTGGTGGAGAGCCCTGGAAAGGGGCGACATAGGAAAGCTCTTGACTAAGGTCCAGAGATGTGCGGTACTGGGCATTACAGGGGCCAGGAAAAGTACACCACAGGTAGTGCTGGATATCGTTCTGCATCTTCTTCCCATCGGGGACTTTGTTGCTGGAATGGCAGCCAGGAGCTTGCTTAGACTTAGTGAGTCAGGTCTGCGTGGGGTATGTCTGGAGGGACATGCCGGCATTTTGAGAAGGGTCGCGGATGATCGACTCCTGGGGCAGTCAGGTGTGACGGACTACATGGTAGCGGAACTTGACTTTGGGATCCTGCCCCAAGTAGTGTTTCCGGATAGGAAAGCATGGCAGGGAACAGAGAGGCTGTATGAGGGGCGTACAGTCTTTACTGACGGGTCGAAGATGGAGGTAGGCACCGGGGCTGGTGTCTATATAATGGACACTGGGGAAGGAAGGTCTTATAGACTTCCGGACAAGTGCAGCATCTTCCAGGCTGAAATTCTGGCGGTGATGAAGGCCGCGGAATTAATAGGGGGGGACGCGAGTGGGAGAGGTGACGTAACAATCAACGTTGATAGTCAGGGCGCGCTTAAGGCTCTAGAGGGACATTTGGTCAGGTCTAGACTCGTGGGCGACTGCAGACGTGCTCTTAGAGCGATCATGGGTACACGCAGGGTCAGGCTCTGCTGGGTTCCGGTTCATTTTGACATTTCCGGGAACGAGATTGCCGATGAATTGGCGAGGAAGGGATTGGCCCAGAATATTGAGCTTAGTTGTGAGCCGGTGAGGCCACCACTGAGTTTCTGTTATGGACTGATAGGGACTTGGATAACGGGCAGGGTGGACCAAACCTGGAGGGACAGGGCCAATTGCAGGATCTCCAGGCTTTTATGGCCCAGGCTGGAAGGGATGGGCACTGACCTGCTGCTCTCTCCTTGGGGTTTCTGGGGCACATTATTGGGACTCTCACAGGGCACTGCGATGTGAGATACAGGACGAACAAATGGGACAGGAACTCTCCAGATTTCTGCATGGAATGTGGGGACGAGGAGGGGATAGAAACGGTGAAACATCTTCTCTGCCACTGCCCTGGGCTGCAGATTCGCCGACAGAGGTGGTTTGGAGGACGCTTCTTAGATGAACTTGGTGAGGTCGCTGGCAGTGGGCTGGGGAGCATCATAGGTTTCATTAAGGAGGTTGGGTGGCTGGGCAGCTAGGTGATTCAGAGCCTAGGACTACTGACTTTCTTAGACATCTTGCGGACGGTACTCTTGCTTTTTCTTACCTATGAATCGCTTGACTGACTTACTTACTGTTTTTCTTTTCTTCTCGACTCTTCTGAAGGGATTCACAATAGGCCTAAGGGCCTCCGAGTGGAGGTGGCGGGCTTTTAGAATCGCCACTACCCTTTGTAACCTAACCTAACATTAACCTAACCTAGGGGTTTTTGATTTAACGGGGTTAAAATAAAATAAATACGAATTAACGGGGTTATTCAATTTATTCACTTAAACGATAAAAAAAAACATAAAAAACGTTTTATGCGTGCGCTTTGACATTTTTCTTAATTATTCATGTAACAAACAAAAGCAAAAACCCACGTAAAAAAATAACGGTAAATAAAAAATCATTCTTTCCATGTTTCTGTTGTTTTTTTTACGAATTATAAGTGGTAGTTAGCAAACAATTACGATTTATAAGAGGTAAAGAAGATTTTATTTGAAAAAAAAAAATTACGAATTAACGAGGGGACCAAAAAGTATGGAAATTTTACGAATTAACGAGATTTTTTTAAGGGACCGACAGTTTATTACCGAATTATCGGGAATTACGATTTATCGGGGTACAAATTATCGGGATTTGACTTAAAAGAAAAATATATGTATAATGAATGGGTTGTTTAGTGGAAAATATAAAATTTTAAAAAATTAGTTTTTCTTTTTTACTTAATACGCTAAACTTTAAACAAAGCTCTTAGTTTTAATGATTTCGTTAACATCACTTTCTTAAGTAGAACATTAAAAAATATATAAACAAAAATTAAATTAGGAAACAGATTTCCTTCTTTAAATTCTAAGAGGATAAAATAAAGAAAAGTTTAAACGAATAAAACAATTTCTTTAGAGCACTTACAGATTTGTCATTTCGCTGGCTTCGGCGACAAAATCACTATTTAACAACAAAACTTACATTTGATGACCAGCATCTTTTTTTGATGTCTTGTTGTTCCCCTAATATAAAAACAGTCGAAATAAAAAAATTAATGGATAAGTTTTTCTTTTTTTTTTCTTTTATTTGAGATTTATGAAGACGAGATTTATGAAGTAGTTTTTGGGGTTTTTGGTGGTACCAAAAGACTTGCAAAAACATGCGCTATATTGTTTTTTTAATTTTTATTGGCTCTAGAATGATAACAAATAATTTTTTTGTTAGAAAAAATTGGAGGCTCTTGGCATCTACTAAAGATTATAAATACATAGCTTTCAGTGCGAAGTAATTAATATCACTATGCAGCAAGCAAAATTACATTTGATGACCACTATATTTATTGGTCGTCGAAATTGTCGAAATTCAAAAATCTATGGATAAATTTTTTTTTAAATTTTTTTCTAAAATTTTAGATTTTGAATGATAATACATCCTCGATTGTGTTATTGCTAGGAAAGACATTATCCGATTTTTTCCAAAAGAAAAAAACATCGCTAAAATTAAATATCAAAAGGTTTCCCGCAATTTTAAAACTTTTGGAAAAAAATTTAAGAATTTTTATTTTTTTAAAAATTAGTTTAAAATAGAAAATTTCAAAAACTTAAAATTTTTTTTTCTTTATCATAAAACGGCACGCATTTAAAATTTTACAACTTTTCTATCGTTAAAATCGACATTTAGGCATTCATTTCGCAATAAAGTGAAGTTCCTCAATTTTAACAAAAATTTATTTTTTTAAGTACTACACCACGTGTTTTAATATAATTTTAAATCGATTACTCCAATTTCGGTAGAGCACACACTAAAAACGTTAAAATAACCTCGGTTTTCCTTCAAAGTCACAAAACTTTGTTTAAAAACTCAACAGTTTTTGAACCATTTAGAATGGAATCATAGAAAATATTCTTTGATTTTGCCAACATCAAAAATTGTTTGTTATTTCTTTTTAAATTTATAAAAAAAAAAACCCAAAAAAACAAAAACTTTAAAGTTTTGTTACAGATTGCATAATAACTTTAAATCTAAATACTAAAAACTTTATTTGATGAAAATCAATGCATAAATAGTGATTTTATTACCAATAAACTGAATTTACCTGTCCATCTTTTAACTCTCAATACGTATTAAAATAAACATCCCTTAATTATATTAGTAGTTTCAGGTTGTTTTTGTGCAAAAATTGTGTATACAAGCCGACTTTGGCAAAATTTTGAAACTTTGTGTAAAAATTCCACTTTGCATTGCAAACGAGTTAATTTTTGTTTTTAATTTTCAATTACAGTGGCAGCTCTAAACTATTGAAAAATGTGCATTTAAAATGTAATAACTTTTTTTATATAACTTTTTTTTATATACATATTTAAAAACGATTTCTTCACATTAAATTTCATAAGACTTTGTGGTTTAAGAAATTCAAATTGAATATAACTTTTAGAAAAGGTTCAATAGAGTTTTTATTACAAAAGTTATTTTTTTGCAGTTTTTCTAACAATTTTAGATATAATTGAAAAATATTGTTTATTTAAAAAAATGCAATGGCTTCCAATGATGGTAAGATTTTAAACTTTTAAGTACTGGCAGGCTTTAACTACGGGCGTGATCTTCTAAGCTTAGGTTTTTTTGACTTTGGATTTTTATAATACATTCTGTAAAACATTCAAAGCGCACACAGTTTTTTCAATTAAGTTAATTGTTTAAAGTATTTTTTGTATTAAATAATTTGTTTCTTAATAAATTTTTTTTCTAAAATAAAATTTTTTAAAAATGTGAAGGATGTGACTTTATTCCAATATTAAACAAAAACTTGGCAGATCAGCCGCAATTTCATTACCAGTAATCTTTGAACGGTAGTGTCTTTTGGCTGTAAATATCACCTATTTAACCAGAAAGGAAAACGGAATATACTTTTCCTTTCTTTTTTTTTATTCTGTAAGTTAGGACGAGGTTTACTTTTCCATCTACACTATGCTTTTTTTGTATTAAAGCCTCTTTGGCAACACTTGCTTAAAGTGCTTTCACACGGAATGTATTTTACACATAAATTGTCAAATATTGCAGTGCGAAATTGATATATGCCATGTGAACGCGTTTTGACATTGCATGTGTAAAATACATATGTAAAAGTCATATGAAAAATTTGTATTAAGAGCGTGTTCTATTTTTATCTGACAAAGAATGTGTAATCAGCTGTTTTTAGAATAACAACAATAAAAAGTAAGTTGCTTATTTTGGTACGTGTGAAAGCATAAATTATAAACCATCTGCAAAATGACATTTTTGATAAATATACTTAATTTCATGTAGATTGCAAAAGTGGCAAGTCATGTGTAAAATACTTATCGTGTAAAAGCACTTTTAACGGTTAAGTACCATCTATCTGTCAGATGTAATAAAAGCTTTTTAATTATTGTTATTTATACAATAGAGATTAAATCTTTTTTATTTCTCTTGTCATTTTTAATTTTCCGCTAATTAACGACAACTGAACTGAAATTAAAAATCATATTTTCACAGTGACACGTGTGTGTTTCTTTAACATTAACGGCAAAATATAAATTTCTTCTATTAATAAGAAAAAAATTTAAAAATAATGAACTAAAGCCAGAATAAAAAATTAGATATTTGTGTTAAAAAATAAAAATAAGCATTATAAAATATTTTTAAAAACTTATTTTCAAATCAAATTTCGTAAACTCTCAAATCTATAACTCCGAGCTACAGGGTCGCACTAAAGTTAAAAATTAAACAAGAATTAAACTACTCATATAAATAAGGGGTGTTTATTTTAATACGCATTAAGAGTAAAAAATTAACTTCCCTACGGGGAATTGGATTGGTCCAAGACTATTGACGTGAACGGTTCTTTAGGGTAGGGACTGGTTCCAGTTCTTGCACTTTATGTGAAGAGAACCTGTCACTTCTACATTGCGCTGTCATTGAAGGGGGCAAGTGGTTCAAAACTAACACTTAAAGACGGGTTACAGGCCAATCCTACATAAAAAATTCTGCATTAATTATTTAAGATCCTGTTTAATCTTGTTTTTTTGTATTTACGCGTATGTTTGTGTATATATAAACAGGTGTATGTTTATGTGTAGGGACCAGTATATCTATTTTTTTCCTTAACCTCTTTAACATCTTTAAACCAGTTACTTGATGTGTGCCTTTTAAGCCGATCACGACCAATAACTTTTGTCCTATTCATGTTTTGTACCTGTAACAGGACGAGTACGCCGACCAATTTACACCCATTTCCCAAGAGTTCGGTGGAACAATCCTTAAGAAAGAGAAATTTTGTAATATCAGGTAACTTTATTTTGTTGCGAATAACACCGACATTTATCGTTCGATTCTTACGTAGGAAGGCTTTTAAGATTTCCAATATGTGTAGTTCTATGACTAAGTTATAAAATTATAACGTTTTAGCAATGTTCTATTATAAATTAATTTTCTAAAAAAAATAATTCCCAAATTTTTGCCCAATTGCGTGACAAATAATTCTGAAATCGTTAAGAATTTAAAAAAATAATATTCGCACGACTTCAAAATAATTTTATTTTAAGTCTATCGGTGGTTCCTTTGGAAAAATGGGATAAGGTCTTTCCGAGCTATTATACAATCGATGGATCAGCCTCTTCACAAATTTTATATATTTTAAAATATGGTTAAAAAAACTTATCCATAAAATTTTAAATTTTGTGCTAAGAGGACACATCAAAAAATATAGTGGAAATTGAATATCATGACAAAAATTTAAATTTATTGCAAGCTTTATTAATAAGGATTGGGAAGCACGTTTCTTTGGAGTATTCCGATTCCTTTTAAATTAATTTTAAATGAATTGAATTAAATTTTGACTTCAGAATTAAAGTCTGTATGTTAAACATATCTCCCTTCCGGTTTATTCTGAAAACGCATGACGATGCTCTGCCGCCTGCAAAAAAACATCAAAAGAAAAAGGATACGAAAAGTTAGATTCAAGAGATTGTCGAACTAGAATGGCGCAATTACCTTTTAGAGAGATACTGTCTACAGTCTTTGATGCAATAGAGCAAATACCAATGGATACACTTGCATGAATATCGATGTTAATATACAAAGGGATAAAATCTTTTTTTTGCATATTCTGGCAAAAAAAAATTTTTTAATTGAACGCCAACAATTAACCCGCTGTTTTATGGGCGCACTTTTAAACATTAACTAAAACAACGCACTAAATGCAAAAGGTACTATAAGCTTAAAATTAAAAAATTGCAATTTTTTTTTACAATCCTCGTCCAGAATCTTCAATTTTCGATCTTAAAATTTTGTTAAAATTTCACAAAAATATAGAAAAAGTACATTTAATTTACTCTAGCTTCATATGTCAATAATTTGAGAAAAGTACCTTTTCATCACTTAAAACACTTTCCGCCTCAATTTTGCATAACAGTCGGTAATTTATATTCGTAGCATCATTACCTCAAAAAACCTTTTGGTGAAGAACACAGCTAGTCAAAAGTTTGTGATCAAAGAGGGGTTGTAAAATAAATTTTAAAAAAAGCGAAAAGCATAATGGAAGTAAAAATAATATACAAAAATTATTCTCATTAAATTAACAAGTATAACGATTGGAGACATCGTTAAAAGAATTGACTGTTTATTTAACAATAACAGCTGGCTTTAACGGTAGAGAATTTCCTTAAAAAACTATACTAAATCGCAAACCGATATATTGATTGTTAAAATAAGTAACTGAATCGGTCTACGGGCATACCAACAAACAGTGAAACACGTCGATGTTAGCGGATTAAACTGCTTCTCATTGCTAATGAAGATCCCTAGGATGCTTCGACCCAAGTACAGCATCATAGTTTCCAAGTGGATGAACAGAAAAACTATGGGCTTAGCCTTAATTTGGTAAACAGGACCTTGTTGAATGCTCCGAGGCAACATTTATTTCCTTAAAGGCTTTTCTTATAACGTGGGTCGGTCTGTACAATGATACTTTATTGCTGTCTTAAATCAATTTGATGATTTGAAATAAAGTATTTTCATTTAAAATTGCAATAGGAAGAAAACAGGCTTATAGACTTGTAAAGGCTAACACTTTACGATAACGGGTCTTCTAAGACCTTTGGCCCTTCGCGATTGAGTGTAATTTGTATAATTTGAGGAGACGTATCTTGACTTTATAAAAGTGTTTTAAGTGATACTGTCCAATATGCTCTCAGCAAATAAAGTTGGTGCAACCTTTGCTTGTGCTATTTTCTGCGGGCATATTGAGTGGCCTTTTAAATATGTTCATTAAGGCTTTTTTAATCCTCAATATAATCCCGAGTTTTTATTTACACTTTAGGATAAGTAAAAATGATCTGAAGATAATTCCAAAGAGGTTCGAACCTCAACCGACCGTAGTAATAACTGGAATTCTTCTCTGGGCAGTTGGCCAAAAATATATTTCTTCAGTTCATATAACAATTATCCTATTTTAGATGGAAAATCATATAAAATGCAACTTTTGGAGCTAATAAAGAAAAAGCCCAAGTATCTTTGCTATTCATAAAGATTTATACTTTTAAAAAAATTGCTTCTCTCGCCTATAGCTCGTAACACGAAACAAGTGTTATTAAATCTCAAAAGCAGGGAGCATTAGTGGTGCAGGTTTTAGCTTGGTAGTGTGGCAGGTCGTAATCATTTGTTTAGCCAACCCTCAGCCAGGAATTTAAATTTAAATATTTTATTAAGAAAAGACTACGAAAAACGCTTTGGCTTTAGTGTTTTGCTTTATTAAGCATTAAGCTTACCAACAACTATAGCTTAAACGTTTTATGGAAATTTGTTTTTAACACATGTGTATATGTATAATATGTATATTTTCTACATATATATGCACGTAAATAGCCTTCGGCCGAAAAAAGTACTTTAACTTTTCAAAAACATTTTGCCTTAAATATTTTAATGCCATAAAAAAAATCTTGTTTAAGCTTTGGCGAAATATTTGTTTATAGCCACTTGCGCTTTCTATTTTTTATTCACACAAGAAGTTTCTAAACAAATGAGAGCACAAAAGAGCCAAAAGAAAGCAATGGAAAAGCATCAAACTTTCCGCATTGGTTCATTCCTTGGGCTTTAATGCCAGATTTTTTTTTGCCTGAAGTACGAACATCTTTGTTGTGTCGTTTAAATATTTCACAATAATGACCATATTGTTGTATATTTCTTTTGTAATAAATAAACAAACCGGCCATCCTACCATTTTACTAACAAGTCCAAAACAAACAAACGGCAAAAAAACAACAGCAGTTTAAAAAAAACACACAAAAAAGATATTGTCAGTTACGAAAACGAGGACAACAGCTTGGAGGAAATGAGAAAGTACACTAAGAGTTACTCCTTAGGACAAAACAACTTACTTTTAAATTATTTGTTACACAGCAAATATGATTAGTTTTATTTATCCTTTCAAAGCTAACACGCATACTTGCACTTACGCTATTGTTGAATTAAGGGAACTGGCTTATATTCAATTTATTTGTTTTTCTAACATTTTCTTTTTACATGATGAAAATAACAATTTATACATATAAAACAAGTATAGATACCCAACAAGCATAAGTTAAGTCAAGCCTGGCGTCCTTCTTTCTTGGCATGAACCACTGCCCAAAAATTACCTGTTGTTAAACCTACTGGGAGTACCCAAAATATTTTTCGCAAAGACAGAAGATACTTTTTACCTATTGTAGAACTAAAGTAGTGAACGAAGGCCATTGTCTTTCAATAGACAAATGGACCCCTTGCTCTGCCGGCTCGTCTGCCATCTCATTCCTTTCAACAGTTCTGTGTTTCCAGTAAACATAGATTTCATGCACGTCTGAACAAATAAAGTTTGCGGAGATTGCCTGAATTGTCGTCTGACAATCAATAAATATGTTTAATTTAGAATTATTACTTCGGGAAAACATGGTAGACCTGGCGGCCAATTTAGCTACAAGGATCTTTTTCTGAAATACACTGCAGGTATTTGAAGTCTAAAGGGCTCTCTGATTCCTAGTTCTTGGCAAAAGACCGCGGCTTACAACCCATCTCTATCTGGCGCTCATCTGAAAAGAAGTTACAGCTCTCAAGATCAGGAAAACCAGACGTATTTCTCCATAATTATACCCGGCTTTCCAATGAAGCCCAGTTTCGGGACCATATAGTCGATTCTCTATTTTTTGTCCAAATTATCTGCTTACTGAATTGTCTTGTTGACACCCGTCGGGTCCCGGATTTTCTCACAATATCTGGTGCGATCACAGTAATTGGTTGCAAGTCCATGCGTATTGTTAACTTCTAGTTTATTGCTCCACAAGGGTATTCCCTAAAGTAAAACTGAGTCAACCACTGCAATGTAGTAGATCCAATATGTAAAATTTCGCAAGACTGCAAGTTTTACTCAGCGATTTCCTGCATGCATAAAGGGCATTCGTGGCCTTCCTTAAACGTTTTTCCCCATTAAGGATCCTAGACAATTTACTATTAAGTTACTTGATGTGCCTCTTCTGTGTCAGATTGATACATCCGAACTCGGTGTGGTCCATGGATCAATTTTAGTCCTGGTGGACTCTACACCCAGTCTGATTTTCCTTTCCTACTGGTTAACCTAGACAGTAAAGTTTTCATCACAGGGGTGATAGTACTTAGCTTCCCAATGGCAATGACTGCTACACTATCGCTGTGCCTTTAAGTTTCGTAAGAAGCTTATAAAAAAACTTATGTTTTAAGAAGTGATAAGAGTACTTCTTTTTTGTTAGTATCCCTCGGGGCCACTATCTTTGTTCTAGCATTTCTTCATTACACATATTAAGTTTTTGCGGCCCAGGTGATTAGATTCCAGGTTATAAGCAGTTGAACAGTTTTCGTTCATGCTACAAAATTAAATGCCGCCTCCGCCGATTTTCCCTTCGAATAGGCTTGGTGATTGTCACAAAGTTAATTAGGAGCCATGTTATATATAATGAGGAAGTCAAGAACTCTTTTTATAGTCTTCAAGATAAATGACGGGAGAATAATGTGTTTTTAATTTTTTGGGCATTAATTATTATTTAACAAGAGTCACTTGCCAATTATATTCAATGGGTAATGTTTTTCGGATAAAAGTCAACTAGAGAAGTGATATAAATAATGGTTTCATCATGACAAAGAAGGAACATACATATATCTTTAAAAAAGCTTGGGCATAAAAGGTAATACATATTATGTATCTATTGCGAGTTAATGCGGCAAAATTAATATTTACCGGACTAGGGCAAACATTATTTTCTTTTAGTGTCTACTTATCCCTGAGGATTATTGGATTTTCTCAAAAAAAGAATTTTAAAGAGTGTTTTACTTTTCGTCCTTACAGTTAATAAAACAGTTTCACACTTTTAGGTATGAAACTGCGCATTAGAAAGAATCTGCGTTAAATGATCTTTGAAAATATAATTTTATTTCTTCCATGAAACTCATATTTAACTAAAATACGGCAATTTTTCAAACTAAAGATTATTAGCAGAGTTTATATGACCTTTAGGAATAATATCGTTTCAATATGCTCTACTGGATCCTTTAATTTAACGACCAACCTTTTGTGTGTGTAATTTATTGTTTTGATGGCTTCTTCAATTTTTGGCCTTAAGGGGCGACAACGTCACTTTACGCCTACAAACAAACGTGCCCTCTTTAAATTCTTTAATCTTAAGTGTAGAGTACACAAAAGATAATTTTAGTTTTATGTTTAGATACTTACGTACTGACATATATTTATGTACATTTTGAAGGAATCTCTTCATTTATCATAAAATGGACAAGAACATAAAAATAATCTCTGTTTCAACTTTACTGTCAACTTTATGTTAAATAAATGAAGAAAATTTTTTTCGAATATTTTGTTGTTGGTATATAAGAAAACAACAATTCCCTAATATGTCTTTTATGGTAGAACGCAATTTTGTAACCAGTACAAATTCCCAAAGATAAAAATCTGGCTGACATTTCGTTTGTTCAAGTCCAAGTACAAAGCATAATGGGATAATTAAATTAAAAAATTTTCACAACTTATTACTCATAAATTTTATGTTTCTTAATTTACGAAAAAGAAAAAGAACAATACTAAGCTCAAACATACATAGATTATTTTCCATTAGATTTAATATTTGCACAAAAGAAAAACAAATGTTTTTTCTGTTATGAAAATTCTTTTGTTGCTCAAACCATAGCTTTTCTTAAGTTGGCTTTTTCAAAAACAACTTGCATGTAGCATTGATAAAAGTTCAACAAAAAACTTGTTTAGAAAAAAAACAATATTTAGAAATTTTAGGGAGGTTTATCCTGAATATTAACAACCCTACACTGATATATATTTGTAAGTTTATAAGAAAATATATTTGATAATGTCTTCGGCTCTATTTTTAGCCTGTAAATTTATATAAAAAAAGTAAAGCCCGACCCTATTATACCCTTCACATGATTTGTATGGGGGCTTTATGAAAAAATAGACCGACTAAATTTGTATTCAGTACAACAGTTAGTGGCTTAAAGATAAACATGTGTGCAAACTTTTAAAAAGGTGACGTTATACCTTAGCTGCTTGTAGCCCAAAATTCTGATTCCATGAAGACATTAGTGTGGGGGCTATGCCAAAAAATAGAACGACCATTACCAAAAACAATCAGGTTTGTGTTAGTGCTAAAACACTTATTCGTTGCAAATTTCAACAAAAGATCTTAAAAATTGCGATCTGTAGCGTGTGGACACATAGTCAGGCGGACTGATTGACGGACTGGCTTAAGTCGACTCAGGAAGTGATTATGAGTCGACAGATATACTTAAAGGTGGGTCTCAGACCATTACACACAAAAAACTACAAAAAAAATTTTTCAAACAAATTCTTGTTCAAAATAATTTATTTTTTTAGTCAATTTATTTAATAGTCTCTAATAATATTTTTATTTGATTTTTAAATCAAACAAAATTTTCGCCTAGACAAATAAAATATTTAACCAGCTCAGCAAAATTTTTTAACAGAAGCTAAAATTCTTGCAAAATTGTTTGTCTAAATTTACAACTTTCGTTGTAGGTCCTCAGCCAGACAAAATATTTACTGATTCTCTGAAATCTGTTACTGATTCTACAACTCAGTTTTTTCTGTGTTACTTTTGGGCGTAACAAGTATCTGCATAAGCGCATAATACCAATATCATATTTTGTATTATAGGATCATTTCTGCAAAATTATGCTGAAAATACTGATTTAATTTTGAATGCTCTAATAGTAATTGGAAAAATTAGTTTGAAAAAACTGCTTATGTTTATTTTTTATCCCTTAATTAAAATTTAGTGTTTGTATAACAATCTCTTGCTTTTTTTACCTTAATTTAAAAAAGAAGAATGTATATTTATTTTTTATTATTTTTTATTTTTGTTATTAAAGCCTTAATAAACATTTGAATGGTTACACGTAAACCGGCAGTATACGTATTTAAATAATGATAATGATCGAAATATAAATATGTATTTCTAATGTCACATATTTTATTTTTATTTATTTGGCAAAGGCTTAATATAATCACATATTAAATGATCTACATTTCTTTCTTACGTTTTTTATTAAAATGTCACACTTGTCACATTTTGTTAAAGATTTTTCTTTAAGTAAAAATTATCTTTTGTGAATATATTGTTCTGAATACGATCAGAACACTTTTAACCGTCAAGTAAATGAAAATAATCAAGCCCGTTCTAAAGAATTTTTTACACAATACAGTATTGAAGTCAAAATTCTTTAAAACTCAAATTCGAGGTCACACCCATCACAGTCCTCTAGGGACCATTGTGAGCAGATATGCTGTTCTTTCACTGCCCACCTAAGATTAAGCGTTTTAAAACATAACCCCTTGAAAGTCATAGCTTCTTTAAAGTAGCAAATTTGAAGTGTTTGAGTTGTAATTAAAAATATGTTTAAAATGGTCATACCCGTCACAACTATTGTTGTTCTTACATTTTAAGAAATAAAGTGGACATTTTTTTCAACGTGAAGGGGAAAAACGCGTATGCGTAGGCAAAAAAAGTTTACTGGCAACACTGTTTGGGTATAATAATGATATATGTAGGTAAAAACATAATTGCAAGTTATGTTAATTACAATTAACATGGAAGAAATAAAAATTTCAATTGAAGACTTGTTGAGTGTAGCACAAAACCCCTTTTATTCTACCAGGATATGTTAAAAGATCGTTTCTGTTGAACAAAGCCCTAGTCCAGCTCGTCTAAGCTTTTTTGATAACAATGTTTCCCTTTTTTTTAGAAAAGAATACAAAAAAGAGCGTCATTCGCTAGGTCCATTTAGTAACTTTAAAGCCAATAAGGATAGAAAAATAATTAAAATTACGTTCGACAGAAGCTAAATCAAATTGTCGCGTTTGATTCAAATCGAAATTTGCCCCCTAGTCTCGAAATATGGAATGTAAAATGACTATTTACCCGCTTAGAGGTCGAAAGAGTAAAAGTAAGCTTTCAGTCAATTAATTTAAAAAACTTTATTGCTTTTTGCATGGATAACATTTTTTAGAACAGACGAAATATTGCCGCTTTAATTTATCATTTAAAATAAAATACTACGCTGTGAGAATGTTATTTTATTTGAAAACTACATGTCTTTTATTTTTATTGATCCTTCTTCCAATGTAACATAATTACTCTAAGTATACGAATGAAGTTGAAGAAACAACATATACGTATGTCATTAAAAGCCTTAATTTTACTTTAATTTATGGGCATTTACTACTTATAACATCTACTTTTGTTGTTAGAAGTTCTCTAATAGACTGCTTTTAAAAGTGTACGTAAATATATGCTTTTGAATTTTTATTTGAGTTTAGCTAAATCTAATGTCTGATAATGGGTTTTTGGTTTTAATGATTATGGCAAGTCCTTTTATTAAGTTATTTATAGGTCTTAGGTATCATTCAGTACTATTTGTGTACATAAAAAAATAATAAAAACTGAGTTAAATATGAAGAAACCGGACGTTCAATAAAAATAGGGTCATATATGCTCTTCATCAGCAATTTCAAATAATTACGGAAGAAAGATGTAAACATTTCAAAGAGACTTCAAAAAAAGGCTTTAAGTCACAAGCCCAAGGCCAAGCACAGGACATAGACATAAGCCAAAGAGTGGCTTGTTGTGCGCTCCTAGCAAAGAAAAAGTAAATTTAAAGGAAGAAGTTCATAAAAATTTGGTGACGCGTAAAAATGCGACTTACATCTCTAATTTCACTCCTTTCAGGTAATGCACATCTGGTAAAACATCAGACATAAAACATCGGCCTCTGGTCTGTGAAAAAGCTTTATGGATTGCTTGACGTATATTATCTATATTCCGTGGCCCCCATCCGATGGAACTGTTGTTTCCCCAAGGTTTTATCTTTTTCCGGGTGGTCTCAAAGGATTTTTTTCATTCTGCCATTCGTATCATAATTACTATTATTCGTCCGTTATTTACCGACCACTTGGCTCTCAAATAATGTAAGACTGGATTTAATTGAAAAAAAAAATGTTCGTCCAAAGCATTGGAATTGGTATTAACAACAACAAATTTTAATGCCAAATATTTTAAAAAAATATTGTAAAATACTATCGCGAGCTGGAAGTTATTGTTGGCATTTTTCATACTTTGAGATTGTAAGTGAAAACAACTTATATTTGAATATTAATAACATTTTCATTTTTTTAAAATTTATTCAAAATATATTTTTTAAACATAATAAACGACAATAATCTTAAAAACTAACAATTCTATTAATTTTTCAAAAAAAACCAGGGTGCACTCATACAGGAGTAATATCAAGAGCCCAGCTGATAATAATAAATTTGGCATTCATTCTTCTTTACAAATATTTAATTTTGTATGAAATTTTTAATTTTTTGACACAAAAAGGAATGCAAAAGGCACATTTTTTTGAATTCGTCTTGATATTACCTCGTTAAGTTTACTCTGGTACCCTGAATAAAACTTTTCAAGTTAAATCAAATTATAATTAAGTTAATATATTTTCATACTTACAAAATATTTTGTGGAAAAAAAATTTTAGTATTCGGGCGAGTTTTTTACAGCATAACTAATTAAGGCGTATATTAATAAAACGCAAAATAAAGGTTTCCCCCATTGCCCCCCGGATAAAAGAAGATCATAATACTACTATGACCTAGGAAATATACCATAAAGAATTATTTCGAAATTTGTTCCTCAATCAAGCAAAAAGATGGACACGATATTTTTAGTACATATTTACCCAACCTTGCGAAGAATTATATAATAATTATAACCTTTTCGTTATATTTAAACCTGTGTATATTATAAGCAAACAATTTTTGGATAATATGAATGTAAAAACGTAAACGTAAAAACATTATTTTAAATTAAAATAGAAAAATATGTAAATAAATATCATTAACACTACAATCATTCCAATTGGGCAACTAGTCAAGGCACTACGTTGAAATATTCGTATATCTATTATATAAAGAAGGAGTGTGTGTATGTATGTATGTATGTATGTTTATATTTTATAGCTGGCCACACCAGTGGACTGATTTTTTTTAAATATTTACAGGGATTTATTTCAAGTCTGGAAGGAACAATAGGCTACTTTTTTGGAAACTATTGCTGCCACGCCCACAATACGCACATTTGTGTGGCAAGGTTAGGTTATGAATTGCCTAACAAAATTACCCAAGGCCATATTGATCAAACGCGTAGAGCTACATACATGAAATTTATAACACGTGTTAAGCTTTACATGTTTGCTTAAATGCACATGAATTTTTAAACATTGGACCGAAAAATTTTTCAAAATGCGTTCGATAGGTCTTACAAAAATATGATTTCGCTTTTCGTACTTTTTTAATTTTAGGCCCAAAGGGGAAAAAAAGGGTTAAAAATATATTTTGATTTTTTTGTGCGTTTTTTGTAACCTAAAAATAATGAGTACGGATTTAGATACTTTTTTAATTATTAGACCCTAAGTTTTTGTAACTTTAAAATCAATTAAAATAGAAACACAATTTTTATTCCTCTTCCAGACCGATTTTTGGAAATTAGTTCGCACGTAAACGGCTTCTAAAGTTAAAATTTTGAAGGTAAAAAAAGTGGGTGGTACCACGCCCATAAAAGTTAATTTTGTTATGCTGCTACTTTTATTGCACCGATTTTTTTTAACTTGGAACACATATAGAAGGTCTCTAGTTCTGAATGGGAAAAAATAGGGCCCAAAGGGGGAAAAAGGGGTAAATATACATTTTGATTTTTTTTAAGCGTTTTTTGTAACTTTTAAACCAATAAAGATAGAAACATTATTTAAATTGGGTGCGACAGGCCTAAAAATAATGAGTACGGTTTTGGGTTTTTTTTGATTATTGGACCCTTATGGAAAAAGGGTTAAACCTATGTTATAGAGTACTTTTTGTAACTTTAGAACCACCATTTAAAATAGAGCCGAGAGCGATCTACTGAGAAGAAGTTTGCTGGTAGAGAATTACCGTGGTTATACCGCAGTTTTTTTAGCTAACAAAACTTTCTACTTTGATTTGACAGTGGGATTTCTTAGTTATACAGCACAGCAATTTGTGTTCTTTCCTATAATAGTGAGGCACTCGTGTGAGCATTAATAATATAATATTGGTCGGTTTCCGCGAGTATAGTTCTCCGTGGTTATACTGCACATTTATTTAAGTTCCGTTACCCGTTTAAGTTTTTGTGTGGGCTTTCGTAGCTATATCGCAGATCACACTAATTTAAGCTCACCACCCAGGGGCTGGCTTATTAGTGAATGCTAAACGATCGTATAACTTTTATTCCTGCCCCCCGCCCAAGGATTGGTGTGGGATTCTGAGAAAAAACATCGTTACAGTACAAAAGTTAAAACAAAAATATATGAACTTACATACACACAAATATCGTTAATTCCCCTTTTAGTCTTCATAAGAATTTAAAAGCGTTTTTTGATTTCTTGACCTAATAAGCCTACATATATCATTTTTCTGTGAAGTCAATATAAAAAATGTGACTGTTATTTAACTAGCAAATTTTCAGACATCCTGCAAAATCTTTGTGACAGCTGTTTAATTCTCATTATTATTTAATTTAAAAAAGTGTATATGAAAAGTAAACTTCGTCCTAACTTACAAAGTAAAAACGAAAGAAAAATAGTCATGCCGTATCCCTTTCCATGTTACATGTAAGTTAAATAGGTGATGTTTACAACCAAATACACTACTACCGTTCAAATAGTACTGATGATGAAATTGCGTAGCTGCTTTCGAAAATGCATTCTACTCGGCTAGTAGCGGTAGAAAAATCTGCTTTTTTCAAATTAAAGTTTCTTTTAACATTAATGGAAAAATAATAATTTCTTCTAATAAAAAGAAATTATATGAACTTAAGCCAAACTAAAAAATCAAAAATTTGTATTAAAAAATAAAAATATTCTTAAAAATCGCTTTAAAGGAACCTTAGTTAGGAACTAAACTTTTTTAAGGTAGGATAATAAAAGATTACTTCTCTATATTTGACATGCTTTTAAACAGGAAATAATGACATATAAGTGAAATTTAGTGCATTTTAATATCCCTTCGTTATAGAAACGCCTTGAAAGCCTAGTTACCTATGAATAGAAGGACACTTCAAACAAATAGCAATAATTATTCCGTTAAAAGCAGCCAGTAAAGGGATATATTCAATATGACTTGTTTACTTACTGGGTGGGTAAAATGCTTGCAGAGTCCAGATTTAAAAAACAAAATACGGAAAAGAGAACAAACCAGTTAACAAAAGCTTTGAGAAACAATGTATCCTTTTTAAAATACCACTTGTTTAGTGCTTGTATATTAATATTATGTTAAAATTATAGTTACACATGTTATTACTTTATTGCTGTTTGGGTAATATAATTAAATTTTATAAAACTTTTATAAACAATACTTTTCTTAGAAATAAAAAGCGTTTGGACAGTAGATACACACACACACACAAAATTTTATCGATTTGCGCTTAAAATAGAAGTGACATCCATCCATGTTGATTAAACTTCTTTTATTTATAGTCATAAGTACAAAAATTTATTCACTCAACCATTTGATTAAGCGATGACTATCATCTTCTTTAAAATTTGCAGAACTTAATCTGTTTTATGTTTAAATTACTACATTTTTAATTTCATGGTCACCTACAAATATTCCAACCCCCCCCCCAAAATTGTTGTTTGTATTAAAATACATATACAGACAAACATACAAAACTTTTCTTTTAAAACGTTTGTATCATTTAATTTTTCATAATGTCCAAAACTTTGTGGAATATGATTTATGTTGTAGATTT
This sequence comes from Melanophora roralis, assembly GCA_963583895.1. NCBI lineage: Eukaryota > Metazoa > Arthropoda > Insecta > Diptera > Rhinophoridae > Melanophora > Melanophora roralis. Next base: position 65,841,961 of record OY757190.1, on the reverse strand, counting down.
TCATACATTCTCAAATTTATACACGTTCTTTCATTTGTACCACTTAATTTTAAAGCGGAACTTTTAAACTTTTTAATTAAAAAAAATAACAAAAATTAATTCGTTACTTGAACAAACTGTTATCTTTTTTTCACTTTTAAGTAAATGTAAAAAATTTTTTGGAACAATATGAAACAATTTGTCTTTATGCTTTGGTTTTTGTTATAAAAAAAGTTTTATCAGTATTTTAAGAAACAAAAATAAATTAATTGTTTACAGTTTATCACACCGTGAGGCTGAAGTGTAAATTATACTCAGGTATGGTACTTTATACACTGTAAAACATAGCTTTAGCAACAACTAAAACGTTGACTTCTTTATGTTAAATAATTACAATCTCCAAATTAAGAAATTTCTTATTTTTCCTTCAAGGATATAAAAATAAAAAAATAATCATACATAAAACATTATTGTTTCGAACGATAATGTTATTCCAACATTATAAAAATGTTATATTTTTCAAGTGTTTGTGGCATTACGCACGTTTATGTGTCTGTGAATTATGTCGGTCTTTAAGAGACACATTAGTCAAGAAGTAAAAAAAAGTTGGACATTAACTTTAATCTCATATTGTTCTTTAGACGTTTACAAGGACCCCTTAAGGTGTAAACAAGTTTTTCCTTTTATCTTTGCATACAAATGAATTTATTTTTTTTTTTTAGAAATCCATAAATTATGTTTTAAATTTGTTTTTAATTTGTGCGACAGAGCGAAAAATTTTTTATTCGTTTTAAAGTACTTTATTTTTAATTTAAATCAGAAATATAACAATAATAAAATTGAAAATTCCATTTCAAATCTATTAAACTATCAAACGTATTGAAAGAAAATTCTATCTTCTGATTTCTAATTTGGCAAAGCGCATGATTTATTTTTTGAAAAGGTCATAGGTCACTTTTCTTATCTGAAAAGTAAAAAGACTATGTACTAAGCAAAATGTGATAGTATTGCTTTGCTTTAAATTTCATATATTTAAATAACAATTGTTTCATTTGCGATTTACTAATTCTAATACAACATATAAACAAATGTATGTGAAATTGCTATTTTAAGCCCGTTTCTCTATAAATTGCAAATAGTAAATATTTCAGATCCCTTTCCTATAAAACATGTTGACAATTTGCGCATATATATGTATATGTACTAGCTTCACCCGACCCGTTTCTAAAACAAAAGTCAAATATTAGAATACTGCACTTCAATTAAAACCATATCTAATATTGTTCTTAAGTTGTAATCCTATAACATAATTAAATATTTTTGTGTCTCTCAACTAAAACTTAACTAAATTCATTTAATTCGTACAACTTTAGGGGCTATATTTTCTAAAACACGCAAAATATCTTTTCTTGTTTTTACTTTCCCGTTAAAGATTCTAGATTCATTATCTTACTCAACATTTTTGTTCTTAATAAGTCAGTTACATAGAAAAGTGGTAAGTAGTCAAGTTCAAAGATAAATACTATAAATCCGTAAATATCTCCGTTCTCGCAAACTTTTACTCTGCGAAAACAGTTGATCATATCTTTCTACTAGTAAACCTCCACTATTATTCTCTCAATTATAACTTTAAATGTCAAGTTTAATAATCATATTTCTCATAGTTGCTATCCCCCTTTAGGGGACAGCCAAACTTTCCCTACGTTCATTGGGCATGATGAATGATTTAGTTTTTCAATATACATATTTGTTTTGTAGCCATTTCTTTAATACTTAGATGTGTAGTTCGGCTTGTCATTCTGTTGAAATATGACTTTTACCAACAAAATAACAGGTCATTAAAATGTGAAAAACGTGTCTTCTTTTCTTTTCATTCTATCGATTTTTTAACGGATCTAATGCCCTCTTTTAAGTTCTTTTTAGCATGCACTATTGCATTCAGAGTTATGCAATACAAACACGAATTTGCTTTTGCTTGCCACTGTTTTTATTTATCAAAATTATATTTATCTTTTTTTGAAATCTTTCGAACGAAATTGAGTACTTGTAATAGATAAAAGCTACACTATAAAGTAATTAAAAAGCGAATATTAGTTCCCCAAACACCGAAAAAATTTACGTAAACCACGGTAGGACAAACTCCTAAGCTAGGGGACAAATTTAAAAAATTATTTACTGTCTTTGAATTGTGTGGGAGGGACAAACCTTGTCTCATTTTTGATTTTTAAAATCAAAAACGGCCCCAAAAAGGGAGAAAATGCCCCCATATATTCCTGTTATTGCTTTTAATAAACAATTTTAAGGTCATTTTTTACTTTTATTTTGGTTCATAAGCTTGGTTTTATGTACAAAAAAATCACAAAAGTCTAACAAACGTGTTAAAATGCAGTGTAGTTCAATAATCCTTAAACTTAGCTTACACTCCTTTATATTCATTGAATTTTGATATGATATTTTAGGAGCGACAGAAGAACGTTTTTAACGTATGGAAAAATTAAAACCTAACAACTCAGCGAAACCATTGCTAACCGAGTAAGTTAGCAAGTTATATTGGATATCCAGAAAAACTAGTTAATTTTTGACCAAATAACTCGTTAAATACTTTAATTTTAGCTATTTTCAAACAAAAAAAAGAAAAAAATTAAACGAAACTACATGTTATGGCGGGGTTTTATTTGTATTCTGTAAAAAATATGTTTGTCCTCTTATTTGGGCCAAATGTTAATATTCTTTTATTAATTTGGACAGGGTAACCCTACTTTTGCATATTTATGATCTTCACATAGTGATAAGGGTATATATCAGTTTGTCATTCCGTTTGTAATTTCTTTATTATGTATTTGCGACCCCATAAGGTATACACATTCTGGATTTTTATAGATAGGGAAGCTGATATAGCCATTTCCGACTGTCCGTCTGCTGAAATCAAGTTTCCGGAGTCATATAAAAAGAAACGGAACAGTTATTGATGTCAAATTACTAAAGAGATATCTTGGAGGCAATCGCTATTTTAAATCAGCAAAATCAGTTTACTATTGACTGAGATATAAGAGAAACCCCAAAATAACCAATTGTTTTTAGGACAAAATCCGTGCATATATCCCTATATATCTCAGTAAATATAGTCATTCTTATCACAAAACTTGGCACAGATGGGAATTTTTTTCAGATAGGATCAGGGGAAGTGGTAATTTTCCTATAATTGCACAAATTTGGTGAAATATTTTATCGGCTAAATCGTAAAAACTATAACAGCTATCGACTTCAAATGTTTAACAAGAAGTAATTGGACAAAAAGACCCACGCTTTGAAGAAAAAGTTTTTTGGGTGCCAGCAGGAGAAGGGGTAGCTCAAATACAAATTGACGTTTTTTTTGAAATTTTCGATACGCTAAATCTAAGAAACTATAGCAGAAATTTACTTCAAATGTTATGCAAAACTAATTGGTCAGTAAGACCTACATTTTGGAAAAAAATTGTTGTGGTAGGGGCAGGGAAAGGGTTAGCACCCATACAAATTTAAAATTTTTTTGATATTTTCGATACGCTACATTTGGGAAACTATAACAGCTATCGACTTCGAATATTCTACAAAAAGTAATAATCAAATAATTCATACATTTTGGAAAAAATATTGGAGAGGAGCTGGGGGACTAGAACATCCCATAAAAATTAACAACTTTTATTAATCTTTTAATACGAATAATGTCGAAAACTTTTATAACTCTCGGCCTCAAACCTTCTTCATCTATTTCTGTTATTCAAACGAACGTTAAATTTTTTTAATTTTTTCTATGGACTTTAAAACTCGCACAAGGTTTTTTATTATATTATTTTCAGACCAAAATAATTCGGCTGGGTATATTAAAAAAACATTGTGAAGGGTATATAAGATTCGGCACAGCCGAATATAGCGCTCTTACCTGCTTTTATTTTAAACAATTGTTTTAGATTTAAAAATTGCTTCATTCAGCACACTCATCAATCGTACATTGTATGACATCTTTTTTTTTTTCCACCACGAAAATAAACCAAGTAATTTATATATTAATCAAGCCGTAGTTGCGTTAAAAGTACGGTAAGTATGGATTTTTCTTAGCCAATTACTATTTATCTAGTACGAATTTTATGCTTTCAGCCAAACCAAACAAGTTGACTTAAGTTTGAAACTGTACCTGATGTTAGCTTAAAAATATTGGTTAAGGCGTAAGAGGGATTTATTCAAAAATAAAAACTCATTTTTTTGACTTGCGGAGCTGTATTCTAGAATAATGGTTTTATACTTTATTTTTATTTTATACATATTTGATATTAATTAATTTAAATTTTTTGCTGAGATTTGAATCAGGGACTCTCCGAACTGCAACGCTAGCACAATATTATCTAGGCCACCGAAACATAATTAGGGGATTCACAAGTTGTTATGTTATGACCTATTGCCATAATGCTACAAAACTTAACAATGGTTTAAAAACATTGCTGTTGTCTTTTATACAAAAATAGTTCGGAAAAAATACTTCGTCGTATGGTATGTTTATTAAATTGTCATAACAATTCCATACCTGCGCCGTTTGTCCCAAAGTTGGTAAAGATTTCTAAACCGTTGTGAAATTTTGTAACATTATGACAATAGGACATGATAGAACATGTGAATCTCCTGATTATTCTTTAAATATTAATATATATATACATATATAAAACAACAAGGCTTTTCTGCTTGATTTTTTAGAGTTTTCCTAACTTGATTGAAGAAAACCTAAGTACAGATCGTACTTAACAATTTCAAGTACGATTTTTAATAAATTCAAGAATAAAATTCAGAACGTGTTTTTTCTTTCAGTGTTTGTTTTACGAAATAAATTAATTATTATAAGAAGTTTTTTCGTAAAAATTAAAATGTTCTAAAACTGTTAGATTTTTAGGTTAAATTAAAAACTATGCTTTTTTTGTAATGGAATGAAAGTTTTTTAAATATTATTTAAAATTAATTGTGAAATTTATTGTGAATTTCTGTGATTTTAATTGGCTTTGTAATTTAAACCTTTGTTTCATTAATAAAAATCCAACAAAAACTTTTCCTAGCATTTGCTAAATTACAAAATTTTTTTAGTAATTTTTTTCGTAAAACTACGAAATTTTCTTATATATTACAAAAATAAATATTACGAAAAGTTTTCATAACTTTCGAAAGATTGTAAAATTAAAGCCTTACCTTTTTGGTATATACAAAAATTTCATATATTTTGTTGCTTTTACGCAGATAGTGGTTTTCATTTTAAATAGCAAAAATCGCGGTATCAAAATATTTTTTGGTTCATTTCCTGTGATAAAGATTTATGCAAAATTGATAGCTAAAGTGTAAAATAAAATAAAATTTTCTCTTAAAAAAGAATATTATTGGAACATTAATGACGGCCACTAGATGAACAATATATTTTAACTATGTATGTATAAAAAAAGTGACATTGTTTCAATAAATAGTTTATGGAAATCCATTTAGATATCAATTTTGCACAAATCTTTATCAAAGGAAATGAAACAAAAAATATTTTGATACCGCGATTTTTGCTATTTAAAATGAAACCCACTATATATATATAAACCTTTTTTTAATAAACTTATGCTTAAAATGAAAAATACTCAATTAAAAATCGACAATAAATATTTTGTTTAAATTAAATCTTTTTTTAATTAAAAAAAATCAATATTAATTCTTGGTAAAATTTTCAGAGTTTAAACAAATTACTAATTTAAATTTTTCATGCCGTAAAAAAATCACAGTTTATATGTTAACAAAACTATAATATTTAAAAAGTTTGTTGTAGGTTTAGGTTTGCCATATGCATTTCATTAGTTCTTATACCAAATTGGCAGCAGACTTCAAGCCAATTTATGAAAAACCTCATGAATTTTATTTTGCCTTTATATAATAACTTCAATGAACTTATTGAGAGTTACTGTAAACAAACAGAAAACATTTAAGACTTTTGTCAAACCAGTTTTAAAAAACATTTTGTTTGATTTGATTTCTAGTCATTTTTTTGCGTCAACAACAATTTGCTTAATTCTAGTACTTTGCTTATTAAAAATGTTCAAGTATTTAAAGAGTTCGTTAAGCATGTATACGCTGCCATAGTGGAGTCACCACTAGTGGGTCAATTCTATGGCCTAACACAAACAAGACATAAAAAGTAGCTTGTAGAATAATTTCAATAACCAGTCCAAGACTGCGATTCCAAACAGAGCTTTTAAGCCAGCAAGCTAAAACAGCCAACAGTCAGGTTACTTCATTTAACTACACACTAAATACGTTAGTTTGAAAACTACTTCTATTAACACCATCTTTCATCTACAACTTAAGTCAGTTAAGTATATTTTCGAAAAGTAAATTTGTTTGTAGCACTTTTTGCCTTTAAGCGAATTGCCATCAAACTGTACATCTTTCGATATATGACTTTTGCTTACAAAAACACCAGTCAGACAGATGTATTGGCATCGTTTGTCAACTTAAATTTTTTTTATCAATACAGTTAAAGGCCTTGCAAACGTTTGTCTTAACACGCAATAGTAGTCCAAACGCGCAAATACATACATACATATGTATGGTGTAGGGTTGAAAATAAAATAATAATTTGAAACGATGAATATGCTTATAATGTACCTTCTCTGTTTCAAAAACGAAAAACTTCTAAAATTTAGTTTTAATCCTAAAGAAATAGGCTTCGTAGTATTTGTATTTAGGTTAAAAAAGCGGTGTCAAAGAGCACAAACCACGCTGGAATAATAGGGCAAATACTCGATGGTAATACTGACAGAAAGAACATGTGCTATGTTCGAAATTTGCCTTTAGATTTGCAAATTTTATTAAAATAAGAATAATCTGACAGTTTTTTATATGTCCAAGACTGAGTAGTAACAAATTTAAATGCTAAAACAAGAGTTTCATAAGGGGCAACTAAAAACTTTTTTGAGATAAAGTGATGTTAATGACTTAGGATGTTCAATTATTGAAAAATTAAAGAAATCAAAACGGAGTTTAAATGGTAATTTAATTGCCCCAATAAAATATATAGGTTTTTAAAGAAATTTAACCATAGCAATCATGGTTATTTACAAATTATTTAATAGAGCAATAATTTGGTATAGAAGTTTTGTAGTTTAACGCTTTTGTATCCTCGTTTTTGCATGTTATGGAACACAGCTTACGTTGATTACACAAAAATAAAAAACAAACATAAGTGCTAATATAAACAAAAATTTAAACTTTGAAAATGCAATATCTCTGTAGTAAAGCGGTAATTAGTTTTTATAAAATTCGAAGGAAGACTAAAACTAGCCCCCAGGTAACCCCTATTACATAAAAAAATTATTATTTTTTGACGAAATAGTTTTTTTTGGGATTTATATTTGTTGGCATATAACAGTCCCTGGTTCTATCTCAATTTTTTATCTTGTAACATTCACTAGTTTTTCCTCTTTTCCTTTAAAATCTAACCAAAAGTTTTACCAAAAGCAACACAACAACAAATTGTTGCCTTTAGGCTTAAATTTGTTAACATTTATTTACAAGTTGACTGTGTCACAGCCACATATGTAAACAACTATGAAAAAACAAAAATTTGGTTTTTGTTAAAGTGTTTTCGAACGAATGTAGAAAAACTAACAAGTCACTAACATATCGCTTTCTCAATGTAATGTTTCTGAATTATTTGGGACAATTTGCAACCTTTAGTTTTGGTTTAAAGAGGGAAAGAAGTTTTTGAGCTCCTTAGAAACAGTGTTTCACAGATTTATCTCTAAAGAGTTCACATATAAGCATATGGGTAGGTTAGACAAATAATTCGTCAGTTTTGCGATAACTAAATTCCAAAAAGAAACCAACTGCAATTTTTTACCACAAAACAATTTTAGGAAATAAAATAAACTAACACAATCTGTATACTGTTTTTTGATAGAAGGCCAAACAAACTATCAAAATCAATTATATACTCGATTTTTTTAAATTTTTGTAACGAATAAGTTTTGCATATCAGCTCCTCATATGATTAAGGTTAGTTTTCTTTAAATGTGTAAGTTTGCACATAGAACCTTGTAATATTGAACAAGCGATATACATAGTATCATACACAAACATCCAATCGTATACAAATTGCTTTTGAAAGCAAAATATACAGACATTTAATTCTGGTGAAACATTAAAAAAATATTCAAAAAAATGCCAAAAATCCAAACAAAAAATAATAGTAAAATGTTAATATGTTTAAAAGAGTGGGCAGAGCACAAACTAATAAGCTAATTTTGGGTGGGCAATATTGAAACTTGATAAATTTATCATGTGAGTATATGGAAGCTGTACAAACAAATAAAACTTTTGAATAATTTGGCACGCATCTCGAAAAAAAGTTTTATTAAAAAATATGGACTTAAAAAAAGAAAAAAGATAAAAAAGAACTATAAAGAGTGACCGGAAAAACAGATTTTTTTTGTTTTTGTAAAGAAATAAAATAACAACAAAACAAGTAAGAGCGCTATATTCGGCTGTGCCGAATCTTATATACCCTTCACATTGACCTTTCGCAATCCCAAACTTTTTTTATTTTTAACCATTTTTTTACTTATGAAATATTTCTAATTTTTAAATAGGCTCTAAGGCCAACTCTAAAGAAGTTGTGGGCATTTTTACATAATTTTTGTAAATTTTGTATGGCAACCCCCTTAGGGCGTGGAGATAGGGGGAAAGTATGTTCTAGGAATATATTTGGGAGGGCAAACTAATAGGGGTCGGTCGTACACTTTATTGCTCGAAGGCCAACTCTGAAGAAGTTGTAGGCATTTTATAATTTTTGTAAATTTTGTATGGCAACCCCATTAGGGCGTGGAGATAGGGGGTAAGTATGTTCTAGGAATATGTTTGGGAAAAGAAAGTAATAGGGGTCGGTCGTACACTTTATTGCTCTAAGGCCAACTCTAAAGAAGTTGTGGGCATTTTTACATCTTTTTTGTAAATTTTGTATGGCAACCCCCTTAGGGTGTGGAGATAGGTGGTAAGTACGTTCTAGAAATATGTTTGGGAGAAGAAATTAATGGGGGTCGGTGGTACACTTTATTGCTCTAAGGCCAACTCTGAAGAAGTTGTGGGCTTTTTCATATCATTTTTGTAAATTTTGTATGGCAACCCCCTCAGGGCGTGGAGATAGGGGGTTATTATATTCTAGGAATATGTTTATGAGAAGAAACTAATAGGGGTCGGTCGTAGACTTTATTGCTCTAAGGCCAACTCTGAAGAAGTTGTGGGCATTTTATCATTTTTGTAAATTTTGTATGGCAACCCCATTAGGGCGTGGAGATAGGGGAAAGTATGTTCTAAGAATATGTTTGGGTGGTTAAAATAATAGGGGTCGGTCGTACACTTTATTGCTCTAAGGCCAACTCTAAAGAAGTTGTGGGCATTTTTACATAATTTTCGTAAATTTTGTATGGCAACCCCATTAGGGCGTGGAGATAGGGGGTAAGTATGTTCTAGGAATATGTTTGGGAGAAGAAACTTATAGGGGTCGGTCGTACACTTTATTGATCTAAGGCCAACTCTGAAGAAGTTGTGGGCATTTTATCATTTTTGTAAATTTTGTATGGCAACCCCATTAGGGCGTGGAGATAGGGGGTAAGTATGTTCTACGAATATGTTTGGGAGGGCAAACTAATGGGGGTCGGTCATACACTTTATTGCTCTAAGGCCAACTCTTAAGAAGTTGTTGGCATTTTATCATTTTTGTAAATTTTGTATGGCAACCCCATTATGGCGTGGAGATAGGTGGTAAGTACGTTTTAGAAATATGTTTGGGAGAAGAAACTAATAGGGGCCGGTCGTACACTTTATTGCTCTAAGACCAACTCTAAAGAAGTTGTGGGCATTTTTACATCATTTTTGTAAATTTTGTATTGCAACCCCATTAGGTCGTGGAGATAGGGGGTAAGTATGTTCTAGGAATATGTTTGGGAGAAGAAACTAATAGGGGTCGGTCGTACACTTTATTGCTCTAAGGCCAACTCTGAAGAAGTTGTGGGCATTTTATCATTTTTGTAAATTTTGTGTGGCAACCCCATTAGGGCGTGGAGATAGGGGGTAAGTATGTTCTAGGAATATGTTTGGGAGAAGAAACTAATAGGGGTCGGTCGTACACTTTATTGCTCTAAGGCCAACTCTAAAGAAGTTGTGGGCATTTTTACATCATTTTTGTAAATTTTGTATGGCAACCCCATTAGGGCGTGGAGATAGGGGGTAAGTATGTTCTAGGAATATGTTTGGGAGAAGAAACTTATAGGGGTCGGTCGTACACTTTATTGATCTAAGGCCAACTCTGAAGAAGTTGTGGGCATTTTATCATTTTTGTAAATTTTGTATGGCAACCCCATTATGGCGTGGAGATAGGTGGTAAGTATGTTCTAGAAATATATTTGGGAGAAGAAACTAATAAGGGTCGGTCGTACACTTTATTGCTCTAAGGCCAACTCTAAAGAAGTTGTGGGCATTTTTACATCATTTTTGTAAGTTTTGTGTGGCAACCCCCTTAGGGCGTGGAGATAGGTGGTAAGTATGTTCTAGGAATATGTTTGGGAGAAGAAATTAATGGGGGTCGGTGGTACACTTTATTGCTCTAAGGCCAACTCTAAAGAAGTTGTGGGCATTTTTACATCATTTTTGTAAATTTTGTATGGCAACCCCATTAGGGCGTGGAGATAGGTGGTAAGTATGTTCTAGAAATATGTTTGGGAGAAGAAACTAATAAGGGTCGGTCGTACACTTTATTGCTCTAAGGCCAACTCTGAAGAAGTTGTGGGCATTTTCATATAATTTTTGTAAATTTTGTATGGCAACCCCCTCAGGGCGTGGAGATAGGGGGTAAGTATGCTCTAGGAATACGTTTGGGAGGAAAAACTAATGGGGGTCTGTGATACATTTTTTTCCTCTACGGGCGACTCCGGGGAAGTTGTAGCGGTTTTTACCTTATTTTTTAAAATTTTGTATGGCAACCATGTCAGGTGTTCCACAAAAATGTTTGGATGGAAAAAATAATTTGGGTCGGTCTTACATTTTACCTTTGTAGGAGAACCCTGGAAGCCGTAGGAGCGATTTTAAAAATGTTTAAATTAAGCTTTGTATGGCAACGCTGTTATATGTATGAACACTTATACTAATATAATTTTTGGTTTGGGTGTGTTTCAATAATATCAACATGACTGATTCTGTTTTTTTCTTTTTTTGTTGTTTTTTTGTTGTTTTTTTTATATTATTACATGTAAAAGTATGTTCTTTGTTGTTGTTGTAGACTCAAAAAACCGAGGTAGTCGTGGTTTTTTGCTTATATCTCGGTCATTTATCGGGCGATCTTGCTGAATTTCAATACCGATTTTCTCGCGACTATCTGTGACAGTTTGATACCACATTCGGGTCTATGCGATATCGGGGGGCTTCAGAAAGTTGATTTCAACCATAACACGGACAGACATGCAGACGGACAGACGGACATCGCTAAATCGGTTTCCCTATCTATAAGGATCCAGAATATATACACTTTATGGGGTCCCAAATGAATAATAAAGGAATTACAAACGGAATGACAAACTTATATATACCCTTATCACTTATGTGAAGGGTATAATAAATAATGTTAAAGAAACAAAACTGCACATGCCAACCAAATGTTTATTTGTAATGAGTTAAGTTGCTCATTAACTGTACCCAAACTTCTTACTTATCGGCGTTTTAAATAATTTTTTTTTACAGCACCGTCATTGAAGGTAAATATTTATCACGGTCGTTTAAGAATATGAAGGCATTTTCTTGTTTAAGATAAAGACCAGCATTCAGGAAATGGACACTACAAATGCATTGCATTTGTCTAGATTTGATGATTTTTCAGAAATACATACTGTGAACAGTGAACGTGATTTGATAATCACTGTTAAAAAGTGACGGTGATCGCTGTTTGCAACTAAAAAAAAATAAATCTTACTTTATGTTAAATTATAAAAAACGACATCGTAGATTTAAAATGTTTCAAAGTAAGATCCACAAATGCTATTTTGCATAACAACCTTGTAATTTTTTTACGAGCCAGAATGTAATTTATATGGGGTTTGGAGATTGAATAAACGAGGTTGTTGTCAAAAATTAGCTTTGTCCATTTTTCTTTTTAAATAAAAAATTTACAAATGATATTGAGAAAATTTTAATTGAAATTGAGAATTTCCATTGGAAATTGAGAAAATTCCAATTGAAAATGAGAATTTCCAATTGATATTAAGAAAGTTCCATTGGAAAATGAGAAGTTCCATTTGAAATTGAGAATTTCTATTTGTAATTGGGAAAATTCCAAATGAAAATAAGAAATTTCCAAATAATATTAAGATGTTTTAAAAAAAATTAAAAAGTTGAAATTCGTAAACTTTTTGAATAAAAATAACATTTGTTTTTGGACAATGCCTTCTACCACCATCGCACTTCAGACATGTCTTAACAATAAAGCGCATTCTGTTAATGCTTGACCCAATGAAATTATATGGTGGTAAAAAACAATGTGGAAGAGCAGAGGCTCGCTATTCAGAAGACATTAAAAACGTGGGTTATTGCCAAAGGTTGCAGTAAAGCTATTCAACATACCACAATATTTAATCAGTTTACTTTGGATCAGGAAGATAGGCCAGAAGATATGCCTGCCATATAGTCAATAAAATTGCCTGCATAGATTTAAATTATTTTTCACATTTTTTATTTATGTTGCATTATGAATGCATTTATGTTGTACGTATTGTACGTTCATACTTAATATAATAATGAACTTAAAATTTTTCAATTTCATTTGGAATTTTCTCAATTTCAAATGGAAATTCTTGTTTCTAATTGAAAGTTTCTCAATTCTCATTTTGAATTGGAATTTTCTAAATTTCAAATGGAAATTCAAAATTTCCGTTGGAATTTTCTCAATTACAAATGGAAATTCTCATTTTCAATTGAAATTTTCTCAATTTCAAATGGAAATTCTTATTTTCAATTGAAAGTTTCTAAATTCTCATTTTGAATTGGAATTTTTTCAATTTCAAATGGGAATTCTTAATTTTAATTGGAACTTTCTCAATTAGAAATGGAAACTCTCATTTTCAATTGCAATTTTCTCATCTACAATGAAAAATGGTGAAGTGATGATATGGCAGTTAATATGTAGCTGCTTTGCAGGAACGCATAACACATCCTAGTAAGAATATCGCGGTAACAGTTACTGTACATTTTATGTCAATTTAGTTACCAGTGATATTCAAATCGCAGTCATAAAATTAACGGTAGAGGAAGGTACACTTATACAGGTAATGTTAAGAACCCAGCTGATTATGACTTCGTCTAAAAATTTGTAAAAGTGATTGTCAGATTAATTATTTTTTTAATTTTGAAAATTTTTTTGACACTAACTTTTTCAATTACAAAAAGGAAATACAGATGGCGAGTTTTTTGAATTCGCCATGATACTTCCTCTACTAGTATACCCTGTGTTAGAGAAATATTGCTTATATCTAATTGTTTTGGTATCTGGAAAATAAATTCTGGTAATTCAGATGGAAAGAATAGTAATTGAACTTGTTGATATTAACACCCTACAGGGAAGTGGACTGGTTCTAAGCTATTGACGTAAAATGTTCCTTAGGGTAGGGACTGGTTTTAGATCTTGCACTTCATATAAAGAGGACATGTCTCTTTTACATTGCGTTGTTATTGGAGGGGGCAATTGGTTCAAAACTAACACTTCAGAACGGGTTACAGGCCAATCCTTTATAAGCAAATTTTGCATTAATTGCTTAAGATTCTGTTCAATCTTCTTTTTTTGTATTTACGCGTATGTTTGTGTATATATAAACAGGTGTATGTTTATGTGTAGGGACCAGTATATCTATTTTTTTCCTTAACTTCTTTAACACTTTTTAACAAGTTACTTGATGTGTACCTTTTTAGCCGTTCACGACCAATAACTTTTGTACATTTTATGTTTTTTATTGTAACAAGACGATAACGCCGACCAATTGACCCACTTTCCCCGCAGGGTAGTGAGAGAGAAGAAATGCTTAGGCAGTTTAATCCCATACAAACTGGCGACTAAAAAACGCTTTTTTTTTAATGCGGGTTGCAATTCATTGGTCAGTCCACCACAAATTGGTGTGCTATTTTTAAAAGGCGCGTGCTTTGCACAAAGCCTTCGGATCTCAGGTAAAAGTTCTGTTTTTTTCCTTAAAATATATATTTCGATATACTTAGTATCGAAGAAACGGGTGAAACTCGTTACAAATTATGACGGTGCGCAAGACAGTCAATGTATTTAGATATCCCAATGCTATCAGTGAATACCTTTCGGTATTACCATACACAGTCGAGTAGCTCCAAAACAGACTGTGAAGCACATGCAAGTATGATTCTATTTACGGCCAGATAATGGTGGTATATATATTCAGAAGATCAGTTGGTGTTCGGTAATTCCTGCACCTTTTTAGAGACCAAGATAATTTGATGCTTCCTTCTACATGCTTAGTTTTTCTCATAGCTTCAATTTGCAAAAATCTAAGCCTTTAACATAAGTGGCATATGCTGCTATCTTCTGCAAAGGAATAGGGACTCGAGGTCTGACGTAGAAAGTCATTAAGAAAGCTAAAGCGGGAGAGAAGACGGAGCACGTAGTTCTCCTGATTTGATTTAGCTCGCACGCTTGCTTATGAAAAGAAGGCTTAATTAGGCACGAAGAGTACCAGGTAAAAAGCCGAAGAGAATTTATGTCATTCAATAAAAACAATCTTTAATTAAAAAACTTAATATATCAAAATAAGAAAACAACTACTTAAATATCAGCTGATAATATAGCAGTTATCTGACAACCTCTATTTTGAAACCCTTTAAAAGCGTAGAGAAGCCGGCAAAGGTACTCATCGGTGACGTTCAGATATGGCTAATGCCAGGAAAAAAGTAACGTAACGCTAGATTTCATATATTTATTTCAGTGGAAAGCTTATATTTTTTTTTTGCAATTACAGTTTTAATGAAAGAAAAAACTTTTCTTTAATAACTTGTCCGTTCTGGCGTTACGTTACTTTTTCATGGAATTACCCATATCTAACCGTCTTGATTCACACGAGCATCATCATAATGTTAGATTTTTTTGCTGTACTGTCGATACTATAATGGAATGTGCTTTGAAGAAATCAGAGAACTTATTCCTGGAATCCGAGACTTTGCTCGAGATAAGCGTCTTTCAATGAATCGGCCAGTGAAAATATTCAAGCATTACAGGGAGAATTCGTTCTTTAGCCGCACAGTTCGTTTATAGAATAAACTTCCTAAAGATGTATTTTCTGTCACAATTGTTATCGAGAAATTGAAATCAAATATCCACAAACATAGCTCCCTCTATCCTTCTTCCCATTACCTATTTTTCTGATAACAACACAATGCAATGCATGTTATAGGGGCCATCTTCTGAGCATAGTCTTTCTTTAAAAGTTATGTTTTATTGTAGTTACAAGCCTCTACAAAATTTTTGCTGTCCATGGCAGACGTTCGGGCTCCGTTTTAAATATATTAATAAGTGATGAAATGAAATTCATAAATAACGGGTATTCTAAGAAAAAAAAATGGGCGTATTTAATTTTACTTTTTTTTTGGATTGGCTTTACATAGAGTCAAAGTTATTTAGCAAAATTTTAACCAGTATTATTGTTGCTCAATATTTATTTAACATTTATACACACATCTATACATACATCAATATATAAATAAGTATTTGTTATGTTAAATTGAGTATATAATTTACCTTAAAATATTTTGCGTTCTTATCTTACTTTGTTGTATTTGTTATGTTTTTGTTACCAGATATCTATTAACCCTCAAGTCAAACACAATTACGAATAGGTTACAAATTATAAATGTGTTTTAATATTTTACTTTTACGACACATTTACTGCCACTTCACATTTATTTATAAAATATTTTTCTATTTCCTCCGGAAGATATATTTCCCATTCTCAATTTGTTGTAAATTTTTTACATTTGTATTGAACATATTATTGGTGCGAATTCAATAATCACTGCTTCATTGGAAGCAAAACATAAATAAATAAATAAAAGAAGAGGAAAGTAAATGAATGAAATTATGAATTGCAGACATCCATACATACTTACATCATATTGTATAAAAAAAAAAACTTTGAAACATTCGGTTTATATATAACAAAGAAATAAAATAATAAAATGATAAAGAAAAAAGTGAAAATCGTCAAGTGTTTTACTTCATTTAATGTTATTTTGTTTGAAATTTTATTTTAATTTCCATCTCTTTCGCCTTCTTTCGATTTGTTTGATGCATAACATGTTTCCTTTTCTTTAGCATCTTATTTATTTCTTTAGATATTTTTTTAGACTTTTTCTAACTTTTGCAGCATAAAAAGTTTATCTTTTTATTTTATTTATTGTTGCCATTATTGCCTTAATAAAGCCAAAATGATTTGTTTGTTGTTTGTTATTTTTCTGCTTTAACTTTTGTCGGTATCGGTTGGTGCTACAAAATACAGAATAAACGTAAAAATATTGGGAGTTAAGCACAAAATTACTTTTTTTTGAGTCCAGCCACCAGCAGTTTAGTTTAAAGCAGTATTAACTAAAAAGACACAATTTTCTATTTTTTATGAAAACCAATTAATGTTTTAAGCTGTAATTTTTTTATTTTGATTTCGTCAGTAAAAAGATGAAAGAACTATTTAGTCATATAAATGTATTTAATAGGGGTACTTCCCACTTTGGGAGTTCCCGGAAATTAAAGCTAATATAATTTGCTGCTTTCCCGGGGCTATCTAAGCGGGATCCCGGGAAATAAAAATACAAACAATTCAAATCTTTCATGTTATGCTTAAGATTTGTATATTTTGTTTTTATCAATTTTTTCCCAAAACGATTTCTATTAAGGAACAACTGTTTTTGAAGGTAGTCAGTCGATTAAAACCGGCTTCTTTTTTAATATATAATTTAATTCAATTGCAGGGATGCTTTTTTAACAAATCACTTTCCCTGTTTAATGATTACATTTCTCTACGTTCGCAATAACTTTTTAAAAATTTTTCGAAGATCGGCTAGAAAGCTCTTTTTTATTTCATGTTATCTTATGTAACTTAAAATTAACACTGAAATCAATATTATGAAAAGAGATAGCTGAACTGAAAATCAGGAAGAATTTTTTCGAATTAAAGGAAAAAAAATTGTGTTTTACTCTTATAAAATCAGCCGCTGTAGATGTGCTTCTAATTAGGCCAGTTAGATTAATCAATACTTCTTAAAAAAAGTTCAACAAACAACAAACATTTTAAGAATAACATGTTACTAACCATTATAAATGGAGCTGATGTTCCCAAAGGAGTACAAAAGATATTGTTTACCTCTGGATGACCCACTCTGTAGGCGCTGGCTGGGTTCTTCCTTGATTGAAGGATGCTGCTTGGGTTACCTGGGAGCGGGTGTTGTTACTGGGGCCACTGATACGGAATCACTTCTTATTATTGGGACAATAAAACGAAACAGTCTGTTTATTCGTTTTTGTTCACTTTTATTTCAGTTTTCTGTTTTATATTATATTTAAGTTTAATTTAGTTTAATTTTCTTTTGTTTTATTTTATAATTTAAAGTTATTTTCAAATTCTATTTAAAAACCACAACTTGGCGTCTGTCACGATCACAAGAAGGAAAACGAGTGGCGCAAAACAAAAACCCGAGATGGTAAATAGCTTGCCGCCGTTTCGGGAGCGGCGACTCACCACACAACGTATTAGGCCGCCTAACCAGTGCCCAATACGTGGTGTAATGACCACAGGACAACGTGTCCACACTGTAGACGTGACAGACGCTAACATACCGCCCGCCTTGCGACGGTGGTGCAACATAACTACTAATTTAGTTAAAATAAAAGATAGTTAACAACAAAAAAAAAACAAATTAACTCTAAGCGTTAAATACAAACTAACCAAGTGAATAATGTTAATGGTTAGAAGAACCAAGCTGACATTAGAGTTTAATTTTAAAATCAATTACAAAAGATAATTAGCGATTAAATTAGAAAATTTAAATTAATGGCTAGAGGAGCCAATTCAAAACAATATCGATTAATAAAAAAATTAAATACAAAAGTTTTAAGCTGGTAAGAGCCAGTTCAAATGCAGCAGGTATATCATAGCTTCTTCAGTGGAGCGAGGGAGCTTCTCCGAAGTATACGAGCCCGAAAATCGTATCCTGGACGTGGATGGACCCCGGTAAAGAGAAAGATTTCAGTAAGATGAAGGTTGAGTGGCAGGCAGTGCCAGAGGAAAAATGGTTGTGTTTAGGAAGAGTCATTTGGAAGAAGTACGAGCTTATGTATCGGCCGCGTAATTAAGCCGGTTTGAGTCCTGACCTCTGCGACACGCACTCTTCCGTCGGAACCGGGGCACACTTTCACTATCAGACCTAAGCGCCATTCAGTAGGACCACATGGCTCACTTTTAAGTGCAACCATATCGTTTTCTTTGAGGTCGACTTGAGGAAACTTCCACTTATTGCGCTTGTGCAATTCTTTCAGGTACTCGTCCTTCCAACGTCGGCAGATTTCTTGGTGTAAAGCCTTAACTTTCCGCCATCGGTTTATAATACGCATGGATGAGATAGGTTCTTCGGGTTCAGCTGGGGCTAGCAGAGCGGAACCTATTAAAAAGTGTCCTGGGGTAAGTGCCGACCAGTCGCCCACGTTTTCTGATAAAGGGCCAAGAGGTCGAGAATTAAGACATGCTTCGACCGTTGCAAGGAGCGTTGCAAATTCTTCGAACGTATATTTCATTTGCCCTGCCGTCTTTTTAAAAAGGGTTTTGAAGCTTTTTACTCCTGCCTCCCATAGTCCGCCCATATGAGGGGCCGCCGCGGGGATAAAGTGCCATTCTAGATGATGATGACTGTACCTTCGAACAGCCGTATAGCGCAACTCTTTTACGTACTTCTGGAAATTGGTTTCGATTTCTCGCGATGCACCAAGGAAGTTCCTACCATTATCTGAGTAGATGCGATTAGGGCAACCACGACGAGCGACGAAACGAGCCAAAGCGGCAAGGAATGCCGGTGTTGACAAATCACTGACAGCTTCAAGGTGTATTGCTTTAGTGGCGAAACAAACAAA
This sequence comes from Melanophora roralis, assembly GCA_963583895.1. NCBI lineage: Eukaryota > Metazoa > Arthropoda > Insecta > Diptera > Rhinophoridae > Melanophora > Melanophora roralis. Next base: position 65,822,763 of record OY757190.1, on the reverse strand, counting down.
GAGACAAACGTAGCCTTTAGTAATACGACAGTATCAGCCAGTAAAGCTCTTAATTTCAAAAGGGCCCGCGAAATCCACGCCAGTGTTGGTGAAAGGGCGACTTAAGGTGGTTCTCTCGGTGGGTAAAGCTGCCATAATCTGGCCTTGAAGCTTCCGTTTATGTAGAACACACGCTTTACAATTGTGAATCACCGTCCTAACTAGATTCTTGACCTTCAAGATCCAACACTCCTGACGCACGGTGTTTAAAACTAGTCGGTGGCCTCCATGGTGAACTAGTTGATGGATGAATTCGACGTACAGGCGAGATAGCCTACTGCCATAGGGGAGTATAATGGGATGGCGTTCATTGTATGACAAACATGTCGTAGAGCCTAGGCGACCGTTAGCACGAATGATATTCTTTTTATCTAAGAATGGGCCGAGGGTCAACAAAGGGCTACGGGAGTCAATTTTCTTCTGTGAGGATAAAGCGTTCAACTCGCGCGTAAAATAGCGTTGCTGGGACAACGAAAATAGCCTATCGCGAACAAAGGCCAGTTCTAGAGCGGAAATTCTGGTTGAGTCATACTGATGAACAAGTCGCTTTTTGCAAGTACGATGAAAGAATCTAAACATATAAGCGATGACGTGGTAAGCTCTGGATAAATTAGAGAAACGATCAAGGATGTCCTCTCTTTCTGACGATCTAGTAACATTTACTTGAGACTTTTTAGATTCAGCTGCAGTGTCGTATTCTGATGGGAGGTAGGGCCATGATGCCTTTTCTAGTTTGAGCCATTCAGGACCATGCCACCAAAGTTGACTATTTCTCAATTCCGAAGGAGTCAGCCCCAGGGTTGCTAGATCGGCAGGGTTGTAGTTATAGGCCATATGAAACCAGCGTGTGTTTCCCACATTTTCCAAAATTGTGGCGATTCTGTTGGCCACAAACGTTTTCCAATTACATGGTGGTTTTCGTAGCCAAGCTAAGACTATTGTTGAATCGGACCACAAATACAAGCTATACGTCTTTACACCGAAACTAGGAATCACGCTATCAACCAAATTTGCTAAAAGAACCGCACCACATAATTCTAACCGTGGTAGAGATGGTTTTTTTACTGGCGCAACTTTTGTTTTGCAAACGAGCAAATGCGTGTACGTGGAGCCATTAACGCTCACTCTGATATATAATGTGGCAGCATACGCTAACTCTGAAGAGTCACAAAACCCATGAAGTTCAATCTGACAATCTGGTGCATACTGAATCCACCGGGGAAGTTTAATTCTATCAATCTCATTATAATTGGCTACAAAAGATTGCCATTTATGTAGGGCCACAGGTTTTATTTGGTCATCCCAATCTATTTTATCGAGCCACATTTGTTGCATCAAAATCTTTGCAGTGACCACTATTGGGGCCAACCATCCTGCTGGGTCGAACAAACGCGCAATTACTGAAAGGACTTCCCTCTTTGTATAGATTTGTTTGGGGCTCATCTTCTCAGTAGAAAAGTAAAAATTATCCTCAACTGCGTTCCACCGAACACCAAGCGTTTTAGTTGTGCTCTTATCATCGAGCGACAAAAAATCTGCATTCAGTAAATATTCCTGTGGCAAATTTTTCAAAATTTGTTTTGAGTTTGAGGTCCATTTCCTTAACTCAAACCCTGCAGTCCCCAATATACCAATTAGTTGGTCTCGTGCCTCTAACGCATTGGAAATAGAATGAGCTCCTACGAGAGCATCATCCACATACATAGACTCACGCAGAATATCAGCACCAAGTGGAAAACTACGTTCTTCATCGTCCGCCAGCTGTAGAATAGTTCTAAGCGCCAAATATGGGGCGCAATTTACACCAAAAGTTACTGTTTTCAGTTGGTAATCTTCAAACTTACTATTCTCTGAGCTACGAAACAAAATTTTTTGATATGGTCTATGTTCGGGTGTCACAAGTATTTGGCGATACATTTTCGAAATATCCGCATTAAAAACAAACTGATAAAATCGCCATTTCAAAATCAGTGTTACTAAATCAGTTTGTAAAATGGGACCAACGTACAACAAATCGTTGAGGCTTTTTCCGCTCGAGGACACACTCGAAGCGTTAAACACTATTCTCAACTTTGTCGTTGTACTTTCAGGTTTTAAAATGCAATGGTGAGGTAAATAATAACCGGGGCCACTCTCAGAAAGTTCACATTTTTCCATGTGCCCTAGGGTCATATATTCTTTTAGGACCTCATCATATTGAGCCTTAAGATCTGGCTTGCGTAACAAAGCCCTCTCATTTCTTACATATTGAGCGAGTGCAATGTGTCTATTGGGACCAACTGAAGTGAATTCCTTTTTAAAGGGCAGACTCACTGTGTATCTCCCTTCAGAATTTCTTGTGGTAGTAGAACGATAGATATCCTCACATTTTTTATCCTCCTCAGACAAAAACTTCTTACGAGAAACTTCTTCTAACTCCCAGAACTTTTTCAAATGGTCATCAATAGAAACTTGTGTCATATGAGACACTCTAACTGATCGTGTGGAAGCATTAATGGGTACTGGGCCGGTCAAAATCCAACCAAAGATTGTTTCTTGAGCCACAAGGGATTCAAAAATACCATGTTGGACTCCACCACGAAGAATAAGAGGGTATAAATCTCCTCCTAATAATATATCGACCTCGCTACTTTCATAAAATTTTGGGTCAGCATAATTCAAACTGGGTAGCTCGTTGTTAGCAAATGGCTTAAATGAATGTGTTGGAACGGTTCCAGTTACACGAGGCACGACTAAAGCTTGAACATTAAGAGACACGTCCTGATTAAAAAGCGATACAATAACAAACCTTGCCAACTTAGATGACCTGCTTATAACCTCTCCTCCTAGACCGGTTACTTCAGCTGATACTGGGGCAGTAGACAATTGTAACAGTTTTTGTATTTTTTCGGAAATAAAACTTTTATCAGAACATGGATCTATTAAAGCTCGTACCTTGCTGCAAGAGCCACGACTAACAATGTTGACCCAGGCTGTAGCCAACATAACCTTTTTTGCGACAGACGTGTGATGTGATTGTATAACTCCTGATGGACCAGGGGTTTCAGTGGACTGTATTTGATGTGAATAACTAATTTGCCTTTCGCCCTGAGATGCATCACTTACTTGAGGTTGATCATTGTTGTTTTTTCTAACAAAGTCCCTATGTAACAAGGTGTGGTGTTTCTTATTGCATTTTGAGCAACTATTTGCAGTTTTGCAATCACCATACATGTGACCGATAGATAAACAGTTAAAACAAAATCTAAATTTTTTTAAAGTTGAAGTTCGATTTTTGTGGTCCATGCTTAAAAATTTGTTACACGAGCTAATTTTATGATTTCCATTACACACTTTGCATTGCTGTGTATCCACTTTTGTATGATGGGCTTTAAGTTGCTTTGGTTTACTTGTGAGATTATCTTTATTACAGCTGGTTTGGGAACCACTGGCTGAAGCACTACTCAATGCAATAATGTCTGAGACACTTTCCAGGGCATGATATCTATCAGTTAAAAAATTATTAAGTTCTTCCCATTTGGGAACCTCTGTTTTATTTTTAACTGATTGTTCCCACAAGTTTAAAGAACCTTCACACAAGCGCGACGAGCATTGAAACACGAAAATAGGGTCCCACGATTCTATGTCAACATTGTATAATTTTAACACCGCCATAAAATTGTTAATTTCTCTTTGTAGCCTTTTAATTTCAGATGCTGACTCATGTTGACAGGGATATAAATTAAAAAGCGCCTTTAACTGGCTATTTATCAAAACACGCTTATTTTCGTATTGGGCCTTTAAGTTATTCCACGCAATGTCGAAGCTTTCATTAGTAAGAGCTACGTTTCTGTTAACATCTCTAGCCTCACCATCAGTTTTTCTAAATAAATAAAACAACTTTTCTACAGGGCTAAGTCTCGTATTATTAATATAGATTGCAGTGAACATATCCCTAAATGTGGGCCACGATACGTAATCCCCATGAAATACACCAGTATCACAAGGAGGAACGGCTATGGAACCACAATGATTGGGAACTACTGCATCTACATTGTTCTGATTATTTTTACTTAAGTTTTGTTCGGCTTTAGATAAAGTATTAATACACCGAATATAAGTTTTCCGCACATGTGGGTGTTTCGTTTGGACGACCATTAATTCTTTCTTTTTCTCTACTGTTTCAATAGTATACTCCTCATACAGTGTGCTATATCTGGCCCAAATTTTCTCTAACTCCTTTTTCTCAAATTCAAATGCCTCTTTGGTATACTGCGTCAGCTCCTGATCATTTAAATTTGCCTCAAAACTGACAACCTCATCTGCCGCACGTATATATTTTTCAAACGTTGACATTTTTTTATAAATATATTTTAAAGGCCAGAAAAAAAGTTTGGGACACACTATCGCAGAAAAATAAATCAGAAAAATTAGATAAGAAAATGGCGCCACAAAAAGCAACAAAAATTTTCACAGAAAAAAGATGGACGACAAGTTCGCGCGCAGTTATTACGAACAACAAATATGGAGTCTCACTACTGTTTTATAACCTCACTTTTGACCGAGCCACACTTTAGCAACCGCACCATGAGACACTTTATAAATTTCAATATATTATACAAAGTACGCACCTTATTTGTCTTTTACTTCACGGGAGAAGGACCAAATGTTTACCTCTGGATGACACACTCTGTAGGCGCTGGCTAGGTTCTTCCTTGATTGAAGGATGCTGCTTGGGTTACCTGGGAGCGGGTGTTGTTACTGGGGCCACTGATACGGAATCACTTCTTATTATTGGGACAATAAAACGAAACAGTCTGTTTATTCGTTTTTGTTCACTTTTATTTCAGTTTTTTGTTTTTTATTATATTTAAGTTTAATTTAGTTTAATTTTCTTTTGTTTTATTTTATAATTTAAAGTTATTTTCAAATTCTATTTAAAAACCACAACTTGGCGTCTGTCACGATCACAAGAAGGAAAACGAGTGGCGCAAAACAAAAACCCGAGATGGTAAATAGCTTGCCGCCGTTTCGGGAGCGGCGACTCACCACACAACGTATTAGGCCGCCTAACCAGTGCCCAATACGTGGTGTAATGACCACAGGACAACGTGTCCACACTGTAGATGTGACAGACGCTAACAGATATACATAGTATATACATACAAGTATCCGTTATTTAAAAATATTTTTACATGGATTTAGTGGCAAACTTAAAAGAAACGATTAATTTTCTGTTATTTATTGTAAATCTTCCTAGGAAGATAGTAAGTGTTTTAATTCCAAATTTTATATAAGTTTTAAACAATCTAACTTGTGTTTATTACTATTGAGCGAGATCTTAGAAGTTTTCGAAAAATTTCCAGCATTCCCGGAAAACCACAAATTGTTCGAAAATAACAACTTTAATATTAACTAAAATAATGTTGATTTTTATTTTGTTGAACTAATTGTTTACAAACGCCACAACAAGAACCTCTCTCCTCAAGGCGATGAACAAAGTGCAGAGGACTGCTTCTATTTGCATCACGGAAGCGCTCGGGAGCACCCCACAGGCTGCACTGGATACAATGCTGAACCTTCTACATCTGGCCCTTTTTGTGAAGCGGTTTGCGGTTAAAGGAGCCTTGAGACTTCGGGAATCAGGAACTTGGCGCGACTCTCAATCGGGGCATGCCAGCATTTTGATCGAGATGGGGAGGCTTGAGCAGCTAAGAGACCTAGCCGGGAGGACGGGTTACTTGCCATCTTACCTGGAATTTAACTCCGCCGCTGTGATAACCATTCCTGAAAGGTCGGTATGGGATGGTGGCCACGTTCCATACGGAGGAGTAGTCGTTTATACTGATGGATCGAAGACTGATCGTGGTACTGGAGCTGGTATTTTCAGCGAAGCACATGACATTGCAGAGTCTTTCAGGCTAGGCGATCACTGCAGTGTCTTCCAAACGGAAATATTTGCGATACAGGAGGCCGCAATATTGATTGGACGCACAAATCCAGGCCATAATGAATGGGTCACCATTTACGTGGACAGTCAAGCCGCCCTAAAGGCTTTGGGTTCAAACTCTGTAAGGTCGAAGGCGGTTAGAGATTGCAGGACGGCGCTTCGGGAGCTTGGCAGGGCCGTAAGGCTGTGCTGGGTTCCCGGTCACTCCGAGATACCCGGTAACGAATATACCGACGAATTGGCACGGAAAGGAACCGAACTACCGGCCACTGGGGCGGTCACATCGATCCTTCCCCCTTTGTGCGAACTCTACGGAATAATCGATGGGTACTTTAGAGTCCTGGCGAACCAGAAATGGACGAATACTCCTGGATGTAGGGTCTCAAATCCCTATGGAAAGCAGCTTCAGAAAACCGGACGAAAACCCTTCTATCTTTGGGTAAGAGGGACCTTAAGCTGATCACCGCCGTTCTGACCGGTCACTGCAGTATAATATCGTTTGAGGCAAACTGGAAGCCAAACTCGGTCGACTTCTGTCGACTATGCGAAGACGAAGAGGGGATCGAGACTGTGGACCACCTGTTGTGTCGATGCCCGGCGATCGCTAGGAGGGGGAACCGGTACTTTGGTGTACCCTACTATGACCACCTCTCTGCGCTCGCCGACTGTGACCGAAGGGTCTTACTAGGATTTGCGAGAGGGATGACATGGCTGGCGAGAGGTTGCAACTAATATCCGGGGCAAAACACGTGCCAAATGGACAACCGGCAACGACTCGTGACGGACACTGCCACACTCTCACATACTTACTTACTACTACTCTACTACTACTACTCTTACCTCTGTCCTTTCTACCTATATCTTTCATGTTCCTATATCTGGGCATACCTTTTCTATTTACTCTTTCCTTTATTCTTTCTTTCTTATAGGACAATCACAATGGACAAATTGTCTCTGGGTGATGCGGTGAGCGTTTCTCACTGCATGTCCTTTTAACCTAACCTAACCTTATTGTTTACAAAAAAGTTTGCTTTTTTATTCTGGCTTAAGTTCATTATTAAATTTCATCAATATAAATGTTTTTCGATAATGTTATAAACACTTTTATTTAAAAAATCAGTTTTTTTTTACCGACAAGTATAATGCATTTTGTAAGGAAGCTACGCAATTTAATCATTAGTACTCTTTGAACGAAGTAGTGCTTTATAGCTGTAAACATCACTTATTTAACTTACATGTTAACCAGAAAGGAAAACTGAATATATTTTTTTTCTTTCGTTTTCATTTTGTAAGTTTTGTTTTCCAAATACTTTATGATTTTTTTTGTGTTAAAGTCTCTTTGGCAACACTTGACTGACGGTTAAACATCATCCATCTATCAGATGAATTAAAACGCTTAGAAATTTCTTTTATTACTAAATTGATAAGTACTTTCGTTTATACCAATTTCAACAGAAACAGTACTCAAATGAAATTTTTTTTAACTAATATTTCAAAAAGACCAGTTTACTTAAATAAATGTCAACTTTTGGAAGTTATACTAAATCGAAAAAAGAATTGGAAGTATTATTTGGAAGAAAGAACAGTGAGAGCTGATTGATGTTGAATTTAAATGGGCCTTCAGTCCGAAGGTAATACACCAGACAAACATAAGTGTAATAGGATCACTAATAACCTACGCTTCAATTGAATGATGAATAGTCTTAGACAGGAAATACACATTTTAGGCCTATGAAACTTGCAATGTATATGCTGTCTTGGAATAAACAGGGCAGTTATGACCTCTGCAATGAAAGCAATGAAGATTATTTTGAATATCCAGCCCATTGAAACTAACGTTACCTACGAGGTGCAAAACATCCACGGAAATGATTTATTATGGGTTATAAGTTTTACTATTAATCCATTTTAAGGACACTTTATTAGGTAAAATGAAATACTCTTATCGTATCTTTAAGGCTAAGGACACTTTGTTGTTACCAGATCAACTGTTCCGGATGAACCGTGCTGTTAAGGACGACAAAAAGAGTTTGCAATCTACTCTTGCCTCTGAAACCTAAACACATTTTACATAGAGGTTTGTAGGAGATTTTTTGGTAGTTTACCAAATTTTTATTCTGAGCCCACTTGGCCAGAATTTAATGAGAACACTTTGTTTTATTTTTTAGTTTAAGTTCATTATTTAATTTACTTTATTTATTTAATATAAATTCATTTTACTTAAGATTTTATTTTCCTTAATTTAAATTTTTATTTTCCTTAATTTAAATCTAGATTTTATTTATTTTAATTCTTTGCGGAGAACATATTAAAAACTTCCACTTTAAACAAGTTATTTAACAATACTCAATTATTTCTGCCTCTTGCAGAAGCATTAATTAAATTATTTTTGGACATTTAGGCAATATTAAGATGTATGTATATTCATACATACATACAGACGTACAAGCTTAAGCAATGATCTGATTTTGTACCTGCAGTTACACTTGTTGTTGGTACAACAATGTTTATTTATTTTGCCGTTAAATGCACGTAAATATGTATGAATGTTTGTTGTATGCACTTGCATATAAACATTTTTAGGAATGTTTTAAAGTTTAACAGTTAGATCAATTTTAATAACTTTGTAAACAAATGACAACATAAAAGGGAAATTAAGATAAATAGAATTGGTATACATATGACTTATTTGCGGGGTATTCGGAATAATCAAAGGATTGAGATTATAAAAAGCAAATTGTTAAACTAAGCAACACAAATCATTTCATTGAATCAACGGCCGAGTTAAAAACGAGATTGGAATCTACCTATAGAACTCTGTGAAAGGATGAGACAGTTGGCAGGATGACAAGAATTCTATGGAGCGATCCGAATTGCGATTAAGCTAGTGAAATTCTGAAAATGATAAAACCTGAAATAGTTCAGGGGATGAATGCGCTAATGTGTCAATAAAATTTCCAGCAAACGTCCCTCGGTCTGAAGATGCAGAAAACAGCGAAAACAGAGAATGCAGGGAGGGACCGTGAACAATGTTTCATATCTGATATTATTCCAGGAGTCACTCACCTAAGAAGTGTGAAATGGGGCATATTACGAAAATTCGAATTTTTGTGTACCCTGCCTTCGAATTATCTTTTTAGTTTTTTTTTGCTAGGAGTGCACAAAAAGCTAATGATTCAAACCAGGCCTAACCCAAATAAATACGGCCTAAATTGTTTCTTTCACATTAAGAAATTAAAATAGAAATGTTTAGAGTTTGCTAACTACATGCAGATATTAATATATAATTCAAGAATGGAAATGGAAAAATACAAAAAAAAGCTTTTAAAATTAAGCTGATTTTCTTGAATCCCGATATGGGTTTATTATTAAAATAAGTTGTAACCTTTCTTAAGCTAAGTCAATTGGCTGACGTTGTTTGTTTTGATACTGCATATTGCAATTAATATTGTCGTAGAGCATTTTCTTAATTCCTTTTATAAATTTGTAATATGACTACTCGTATTATTATTTATTTTCCTTTAATGCATTTTCCGATAAGAATTGTTTGCTGTTGCACAAAGAAAAAAATCTTCTCAGAGCTCCTGACTTGGTTACAAAGGTTTTTGACTTTTACTGACGGGCGGGTGATTGACTGGCTTAGTGGGCGAATGGAAACAATTTTGAGATTAAAACATTTGAGGTAAATTTCATGCATCAGTGTCTCTTTTATTTATTTTTTTATTTTGTTATATTTTTTCTTTTCTTAAGTCCTGTGCTTTTTCTAAACGTTTTGTTAAAAAAGCACTTAAATTATGTACCATTTCTTATATACACACGCACACATACACACACACATACACATACACAAAACTCAATAATCGAATTTTTCGTACGATTTTAAGATTATTATATTAAGTGCTAATGGATTAGATATGTTAAGATAAAAAAAGGAAAAATTTTTAGCATATAATATCAATGTGAAAATGGTTATGAATTTTGCTCTTTTCAACCTTGTAATCTCATTCAGAAAATTTCAAAAGAAACGTTGGTGTTTTGTTCAAAATACTTCGTTTTTTTTGTTATTTACATACGCGGCCACATAAGTGTGTCTGTATGGATGTATATGGGTTGATATATTAACTTATAAGTCAAAGGTCTGGAAAAAACATATCAGAATTTTAGTGAAAGCAAATCTATTAAATAATTTAAGGGAAAAACTAATTTTCCATTATTTGGTTATCGAATTTAATTAATAACATAAATATTTTTTACTTACAGGCTTCGAAGCTTCACATACAGCAGTTCTAAACGGAGAAGGTAACATCCTTTACTCAAAAAAATTGGGCAACTTTTACTTAAAATACAATAAAAGTTTTATTTAAATAATACAAGTGATTCCAATTCCATATGCGAGTAAATCCTTCCCTCTGATTTAAAAGATGTAAAAAAAATTGGCACAACAGTTCAAATAAAATTACCCATATACTAAAGAGCTTTTCAAATCTATGAAGACATATCCTTAAATTTTGAAGGTAATGCATTTTTTTCTTTACTATTCAAGATTAACGCATGTTAGCTATTTAAAGTTTTTGAACTATTTTTTGAATGTTCTAAAGTTGTGACTATGACTTATGACTTGATACAAAAAAATGAGCTAATATAAATACGTCAATCACCCTACCCCGAAACTTATGTACTAACCTACCTAATTACTTTGTTGGCCATTTATAACAACCCATGTGGGCAATTGGCGGAACTAAGAATAGATTTCTTTGAATCTTTGGACTTTTACAAGCTTCACTACATCAATGTCGGCATATAACGCATTCAGCTCTTGGTTCGTACGACAATAATATTCTCTACCTACTCAGCTTGAGCAGGTGCCCATGCCTCCGCGCCGTATAGCAGTACGCATAAAATATGGAAGTGACTCGAATCTTGTGAGTTTTGTCAGTCGATAAAGGGCACTGTTCTCAACTGTTTACTTAAACCAGAATAACAAATTGTCTCAATCTCGTGAAAGGTAATTAAAATTAAAGTCCTTTTTTTAAACAAAGGCGTGAGTTGGTGCGCCTTAAAAAATTTTTTTAATCAACCCGTTTAGAATTAAATGAGTGTTGTTTAAAATTTTTGTTATGATGTTGGTACACTTAAAATAGTTTGGCATTATTGTACATTATAACGTAAAATAAATGTGTGTAGGAAAAACTGTTTCCAATTTTTGTTTTATATATTTAATGATATTTAATGCCTTTCAACTTGTATTTATATCTTATATATAAAAGAACAATTTTTTTTTTGTTAGTGACACCGCTTATAACTCAAGAACGGCTGGACCGATTTTAATGAAACTTGAAAAAAGGTCATACCCGATATCTGGGAATGCGTTTTAGGCTTATTTGTTTTTGGAAATTCCGACTGGGCGTGGCACCTCCCATACAAATTGAACAGTTTTTTTCATATATCTCAATACCTATTATAGCTGAAGTCTCCAAATTTGGTACAACTAAATTAGTTATTGATGTTCATAATTGAGTTGTGTATGGGCGGAAACAAACAAATGGGCGTGGCACCTCCCATACAACCAAAATAGTTTTTTGTATATATTTCAGCAACTGTAACAGCTGAAGTCTCCAAACTTCGTACGGGTGCTTTTAGTGCTAATATGCATAATTGAGCTTTTTATGGGCGGGAAAAAATAAATAGGCGTGGCACCTCCCATACAACCAAAATAGTTTTTTGTATATATTTCAACAACTGTAATAGCTGAAGTCTCCGAACTTCGTACGTATGTTTATAGTGCTAATATGCATAACTGAGCTTTTTCTGGGTGGAAAAAAATAAATAGGCGTGGCACCTCCCATACAACGAAAATAGTTTTTTGTATATATTTCAACAACTGTAATAGCTGAAGTCTCCAAACTTCGCACGGATGTTTATAGTGCTAATATGCATAATTGAGCTTTTTATGGGCAGGAAAAAATAAATAGGCGTGGCACCTCCCATACAACGAAAATAGTTTTTTGTATATATTTCAACAACTGTAACAGCTGAAGTCTCCGAACTTCGTACGTATTGTTTATAGTGCTAATATGCATAATTATGTTTTTTATGGGCGGGAAAAAATAAATAGGCGTGGCACCTCCCATACAACGAAAATAATTTTTTGTATATATTTCAACAACTGTAACAGCTGAAGTCTCCGAACTTCGTACGTATGTTTATAGTGCTAATATGCATAATTAAGTTTTTTATGGGCGGGAAAAAATAAATAGGCGTGGCACCTCCAATACAACGAAAATAGTTTTTTGTATATATTTCAACAACTGTAACAGCTGAAGTCTCCGAACTTCGTACTTATGTTTATAGTGCTAATATGCATAATTATATTTTTTATGGGCGGGAAAAAATAAATAGGCGTGGCACCTCCCATACAACGAAAATAGTTTTTTGTATATATTTCAACAACTGTAACAGCTGAAGTCTCCGAAATTGGTACGTATGTTTATAGTGCTAATATGCATAATTAAGTTTTTTATGGGCGGGAAAAAATAAATAGGCGTGGCACCTGCCATACAACGAAAATAGTTTTTTGTATATATCTCAACAACTGTAACAGCTAAAGTCTCCGAACTTCGTTCGTATGTTTATAGTGGTAATATGCATAATTGAGTTGTGTATGGGCGGAAACAAACAAATGGGCGTGGCACCTCCCATACAACCAAAATAGTTTTTTGTATATATTTCAGCAACTGTAACAGCTGAAGTCTCCAAACTTCGTACGGATGCTTTTAGTGCTAATATGCATAATTGAGCTTTTTATGGGCGGGAAAAAATAAATAGGCGTGGCACCTCCCATCCAACGAAAATAGTTTTTTGTATATATCTCAACAGCTGTAACAGCTGAAGTCTCCGAACTTCGTACGTATGTTTATAGCGCTAATATGCATAATTGAGCTTTTTATGGGCGGGAAAAAATAAATAGGCGTGGCACCTCCCATACAACGAAAATAGTTCTTTGTATATATTTCAACAACTGTAACAGCTTAAGTCTTCAAACTTTGTACGGATGTTAATAGTACTAATATGCATAATTGAGCTTTGTAAGCTAAGGTCTCCAAACTTTTTGGTGTAGCACCTCCCGTACAATTTGATTTTTTTTACATGTTCTTCAATAGTTCTTAAAGCTAGAGTCTCAAAATTGTCTATGGATGTTTATGTTTGTTAATATACATAATTGTGGTGAGTATACTTAAGAGAAAAGGGAACAATGGTCATGGCATCTCCCGTACAACAAAAATACTTTCTTATATAAGTCTCAATGACTGTAAAAAACTTCAAAAAACGTGTTCATATTTTTCTTAAACCAGTTGAACGCAATTTAAATTATTAGTTTAAAAGTAACAAAAATAACTTAAAAATTACCAATAAAATGTTTATCCCTTTTTACCCCTTAGGATCAAAATTATAAAAATTTTATAATCATATTTTTTCGAGACCTGCCGAACGCAATATCAAAATATAATTTGAGCCCCTTTTTATCTTTTTAGTTCCGAAGGTACAAAATGGATATAGGCAGTTTTTAAATATGGTTTTTACTCTGTGTTGCCCCTAATGGTCAAATATTTCAAAAAAAGTACGAAAAATGCATTCATAACTTTGAAACCTCTCGAGCGTAAATAAAATTACAGTTCTATCTTTTTTTAGCTCAGAAGCTACAAGATTAACCAATACATATTTGAAGTCTTGCCCTTTGCATTTAGTTTATGCAATGACGAATCTGTCTGTCAGTTAGCGAATCATTAATTTTTTTCTATACATTGTTTTGTAAGCACAAAAAACATTTAATAAAATAAAAAAAAATATTTACAAGTGGCGGATAAGGCCACAAAAAAATGAAGCCATTATAGACTGAACTGTTTGTGAAGTTTTTCTTGGTAATAGCTTCCCATCATGAAAGATGCGATAGGCTCAGCTATTCTATTCACGCTTTATCAGTAATTTTCAGTAATTATCAAAGAAACAAACAAAACATGTTTATAACATTATTGACGCGCTACTAAGGATAATATTTTGTGAATTGTGTGTGTTTAGGCAAAAATTCGTTTGCTGATTATATATATTGTTAGGCAATACGTGTTCGGAGATACTCGATGCTGGATGTATTCAATAAAATGGCAAAAACGAGGCTTGCCGCATGCACACATTCTTATTTAGTTAGTTGAAAAATTTCGACCAGATCAGAAAGATGATATTAAAAGTGCTGAGATCCCTGATCTCGAAACAGATCAAGAACTACATGATGTTGTAATTACATATATGGTTCATGGACCGTGTGGCGCCATCAACCCCCCATCTCCGTGCATGTTCGACGGCAAGTGTTCCAAACATTATCCACGAAAGTTGACGGCGGAAAATATCACTGGCAATGACGGTTATCCACTGTATCGGCGTTGATGGCCCAATGACAACGGTAAAACTATTACAAAGAAAGTAAAGGGAAACGATTATGTGATTGACACCAGTTGGGCTCTGCCACTTCTTTCCAAATCATTTAAGACACATTGCAAATATGTCACAAAAGGCAGCGATATGGCTCTTTTTAACATCCAATTGCAACAACGAAATTACGCGTTATCAAGTTGGGCGATATGTGAATTGCAATGAGGCGGTTTGGCGTTTTTCTCATGTCCTATTCATCCCACTGTTGCACATTTAGCAGTGCATCTAGAGAATGGCCAACGAGTATATTTCACTGCGGCAAATATTGTTCAACGTGCTGAAATACCTCCAGCGACAACATTGACAAGCTTCTTTGCTGTTTGTCAAAGCGATCCGTTTGTACGAACTTTACTTTACTCGGAGATGCCACGGTATTACGCTTGGAACGCTTCTTCAAAAAATTTTAACGTCAAAAGAAAGGCACTATGGTTCCTGGGCATCCGGATTTGCGTTCAAGTGATGCTCTTGGTTGCATTTATACAGTTCATCCGAAGAATGATGAATGTTTTTATTTGTGGTTGTTGCTGGTGAATGTTCGTGGTCCAACATCATTTGCAGCATTTCGTAATGTTTATGGTATAGTCTGCCCAACATTTTGTGATGCATGTCAAGAACTCAATTTGTTTGAAAATGATACTCATTGGGATACGACAATCGCTGAGGCAATTATTTCTGCATATCCAAGCCAGATACGAACATTATTGGATTTCATCATTTCGACATGCTTCCCGTCAAATCCAAGTGACCTGCGGAACAAATACAAGGACAATATTTCAAAAGACATTTTACATCAATATCGTTTCTGCTCGAGAAGTCCAAATCTTGAAGTCAATGAAGGCATGTGTTACCTTTTTTGCGGCAGTTTATTAGTCAGGTTAGGACTGCTAGCACCAGAACATGAAATGAATGAGCTACTAAATTGACAATTGAAGCGTGAACTTGAATACGATCGACATGAGTTGAGCCAATTAGTTCAAACCAATGTTTCCACTTTAAACCTCCAATAAAAGGAAGTCCATGATATAATTTCGAAGGCAATTAATGATGGAAATGATGTTTCTTTTTTTGGATGCCCCCGGTGGAACTGGGAAGACATTCGTCATGTCATTGATTTTAGCCACTGTTCGTGCGAGATCCAACATTGTTGCAGCGGAAGCTTCATCTGGAATAGCGTCCACATTGTAAGAAAGATGATGCACAGCTCACTCAGCGTTAAAGTTGCCATTAAACCTTGAAAATATGGAGCAACCGACATGTAACATTGCGAAAAACTCCGCTATGTCCAAAGTTTTAGTAGCGTGTAAAATCATCATCTGGGACGAATGCACAATGGCACACAAACTCGCAATAGAAGCTCTTAAAAGAACACACACTGCGCAGTGACTCAAGATGTTTTGGAGGTGCAATCATTTTACTGTCTGGTGATTTCCGCCAAACACTGCCAGTCGTTCCAAGATCGACAGCAGCTAATCAAAAAAATGTTTGCGTTGAATCCTCAAGTCTGTGGCGTTTTCCAAAGATACTGCAGATGACAGAAAACGTGAGAGTTATATTGTTTAACGATTTATCAGCTCAAGATTTCTCCAACCAATTGTTGACTATCGGTAATGGATGATTTAAACTATATAGTTCAGAATAAAATCGTTGGTACTCTGCATTCTTTTAAATCTATTGATTGTGTAACAAATGAAGATGAAGCCACCAACTATCCAACTGAAGTTTTAAACTCCTTGGATATGCATGGCTTACCACCGCACAACTTACAACTGAAGGTTGGCTCCGTAGTTATCGTGCTTCGAAATTCAAACCAACCAAAACTTTGCAATTGAACGCGTTTGGTAATAACAAAACTTATATGCCATGTTATTCACGCAATTATACTTAGAGGAAAATTTAAAGGGAAAGAAGTTCTCATACCGATAATTCCGATGATACCAACCGATATGCCTTTGAGTTTAAGCAAATTTAATTTCCTATTCGTCTTACATTCGCAATGACGATTAACAAATCACAAGGACAATCCTTGAGTATTTGTGATCTTAGAAAACACATGTTTTTCTCATGGCCAAATATACGTTGCATGTTCACGTGTGGGCAAACCATCTGCTTTATTTGTACTTGCGCCTAATAACAAAGCCAAAAGTTTGGTGTATCACAAGGTACTGCACTGAAGCGAATTAACCTAAACATATCCCATGCACGAAAATACATAGCTTTCTTAACAGCTTTTACCTGAAACGCCTTATTTTTGTTATCTTTTTGAACTTTTGTTTTCTATATAAATATATTCCAATGAACTGTTTGACTAAATAAACTTTATACGCTTTAAAAAAAATCCATATATTCAATAATTGTTAGGGGGTACGAAGTTCACCGGGTCAGCTAGTTTTATATAAACGAAAAAATAGTTTTTTTTATTACGATAACAATTTGCTAATTCCTAGTTATGTTTCTTTTTTCCATGAAATTTTTAGTTTTCTTTCGCAAAGAAGGGCTCATTAATACAGGTAGATTTAGGGCAAGTTAAATAGATTCTTCTTGTTTTCCTCTTACGTTGTTATATCAAAGAAATTTTTCATGTATAGAACAGAAGTTTTCCTTGTGCACACAAAAAGCATCAGTACTACAAATTTATTATACCCTTCACATAACTGATAAGGGTATATATCAGTTTGT